>JANAVB010042020.1:8724547-8897047 GCA_029216955.1 Iris pallida | reverse complement strand
GGCCCAACAATTTTGGTAACGGGTCGTGACAATGGGATTGATGGTAGAGCTTTCCTACTCAGAGGTGATATGGACGTGGCAGGAATGACTCTGGAGGGAGATACGCGGAACTACTCAGAGGTAATGTGGACATGAAAGTTCTGCTGGGGATGTAATTCTTTACTTTTAAATAATGAATGAAGAGTTTTTGTGGGGTGTTCATTTTTGCTGTTATGAACTTGATGATTTGTGTGGACCTATTATCTTTTGCGCACCTTAGTTTTTAGGTACAGATAATAAGTTTAGGAGAACCGACATGTTTGCTCAGAGGTAATGTGGACGTGGCAAATATAGGGTTCAAATGATGGAGTCTTCCTACTCAGAGGTGTTATGGACGTGGTAGGAATGACTCTGAGAAGATACGCGAAACTACTCAGAGGTAATGTGGACATGGAAGTTCTGCGATCAATGTACGACAACGCAGAGGTTGTCTGTACGGGATGTTTACTCAGAGGTAATATGGACGTGGTAAACATGATGGATAGCGTAGTCTTACGGAGCGTAAGATTTCGCTTTGTAGGGCATAGGAGAACAACTCAGAGGTAATATGGACGTGGTTGTCCTTCTACTGGAGGATAGAACGCCACAAAACAGCTGGGTTCCGGAAGCGTAAGATTTTGTGGAAGGAATTTGTACGTGAGCCCCGATGATTGGGTCCACAAACTCCCTTGTTGGGTGAAGATAGAAGTACATGTCTGAAGGATGTTAAGAGTAGTACTTTTTTAGGAACTTGCCGTTGATGGGCATCATGAACAAGTCTCCATTGGGTTTGGCGAGGCGGTAAGCACCGTTTGAGTATACCGTCTCTATGATAATAGGCCCCTCCCACTTGGGCTCGAACTTTCCTGGTGTCTTGTGAGTCAACACCATCGGCCTCCTAACTGCCATAACCAGGTCGCCTGCTTGGAAAGTCCTCTGCTTGACCTTCTTGTTGAAAGCCTGTGATATACGAGCTTGATAGAGTTCGACGCGATGTTGAGCTAGGAGACGTTTTTCGTCAAGTGCCTCCAATTCTCGCAGACGGCGATGTTGATTGTCTTCCTCTGTTAGTTAATTTGTGATCGCTACACGGAGTGGGGGTATCTGGATCTCGAGAGGCAGTACCGCTTCGCTCCCGTAGACCAGGGAGAATGGTGTGTTACCCGTCGGGGTCCGAACCGTTGTGCGGTAGGCCCAAAGGTATTCGTCGAGCTTTTCGTCCCAGTCGCGTTTGTTGGATGACACGACCTTTTTGAGTAGCATGACGATAGTCTTATTGAATGCCTCAGCCAATCCGTTTGCTGCCGGATTGTAGGCGGTTGATGCCACGTTTTGAATGCGATTCTTGTCACAGAATCTGCTGAAAATATGGCTGATGAACTGAGGACCGTTATCGTGGATAATCCTCCGAAGTACCCCGAAACGGTAGATGACATGGTGCTCGATGAAGCTGACCACCCTGGAGCTCTTCACTTCCGCCAGTGGAACTGTATCTGCCCATTTAGAGGAGTAGTCGGTGGTGGCTAGGATGAAGCGGTGTCCCCTTGATGAAGGAGGGGTGATCGGTCCTACAATGTCCATGCCCCAGGCTTCAAAGGGCCAGGAGGCGACCGTAGGATGTAGTGGTTCTGACGGTGTATGGATGAAGTCAGCGTGAAGCTGGCACGCATGGCACTTTTTAGCATAGTCGACAGCGTCGGCTACCATGGTTGGCCAGTAGCAGGGCCGGCCCTGGCCCAGGGCAGCCAGGGCGACCGCCCAGGGCCCCATAAAATTTGGGGTCCCAAAAAAATTAATTTAAATGTATATATATATTAGTAATCTTATATTGACAATAGAACTAATATATAATATGATCCTCCTTTATCACAAAATATTTATGGTGTAGTGGTAGTTTGTTATACTTGTACACAAGAGGTCCTAGGTTCTAGTCTTGGCTGTATCATTTTTTAGTTCATTTTTTTATATTATATATGGGCCCCATTTTAAAAATTTGCCTAGGGCCCCCATTAACTCATGACCGGCCCTGGCCAGTAGTAGTCCATGCGTCGCAGTCGATCCTGTAACTTAGGGCCAGGTTGATGGGCCCTGCAGGTTCCGTCCTGAGCTTCTCGAAGGACTTTGGCTGCTTCTTCATTGGATAAACATCGAAGGAGAAGTCCATCGTAGGAGCGTCGGTACAGCATTTTAGTAGACAGCGAAGGTTGATGGGCCCCGCAGGAAATGCCTCCTGACCGAGACGGCTTCTTTCGGGTCCTCTGGGAGAATTCCGTAGACAGCGAAGTCGATGAACGGGAACCTCCAGTCTCGGACTTCGTATTGCCCTCTGACCTGGTATTGTCCTCTGACCTGGTTAACGACGAGTTTTGAGTCACCGTAGGCTTCCAGATGATCCACCCCCAGCTGTTGCGCCAGCTGGAGTCCCATGATGAGCGCGTTGTACTCGACAACATTGTTGGAGCACAGCTTCGAAAGGGAGTAGGCATGCTGGATGACCAGCTGATCGGGGGAGACTAGGACTACCCCCACTCCTGCGATGATTTGGCCTTTGGGGCCTGTTCTTGAAGCGCCATCGAAAAACATCCGCCAGACGGAGCTTTCTTCGGTAACGTTTGATTCTGGGACCTCATCCGGGATGTCTACATAGAGTCTTCAGGACTCTGGGATGGGGTGTGCAGCTAAAAAGTCGGCCAGCACTACCAGAATAAGTCGTTTTAGCGACACATAAAGACGTCGCTAAAACGACAAATTACGTCGCTAAATATATTTAGCGACGGGATTATCGACGTTTCAAATTACGTCGCTGAAACGTCGCTAAACGTCGCTGAACTGATAAAACTAGCGACATTTTCCGACAAATCAACGACGTTGATTTTTATTAGACTATAGGTAGTCGCAATATGTCGCTGTATGTCGCTACCAGCGACGTATTGTGACGTTTAAATTTGGCATCGCTAAAACCAAAAATATTGGCGACGTTTTAAGTTGGCGTCGCTAATTACGTCGCTGATATGACTTATTTTGGTAGTGCAGAGCCTGACCCTTAACGAATTTTTGTGGAACGAACACCATGTTGTATGGCGTTAGCAGGATCGCCCATGTAGCTAGCCGGGAGTTTAATGACCATGGCTTCGTCATGAGAACTCTGAGTAGATTGACTTGGGAGATGACATGAATGGTCTGGCCCGAGACATAATGGCGAGTCTTCTGGATGACAAATACCAAAGCCAAACACTCTTTTTCAACGGGGTTGTACCGGTGTTCGGCCCCGAAGGTAGTAGATAGCTTGCTCATAGCCTGTATCGCTGTTCTGAGCCAGCGGAGCGCCGAGGAAATGATCCATGGCACAGACGTAGAGGAGAAATGGTTTGCCGACGACGGGTGCCACCAAGACTGGCGGGCTCGTCAGGTAAGCCTTGATATCGTCGAAAGCTTTTTGGCATTTCTCTGTCCAGACGTAAGAGACTCCCTTCTTCATGAGCTGGATGAAGGGTTGACATTTTTCGGAAAGGTTTGCTATAAACCTCCGGATGTATGCCAGATGCCCCTGCAGGCCTCGAAGTTCTCGGAGGTTCTTCCATGTCAAGGATGGCTTTGGTCTTCTCGGGATCGACATGAATGCCTTTTGCCGTGATAATGAAGCCCAAGAACTTTCCGCTAGAAACCCCAAGGAAGGATTTAGCGGAATTCATCTTGAGTTGATGCGCTCGCATGAGATCGAAAACTGTCTTAAGGTCTTGTAGGTGGTCTCCTTTGAGACGGCTCTTGACTGCGATGTCATCAACATAGCATTCGACTGTCTTACGAAGATGCTGATGGAAGATGGTGCTCATAGCTCGTTGGTATGTAGCACCAGCGTTCTTCAAGCCGAAGGGCATCACTGTGTAACAGAAAATCCCCTTCGGAGTCCTGAATGACGTGTGTTTTGCGTCATCGGGGAACATCTTGATCTGGTTGTAGCCCGAATATCCGTCCACGAAAGACATGCGTTCGAAGCCACATGTATTGTCGATCATCACGTCGGTGATTGGAAGCAAAAATTCGTCCTTCGGGCAAGCAGAGTTGAGATCCCTGAAGTCGATACAAACTCGTATCTTCCCATTCTTCTTGGTGACAGGAACGACGTTGGCCACCCAATCCGGGTGTTGTTCTTCCCGAATAAATCTGCTGGTCAGGAGTTTGTCTACTTCCTGATCGATAGCGTTCATGATGTCAGGACGAAAACGTCGCTGTTGTTGCTTTATAGGCTTGGCATCGGGTAAGATGTTAAGCCTATGCATCGCGATCTGGGGGTCAAGTCCCGGCATATCTTCGTAGCTCCAGGCGAAGACATCGATATATTCTTTAGCCAGCTGGATTAAAGATTTCCGGTTTTTCCTTTTAGGCTTTTGCTGATGAAGATGGGTTTGGAAGAAGATCCATCCCCAACTATCAAGATATCTTGATAAAATAATAGCTTTTGGTAATATTTTTAATTTGTCCGCGGACCGTGTGATTGAATTAACGAACAGTGGTGGACAGTGGATTGACCGTGTCCGTCCGGCCCGTTTACACCCCTAATCTTAAAAGAGAATTCTCTTATAAGACCTGAACCAATTGCAATTATCTATATCTTGTGATCCCATCGCCTACCCAGGGACTAAATTATCGATTCTATTGTCACCTCCTTTTTGAGCTCTCAACCAGCGGGGATTGACTACTGCGTATTTTTTTTACCGAATTGCAAGATTAAAGTGATTGAGACTATTGATCGCACTTGAAGTCCAAAACAAGTAAAGATTCCACCAGATGGACATACAGTCTTCCTTCCTCAATGGAGTTTTAACTTTTAGAGGAGGAATTATACGTGATGCAATCTTCACGCTATGTGAAGAAAGGCAATGAAGACAAGGTCAACAAATTGGAGAAGGAGAACCCCATTTGGATCCTTTTCCCACCACATGAAGCATTAGCTATCACCAATATCTTGTTGTCAGCTAACTATAATACTGATCGACTAATATGGGGGTACTGCTGTTTGCTTGGAGGGCACTCACAAACTCTTTACCATCAAATGCTAACATTCAGCGACGTGTACAAAACATAGACGCAATATGTCAGCTATACAAGGTACGTATTGAAACCATTGATCACCTTCTTCTCCACTGTCCCATCACAGGTTCTTCTTGGCGTGGGATACACAGGATCGGCCCTGAGGTAAGCCAGACGAGCCATCGGACTTGGACAACCCCCTGGTTAGGACAACCTCCCAAGTCCCTAAGACTCTAGCTCTCTCCCAATAGAGCATTTACGGTCCATCCCAACTCCTTCTTGTCAGCTGGCACTCTCCCATGTCCATATTTGAGTTAATATTGGAAATGTCTTGAGTAGCTCAAGAGTCGAGAGAGGAACTCGGAATCTATGCTCACATGCCATCAATTCTAGGGACACACTCCCGAATATGGTATATTCTTTTTTTTGGGAGTTAAGGGCAAGGGACAACCAAAATTAGCTCCAATTAGGACAACCAAATTTTTAGGCCGGACCTGGGGATACATAAGATATCAAAACACATCCAACAACATTCTACTATATCCTTCATATCAAGTTTACTAAAAAAAAGGGATCGTGAAGCCGTAACATTGAGTCTATATCAAATGTGGATCAGGTAGTTTTCGAACAGGAGATAATCAGTACTTGTGAATCCTATACATATCCTATAATATAGATGATGCTCTTCACCAGGCTTCAATCACTTGTATTTCAGTATGAAGAAATTCCTATACATATCCTTCGAGATATGTATTCTTCTAACTCTCTTGATTCTTAGGGTGTGTTTGATTGCAATATGAAAAATATGTGGAAAAGAAATTAATTCCACGAATTATTTTCCTAGAAAAAAAATTCCATAAAATTTTTAAAAAAATTCATGGAAAACTTAATTTGTATGTTTGATTGTCATTATTTTTCACGGAAATAGTTATTTTTCATGGAAAATGATATTTTCCTATGGGTTGGACAAGTTTCATTTTCCACTATTTAGAAGAAAATATGGAAAAAGATATTTTTTTGGAAAATAATTTCATGGAAAATATAAGCTATCAAACACTACAATTGATGAAAAATTTGTGAGAAAATATTTTCCATGAAAAAAACACCCAATCAAACTTAATTAAAATCCTTTTAAAAAAAAACTGCCTCACAATTTAATTTTCATATATGAAGAAATTACTAGCTGTATTTCAGTACATGTCCTTTGAGAGATGTATTCTTGTAACTCTCTTGATTCTTAATGAAAATCCTTCTAAAAAAAAACCTGCCTCTCAATAACCGAAGGCCGGATTTATTAGTAATGGTATACGAAGCTGCTGCACAAGAAATGTTTACATATTGACTTGCTCTGAAACCTTGTAAACACCAACGAAACGCTTCACCACAGAGCCAATCCACAATGTCCCGTCGCGCTCTTCGATCTCGCTGATCAGCCTCACCTCCTTGCTGCCGAACCCTCCCACGGACTCCAGAACCTCACCGTCCTCGCCTATCCTCGCCGCCAGAGACTTCGCGGCCCGTCCGCTAACTAGGGAAGGGATCCTGTTGAGCCCGAACGGGAGCCGAATGAGGAGCTCCCGCAGCCGGAGCGGAGGGAGCGTCATAAGCAGCTCCAGGGGCTTCCCTCTCCTCGAGTGCATCGCGACCCAGAACCCTCCTCTCGGGCTGCGCTTGATGTTGTCAGGAAACCCCGGGAGCCGGACGTGAACTTCGACTAGCCCAGCCTTCTGCGGCGGCCGGAGCCAGTACTTGAGGATCCTGCAGGTGGTGGTCTCAGCGACGAGGAGGTAGGAACCATCCTCACTTAACAACACGCCGTTCGGGAAGTGTAGGCCTCTGAGCAAAACTTGGACCTCCTTGGTACGTAGATCATACTTCATCAACCTTCCACTACTGTCCCCGGCTATGATCGCTAACATGTGGTCCCTGCAGAAAAATTAAACAAAGTATTGTTATACGAAAATGATATTTTGTTCGCTATTTGTAACAGCGGACGTGACCGCCAGCCGACGTGACGGCCACCCATTGGCCCTACCAGGACCAGGGACCAACAGCGCCGCCACGTCGGCCGGCAGTCACGCCCGCGGTTACAAACCGTAGCAGCTCCGATTGTTATATTTCATGAGATGTATGAAGCGAATGTTATGTTTGTGATGATTAGAACCATAATGGACGCTGGCTCGGAGTACGGAGAAAGACGTTCGTATGCTGTCGACGTACCTCCTTTGAAAACGCGTGCTGCTGTCGGTGAAGTAGATGGCTCCGTTGTCTTGGTCTATGTCCAGACCGTTTGTGAACTTGAGAGGATGGCCTTCTGCTTGTGTTACTACAGGTTGTGCGAACTTCTGGTCGGGAGCAACCATGAGTAAACCCAGATATGCATCGGCAATGTAGAGATTTCCGGTCTTCTCGTCGAACTTCAACCCCAGCGGGCGACCGCACAAGTGTTCTCGCGCGGGATCGTGCGACCCTCTGCACTCCTCTGACCTACAAAAGTGTAAGAACCATCTCTAAGTGTGTTGTAAGGACCCAAGGACATTGCTAATTTTGAGTAGAAGACAGCTGACTGATTTTCCCGACCCTACCTTTGGCAATACTTAGTACTCTTCAATAATGGCTATAATTACACTGTGTTTGGGACCCCTATCTATAGAAGCAATTTGAAGCAGAAGGAGATATCACCATAAGGGGTAGCTCAGTGTGAAAGTTCTAATTCAAAAAGACACATTGGATTAGATTCAGCCATATTCTTAAGCAAAAGTCAAAATGAACCGATGGAAAAGATCACGGCTGAAATTGAGAACTGTCATGTGTCCCTTTTCTATTGGTTGGACCGTATATTCCACAAAGATTACATCTTCTGCTATCTTTAATCAAAGATCAGAACCAATAGAAGTCCGACACGTAGCGCCGGTTCACGCATCGCTCCCTGCATGCAATTTGTAAGAAATTATTGTATTCTTAATGGACCCAAAGAAAACATATGCTTCACTAGACACACCCATCTGTTAATTAATGAGCAAATGCCCCCAAATTGTTCAAGTCCACTTCATCAAGTGGATGGGTTAGGTTTATGCTTCACTAAACACATCCATCTGTTAATTAATGAGCAAATGCCCCCAAATTGCTCAAGTCCACCTCAAGAGGATGGGTTTAGGTGTAATATTGGCACCCTCCCTTTAAGTTGGAAATAATTTCCCAATTTGTGGCAATTAACTATGGGCTAAAACAGGCTTGCTATAGGAACATGTGAACAACATTGAGGTTGATGTGCCACATTAGCATTTAAGATCCCATGTATTTTCTTTTGGGCATTGAAATTCCCTTGCATTCTAGCTAGTAATCTCAATTATTTATATTGGTTTTTTTGGTAACATAAATTATGTTCTCTGTTACTGTGTTTGATTTTTGCTATTATCATATAAGTAGGACTTCTTATTCTGAAATAGTTCTATTTTTGCTATTTTGTGTGCTATCCATTTCAGTTCTTTGAAATGAGTTCTTTTTATTTTCCTGTCCATCATCGAAATAACCTTTACGATGTCCAAGAGAGTTAAAATATAAAATAAAATAAAACCTAATTAAAAAAAACCCTAACATTTTATAATAATAATAATAATTCAAAGAAATTAAATTAACACTATCATTATTGTAATATATTATTAAATAATTAATATAAAACGATAATTTTTAAAAATAATTGAAACCAAATATAGGAATTTATATTTCACGGAGGTAGCTCATCCTACTTCACCATAAGTTTTTTTTTTCTCAATCAAACACATCCTTAGTTTATTTGCATAAATAATATTTCTTCTATTATAATCATGTCTACAAAGTGATCAATGCCTAAGGCAGAAGATAAGGATGAAAGGAAAAACCAACAAGGAAAAAACATCATCAAATTTTCATAATTAATTAATGACGTACGTATAACCTAGCAACTAATGGAAAGTTAAATCAAGAAGTCCAAAGAAAGGAAAAAAATTCATTTCCGAGGAAAGAAAAATGAGAAAAGATGGTTCCCCATGGATTCACATTCTCACACCCCCCACCCCCCCACCCCCCCCCCCCCCCCCCCCCCCAACCACCCCACCAAAAAAAAATATTCACTCTCTCTCCCCCAATTTATGGACCTTTTCAAACAATTTTTTTTTTTAATAAGAATTGCAATTTCTCACCTCCAATTATTCATTTTCCGTCTCATTTTTCGGACTTTTCTAATACCAAAAAGAAAAATTAATGTATATTACGATTTTTAGAATGAATTAATAGACAAATTAACAAAGGAATGGGTCCGCTAATCCATGCAAAAATTTAGTCAGTTACTACGACAAACATGGTTTCGGTAGTAACAACGCTTGCTTATGGTGCATTTCATTTTGACAGTAAGTAATGTGAACACTGATTGATGCGCATGAGCATCCAATTCCAAATCAATTTATGAAAAGTTTAATTTGAATTATTTAGAATAATCCAAATTCAAGTTTGGTTATAACAAGTTTACATCTTATGAGTTTTATATTAATTAACTAATTATTTAAGAATAAGTCAAGTCAATTTAGATCATCTTTGGTTTGATGCTTTTCTTCCATATGTAAGATTAGGACTAGTATTAGATATTTAAGATTAGTACATTAGGACGTATTATATATTTAAGATTAGTACTAGTATTAGAATTCAGAAATAATATTTATCACCCAAAATGTGGGAGCGGACATGACCAATGTTTTAATGTAAAAAAAATGAGGAATGATGAACTCTATAAAAAAATGGCTTTGATTTTTTTATGCAATCTTATTTTATATCTTTTTTTTAAAATCTTGGTTTTATTTTTTTTTGGATGAAATCTTATTTTCTATCTATTTTTTAAAACGTCTCTCCTTCTCTTATGGTCAATCAAATCCAAGAATTTTTTTTTGGATTCAAATCTTGACGGTGGGAGAAGAAGATAAGTTTCTTCTTGCATCCCAAAAAAAAAATCAAAGCTAGATTGTTTTAAAATTTGGATAGAAATAAGATTACATCCAAAAAAATTAAGGGAAGATTAAAAAAAGGATAAAAAAGAATTTATCCAAAAAAACTAAAGACAAGATTGTTTTAAAATTTGGGATAGAAAATAAAAGATTGCATCCAAAAAATCAAAGCCAAATTTTTTAAAATTTTGGGGTGAGAAAAAGATTGCATCCAACAAATGAAAGCCAAAATTATAAATCAAAACCAAAATCCCATCTATTTGTTGATTTTAAAATCAAAGCCAAATTTTTTTGAAATTATTTGTCCAACTTTCTCTCTAATTTTAATCCTATAATTTTCGATATATTAATCTGGATTTTACTTTTTTTAATATTAAAATATTGTTTATAGCTACCACTTCATGAAGTGAAGTCACCCAGATTTTTTTTTGTGATGAATAGTATTTCTAGGACTATAGGATTTTGAAAAGTAGAAAACTAGAGAAAAAAATATTTTGTTAAATGACTGAAGAATTGCTTTGCTGTTTTTAATGAACAAACACCTAAAGGCATACACATGCAAAATATCTTATTCGGAAAAATAAAGATAACGGAAACATACAAATTATATGATTATGATATATCAGGATCAATTGAGCTGCGTTATGGTATGGAGTAAAAAAAAGGTTGTATAAATTTTTAATTTTTCAAATATGTAACATATTCATTCCTTTGAACTTATTTTTGTGAAATTTATATTTAAGTTCTGAAAAATGCTATTTATCATCCAAAAGAATGGATAATATAATCCTCCACTACGTGACATCTGATGCCATGTGGCAGATGTCATGACAAATTTTAACACTAAAATTAAAATGATGATTAATTTTTTAAACCGAGATGCCATCACCCACATAATGAAAGTTGTCATCATCTGATTAAAGAGAAATTAATGACAAATAGCTGTTATGTTCTTGTTGTCTACTCGATTAATTCTGAATCCGTCCCTACCCATGTAATTATAATTATATTAAGATAAAACTTTATTATCGACATATGAGAGTTTCAATGTAAACTTTGGTGACAAAGAGAGAGAGATGTAGAGCACTTACAAATACATAGGAGAAACCACAGCATACTCAATCCATCGACGATCACGCTGCTGCCACTTGAGGATCCGACCGTCCGATACGCCGGTGTAGGGCCCCTCGCCGGCCGGGTCGAAGGCGAGGCTCTCCGGTCCGGTGGCGCCGTCGGCGATCGGAACCAGCTCCGCCCTTGCTCTCGTCTCCTCCTCCTCCTCTAACGGAGGACCTAAGGGATCCAATAAGAAGACTACGGAGAGAGCTGCTGCCACCACTGCTGCCGCGGAGAATACGAACATGGACGAACTTCTCCTCTGTGCAACCTTTGCCATGCTTTTATTTTTTTGTTCTCTATTGTTACAACAGTATAATATATATAAGAGCTCTCTGGGTTTCTATTGCTGCACTCGTCTATCTATTTATTTCAACTATCGATATCCTCCCAGCATCCTCATGATAAAATCCATTGGATCTTGTTTTAAGTCATCTAATCTGCATCCTCATGATAACACCCATTGCATCTTGTTTTAAGTCATCTAATCTACTTGGAGTTGGTCTAGGAAGACATCTAAAAAAAAAATCCCAAGATATATTCAATGTTTAAATTATATTTGAACTAAGTATAATATTATCTAATTAAACATATATTAATTTTTTTTAAACATACCAATACAAATTCTAATTAAAATATATTCAAATTATATTTTAAATTGTTAATATAATTTAAATTCTTATATCTCTTAATAATATTAAAGATTATTATTATTTGTTTATACGTGCAACATGGTGACTAAGTATAATATAGGAGTCCTACAACTGAATTATTATTATTATTATTATTATTATTGAAAACAAAAGCATCAATAAGATTTCGCTGGGATCTATTGATGCCATCTTCAGCCCGCCAGTCTAAAGTGAACTCTATGAGTACACGATTTTATATATAGGAAATTATTTTCTATAAGATTATTTAGTTTAGAACTAATTAGATTTTGGGTACTAGATTTATCTATTTTTAGGCTTTGAATACTTGAATTCTGTTACTGACGCATTTTAGTGACGAAATTATATTTTTAGTGACAAAATGAATCTTTAATGACGAATTTTCGTCACTAAAATGTGTCACTAAAAGTTCGAGTACCTAAAGTCTAAAACGAACAAACCAAGTAGCCAAAGTCTAATTCGGTCATAAACTTGGTACCTTTATACAAAATAATCCATATATAGGAGTACTAGTAATGCATTTGACACTAATAATATTCAAAATACAGAGAGTATGTCAAAATTAATATCATGTTTGTGCCAGTCATATTCGAACTCAGAGGTCAGTTTGGCTCTTTTTGAAACGTAAATTTTTAGGTCAGTTTGGTTCAAATATAAAAAAATTCATATAAAATGGAAAATGGTAACCGATGCCTTCACAGACATTTTAATTTTCGACCATTTTTGCCTAGTCAAAATAACATTCGCTGAGAACCAAATAAATGTTATGAACAAACCAAAAAAATTGAATCGTTTATTCGATTTGGTTCTGATTTTGGCTAATTTCATATCCATTTCGGTTTTGGATTTTTAGAATTTACAATTTTTTTTTTCCTTCTGGACATATTGCCCCCAACTTCCACCACAATATATAAATAGAAAGCATAATACATCCCCGTAGTTCGATCTACTGATTTTCAGTCACCCAATCAGGATCTTATGCCTCTCTTCGATAACCACAAGTTATGTTTTTTCAATTTTGATTATTTTGATTCGGATGAAATCGAATGCTCACCTTTAATTCAGATTGGTCAGCAACCAAATAAAACCATATTTAGCATGCATGACATGACATGCTGGGAGAACTTGACAAGAGTGTCAAATTTGAGAGGAAATGTTGGTCATGCTTTGGGGGCCTTTATGGTTGCAACAAATTGTTTACAAATGGTTGAGGGACCAAATTAATTTTGTTTGATAAGTTAGTTGAGGAAGATTTGGAATTGTCTAACCCGATAGTGATAATAAGGGATGATGGCTACTTTGGGCAGGTGTGCTTAATTCTTTTTTTTCTTCTTAATTTGCTTAAGAGTGCCGTTTCTATTAGGGAACCTTGGAATTTCCTATCGACCACTCCCTTTCGACTAAAGAGTATTAATGAAACATCGATACAATTAATCTACTGACATTCCACGTTGCAACAAATTGTATCGGTCAAACAGAGCTTGGGTTTCAAATTCAAAGTGAGAGAGATTGCCTCCAGCAATAGTTTGAACCATTTTCTTACATTAGTTTTGTTTGGAGAATCTTATATGCCCGTTGTAAAGATTACATATTATGGGGCGGAGCTAGCCATTCCATTCCGTGGGAACTATAATATAAATTTAGATCTAATCTTCTTCTTTTTCTTAAACTGTGAGAGAATATTTAAAAATAAATAGAATATTGCTAGCTAGAAAGTTAAGAAATACTAAAAATTTAAGAAGATATATACTAATTTAAGGAACAAATAGGAGTAATTAAAAAAAAATCTATGAAAAATGTTAGAATTTTTCCGCACTCTTCTTTATTAAAATCTGCAAGAAAATAAAATTTAAATTAAAAGTTATCTGCCTTCGGGGAAGTCGCGCACGTAGCACTGCCCAAAGAGTTAGTCCGGGTCTATGTGCAGACTGTGTCCGAACGCTCCTAGTTGTAAAATCTCCGCTCCATCGGAATCTCCTTGTCGCACACGACGTAAAGAGAGTGACCACTGACTTAGCTCTGCCCAGAGCAACAATGAAGAACAGTATAGTTTCGGGAGAAAAAAAAAATTTGAGAGAGTTTCGGGAGGATTTTTCTGTGTGTCCAGAAGAGAAGAGACACAGACATATATAGGCAGATGGAGGTCCTTTGTAACGTTTAGAAATGATGAATAATAAAGTTGAACGTTACAAAGTAATAGAAATACAAAAAATGTGGTACATTGAATCTGGACAAGTTCAATGTATCCAGCCGTTACGAATTTTAATGAATTATAACGGCCAGAAAAATCAATGAGGAGCAAAAAGATTTTAGGGTCTCAGTTGTCACTATCGTTTCCCGTTATAGGTATTTTCAGTATACGTGTACGGATTTGACGTTTGTCAGGTGACCCGTGTTTTGACTTGTCTTGTTAGCCTAATCCTGGTTTAATCTAGCCTTGGTTTATTGGTCTTGGTTCATCATGGCTTGACTTGGTTTATTTTGGTTCATCTTGGCTTGGCTTGGTTCGATTTTGTGTGGTTTGAGATGAGTATGTGGTATATAACTCAACACCTCTCTCTCCTCCATAACTCTTCATTTATTTTCTTCATCTTCTCCATTACCCTACCCACCAAAGAAATCCTAAGCAAGTGCAACTTGCTTCATGATGAATCTCAAGTTTCCTTGTTCCATTATCTTCTTTACTTGATTCTAAGCCTCATTAGAACTTGACATTTTTTTGTTTTGATGGATGGATTTTTGTAGATCTAGGTTTTCACATTTTCTTGTTTTTCTTAGTTTTGATCTATTAAAGCTTGGTATTTCCTAAAACCCTTGGAAGTCTAAATTCGGACTTGTTTTGGGCAAGTTATCGCATTTTGAAGTTCATAGGTTCTTTGAGCTCTTCTCGGTCTGTTGGAGAAGAAGGTGAGCAGTGTCGCGCGCTCTTTAGTGTCGCGCCACTGAGTTGTGCGCTCTTGGCGCCGGGCCATTTGGTTGCGCACGCTCTTTAGCGCTGCGCCTCTCCAGGTGCATCCTAGCCTAGGCACCTATTGGCCCTGTGCCCTTGGCGCAACCCAGCCGGCGCTCTTTAGCGTCGCGCCTTCCGACCTCGCGCAGCTTAGTCTGGCGCACCCCGACCTGGCGCACCCTAGTCTGGCACACCCTAGTCTCCGCCTTCCGACCTCGCGCAGCTTAGTCTGGCGCACCCCGACCTGGCGCAACCCAGTCTGGCGTACCCTAGTCTCGTGCCTTCCAACCTCGCGCAGCTTAGTCTAGCGCAACCTAGCCCAGGTGCCACCTGTCCCCCTTGGCGCCACTTGTCACCTCCCTGGCACCACTTGACCTGTGCCACTTGTTTGCCATCATACCCTTGTCCCTTACCCCTATGCATGTTCTCCTAGTTCTTGTTGCATATACTTGTGATCTTATATGTGTCTTGTACTTGGCCTAACTTGCGACGACCCGACTTGATAACTTGTTGAGCATGAGTATGACTTGCTATTATTGATCTTGACTTGAACATGATAACATGATACCGTCTCGACATGATATGAGTGGACCGTCGAGGCGCACTCTTGATAAATAACAAGTAAACTTGATATGACCTGTATAAGCTTGATAGTGGCCCGTCGAGGTGCACTCCTGACACGTAACAAGTAACCTGACATGACATGTATAATCTTTAAGCGCTGTTGCGATAGCTATCCTGACTTGCTAAGTAACTCTTGTCTTGACACCGTGGTTGACTTTCTTGATTATGCATGTACACGCTACCTGTCTCGTCTTGCATCATGTCTAGGACATGGATTCCTGGTTACCACGGTCAGAAATTCACAATAAATCTAACTAGGTTAATGACTAGATTGATCAAGTAGTTCATATAGAGAGATTTTTTCCAGTTACAGGCGATCCCGTTATCCTGGCCATACCTGAGGGACTTGTAGCCTGCCGACGAGTAAGGCACATTTTCAGTCCACTGTCATGTGGGGCACTTCTTGGAAACCTAAGTACTGAAAGTACACCAGTAATCTTGATAACTTTTATAACTCTTGTAAATTATCTCGCCTGGATAACCTGGATAGCTGCAGGGCTTGTGACTGCGAAAATATCTCAACTTCATCTTGCGAGTAACTAGGTATGTGATGACCCTAGTTAGCTAATGATAGCAAGCCGTAGGATTTGATTGGCCGTGCCTGAATGCTTGTCTCGTGATTAACATGGAAATTATCCCCCTCTTGTTCCTCCTACTGTAAGCTATGTTTTATGTTAACTCAATCTTTTATGTTATTTAACTATGCTATTTTATCAGTTCTTCTTTTATTATACGCTGGTTTTAGTTCGTAAGTGAAGCCTCCCTTGTGGCACTTGTTCTTTCTGGGGTCTGACCCAGCTGGTTTTGTATGGCCAAATTTGGAGTGATACCCGATGATCTTCCTGCTTATCAGCCAGATGGTGAACACCAGACGTAATCCTGGCAACGAGTGGATTTCTTATTTTCCTCTCCCACTATATTATAAATTATTCTTTTGAGGCGTTTAGCCGTCGAGCAAGTGTTAGCTCGTGTTGAAACTTAATTCCTGTTTGCCTAAGGGCTGTAACATGATTGACAAATCTTAGGGTTGATCATGTATGACTTAACTCTTGCTAGTCTCGCATTTTGAATGACTAGCTTCATGATCATCTAAATATGTAATGTTTGGGACGTCTTACTTTGTATGTCCGATGATCTAACATCTTGTACATTTATTTGCTTGCTTGAGGTTGAGACACTTGGCTTGTTCTTGACCATAGAGACCGATGGATTGTAGTTTAACCCTCATGCATCTAGACAGCCGCGACCGTATTGTGAGGTGGGTTGCACATCAATGTACGTAGCTGGCTATGTCTGTCCCCCGCTCTCTAGTGTCCTGGTTCTGGGGCGTGACATGGTTTAAGTGTTGGCCCATGTAGGTCGTGTAAATCAAGATATGTGAGGGTTTTACCGAATAGATGTCTCAATCAGCATTCGCCCTTGATCTCTGCTCGTGCTTTCTAATCTTCCTGAATCTTGGCCTGATAAGGTGCTTTATCTTTGATCTATCTTGGTCCTTCCTTATTGTTCTCCTGTCATTTTCTTCAGTGAAATTGTTCCTGGTCCAACCGATCAGCCGGGTGGATCACCCCCAGAGGACCAGCAATAAGTGAACCAGCCGCAACATGGGGACCAAGCCCAGCACTCGGGGGCAGCATCCCGAGTCATGCCTTCTGGGGAGCAAGAGCCGCTAGTTCAGCCAGCCCAGCCTGCAGAGCCTGACAATAGAACCCTAATGGAACTCATCCGGGACTTGCTTGCATTACAAGATCATCAGGGTGATGCCCTGCAGCAGACAGTACAAGAAGCTATGGGCAGAGTTGGTTACCAAGAAAAAAGTGCAGCCAACAATTTTAAGTGCCTGAACCCTCCTTTCTTTTATGGCAGTGAAGACGCTATTGCTGCCGATGCTTAGCTACAGGATATAGATATTACCCTGGAGGCAGCTAGGATTCCTGAGGAAGAGAAGGTTGCCGTTGTGCGCTGCAGTTATTGGACTTAGCCCGCAGCTAGTGGGCGATGCTAGCAGTTGGATTGGCGACGCCTGTCTTATGAGCGGCATTCAGCGACAAGTTTCAAACGAAGTACTTTGATGCAGTAGTTGGTATGATCTGCCGACAAGGTTCTTCAATCTCAAGCAGATAGGAAGGACGGTCGATGGATATGCGGCCGAGTTTTTAGGCTTAGTTGATTTGCTCCCACCTTGGTGGCGACCGAATTGGACCGAGCGTAGCGATTCCAGCAGGGACTCCACCTAGAGATCATTCTAGCAGTAGAGCAGTTTGAGCACCGGACCTTTGATGCCGTTTTGCGAGTAGCAAGAGGCATGAATATACGTCCCAGAGGATAGTAGATCGAACTGGAGGAAGAAGAGCCTTATGGACAGTTATCCCAGTCATCAGCACCTGCCCCAGCAGCTAGAGCTTTGACTGTCACGCCCCCTCCCGTAGGAGCGATCGTCCTCGCTAAGGCGTGACGCCGCACGGGCCTAGGTTGCGCCCGTGCAAGGCTAAGTCCAGAAACGGCCGATTTGAGCTAGGCCACAGAGTCGCACAGAGTGTCCCAATTTGCAGCAAAAAGTAAACGAACACAAGTAGAAGCGAATTCAAACTCTTTAATTTTCAAGAAGTTTACAAGCGGCGCTAGGCCGAGATTACAAGTCGCTCAAGCTCTCTCTCTCTCTGAAAATAAAGACGTGCCAAGTGGCTTACAAGATGGAATGATTCATAGCGATATTCCGATACATTATGTCCTGTATTGGTGCTTCAGCTCCTTGCAATGCTCCAAGGCCCCAGTGTCACGACCCGCACCCATTTTTTTTATGGATACGAGACGTGTCCAAGCCAGCCTACGCCGCAGTATCGGCGGTAGAACGATGTCACGGCCATGAAGATCAAAATCACTAATGCTCATTCACATAATTAATTTAACTTACAATGATCACAAGTTTTATATTTGTAGAGAAATATAAACTTGTACAAATAAATGATGATACAACTCAACTATCTAGCTAGTCTCTAGGCTTTGTCTGCAAGTATTCCCGTCACTCCCCAAGCTAAGTGAATTCACGGCTACCTGAAAATGTTGGTTCCCAGTCAGGAATGGAACGAGCACAATTCACTGAATGCATTTCAAATAAGGAAAATGACTATAAAATAAGGTTAGACATCAATCATGAGTTTTGAAAATAAACAGTAAATACGGAAAACCAATAGCATAAATAGACACAAAGTACTTTTCCTAACTGTTAGAAGTACCTTTGATATGTGATCAGTCTGTGCCACTACACCGCACGGTCTACGATGTCTACTTGCAAAAATAAGCACGGTCTACAATGTCTACTTGCAGAAAATAAACACGGTCTACAATGTCTACTTGCAGAAAATAAACACGGTCTACAATGTCTACTTGTAGAAAATAAGCACGGTCTACAATGTCTACTTGCAGAAATAAATACGGTCTACAATGTCTACTTGCAAAAATAGCACGGTCTACAATGTTTACTTGCAGAAAATAAATACGGTCTACGATGTCTACTGTATGAAAAAAACACGGTCTACGGTCTGATCACATCCTTGGTACTTCTCATTTCCGACTCAACAATTTATAATAGAGTATAAAATCACATAACCAATGACTAATCAATGAAATATAGTAAATTTCAATATCAAAATGCAATCAGTAAACTGTACTCGCCTGTGGTCTTCTGCTGGTGAAACTGACAGTCTGAACTACTCAATGTGCCACAATAGTCAAAACCCATACAACAGTCCCCGAAAGATGAAATAAACATTACCAATGTTCTCAGAATAGTCAAATTAGCTAGGCTTGCCTGTCCTTAAGTCCAATTCTGGATACAGGGCAAAACGGTAATTTTGGGCCAAAATAATGTCCGCCGTTGGACCCGCTTTGTACCGAAAAGCGTGCCTGAGTCAACGTCTCTAAAGTCGTCAACTACATGTTACGGATCCAGTTTTTCCGATATGAACCCAACTATATGTCCAAATTTAGATTTCGGCGACCGTGCACAAAATTGCCCGTTGAGTGGAACCGTGGGGCCCGCACAACGGTGATTTTATCAACTGTCTCAGAATCGGACCAAACTTGGCATACAGGACTAGAAAAATGATACGGTCCTGTTGGCGCAAGTTTCATCTCGATCTGACGAGCGTGCACAAAGTAATTGGAAAACTTGCACAGAGGCCGATACGTTGAATTTCGACGGATACGTATCAAATTCGTCGCGCACACGCGACCGATTTGAATTCCGTCAAAGCCCTCACGACCACGAATCTGTTATGCACCTTTCGATACTTACGGTGCGCGACCACGTCGCCCAGTTTGGCGGAACGCACGTCGTATCGAAGGTTTTCGTAAATTTTTAATATTTTGAAATCAGTTTTTCGTCAAAGTTGGGAAGAGGATTTCTCGACACTCGGTCGATGAAATCAAATTCCGCGAAAAGGGTTTGGTATTCATATAGGTTGGCTAGGACTATCTTTAATTAGTTTTCCAAATATCGCTACGGTTGGCGGCAATCTGCCTTCCAATATGGGGTTTGGACTGTTCTATACGTCCTGTTTAAGAACAGTTTTTGGGCGATGTTCGCGCCTAATTTCTGGACAACCTTTCGTTTAAAATAAAAATAATTGAAGGGTACAGACTCGTATAGGTTAGGATTGTACCAGAGAAATCGGTTCGGGAAATCGTCGAGCGATGCGATCGCAATCCTGCTGCGAAGTTGGCTCGGTACCGCTGCTGCCTTTGCTCTGTCCTCACGCACGCGCGCGCTCGGCCTGGTTAGGCGGCGGTTCTGGTCGCGTATGTTGGCGACGTCGACGGCGAGCAGCGCACAGGGTGGCTGGGGCGCGTGTGCGGTTGTTCATGGGCGGTGCGGGCGTAGGATCGGTTTAGGTTCTGTCGATTCATCCGTTCTTGCGGTCGGTTATACATGTATATATAGGTAGAAATTTGGGGTCGGGCTTTGGGATTTCGGTTTAGCTGGGGATTACTTGTTTAGCTGTGGTCCCCCCTTCTCGGTTTGAGGTGTATACGCAGCTGGGCCTGCTCGGCCAAGCTTTGCTTGTTGTTGTTGTTATACTTCTTTTTTTATTGCTTTATTAATATTTTTTTTTTATTGCTTTTATTATATATCTATATATATATATATATATATATTTTTATATATAATATATATTATATATATTATATATTATATATATATATATATATATATACATATTCCTTTATATACTTATATATAGTAATCTCTATAAATCTAACTAATCCTCAATATTTTCTATTCTAATGTAGGGCCTATAAATATGATAATATATTATATATATATATTATATATATATTTTATATATATATATATATATATAATATATATATTATATATATTATATATATATAATATATATATATATATATATATATAAATATATATATATCTATATATATATATATATATATATATATATATATAATATATACATAACATTTATATGATAACCAAATAAATATAACCAATAATAATATAATAATAATAATAATATAAAATAATATAATAATAATAAAATAATAATAATATAATAATAATGACCTCAGTAATATTGATAAAAATAAATAATAATAATAATAATGAAATATAAAAATCAATAATGGTGTATATACCATGGCGTACATCTAATAATCCCCGGAATGTACAAGAATCTATTTATTGAATAATAATGATATTTATAATATTTAAATTATGAATATTTAGAAATAGTCATTAAATCATTAAAATGGAATATAACACACTCATACCAAATTCCATCAACACGAATGTCATTGGACGAGCCGCATTACCTACAGGTGTTTGGGCTCAGTTCGGGTCCAGTCCGGGCTAAAATGGTATAACCGATTTCCCTAAAATTCAATAATGTAAATAATGAATAAATAAACCATCGGTAAGGGTTAAGTCGTAACTTGGTTTGGTTTTCTTAGTTAGGACATCGCTATGGCTCAGTCTTCCCTATCAGGGCTAACACACTAGTCAAAGCACGCCAATGCACTATCCGTGCCACGATTCCTAGTCGTCTTGTACTCCAAAACTCCACTATGGCTAAATCATCTACCGTAAAATTAACTAAATAATTATCTATAAAATCTAAAATCACCATTCTAATAAATAATTAATAATAGAAAATATTCCAAATTTTTGGGAAGGACAGCTACAATCTACCCATCTTAAAAATATTTCGTCATTGAAATTCGAATTCACAACTATTCCTTAAATTCAAGAAGAACTCTACCATTACCCTAATCTCCTCGAATTTTTAATTCCTTAAAAATAGTTCATATCCTTCTCATTGTCCATTTTGGCAACTACAAAAATATTGAGGACTTCTACCCACCTTTGGTCACACTACTCCCTCAAAGCTACGTCACTAAAATTTTATAATCATCCAACTAATTGCTATAATTGCTACCAATCGATATCTACTGAATATGGCACCTATAAACCTCTCAGATCTAAATAACCCAGAATCTAACATGCAACAAATTTACACAAGTAGCTAAGAAATATTGCTAAATTCTAATAAGCTTGACCATTCGTCACTCCGAAATAGGAAGGACATGAAGATAAAGAAGAATAATCGAGAGCATTTATGAAGTTTCACAAGCGGTAGAGTGTATCCAATGATGCAGATAGAATGAAAGTCTATGAACCATTGGCTTATTTGCTAGAGTGGGCTACTCTAGTCCAATCACTTGCTAAATCGTAGAACCCTTATTTCTTAGAGGGGCTACAAATTCGTGAAATACAGAAATTCTGTTCTCGGAGTCTTAGACAACATTCCAAAATAGGACTGAATTTGAGAAATCAAGATTGTGATCTTTTCCGTAGTTATTTAAACACACGAGCAAGGGATATAATACAACACAAGATCGTGTCACGACTTTCAGGTAGATGGAATAAGGTTACGAATGACTTCACATTCTAAAAGGTGGAGACAGCAAAATAGGGGTAGGGACCTATTTCAAATTGTTCTGTGTTATAGTCCAAGTATGGTGGTGTGCATGGATGGGTTTTTACTGGGTCTTAATGAGTTCCCTAATTGTACATCAATCGTTGGTTGGATGAACCTTGAACTTCAATCTATATTGACTGGACAAGATCCCAATGATAAAACTACTCCTACTAGGTTAGGGTAACCTGAAACAAGTTTCCACTCAAGTGGTTGGGCTACTTGGGCAGTCGGATTGGTTGAATAGGTTCTGTAAGCCCTGAAGATGCGCCTTCCGTGACTTTTGTGTTTAAGTAGCACGAGAAGACACAATTGAATGGCACACTAGTGACATGTGCGTAGTGGGCTTCGAGTAGATCACAACTATATATTGGGTTGAAAGGTTTGCGTCGAGGTTGAGTCTTTAATTGTAGTCAAAAAGTTTACGGGTGTTATGGTAAGGATTATAGTTAGTCCTTTTTACCTGAAAGTCGTACCAAAAATAGAGTACAAGGGGACGGGTTTGAATGGGACATGATATACCTAGATGAAGGTGGACTCGTCTAGATCTTGCCTAAAATTTGTTGGAAAGTAACAACTGGCCTCGTGCTCCGAATATTAATGACATGGTGGGACACAAATGATCTAAATGAAAAGTGGGAGTCCATGAGACACTAATTATTATCCTAATAAAAAAATTATTCTAATCAATCGGTAATCCTCGTATATCCAAAAATTTTAGAAAGCTTACAGTCTACCCACCTTAGAAATAGGACATGGTTCTAGGAATATTGAGGTTAGAGGGTTCCCAAAGTCCGGATACCGTACCTCGACTCTTTGTTAATAGGGAATAAGGCACGGCGTATCGGGATACGGTAGATATAAGTCAAGTCAAGGATCGTTCCTCAATAAATGGAGAACGAGTGTGTATAATGATACATGGACGATAAAATGGGATGATCTACTCGTCTATAGTATACTAGAGTTATCGACGGGGTAACCAACTCTAAGGCACAGATTTCTAACAACTGAGTCGTAAATTTCTATTTGTGTCAACCTGCCAGACTATCGTCACAAGAGTTGTAGTGATCGTGTATTGCTGTTGACAACTGGTAGATCATAATATGACAGGGTATTTAAGCTATGGTATTGGCTAAGCTAGTGACTGTGGTGTTCCAACACTAGTTAGGTCTTAATATAAATTTTACATAACTAAAGTAATATTTGTTGGAAACCAATCTCGGGATGAGTGTCACGGTAAATGATTACCCTATTGTCCACTCATCTCATGTCTAACTGTGGGCTTCGGTCGAGGAAGGGTTGGTTCAAGGCTTAAGGGTTGCTAGTTAAGACAAGCTTCCAGCAACTAATTAGAGACTCACAACATTTGGTTTCTTGAGAATAGATAGTCTCCTAGGTTGGCATTACGACTAACGGTAAAACCCTAATCATTCTCAAATTCAGATGGCTCAAAAGTCTCAATAGTATTTTGAGGGTCGATGGGAGAACGAGTAACTCAATCACATGACTGGCCGATGGTAGCTACACTTGTGCCTACCATTATCATAGCCATGGGAATACTCTGTATCTCTCTACCATCACGAGCTTTCGCCTTTCCAAATCGATGAACGAAAAACAATAAAGAATTCAAGGGAGATGTTACTGAATACAATTTCGTGATTCAAGGGCGGACATATAATTCAAGAGGAGTTGTCAATGCAGTCGCGGATGAGATCCTAGAGACATCTACATCTCAATCCATGTAGGATAATTAAATGAAGAGCGAACCAATTGCATCATGGTTGATCAGACCGTAATACAATGATTCTGATTAGACAATATGTTAACGGACGTCTCCAATAAACATATGTCTTGAATCAAGCTCGATAAAAGAGTAAGCTTGCAAAAACTAGGCTGTAATAGCAGCGTTGGTCAAGATAGTCAAGATACAAGTACGCGAGATTTTTTTTTTTTGAAAAGAGGCACAATTGAGTTCGAGTTTGGAGAGAATCAAAACTTACCTGGTGTTCTGGCTTATACAATCTTCCTATAATCTTCCTGTCCATAAGGTCTTGGTCAACTAATGGGTTATGGAACTCTGGATTCTATATTCTTGGTAAACCTATTATAGCGTCAATCAATATCCTCGTCAATAGGTCACAAGGACCACGGAATGCTAGATCGGGAGACACGCTACCCAATCTCACAGAACTTCCACTACTATTGGCTTCGGATCTTATAGAACATACAGGGCACCGTCCTATCCTCTATAGTATCCCTAATTTGTAATCACGTCCGAAGTCATTTCACTGAGGACTACGCCTCGCCCGTAAAATCGGGCTGTGGTAAACCCTTGGTTTCGTAACTCAAATATGATACAAATCGAACATTACTTAACTCTATCCAATATTGGCTCAAGGATAACTACGATCAAGAGTGGACCACTAATCATATTTCTAGCAAAATTCTATAACCGAAATTTTCCTAATCTAATTTCAACTCTAGGGGTCGTGTCTCGCCAGTGCGCTGCTGGCTGCAGTGAATCCATAGTCTCCAAAATTTAAATAAATGGTGACAGTACGCTGCTGTCCTGCCATTATGAGTTAACTAATATTCCTTTAACTATATTTGTAAAAATTCATGGGCTTCTAGAGATCCAAACAAGTTGACTATGAAATAAAGCGTAAGTATCTATCAATCGCAACCTTACAATAAAGATTGAACAGGGAGGAATGAAGATAAAAGAAATACAACCATTCTAATATCTATTTCATGTGCATCCAAACCATTGAGGAAAACTTTGATTCGAAACTAACTCGAGTTTCGTATGTGGATAACGTAATCAGAAATTGTATAAAAATAATTCTTAGGGCAAAAATAGGAAATAAACAGGCAATTCGACAAGATATGAGGATGATATCTTAAGAGGCAAAGCGAAGGATTTGCACAATTCATCAGGGTTAGATCATTAATTCTATGAAGCCCTGTCCCACTAAGTGAATATCCTATCCACATTGGATCATATCGTCCTATCAAGAGGAAATAGTGTACCTATGGGGATCTGACAAACTATCAACATTAATACTCCTCAGCTAAATTACATGGCCTAGACTACCCATCGATAAATTTGTATAGGGGACTCCTAGTCCTAGTCATTCTCTTAAATTAAATTAATTCTTAATTCGTGAATAAGCATTTCCTAGTCGCAGGCTCGTAATAGTACGACTAACTTAAGTACTATCACGAGTTCGCATGATTTGCGAAGACAAACCTGTATGGGCCACCACAAAAACTTGTCACGACCCACACCCGTTTTTTTTTTACGGATACGAGACGTATCCGAGCCAGCCTACGCCGCAGTGTCGGCGGTAGAACGCTGTCACGGACATGAAGATCAAAATCACAAATAATGCTCATTCACATAATTAATTTAACTTACAATGATCACAAGTTTTACATTTGTAGAGAAATATAAACTTGTACAAATAAATGAATGACTACAACTCAACTATCTAGCTAGTCTCTAGGCTTTGTCTGCAAGTATTCCCGTCACTCCCCAAGCTAAATGAATCCACGGCTAACCTGAAAATGTTGGTTTCCAGTCAGAAATGGAATGAGCACAATTCACTGAATGCAATTTCAAATAAAGAAAATGACTATAAAACAAAGGTTAGACATCAATCATGAGTTTTGAAATAAACAGTAAATACGGAAAACCAATAGCAATAAATCGACACAAAGTACTTTTCCCAACTGTTAGAAGTACCTTTGATATGTGATTAGTCTGGGCCACTACACCGCACGGTCTACGATATCTATTTGCAGAAAATAAGCACGGTCTATAATGTCTACTTGCAGAAAATAAATACGGTCTACAATGTCTACTTGCAGAAAATAAACACGGTCTACAATGTCTACTTGCAGAAAATAAGAACGGTCTACAATGTCTACTTGCAGAAAATAAACACGGTCTACAATGTCTACTTGCAGAAAATAAGCACGATCTACAATGTCTACTTGCAGAAAATAAACACGGTCTACGATGTCTACTGCATGAAAATAAACACGATCTACGGTCGGATCACACATCCTTGGTACTTCTCATTCCCGACTCAACAATTTATAATAGAGTATAAAAATCACATAACCAATGACTAATCAATGAAATATAGTAAATATCAATATCGAAATGCAACCAGTAAATTGTACTCGCCTGTGGTCCTCTGCTGGTGAAACTGACTGTCTGAACTACTCAATGTGCCACAATAGTCAAAACCCGTACAACAGTCCCCGGAAGCTGAAATAAATATTACCAATGTTCTCAGAATAGTCAAATTAGCTAGGATTGCCTGTCCTTAAGTCCAATTCTGGACACAGGGGCAAAACGGTAATTTTGGGCCAAAACGAAGTCCGTCGTTGGACCCGCTTTGCACCGAAAAGTGTGCCTGAGTCAACGGTCTCTAAAGTCGTCAAACTACATGTCTACGGATCCAGTTTTCCGATACAAACCCAACCGTCTGTCCAAAGTTGGATTTCGGCGGCCGTGCACAAAATCGCCCGTTGAGTAGAACCGTGGGGCCGCAAAACGGTGATTTTATCAACTGTCTTAGAATTGGACCAAACTTGGCATACAGGACCAGAAAAACGATACGGTCCTGTTGGTGCAAATTTTGTCTCAATCTGACGAGCGTGCACAAAGTAATTGGAAAACTTGTACAGAGGCCGATATGGTGAATTTCGACGGATACGCATCAAATTCGTCGCGCACACGCGACCAATTTGAATTCCGTCAAAGTCCACACAACCACGAAGCTGTTACACACCTTTCGATACTTGCGGTGCATGACCACGTCATCCAGTTTGGCGGAACGCACGTCGTATCGAAGGTTTTCGTAAATTTTTAATATTTTGAAATCAGTTTTTCATCAAAGTTGGGAAGAGGATTTCTCGACACTAGGTCGATGAAATCGAATTCCGCGAAAAGGGTTTGGTAGTCCTATAGGTTGGCTAGGACTGTCTTTAATTAGTTTTCCAAATATCGCTACGGTTTGGCGGCAATCTGCCTTCCAATATGGGGTTTGGACTGTTCTATACGTCCTATTTAAGAACAGTTTTTGGGCGATGTTCACGCCTAATTTCTGGACAACCTAGTTCGTTTAAAATAAAAATAATTGAATGGGTATAGACTCGTATAGGTTAGGATTGTACCAGAGAAATCGGTTCGGGAAATCGTCGAGCGATGCGACCGCAATCCTGCTGCGAAGTTGGCTCGGTACCGCTGCTGCCTTTGCTCTGTCCTCGCGCACGCGCGTGCTCGGCCTGGTTAGGCGCAGTTCTGGTCGCATATGTTGGCGACGCCGGTGGCGAGTAGCTGCCCAGGGTGGCTAGGGCGCGCGCGCGGTTGTTCATGGGCGGCGTGGGCGTAGGATCGGTTTAGGGTTCTGTCGATTCATCCGTTCTTGCGGTCGGTTATACATGTATATATATATGTAGAAATTTGGGGTCGAGCTTTGGGATTTCATTTTAGCTGGGGATTACTTGTTTAGCTGTGGTCCCCCTTCTCGGTTTGAGGTGTGTACGCAGCTGGGCCTGCTCGGCCAAGCTTTGCTTGCTGTTGCTTTTGTTATACTTCTTTTTCTTTTCTTTTTTATTGCTTTTATTAATATATCTATATATATACATATATTCCTTTATATACTTATATATAGTAATCTCTATAAAATCTAACTAATCCTCAATATTTTCTATTCTAATGTAGGACCTATAAATATGAATATATATATATATATATATATATATATATATTAAAAAAATATATATATATATATAACATTTATATGATAACCAAATAAATATAATCAATAATAATAATAATAATAATAATAATAATAATAATAATAATAATAATAATAATAATAATAATAATAATAATAATGACCTCAGTAATATTGATAATAAAAATAAATAATAATAATATAATAATGAAATATAATAAATCAATATGGTGTATATACTATGGCGTACAATCTAATAATCCCCGGAATGTACAAGAATCTATTTATTGAATAATAATAATATTTATAATATTTAAATTACGAATATTTAGAAATAGTCATTAAATCATTAAAATGGAATATAACACACTAATAATCCCCGGAATGTCCAGACATGTGAACGCTATAACATTATAGCGTTCATGAATGCTGTAGAAGGTTTATAGCGTTCGTGTATGCTGTTGATGGTTTATAGCGTTTATGAATGCTGTAAATACTTTATAGCATTCTAGAACGCTGTAGATAGTTTATACCGTTCGTGAGTGCTGTGGATTACTTATAGCGTTTATGAATGCTGTGGATTATTTATAGCGTTTGATGAATGCTTTGATTTATTATAGCGTCATCATATGCTATCGTAGTAGCAGCAATTTAGACATCATATGCTATCGTAGTAGCAGCAATTTAGACGTTTTGAGTGCTATAAACCTGCCACAGAATTTCATATTATGAAGCTACAGAATTTTATATTTCATAACCTGTTTTGTATCACATATAAAGAACAATAATCGCAGACAATTTCAATCGCAACTTGCATTTCGATCAATCAAGATATAGTAAAGATTTGCCAAAATATGAAATGTTTCATTAGAACATTCAAGATGTACAAAAAGTAGTAGTCATTAAAACATTCAAGATGTAGAAAAAGTAGTTGTACGCCAAAATAAACCATTCCATTTACAAAGTATCTGTAGTCCAAAATAAACCATTCCATTTACAAATATCTGTAGGCCAAAAAACAGCTCGCCTCTTTCCTTCTAGCAGCTATCCATAACCATCAAAAACATATACGCCAACCTACACAAAATTGAGAAGAAAACACATTATGATATAAAAAATAAGATAGAAATATTTCTGATACTCAAGTAGTGTTATGTAATAGCGAATACAATATGTTCAGTGGCTAAGGAGGCATGCAGTGTGTTAAATGTGAAGTTGCAGGTATCACATATCTGTGGACTGAAACAAGGAAATAACTGGACTGAAAACCATCAAAAATTTACACGCCAACCTACAGAAAATTGAAAAGAAACACATTATTATATAAAAAATAAGTTCACACAAGATCATGTATCCTGATAAACTGATTAAATAGCTACTAAATACAATCTCAACTATTAAGACCTATACAAGATCATGTATCCAGAAATATTCGTAGTATAGTTATATTCATAAGAAGAAAAATATATCTAGGCAATCAAATGTTTGGTAGTAAGTTAAGGGAGGCAAACGAAGTCTTCTTTTCTAGTTGTTCTGCTGTCCTTCGGTGAGACAGAGCCCAGGTTTGTAACTTCAAACGACAGTGTAACTTCAGTTTCTACAAGTTAAACTTTTGGTCACTGATTTCACAACATATTTACACCTCCATCTTTGATCACTATTTGAATCAGGAAATTCATTCTTTTACATATTGGTTCAACATGGTTGATCAGGGTCTTATCAAAGGACCTAATTTTCAAAGACCCTGTGTTGATCAGGGTCTTATCAAAGGACCTAATTTTCAAAGACCCTGTGTTGATTAGGGACTTATCAAACAACACTTGCAGTGTGAATATTAATCATATTATTTCCAAACTGAAATGATAAAAGGACCTAACTATGGGTTGTCTCCTCTTGTCCTATTGGCCACAATAAATTCCATATATCAAATCAGATAAAAGATGAGATGATGAAAGCAAGCAACCACATAAATTAAAATTTATTAGAAAGGTTTAATGAAAAGGTAATAAGTTTGACCTCCTATAAATCAACAAAAGCGCACAACCTGGGATGACAAACCCACAAGAAAAAGAAAATATTTGTCCACCAAACAAACCCTATCAAAATATACTGTCATACATCTAGTTCAGAATATCTGAAATTGAGAAAGAAAGAAGAAAGTATAGTTGAATTAGAAACTATTGCTACTGCATCAATGAATATCTAGCCCAAGCATGGGTATTCTGAGAAACCAAGTCTTATCTTTTGTTTAGAAAATCGATGTCTTTCCAACATTTCCAATATATTGTAGTGTCTATTTAGCCTGATTACCAGCAGTAAAGGAAAAAGGGGGGAAAATCCATCATTTTCTTATAGAAAGTTGAATACTACAATGAGCATATCACTTTAGATGAAAATAATCACATGAAGAACATTGAACATGAATATATAGACAAAGACAAGAAAGTAAATTAGAAAAAAATTGTGGCCTCACTTATACAGGTGGCTGTGTGAGAATGTTATCCCCTTTTCACTCTTTGGCTTGTGTCATAATTATAAAGATAAACGCAAATACCAAATAGTATCATCTTACCTCTCGTCTAGACTATTTTTTAGTCTAGGGGAACTTGGAGAATGATCCTTGGTTTCAGGAGCTTAAACTAAAAAACAAAAGGTAGGTCCACCCACCTATTGACCAGCCTTCTAGGTATTATGGCAAAGCCCTCTCTTGCTCACGACTACCTTAGCTAGGATTGCAACACCGGTGCAGAAGTTTGACATAAGCTTGACATCTAGTCATAAAAAATTTGTCATGTTTTCTTTTGCGGAGCTTCCCTGTGATCCAGAGTAACCCTATTCAGGAAAATACTTGGATGGGGACTCATATGAATGGCTGTCAATCCGAGGGGTGAGGATGGGCACAACTTTGCATGGGAAAATTGCAGAAGTAGACAGCCATGGATTAGTTACCAAACTCACTTAGGGAACTCAGGAAGTATGTCCGAAGAGGACAGAAGAACCAACTACCATTACAAATTTACAATACCATAAGAAGAATAGTGAAAGTTCACAAAAGATATGAGCCTGTAGTAATCCCTGATGGTGGTTGTAAAGGAACTAAAGATTTCAAATTGATAAAGCCGTTCATAAATACGTGTGAAAGTTTAAGTTGGAATTGGAAAGATTATAATGGCTCATAATACATTCTAAGTGCACAAAATTTCGAAACACCGACCCTTCAGAAGGTAAGCACGTGCACTCTTTAGACGATGTAACATAATGAAGCCTATATATAATGTATGGCCGGTCTGCAAATATATAGCAAGACTCAGCAAAGAGTGAGGAAATTTCCAAGTGCCTAGCACAAAGTTTGGACTGTCACTGAGAATAACAGTAGTGCACTTTAAGAGGCACAAGTTACATATAAATGCATACAAGCACTCTAGCCCTTCTTGTGTAAATTGACATGACCATATGAGCATTAACATACAAAAGCCTTAAGGCGCTGCTTTATCATTCCATGCATAAATCTATTGGAAAAAGAAGACAACATATTAGGAAGGATATATTGTCTGTTAATCAGCACAGATGAAGCAATGATCCATCAAGAGAAGCATTAAGAAGATGATAAATGGAAAAGAAAAAAAAGCAAGGAGAAAACAATAAATACTAAGGAATAATTGATAACTTCATAGAGTGTGTTATGTAGTTTTTAGAGGTTCTGAAGAACAAATCAAAATATAAGATGTGGAGAGAATTTAAAGGCCATGCCATCCACAGTCGTGTTTGTGATACATGGTTTCCACCCGCCACCTTTATAAGCATGTTTCCATACAGTTGCTAACTACAATAAAAACCAAAAGATAATTTCTTGGAAAAACATAAAATATAGGAATACAATATACGAAGTGAAATAGCAAGAAACACAGCGATACAGGAGACAATCATTCTATCAACTATAAAATGATAGGAGTATGTTAGTAAGAATTTATTGTGCATGCTTTTTTATCTTTTATGCATTGCATCAAGTGAAGAATATACAATTACTATGAGGGACATAAATGTTATTTTTGTTGACAACAACATATACTAAATGTAACGACAAGTTGACAATAAGGGAGGTATCTGTAAGCATATATACAAAATAGAAATAATAGGTTGTAATATTTCAATATGGAGGGGGTCCAGTGGTAATATCGACAAACCACAAGAGAAGTGTAGGATAATTACTCCCAAAACAAAATACTAGCAAAACCTTCATATGAAATACAATGTCATGCTTGTATCTCAGCATTTCAAGTATATTCACACCTAAAAATGCAAACATATCTAATGAATAGCCAATTAGATTTCACCAGCTAATGCATGATGAGCAACCCAATCAAATGAGCACCTACTCATTTGTTCCTCGTCTTTAGTGAACTTTTGCAAACTAGACAGTCAAAGTCACATGCAAAGTCTAATTGTAGGTAGAACGCTGTCTAATTTCATCATACAATCTAAAGTAAAGCACAAAACAACTGATCATCAGATTTAAGATTCAATCTTCTGATACAGAAGTTGGAATCGGCATTTTAGAAATGCCTGATAAGTTATTACATAGTGCAAAACCAAATTTTATGGTGAGTCAATTAAGACAAATGGGGGAGATACAAACACACACTCTACCACTACCTATCACCATAGGACTTACGAATTCTCAACTTTACGGCTCTTCTCTGCTTCTCTTACACAAAATAGAGCAGAATAAAAGATGTTTGATGCAGCTGACAAAATAATTTTGATGAAGGCTTTGTTGTTTATTCTTTGTTGTTGTTGTAGTAGTAGTGGTATACTACTCAGAAATATGAGCATATAATAACAAGAGATTTTATTAGAATAAACAGTATACTAGAAGTTAAACAACACAATAACTGTGTTGTATAGGGAACAAGAACAACATTGTAGCAGTGCTATAAGGAACTAGCACAACATTGTAGCAGAGCAGCATAGTAATATGAAAAATGTCATGAAATAATAGCTGAATAATCAAAATTTTAGCTCAATAACATATAAACCTAAAATTCTAAAGCATTTAGCTTAAATTCTGAATAAGTAAACCCCTCATAGCTCACCCCCAGCTTCTGAATCATTGGGATTCAAATTCACCGCCCTGTGGTAGCACTTGGAAGCCCTCTGGGTATACTTATAAGCCCTATGTCAGGCTACTAAAATCACTCCAAACAAATGAATCGTCTATACATATTGACTTTTATTCTCTCTAATAATCTCATCCTAAGAACTGAGGTCATCTAAAAGAATACACATGTACCACAAGAATGAAGACAGTACATGAGTAAGTTGAAGTTGAAGTTGAGAGCAAAATGCATCTTTATAGAGATTACATTGTAGTTCCTCGCTTACCTTGTCCATGTTAGGTACAAGTTCCTGCAACTTCCTCAACTTGTCACTGATTCTTGTTCTCCTTGCCTGTGGTACAAAAAGAAACAACAAATAAAGATGCTCAAATCTGAATCTTGTAGGTCAAATGAAAGTTGGAGACATACATATGGTTAATAATACATATAGATGATAAATACAGAATCATGTCATTGGTATCAATCTAAGTCGCATTACATCTTAAAGATATAATCAAGTATAAACCAACCCGTTCAGCGATGCTTCTGGGGTGAGTGGCACATCAACACTTTGCTCGAACTTGCTTGACATAGATTGCAGTTGCACAACCATCAACTACTAGAGGTTCATCATGGTATTTTGTTGCAGAGTGAAGCCTCTGTAAGGAAATAGAAAACAAATATGATTGATAGGAATCAGAATGAAGAAAAGCAAAACAAACACCAGCAATTGGTGTTGGAGAGTTAATTGCATGGAAGATGTCCTATCTTTTCAGTGAAGAAGCAGTAGCAACTGGTTTAGGAGAGGTAACAAGGCTTAAATGAACAAATTTACAATAACCAAGGTTCGATGCTATCATCTAGTATTATGAACTTCTGTACAAGAAAATGACAGTTACAATTGGCAGAATAAAAAATAGTTTTGTTAAAAAACAATACCTATTACTAGAGCCAAATGCTCAGAACCTGCTGCACATTAGCTTCAAGATATCAAAATAAGGAAGTTTAACAGGGACAAACATCATATTACCTAAATGACAAAAATCCATAAGACAAGGCTATGTTCAAACAAAAATTCATAAGGCCAGTTAAGTACTTATCTCAACAAGGACTCCAAAGAGGAATGACAGTTGGATTCTGAAAATGAAAGTATCAAAAAGTTCTCATCACAAGTCAAGAGTGGAGAGAACTTGACCATGCAAACTATATAAAGATGGCTAAAAACTGAACAAAGTATCGCAAAGCATGATCACAGGTCGAAACATGGAGAATTTAATCATGTAGAAAGTATATAGAGAAGGCTAAAGAGGACCAATAATTACATGTGATTCCAAAAATAAACAGAGTATGGAAAAGCTTAAACCTCATTAGTAACAGAGTCAAGACCAAAATGTGCAACTACAACTTCAAATGAGTAAAATGTTTCCACCATCTGTTTCTGGCTCTAAACATCGTTCTTGCACAGGTTCTCGATGTCCATGTATTCATGATTTTGAATTTTCCTAGCCATATTCGAGTCACCGACTCTGCCTGGGGAGGAATACCGAGCTCCAAGAAAAGAGGGCCCAAAATAAACCCTCAACCAAGACCAAGAAGTCCCCCAACGACGTCGACGATAACACCACAGGCGACTGTACAATTGGTCCCTGCTTCTCCTTTGGACGTAATCACTCTCTTTCCTGTGTATAAACCAATGGCCTCATATATTAGGTATACAGCTACTGAGACTACTGTCTCTCCCTTATCACACCCACATATACAACAACATTACCATTTCTATATTCCTACCATTGGTGAGTTATCAGTATACACACAAACTAAAATTACTGTGAATAAATTGATGCTAACAGTGAAAGAATAGCCTTGATTACAAAACAAAATAAAGACTTGTAGGACCAAAAGGAGAACAAACATACAAGAGAGATGAGGTTGGCCTTACCATAAGTAGGAAAGCTGCTCAGGAAGAAAGTTCCTCAGCTCGGTCGTCTGTGAAAGAGGAGAGAGATTAGGTCCCGGTGACTTCGACGAACGGAGGATATGGAGGAGTGCTCTTTAGTTCCCCCATATCATCCCCCAAACCCTAATCCAACTGAAACTAATACGGCAATAAAGAATCGACCCAAAATTAAATAGTTTTTTGCCGCAATAGTGTTCCTAATATTAATCATAGAAGAAAATAGAACATTGTCTAAAGTTGTTATCGTTCCTCTGTGATCCTTTACTTGATCGGGGTCGACATCGTGTCGGCCCCCGCCCACTGACGACCTCACATCAGCCTGCCAACATCGATGGTCGACATGTCGTCCTCCTTGACATCCTCTTCGCTGTCAGAGGCAAGCGACGCCTCTCCGTGTTTTCTCGCCGTCGTTGGCATAGATCCATCTGGTGAGCACCGACTGGGAGCCAAGGCATCCGTACAACACCAAAACCTAAATTTGGAAACCATATCCACTGCTTAGAAAATATCAAAATCGAATGTGTCAATAGAAATCCTACAAAAGCCCTAAATTTGGAACCAAAATTATACTTACGATCAAGATCGATCTGTGCCGTAAAGTTATTCTCGGAGATGTTTTACCCGAGGTTGAGAGTTGCTGCGGAAGATCCCAAACCAGTGTCGTTCTCGTGTTAGCCGCCAACCTCCGAGAGAGAGAGAGCAATAGAAAATGGAAGAATATTAAGGAGAGAGAAGAAGGGAAAGGAAGAATAGAGAGAGGGAGACGGAAAAAATGGAAGAATAGAGAAGGAAAAAAACCTATTATCTGCTGCTTTGGCACCAATTTTTTGGCATACGAGCGGCAAAGTAAAAAAAATTGCGTGCGAAACAAAATTTAAGATTGGCATACAAACATATCAATAAATAATTCCATATATTCTACAGCATTCAGAAAATGCTATAAATAAATATTTTTATAGGACTACAGAAAAAATGCTGTTGTTGATAACATTCTATAGCGGGGACACTTGAACGCTATAGAAAAACTGCTATTATAGGTCCTATTTGTTGTAGTGGTTGCTGTTGCGCCCTATTGTGGGGCTGCGATGGTCGCACGAGGTGCGTTGTAATTCATCAAACCTGAAAGTCGTAGGCTGAGGCAAACTCACTCATTCGTTCATGCGCATCTCAACACCCACTTGTAGCTGCATTCGAGTTCATCATATCGCTGAGTTTGGATCGTGCACATATTCAAGGCGTCCCCCGAATACGTATATTTCAACCAAGCTTAGAGATTAGCAAAGTCGGACAAGCTACTCGTGATAGTTTTGATTTGTCGATCGTTTCGCTAACTTCGATTTAAAACCGAACTCATATGCATCTCACTATTGTTTATCTCGATCCTCGAGATGACCTGATTCGTTTCTCAAGCGTTCTTTTCTACGAAATCAATATGATTTCTTCTTAGCGGGGTCGACCAAGTCTAAGTAATTCCCGTCCGATTCAAGACCAAGTATTGCACTATCATCGAGTATATCTTCCTATCAATGATTCAATTCGTTATCCCAACTTTACTTGTGCATCATCCATTCCTATCATTCACTTCGTTTGGGGCTAATCTCGTTGTCGTTCACGCACACTCCCAATTTTCTCGTCCTACTCTAAGTCTTGTTGTCCCAAGTCTATCGTCCGTCTAGACGATACTGTAATGTCAATCGCACAGGTTCAATCGCTCGGTATAGGGTCGTCCGCCTATCCGCTAAGTCAGCTCATAAGGTCATAGGTACAAGTCAAGTTCTCGGTTCATTGTGCAAAGTCATTGCACGACGCTCGTTCCAATCCTATGGTCAAACCATTTTGTTCGTTCGTACGGAAGTTTCTACCCAAGTTCGCTTCACTCAAATTTCTAAACATCAAGCAGCATTCACCCTATTCGTATCAACACATTCTCCGTTCCAAGTCCGAGCTCGTTTAGGAAAGTCATCCTACGATAGGTTGTCCTCAATCAAATCCTTGACATGTCGATATCGTGCGTCCGCACTAGCAATTATCGTAGTCTATCTCTTCAAGTATGTTTGATATAATTCATCTATCCATCCTATCCAATCCACGTAGTCGATCACAAGGTCGTCTAGCATTGCAATATGTCGCGTCCTGATCTCACACAAGTCGGATTATCCACGGCGGACATGAATCACCATGTCAACATTCCCGCGGAATAATCGTCTTCATCGGGATGTAACTCTTGCGTTGAGTCTAGACTTACTCATTTTCGGTACGCGTATTGGGTCTACTCAATCCTTAACTTTACTTTGTCTTTTCAATCATAAGTCCGATCAATCCTCAAATCCGCCTTCGCTTCAAACCACAAGTCGAAGCGATCAAAATTGACATGTCAAAGTATTTCGAGCTCGATCATTCCTGTTGGACATGAATGACCATGCCAACGCTTACGCGGAACGATTGTCCCAAATCCGATGTGACGCATGTGCGAGGCTGGAGTTGTGCTCGTGCAAGACAAGATCGTTGTCGTTGTGGTTATGACCGAACAATCAAGTCACTTCCCTTCTTCATTCCAAACATTTATTTCTATTCAAATTCTCCAACATAGCATCCTTTGAAATAATAACTTCTAACACGATCATCATTCATCGAATCGGAGTACCCCCGAGTTATCATACATCGATCTTTGATATGCCTCAATACCATCGATGATGTACATAACCTGAAGATCTTCCTTTTGCAAAGAATTCTGAATCGTGCAACTTAATTCCTCAATTCGTATTGTCTCATGCTAACTCGTCATCGAGCAACATCAATTCCAATTCCTTAGTCATTCTCATATCTCCAAACCAACGTTTTCCATGCACGCTATCTTCCAATCGTGCTAACTTTGGTTTCATCTGAGTATTTTGTCTTAAATCAAGTTTCGATCCATACGACTAAATTCAAAAATCGTATGCACGATCCACTAAGTTTCCTCGACCAAAACATCCATTTATTTAATCGTTTCGAATCTCCATTCAACTGTTTCGTAAATTTGTACTACGCATTCTTAACTCGTCCGATTGATATCTCATTTGAGACTTTCGAAGTTGCAACCAAATAAGCGTTACTCGTTCTAAGGCTTTGCGCAATATCATCGCTTGTCGACATACTCGTTCTATCCGTAAATCCTCTAGTTTTGCTCAAACAATTTCTATAACGTCCATACACCACTCAGGATTTGAGCCACTCGACTAGTCGTCGACACTCACTCTTATTCTTTTCCGAAGCTATCACATACACCACTCGGGGTCAAGTCATTCTATAAATCCTCAAAAGGTCATTCGACTCACAATCGACATGTTCGAAGGTACATTCGTCCGTTTCCCTAAACTCTAGGAATCATTCTCATGTTCATTTTAGCATTGGTCAAGTAGCATCTCTATCAACATACATTCTAAGTCTCACTTATTCTCGTCCGAACGATAGTCGATCTCGCTCGCAAACTCGTTCGCACCAGAAGGTCTAGGTGCGCGATACTCGACACATCTTAGCCAAAAGACTGTGTGAATAATCATCCCGTTCGAACTATACTCCGGTCTCGTGTACTCATTCGCCATTGTCAGCATAAGGTTATTCAAGCACGTCTTACGTTTGCTAACTTTTAGCATTTTGGTTTTCTTTCGACTTAAGTCTGTCATGATTTGGCACAAAGGCCTTCGCCTATCGATCCCGTCCAACCGAGTACTCGTATGAGCTTTTGAAAATATTAGACTTATTGTATGGAACATTCCAAGGCACAACGAGAGAGAGCGTATACTTCTTTGTTTCCAAGCGAGCTTTCAAAACTGAGAGAATCAAAATGAAGTCCAAGGACATAAAGCCATGCTCTGATACCAATCTGTCACGCCCCGCTCCCGTAGGAGCGATCATCCTCGCTAAGGCATGATGCCGTACGGGCCTAGGTTGCGCCCGTGCAAGGTTAAGTCCAGAAACGGCCAATTTTAACTAGGCCACAGAGTCGCACAGAGTGTCCCCATTTGCAGCGGAAAGTAAACGAACACAAGTTGAAGCGAATTCAAACTCTTTATTGATTTTCAAGAAGTTTACAAGCGGCGCTAGGCCGAGATTATAAGTCGCTCAAGCTCTCTCTCTCTCTCTGAAACATAAAAGGCGTGCCAAGTAGCTTACAAGATGGAATGATTCATGGCGATGTTCTGATACATTATGTCATGTATATGGTGCTTCAGCTCCTTGCAACGTTCCAAGGCCCCAGAGTTAGCTCTGTGCCTTAGCACGTTCGAGGGAAGCTCCGTAACCGACGACGTCTCCTACATCCTGCAAGAAACTATGGGGTTATCAGTACATTGTTATACACTGGTGGGGAGGCTAGCTCGCCCACAATGCTATCATTACCAAACACGTTCTATTTACTTTTGTGTACCGTCTATCATTCATTGTTTTGCTAATCTTTCCTTAGGGTCAATTTCATGGCATATTTCATGACCTATCTCGTGTTACTGATTTCAATGTGTTGCATGGAAATACATGCACGACTTACCCATACTTACCGTCCGGCCTTCCTTGTCCAAAGTAAACCAAGTTAGTCAATAATTCATGCGTAACAACTTAATATAGTTTGCATAAACATTCAGTGTCAAGGGCGTGTATTTTCTGACTCATTTGCACGAAGTACTCTTGATCATTTGGTGTGTTATATTCAAGCCTCTTCAGAAGGCGCTTTGATCAGTTAACTTAGACTACTTTATTTCAATAAAAGGACTTGCATGTGGATTGCCACCAGCAAAGCCCACTTAACCTATATGTACCGGTCGCTGGCACCACAAGCCAATTTGGACATATTCTCCTTTGGTATTCTCACCTATCATAGCGTGATGGCTGGTACACCTTGATAGTCTTTTAAAATATCCCACACTTACGTCTACTTGGAATGTCTGAGCCCACACCCAAGCAGCCCGTAAGCCATGATTCTGCCTAGGCCGGCTACGATATCATCGATCGTTGCCCTTGGGATCCCTTATTCTTCCTACCTCCCGTATACGATGGGATTATCCACGACCATTTCGTATTGACTTATCATTTTAACTTAACGGCTGTCTCTGAGCCATAGGCTAACCCTTAGCCATAATAAATTATCGACCAGGTTGGCGACGGCGTCTGTGTAGCACGGGTAGCGAGCCGCGATGCACGTCCCCGTCATACCTGTCGCTAACCATTCCTTTCTTTCTTATCTTATTCATTCTTTCTTTCACTTGTTCGTTCGTTCATTGATTCATTCACATATTCATTCATTCTCATATTCATTCATTCATTCGTTGATTCATTCATACATTATGCAACTCTCTGTACGGGAGTCGCCTTGGCGACCCATCGGTCCCGAAGTCTTCCAATGTTACTATAATATACTCGAAACGACTATGTCGATAGTCTTTCCGTTTTATTGTTGTAAACCATTCATTGTTTCATTGTTGAACGCATAGGGAACTTGAATGTAAGCTTGTGCCTTAGCACGAGCGCGGAGTGCGGTGCGAGAGTCCCTATATTTATCGAGTTCTTTTCCATATTCTAAACAAGCATACAAGATGGGATTATTCCCTTAGCTAGGTGCGTTGAGTCATTTATTAGCATGCACGGTGTTATCGCCTAGCGATTCTAGCAATAGTGTCCGTATTATTATGTGTCTAGGCTAAGCAAAGACGGGTTCATCGGAGCCACCCACCTTAGCGAACGATACTCCGAATGTGCCTTTGAAAGTCTAAGTCTGGATTCATCTTTGATGGGCCAATATAAGTCTTGCATCGATTCTTCATCGGGTCGATGCCAATTCTTCGAGTCGGTGGCTCGTTTGAGTCGTTGCACTTGCCGTTTGAATCGGCTTCCGCTAAGGTGGAGCGGGTCATTACATTGACTATTGCAGCTCATAGGTGGAAGACCACAGTTTTGTCGGTTCAGCACTCGACACCGACGTACCCTCTGCAACAGAGGCAGAAGCAGTCTTCCGCAATGGGCTACACTCATTGTTGGAAGCCTGGGCATGTGGTTACAGAGTGTTACAGGGGACAAAGATTTTGCTTGGCTTGTAGGGCACCGGATCACAAAATTGGGTCATGTCCGCATAAAGCCAGTTCATCTTCATCAACCCTAACCAGTCTATCGGTTAGGGCACCAGCACCAGTGCATCAGCAGTACCACCCTCCGAGGCCGTTACTGCCTCAGGCTCACTAATATTCTCAGGTCCAAGCTCAGATTCAGAACAGACAGAGAGGTCACCAGCAGAGGGGACCAGCACCAAGAGGACAGGATCAAGCTATGGCTCTGACCGTAGCAGAAGAATTGGCATCAGGTGAGGTGGTGGCAGGTACCATTCTCGTCAACTCTTTTCCAGCATCCGTATTATTTGATTCGGGTTCATCGCATTCATTTGTCTTTACGATTCACTACACGAATAGGACTGGAGCCCGAGTCATTATCAGTAAGGCTCAATGTACTTACTGGTAACGGTCTTGTGGGAGAAGATATAGTCTTTTCCTCGTGTCGAATCGTAGTTAGCGGTATAGAGTTTTCCGCTAGATTGATAGAATTTTCGATGGCCGACTATGATATGGTCCTAAGAATGGTTGGTTGAAGGATCAATAAGAAACAATAGACTGCCATGCTGGCAGGATTATTTTTGGTATTCCCGACGAAGAAGAGTTTTCATTTTCCAGAGGTGAAGTAGAACCTTCTCCACCAGTCTTGCGGATGGCGGTAGAAGCAGTTCAGTTTTCCAGAGTTAGTAGGAGAATTTCCTGATGTATTTCTCGAAGAGCTTCCAGGCAATGCCGCCAGAGAGAGAGAGAGATAGAGTTCACCATTGATTTGATTCCAGGGATAGCACCAGTATCAGAGAGAGTCTAAAGAATGACACCATCAGAGTTGGAGATCATGTACAAGATGATTGAAGAACTCAGAACCAAGGGATTCATTCGTGCTAGTGGATCACCTTGGGGAGCCTCGATGCTTCTTATGAAGAAGAGGGATGGTACGTCAAGATTATGTGTTGATTATCGTACCTTAAATTCTGTAACAATTAAGAACATATATCCCCTACCAAGGATAGATGATTTATTCGATCAACTCAGTGGGGCAGCAGTATACTCGAAGATTAACTTGCGGTCGGGGTACCATCAGATCAGAGTCAGAGAGCAAGATATTTCGAAGACAACATTTAGATCTAGATACGGACATTGGCAGTTTCTCGTTATGCCATTCGGAGCGACCAATGCACCAGCAGCATTCATGGATCTCATGAATCGTATCTTTATGCCCTATTTGGATCAGTTCGTGATAGTGTTCATAGACGACATCTTAGTCTATAACAAGAATGAAGCAGAGCATGAGCAGCATCTCCGAAGAGTCCTTCAGATTCTCAAAGAGCACCAGTTTTACGCAAAGTTCAGTAAGTAAGAATTTTGGTTTGATCACATTTCGTACTTAGGTCACATCATCACCAGAGGTGGAGTGGAAGTGGACCCCCAGAAGATAGTGGCTATAGAGACATGGCCAGTACCTAGTACCATCGCAGAAGATCGCAGTTTTCTAGGATTGGCCGGCTATTACAGACGATTTGTATCAGATTTCGTTCAAATTTTAGCACCATTGACGCAGTTGACCTATAAGGATGTGCAGTTTGCTTGGACAATAGAGTGTCAGAGTTCATTCAAGAAGTTGAAGCAAGGATTGATGACGACACCCATTCTTACGCTTCCAGATGGGACTGAAGGATTTTCAATTTATTGTGATACTTCAGGTAGAGGATTGGGATGCGCCTTAATGCAACATGGCAAGGTAGTTGCTTATGCGTCACTTCAGCTTCGTGATCATGAGAGAAATTACCCAACCCATGACTTGGAGTTAGCAGCGGTAGTTTTTGTACTTAAGTTGTGGAGACATTACTTGTATGGAGATCAAGTAGAGATTTTTATCGACCACAAGAGTCTTAAGTATGTGTTTATCTAGACGGATCTTAACATGCGTCAGAGAAGATGGCTAGAGTTATTGGGAAATTATGACATCAACCTGCAGTATCATCCTGGGAAGGCCAGCGTTGTTGCAGATACATTGAGTAGAAGAGCAGGAGCTTATTTTCTAACAGCACAGCCAGAGTTATTAGCAGATGTTCAGAAGAAGGAATAGAGATAATTCTTCCTACCAATGCGGCATTGATGGCCAGTATGCAAGTTCAGTCCAGTATAGTTGAGAGGATCAAGACAGCTCAATCGACGGATTCTAAGCTTCAGCGGCTTAGGGCAGACTGTGAAAAGGGACGGAGAGCAGAGTTATGCATTCATGAAGATGGCACCCTCCGACATGGAAGACGTCTTTGTATACCCAGTGATGACATCAGGAAGGAGATTATGGCAGAGGCTAACAGTTTACAGTATTTAATTCATTCCGGTGGTACGAAGATGTATTGTGATATCCATTAGCATTTCTGGTGGAATGACATGAAAAGGGAGAGAGCTCGGTTTGTCTCTCGTTGTTTAGTTTGCCAACAAGTTAAAGCTGAACATCAGAGACCAGCTGGACTTCTTCAACCTTTACCAATACCTGAATGGAAGTGGGAGCATATTATCATAGATTTTGTAACGGGGTTACCTAAATCTCCAGCTGGGAGAGATGCTATATGGGTTTTAGTTGACCGACTCATGACGGTAGCTCATTTTCTCCCTTTCAGGATTGGTTAGTCGACGGATCAGCTAGCAAAGATATATCTTAGGCAGATAGTCAGATTTTATGGGGTGCCAGTCAGTATCATATCAGAAAGAGATTCAAGGTATATATCGTACTTTTGGCAGAGTCTTCAAGAGAGTTTGGGGACTCGTCTCAAGTTTAGTTCAACTTATCATCCGCAGACAGATAGTCAGTCAGAGCGCACAATTCAAACTCTTGAAGATATGTTAGGATCCTGTATACTTGACTTTGGTGGTTCGTGGTAAGATCACCTGCACCTAGTGGAGTTCTCCTACAATAACAGTTTCTAGGCCATTATCCAGATGGCACCATTTGAGACATTGTATGGCAGGAAATATAGGTCACCTTTTGCCTGGGATGATGTAGGCGAGAGGCAGATGCTTGGTCTAGAGATGGTTACACAGACTATCGAGGTGGTCAGACAAGTTAGAGATCATCTACGAGTTGTACAAGATCGTCAGCGCCATTGGGCTAATTCTCATCGGCATCCTCTTGAGTTTTTTTTATCGGCGATCACTTATTCCTTAGGATCTCGCCTACCCATAGCGTCATTCGATGCGGTGTACGGAGAAAGCTTAGTCCTAGGCATATAGGGCCATTTGATATTCTTGAGGGAGTAGGTGATGTGTTTTATCGTCTCGTTCTTCTGCCATCGTTACATGAGGTACATGACGAATTCCATATATCCTAATTACGATGGTACATTCTGGATCCGAGCCATATCCTTGACATTCAAAATTAGTTTTTAGTACCAACCTTTCGTATGAGGAAAGGCCAGTATCTATATTGGACCGAAGAGAGAAGGTACTCAAGAACAAGACTATTAGTTTAGTCCATGTTGCTTGGGGTCATCACTCTTTGGGTGAGTCTACTTGGGAACGTGAGGATGATATTCGATCACGATATTCACACCTGTTTGACTCATAAGATATAATGTCCTTCTTATGCCTTATGCTTTTAATTCCTTGCTTGCCTGAATGATTGCTTGATTGACTGCTAGACGTAGATTGTTAGTGATTAGTATAGCTTACCCCGACACCTCTAGCCTCTTAATTAAATTCCAAGGATGGAATTCTTGAAGGTGGGTAGAGTTGTCACTCCCGTTTTCCGTTATATTTATTTTCAGTATACGTGTACATATTTCTAACTTTTGTCAGGTAACCCGTGTTTTAACTTGTCTTGTTAGCCTAATCTTGGTTTAATTAGCCTTGGTTTATTTGGTCTTGGTTCATCATGGCTTGACTTGGTTTATTTTGGTTCATCTTGGCTTGGCTTGGCTTGGCTTGGTTCGATTTTGTGTGGTTTGAGATGAGTATGTTGGTATATAACTCAACACCTCTCTCTCTCTCTCCTCCATAACTCTTCATTTATTTTCTTCATCTTCTCCATTACGCCTCCCCACCCACCAAAGAAATCCTAGGCAAGTGCAACTTGCTTCATGATGAACCTCAAGTTTCCTTGTTCCATCTCTTCTTTACTCGATTCTAAGCCTCATTAGAACTTGACATTTTTGGTTTTGATGGATAAATTTTTGTAGATCTAGATTTAGATCTTTTTTTATTTATCTTAGTTTTGATCTATTAAAGCTTGGATTTCCTAAAACCAGTCATCCCAGGCTGTAAGAAATCTCGTCCTATATAGTTTAGACCCTTGGAAGTCTCAAATCAGACTTGTGTTAGGCAAGTTATGGCATTTTGAAGTTCATGGGTTCTTTGAGCTCTTCTCGGTCTATTTGAGAAGAAGGTGAGCAGTGTGCGCGTGCCATTTAGCGTCGTGCCACTGAGTTGCGTGTGCTCTTGGCGCCGGTCCATTTGGTTGTGCGCGCTCTTTAGTGCTGCGCCACTCCAGGCGCACCCTAGCCCAGGCACCTATTAGCCCTGGCGTACTTACCCCTGGCGCAACCCAGTCGGCACTTTTTATCGTCGTACCTTTCGACCTCGCACAACATAGTCTGGCGTACCCCGACCTGGCGCACCCCAGTCTGGCGCACCCTAGTCTCGCGCCTTTCGACCTCGTGCAGCTTAGTCCGTCACACCCCGACCTGGCGTACCCCAGTCTGGCACACCCTAGTCTCGCACCTTCCGACCTCGCGCAGCTTAGTCTGGCGCACCCCATCTTGGCACACCCTAGCCTGGCACAACCCGGCCCAGGCACCACCTGTCCTCCTTGGTGCCACATGGCTAGGCGCCACCTGTAACCTTCCTGGCGCCACTTGACTAGCGCCACTTGGTTTCGATGATACCCTTTGCCCCTTACCCCCATGCATGTTCTCCTAGTTCTTGTTGCCTATGCGTGTGATCTTACATGTGTCTTGTACTTGGCCTAACTTTCGACAATCCGACTTGATAACTTGTTGAGTATGAGTATGACTTGCTAGTATTGATCTTGACTTGAACATGATAACATGAACCCATCTCGACATGACATGATAGTGACCCGTCGAGGCACACTCCTGATAAGTACTCCTGACAAGTAACAAGCAACCTGACATGACATGTATAATCTTGAAGCATTGTTGCGACAACTACCCTGACTTGCTAAATAACTCTTGTCTTGACACCATGGTTGACTTTCTTGATTGTGCAAGTACAAGCTACCTGTCTCGTCTTGCGTCATGTCTAGGACATGGTTTCCTGGTTACCATGGTCAGGAATTCACAATAAATCTGACTAGATTAATGACTAAATTGATCAAGTAGTTCATATAGAGAGATTTTTCCCAATTATAGGCAATCCCGTTATCCCGGCCACACCTGAGGGACTTGTAGCCTGTCGACGAGTAGGGCACATTTCCAGTCCACTATCATATGGGGCACTTCTTGAAAACCTAAGTACTGAAAGTACACCAGTCATCTTGATAACTTTTCTAACTCTTGTAAATCACCTCGCCTGGATAACCTGGATAGCTGCAGGGGTTGTGGCTGTGGAAACATCTCAACTGCATCTTGCTAGTAACTAGGCCAGTGATAACCCTAGTTAGCTAATGATAGCAAACCGTAGGATTTGATTAGCCGTGCCTGAATGCTTGTCTCGTGATTAACATGGGAATTATCCCACCTCTTGTTCCTCCTACTGCAAGCTATGTTTTATGTTAACTCAGTCTTTTATGTTATTTAACTATGCTATTTTATCAGTTTTTCTTTTATTATATGCTAGTTTTAGTTCCTAAGTGAAGCCTCCCTTGTAGCACTTGCTCTTTCTGGGGTCTGGCCCAACTGGTTTTGTATGGACAGATTTTAGAGTGATACCCGAGGATCTTCCTACTTATCAGCCAGATGGTGAACACCAGACGTAACCTTGGCAACGAGTGGGTTTCTTATTTTGCTCTTCCACTTTATTGTAAATTATTCTTTTGAGGCATTTAGCCGCTGAGCAAGTGTTAGCTTGTGTTGAAACTTAATTCCTGTTTGCCTAAGGGCTGTAGCATGATTGACAAATCCTAGGGTTGATCATGTATGACTTAACTCTTGCTAGTCTCGCATTTTGTACGACTAGCTTTATGATCATCTGAATATATAATGTTTGGGATGCCTTACTTTGTATGTATGATGATCTAACATCTTGCACATTTATTTGCTTGCTTGAGGTTGAGACACTAGGCTTGTTCTTGACCATAGAGACCGATGGATTGTAGTTTAACCCTCATGCATCTAGAAAGCCGTAACGGTATTGCGAGGTGGGTTGTACTTCAATGTACGTAGCTGGTAGCGTCCGTCCCCCGTCCTCTAGTATTCTGGTTATGGGGCGTAATACAGCCCGAACCCGAAGAGAAAATCAAATCGGCATTCGGCGTCCGCAGATGTGGGCACGTACCCGCACCCATTATACGTGTCGAACCGAATCGAACTGAGCCGAGCCGGGTCAGATGGTGGCAGCGGCGGCGGCGGCACGCGCGTTTGGTTCATGAGACACCCACACAATAGTTCAATGGAGCAAAGGAAGATGAAGCAATATATGCACAACCCACTCATGCTTCCCAACCGACGTAGGACTAAAATGTGGAATTGGGCTTTTGGCTTTGTGTATGTGCTAAAAAAGTACACACATCCAACAATCCCCTCCCCCCAAAGGTCAAGTTCCAAGGTAATAGAAGAAGGAAAGATAAGAGATGAGTAAAAGATTTTTTGGGCAGTTGTATACTATGCATAAATGAGATGGACTACAACATTGAATCTCACGTTGTGACTATTGTCTTTGTCTGAAGAAGAGCTTGATGGACTACGCCTTGAATTAGTCTTCTTGAACCAAATTCAGAAAATACTACACATTGTACGCTAGAGGTACTTGGGTCTATCGGGTGGCGCGTTTGGTTGGCCATACGCACTTTTATATATTCATGAGAGTTGTCTATGATCGTCCTGTCCTATAGTCGTGGCCTTCACGACCTCTCATATAGGTAAGTCGTTAAAGTTTGGTGATAGAAATCAACCCTACATATTATGCTTGGACTTATTAAGAGTTTAAACTCAACATATCCATATCACACAAGAAACACTGTCACCATAGGGATGGGGTATCAATGTACACATGAACAGCCACTTGGGCTTTTATTTTAAAAAGAATTTAATATCAGGATCAATGTTCCATAATAGTCACCTAGTCCAGCTTGTTCCTACCCATTGAGCCGGCTTCTTGGAATCTCCAGTCAGACCCGATTGGGTTGCCACTGCTAGTGACTAAACTATGGGATTAACCCCATCCCCCTCGATGATTCTAGGATCAATGTCCTAGACAGACCCTTCGTCAAGTAGTATGCAAGGTTCTTTTCTGACTTTACATAGTCAAGAATCACATATTTGTCCAATAGGCTCTTTATTGACTTGAAGCACAGCTGCAGGTGCTTGTTCATCGTAGCATTCACAGAATCATGCTCTAGTAGTTCTATAATAGATTTATTATCACAGTTTATAGAAATTGCAGAAACATAATGAACAAAAATAGGTATATGCATAATAAGATTTCTTAGCCATTCGGCTTCTGTACAAGTAGTATCCAAAGCTATCATTTCAGAGTCCATTGTACTTCTTGCTATGATAGTTTGTTTACATGATTCCCAGGAGATTGTAGCTCCTGCTAGGGTAAAAATATATCCAGTAGTGGATTTCAAATCATGTGCATCAGTTACCCAGTTTGTGTCTGAGTTACCTTCTATGATATCAGGGTGTCTAGTATAATGAAGTTTATTATCTAGAGTACCCTTAAGATATCTAAATACTCTGTCTAATGCATTCCAATGTGACTGGTTTGGGTTACTAGTATATCTACTTAGTCTCCCAATAGCAAATACAATATCAGGTTTGGTCCTATTTGTTATGTACATAAGTGACCCAATCATCTGTGAATATATATATTATTCTATAGGAGATCCTTCATTCTTCTTGAGAACAACATGACTATCATAAGGAGTAAGGGCGGGTTTTTTGTCAAAATACTCAAACTTCCTTAGCATTTTCTCAATTGAATGTGCTAAGGATAGAGTATAGCTCTCTTTTTATTTGGACACTTGCATTCCTAGGATCAGGTTTGCTTCACCTAGGTCTTTCATATCAAACTGGTTAGCTAAATAATTCTTAGTGTTATTTATCAATTCCAGTGAAGATCCTAGAATGAGGATATCATCAACATACAAGCATAAGATGATAACTTTTATTTGTATTTTTAGAATATAAACATTTGTCATATTCATTTGGCACAAAACCAAATTCTAATATGACTTTGTCAAATTTGTTGTGCCATTGCTTGGGAGTTTGCTTTAGGCCATAAAGTGATTTCACTAATTTACAAACCTTCTTTTCTTGACCTTTAGCAATGAAACCTTCATGTTGCTCCATATATATCTCTTCTTCTAAACCTCTATTTAGAAATGCTGTTTTTACATCCATTTGATGAATCAGCAAGTAATAGATGGAAGCTAAGGCTAAAAGAGTTCTGATAGAAGTACTCCTAGGTACAAAAGAGTAGGTATCAAAATAATCTAATTCTTTTTTATGGGTAAATCCTTTGGCTACTAGCCTAGCCTTGTATTTTCCTATAGTACCATCGGCTCTAAGTTTCTTTTTGAAGATCCACTTACAACCTATGAGTTTGCAACCTAAAGGAAGGTCTGCTAAAAACCAAATATTGTTCTCCATAATGGAGTTGTACTCATTGTTAATAGCTTCTTTCCAGAAAGGGCCATCATGAGAGGATATGGCTTCTTCATAAGTTGAGGGGTCACCCTCTATAAAAATGTAAAGAATTATTCTCCTAAATTCTTTTCAATCCTTTCTCTTTTACTCCTTCTAGGTTCATGATTTGTTCAGGTTGAGAACTAGGTATTTGATCATGAGAACTTGTAGATGGAGTAAGAGAAGGATTGGAGGAAAATGAAGGGATTCTATCCTTGAAAGGAAATATATTCTCAAAGTAAACTGCATCTCTAGCTTATATAATTGTGTTATTAGAAATTTTATTTACTTCAGAATGGGTTACAAGATATCTATTGGCATTACTATCTAGGGCACATCCTATGAACACAGCATCAACAGTCTTAGGTCTTATATTCCTCTTTGTGGGTTCAGGAATTCCTACCTTAGCTAGACATCCCTAAACTTTGAGATAATTAATCCTAGTGCTTCGACCTTTCCATAACTCATATGATGTCTTATCATTAGTCTTACTGGGTATCTTATTAAGGATATAACAGGCTGACAAAAGGGCTTCTCTCCAAAGATTATCAGGGGCACATGAGCTGAGAAGCATGGCATTTACCATGTCTAACAGAGTGCAATTCTTTCTTTCAGCAACTCCGTTGGACTGAGGTGAATAAGGAGTAGTTACCTCATGAACTATTCCATGTTCTTCATAAAAGTTCGACATTTCATTTGAGGTATACTCTCCATCACGATCTGATCTAAGGATCTTAATCTTTCTATCTAACTGGTTCTCATCTTCAAACTTATAAACCTTGAATCTGTCTAGAATTTTATCTTTGGTCATAATAAGGTAGGTGTAACAATACTTTGAATAATCATCTATAAAAGTGACAAAGTATTTCCAACCGCCTCGGGTCCAAACCCTATTGGAATCACTAAGGATAAGTTCTAGGAGTTCATAATCCCTATGGACAGATTTGAAAGACAATCTTGTGTGTTTGTCTTGAACACAAATCTGACATTTGTGTTCATCATCTATAGGAGTCTTAGGGATAAGATCTAAGTTTATCATTCTTTTAATAGATCCTAAATTTATATGACCTAATCTGCCATGTCAAATATTAGAGGATTCAACATTTGCAACAACCAAAGAAGGATTTGAAAGTTTATTCAAAGTGCTCAAAATAAAGAGTCCATCTTTTATAAATTCTTTCCCCATAAACAGTTCATTCTTAGAGAAAACTACTTTATTGGCCTCCATTATAATTTTATATCCTGAGGCTACAAGAAGGGATCCACTAACAAGGTTTTTCCTAACCGACAGCACATGAAGCACATCATGGAGAGAGAGAATTTTTTCTGATGTCATCTTCAGATCTATCCTTCCTTTTCCTACGATCTGTACCATTGAGCCATCTCCTAGAGTCACGCCTCCTCCACCTGATCCCTGATAGGTTGAAAAAAGGAGCGATCAAATGAAACGTGAACATTAGCTCCAGAATCCAACCTCCAATCATCAGAATGGAAAGAAAGGTTTACTACAGTTTGATAGCTTACAGACCTGAAGGAACTGGATGACCCATTCAGAATCATGTTAGCCTCTGGCTTTCTTTTTCCTTTGAAGGTGGTCTTCATTGGTTCTTTCTTCCTTTGGAAGTAGTTGATGACCGTATGGTTTGTTCTACCACACACAAAACAAAATTTTCTATGATCCTGAGTCTGACCAAAGTTTCTATGTTTCTGAGGTTGAGGGTTTTGATGATAGGGATTTTAGTAATGAGAGTTTTGGTGATTTGGTTGAAAATTCTGCTTCTTTTTGAAGGAGTTTTTCTTGGATTTGAGATGGTGGTTAGCCGTAGGTTTGTCATGGCTTTTTACAAGATTTACCCTAGCTGTGGCATTAGACCTGGCTTTAGACTTTTGTTTGCAAAAACAAAAGTATAAAACTTTATTGATACAAACTGTAATAAAGATTACAAGAATTCTGGGAAAATTACAACTATAGGAATCCAATCTTGATGACGATTGCTTTATCCCTTGGACGATGTGAACTTTGAAGACGAAGCCTTTGAAGTTGAAAACAACTCTGGAAATTGAAGGCAAAAAGCCTCTGAAGTTGAAGACAAAAGTCTCGAAAGAATGCAGCAGCACTTTGGTAAGAACTCCTGAACTCTCTGATTTCTGATCTCTGATCTTGATCCCCTTGAAATGAAGACTTGAAACTCTATTTATAGAGTTCTGAAAATAACTAACTTTCAGTTATTTTGGACTGCGCAAGCTGATTTGCGCAGCAACTGGTTTGCGCAGCACTGGACTGCGCAGGCAGTTATTGGATCGTGGGCCAACTATCTGGGACACATGGCATCATTTGATTGAAATGCGCATGATCATGCATAGACAGTTTCCACGTAATGAGCAATTGATGGCATGAATGCCACATGTAATTTGGTCAGTTATGTTGGTAGAATGCGCAAAGTGAACTGCGCAGACTTTGTTTTGTGCAGACTCAGACTGCGCATGAATGGTTTGCGCAATCACGGATTGCGCCTGAATGGTTTGCGCAACCCCGGATTGCGCTGCCACCTGTCAGCCGCCCTCGAGCACTGTGCGGCGTCAAAAACGAACAGTCTCCTCGTTATTCGTGTTGTCAGCTGTCAGGAAGATCTGATTTGATTCAGTCAATGATGACTTCTGCCACGTCAGCCTGCGCAGTTGGGAACATGCGCAAACCAACCTGCACAAAGTGATGTCTGCGCAATCTGTTGTCTGCGTAACTCATCAAAATGATGAATATCTTGAATTTTTGACTTTGTTGATTGATGCAACTTGATTTTTTAGGACCTAGAAGACCCCCTTCAAAGTTTTCGAAAGTTGATTGTATTCAAAATTTCGAAATACTTTGAATTTTTGAATGTTGAATCATTTTGCGCAATATGATGAGCTGTCTGTGCAAAGCGAATAGACCACAAGTTTAGGCGCAATCCGAGGCATCCGTTTCGCATTTCAAAAACTATAAATACCCCTCTTTTCGTTTTCAACTCTTTACTTTGCAATCTTTCGAGCTTTTTGAGAAGAAAACCTTCACTGTTCTCCTCCTCCAATGATTGTCATGGCCCCATGACGATCAAATGCTGCCGCTGCCGCCGCCGCGAAGGGAAAAGCTCCGGCCGAGTCTTCTGACAGGGTTGCTCGGCGAGCTTCCCGACACGAATCCGCACATCCTGCTCTAAGAGGTAGTTGAACCGATCGAAAACCCCTTCTTAGGGTGATTCGACTCCCTTGAAACTCATCTCTTTTTAGAGATAAGTTCATATTGCGCCACCCTTTTTAGGGTTTCGGTTGCATCAACTATCAGTTCTTCATTTTTATGAAGGCTGCATTCTTGCACAAATTGTTGATTTGTGCTGACAGGAAGTCAGCGTAAACAATTAAGTTGCGCAGATATCAGCGCAAACCATTACTTTGTGCACCTTTAATGATGCGCAAACTAAATATTGCGCAAGTCATGTCAGCACAATCTGAGGTTGTGCAAATCATGTCAGCGCAGTCTGAGGTTGCACAAATCATGTCAGCGCAGTCTGAGGTTGTGCAAATCATGTTTTATGTTTAAAAACAAAATCTTTGTCTTGGACTAATTTTTATCTGTTTGTTGATGCAGTTGAAGTCAATGAAGATCCAGATTACGAACATTTTGTGGGAACCCTCACAGAGTTTGAATACAAAGAGGATCTGTCTCATGTCCATTACCTTCAGTATGATCTGTCGGCCTCCCGTCAGGCTATATTGATTTCTCAGGACAATGAAACTTTGATGTGTTTGAAGAACGGACAGCCTTTAGAATCAGCTGATGCTGTAATTCACAAGAAACCCTTATTCCTATTTGGTGACGCCTTTGAGAGAGCCTCTCAACCTAGGCCAAGGATGGAAGATAGGGTAGTTCACCAGCAAGATAGATCTTTTTTTATACCCGACATCGCTCGCTGCCTTCCTTTGTCACGGTACGCTCATGCAAGCTACCCTAGGAAGATGGAATGGAATATCACTCTATTTCAAGATGCTCGGGCAGGAAAAATCTTCGTAAAGAAAGGGCCACATCATAAGGATATGTTTTATAGCTCTTCCGACAGATATAGTGTCCTACTGAGAGGCTTAAGACCTGGCTGCATTCCACCAGAGAACTCCTCCATGCTAATGCCTGTTAGGACACCAATATTCGCAAATGAGTTTGTGAAGGTTGAAGGAAAATATCCTGAGCAAGATATAAGAATGACTGGATTGGTGAATCCAGACTACAAGCGATAGAGTTATATCGCGAATTGGGTTCTGGGAAAATTCTAAGACAGACTCCAACAAATCAACCTATATGAAGCAGTGCATGCCACTGTTTACGGATTTGCTCCCAATCCTCATATGTTCTTAGCCTTAGCTGAGAGATACAACTACAGGACCGGAACTTTCATGATCCCAGGGGAAGAGATGGGCTTTGCACTCCACGAGATGAAGTATATCTCGTTCTTGCCCATGGCAGATGCTCCGTATGAGGAGTATGTACCAACAAATGATGAGTTGAACAAGCTCAGAAAAGAGAATCCAGAGATGGTAACAGTGTTCGAAGAACTATTGTGCCATTACAAGATCTGCTCTTTATTTTACAAGAGTGCCACTGCCAATACTTGTTATTCTTCAAAGTGGCTACCATATCTATTTCTTAATCATATAGAGGAGAAGAAAACCAAGGAGAACGATAAATGCTACCCAACCTTTTTCAAACCTTTGAGCCATACAGAGGTCAGAAAATTAATGGAACAGAGTGGTCACTTTGATAAAGAAGTGATGGATGACCATGAATATCCTCCTTTGAAGAGAGGAGACAATTTGGAAAGTTATTTGAGAATGGGCTATAGGCCCATGTCAGAAGCAGCACAATTGGCGGGATTCTTGACATACTGGCTGCGAAGGTTCGTAGTTCCCGGATCCAGTGCGGTGGATCGTTTTCACCGTGGCGTCTTGTTTGCAGCTGTTAAGCTAGTCTTCGGCTATAAAATGGACTTACTATCAGCAATGACCTGTAAGCTGAACGCCAGTCTTCGTTTATATGTTGACTTGATGTTGAAAGCGAAAGGAGAGAGAGAATTCCCTCGTTTAGAATTGTCATATACATATTTGTTTGGATGGTTGCTTCTTCACTATCCAACTCTAATGGATCCTGGCATGGGACCAGTTGACGGCAGTTTTCTTCGAAGGTATTCCGATGGAAAATGGAAATATACTTCTTTATCTGAGTGTAGATTTATGTTGAATCTGAACAGAGGCTGGAACTTCTGCTGCGCTCCTTTCGCTACTGGGTATGATCAGATGCCCACGAATATGGTGGATTCGAAACTGCAGCCTCTAACTCGTGTCGCTTTTGAATGGTTGAAGACAATTCGACCATCTCATTTGGTTTACCGATTCGAAGAAGAGTGCTACTTAGAACCATACCTCCCAAGCCATTTTGCTCGACAGTTTGGGTATGATCAGTTCCATGTAGGGAACGCAATTACCTGCCTCCAAGGCAAAGGTTATCTGATAGACGGAGCTAGGGCTTGGGCTTATTACAATGCCCGTGATACAAAAGCCACTTTCTCCATGCCAGCAAGGACTACTCCTCAAGGTCCTCGAATGCTTTTTACCTACTCCGTGTTTTACACATCAGCGAATACTTTTGCCGAGAATTTCAATCTCGCAGATAGTTTCGCCACTGCAACAAGATTAAGGAGAGGAAGAATTGCTCCATCGATCCCTATAAATGAGGAGGCGCAGGAACCGGCAGATGCACCTCTGGACACTACAAGGGATATTATATTCCCCCAAGAAGTGAATGCACCACTTCGTATTTCTCTGAAGGTGGGTAAATCTCCTGCGAAGAAGAGAAGAAGAGAGGAGCCTCCTGCTCCTGTGGCGAAGAAAAAATTAATTCTTGATGTTTCTTCTGAAAAGGTGACTACCAGATCTCAATCCCGGCAATTGGCCGAGACATATCAAGGAGTTGCCAGTACACCAACCTCCGTGCAAAAGCAAGCAGAGCCAGAAAATATAGAGAGTCCTGTTAGACCTCTACACAGAAAGAAAAGAGTAGTCACCAGAAGAGTCTTGGAAGAGTCTTCTTCTATACAACTCCTGACTTCAGTAGATGCTGCTGCAGGACTTCTAATGGCATCTCCCATACCTGCTTCTGAATCAGGAAGCAAAACTCTCGAGGAGAATGAACAGAGGGGAGATTTTGCCCCAAGAATTGAAAAGCCTAGAGAACATATTTTAGAGGAAGAACAAAGTGTTGTACGACCTCATTCTCCTATTGTAGATATTACTCAACCTCCTCCTACTCCCAGGACTCTTCGTGAGGACGAAGACCGTGAAATGATTGCAGCTCTGGAGGATTGCAATTATAGCTTGCAGGAAGATCAGGCTGCCACTAGCAGTGGAAATGCAGCAGTAGAAGAAGAAGAAGAAGAAGAAGAAGAAGAAGAAGAAGAAGAAGATGAGGAAGGTTCTTCATCCGAAAATATTGATGAGTATTTACAAGATCCTGAAAAGCAAACTGAAGAACACAGATCTCTTGATACTGTCGATGATATTTCAAATCCTAAAAAGGATATTGAAGTGGAGGCGTCTGCAGAAAAGGCTGTCGATGTTGAGATAGAAATATCTCCTGAAGAAGTAGCCGACGAAGGTGTGCTAAAAGAAAATCCTGCCACCGACCCTCAAGGTATAAAACGAGATTTAACAATCTTTTCTTTTTTAAAATGAACTGATAACTAATATCTTCATTTGCAGATCTTGGAACTTTGCCAATACCTCCAACGGACCTGATTATGGTACATATACCAACGGTGGTTATTAGCAGTAGTCATCATTTATCTTGTGGTTCTGAGGCGGGCAGCAGCCAGGCTGTTGTAGCGGAGGCTACTTCTGTTCAACAGGAGTCTATTCCAGTAGGGAATGAACTTGTTGTTAAACCAAACCAAGGTAAAATTGCTTTTTATTTGATCTTTTTGTGCATCAACAATCAATTAGTAAAAATAACAATTTTTACTTTTGCAGAAGATCAAGCAGGAGGAGCAACCAGCTCTACTCTGGCTCCCTTATTTAAAGAGCCTATTGTCCAACCTAAAAGAATCGAACAACCTGTTACTCCGTCTTTATCAGGAGTAGCAGCGACTCCTGGAACTCTGGCCATCAATCAGCAAGTGGTCCAGTCTTTTACCCGATGTTTCTTTGAGTCGCTGGGATCTCTCGTCCGTAAAATGATAGAGAAAGAAGGGGCTGACTTCATTATGGTTAGGAAGCCCACTTCTTTCTTGATAAGAGCCATAAGAGACCAAGGAGACGAAGCTCAGGCCACTCTCCTTGAACATATACTGGATGAATTAGAAGTCTCCATCAAGAAGTATAAAGAACTCAAGAAGAAAGATGTAGATTCTTTAGTACAAGCTGAATTTGAGCGGCTGGCTCAAGCTGCTGATATGGAAAGGTTAACTCTTCAAAATCTGTTAGAAGCTCATTCAGCAAAATCAGCTGAATATAATTCTAAAATAGAATCAATTACTCTAGTGGCTGAAAGCAAAGGACGGCGACTTGCTGAGCTGAAGGCTGAAATTACTCGCCTCCAACAAGAGTTTGAAGAAGAAACTGTTAATCACCAACTGGTGATTGAACAATTTAATGCATTAATTGAAGAAAGGAATGAGTATGAGACCACTCATGGTGAAGAGATCACTCGCAGGACAGTAGATATGCCCATTTTTGATGAAGAAAGCGGGATGGAGGAGGCAAGAAAGATAGTAGCGTCAACACACGAAGAAGAGCTGCAGACATTGAAGCAGCAAATTGATAATCTGATTGTCCCTCCTTCTTGATTTTGTATTTGGATTTTGTTGCTGTAGCTGCATTTTTGTAATGTCTCATTTTTTGATATAAAGGATATTTTGTTGTGGCTCCATTATTTATTGCATATCTTATTCAGATATAAATAATAGATAGATATGATATATTTATTGACAACTTAATCGAAAACGACAAGTTGCTGATGTAGAAGATGAACGATGATGAATCGTCAATGTATATGAAAATGAATGAACGGGAATACCGTCAAGTAATGATGAAAGAACGGGTAAATCGTCAAATGATGTTGAAATGAACGAATTAACCGTCAAATAATAATAAATGAATGGGTTAACCGTCAAAATAGATGAACGGATGAACCGTCAGATATTATCGAACGGACGAACCGTCGGATGAGTGTAATAAATGAATGGATGAACCTTCAGGTGTTTAATGAACGGACGAACCGTCGGATGAATGTGATAAATGAACGGATGAACCGTCAGGTATTAATGAACGGATGAACCGTCGGATGAATGTAATGTTTCATTAATTGAGGAACTTCTGTCTATAAATATAGCAGAAATCTGACAGGAACGAACACTTCTACTCTTCAACATAAAAATGTTTTCCGGAGAAGCATCTAAGAAGGTTGAGACTGTCTCGAAGGTTCAGAAGGGTATTGAAGAACACCCTGTCGATCCAGTTCAGCCAAAGGAAGCAGAAGCAGGCGAAGGTTCGTCTGCACCCCAGCCACCGCGGGACATTTTGGACTTCCTGCTCGAACCAGGAAAGACTAAAGAAGAAGAAGCCATGAGGATGGCTGCCTGTAAGTTTCTTGTGGGATCCAGCAAGGAGGTTCTCGGCTCTTTTGCTGACCGCATTTTTGAGAAGGACGGCAGTGGCCCTCGTCCCAATGTAGAAAAAGATGATAGCGACCTTTAATATGTACTATCATATAATAAAATTTAAATTTTATTTATGAACTTGATTCTGTCTGATAAGTATTTACATTTATACATAATACTTCTTTAAGAATTTGCCATTGATAGGCATCATAGCAACTCGACCATCAAGTTCTGAAAGTTGATAAGCTCCGTTTGAGAAGACTTTGCTTACAACATAGGGACCTTCCCATTTCGCATCGAATTTTCCTTTGCTCATATGAGTCATAGTCATAGGACGTCTGACCGTTAGAACAAGTTCTCCTTGCTGAAAGGCTCTGACCTTCACTTTACGATTAAATATCTTTGAGATGCGGGCTTGGTATAACTCAATATGCTGTTGAGCCATTAACCGCTTTTCATCCAATGCCTCTAACTCTTGAAGTCGAAGAAGGTTATTGTTTTCTGTGGTGAGCTCATTGGCAATAGCAATCCTTAAAGAAGGAATTTGTAACTCCAAAGGAAGGACAGCTTCACAGCCATACACCAAAGAGAAAGGTGTAAAGCCTGTGGGATTGCGGACTGTAGTTCGATAGGTCCAAAGACATTCGCCAAGTTTTTCGCTCCAATTCCGTTTGTTAGTGGATACAAATTTCTTAAGGAGCTTAATAATGGTTTTGTTAAAGGCTTTAGCTAAACCATTAGCAGCAGGATTGTAGGCCGTCGAAGCAACATTGTTAATCCGATGATCATCGCAGAATCTAGTGAACTTCTGACTAATGAATTGAGGTCCATTGTCATGAATGATTCTTCGAGGTACACCGAATCTATAGATGACATGGTGTTTAACGAAGTTGATGACACTGCTAGTCTTGACTTCAGCCAGAGGTATAGCTTCAGCCCACTTGGAGAAGTAATCGGTTATCGCCAATATGAATCGATGTCCTCTAGAAGAAGGAGGATTAATAGGACCTATGATGTCCATACCCCAAGCTTCAAAAGGCCAGGAAGCAGCAGTCGGATGTAAAAATTCCGAGGGTTGATGAATGAAGTCTGCATGAATTTGACAAGCACGACATTTCCTTGCATATTCAATGGCATCTGATACCATAGAGGGCCAATAGTAACCCATGCGTCGGATGCGATCCTGTAATTTAGGACCAGGTTGATGTGCTCCACAGACGCCATCATAAGATTCACGCAACACTTATTTGGCTTCATCACCAGCTAAACAGCGTAGAAGAAGACCATCATAAGTTCGCCGATAGAGTGTTTTGGTGGTTTGATTGTAATAAAATCGTAGAGATCGACGTCGAACGCTTGTAGCCTCCTTAGGATCTTCAGGGAGTATATCATGTACTACGAAATCGATAAAAGGAGTTCTCCAATCGTCATCAATAATATTGACTTCAGCAAGATTGCTAAATTCAATATTACGATTATTTTCAATACAGAACAGTTCTCGGTTAGAAATAACCACCACCTGATGTCTTTTGATAGGGATGGCTAAGACAGCTGCAAGATTGGCCAAAGCATCGGCTTCAGTATTGCAAGCTCGTCGAACATAATCGATGAAGAAAGCTTTGAATGATATAGCTATATTGATTGCCGCTTCATGATAAGGCACCAGGTCTTAATGACGGACTTCATAGGTTCCTCTAACCTGGTTCACAACCAGTTTAGAATCACCATAAACTTCCAGATATTCAACATTCAGTTATTTAGCTAGCTGAAGGCCGACAAGTAAAGCATTGTACTCTGCCACATTGTTAGAGCAAGGTTCATCTAAAGAGTAGGCTCTTTGGATAGTTAATCCATCTGGAGAAACGAGAACAACTCCAACACCTGCCACTATAGCACCATTTGGTCCAATTCTTGATGCCCCATCAAAGAATAAATGCCAGGTTGGAAATTCTTCGGAGATCATGTTGACTTCTAATGTCTCGTCAGGAATTTCGTCATAGAGTTTAGATGTCTCAAGCACAGGATGAGCTGCTAAGAAGTCCGCCAACACTTGACCTTTGACAGATTTCTGTGGAACATATACCATGTCATATTGAGCTAGCAGGATTGCCCATGTAGCCAATCGAGAATTAAGTGTACTCAGTTTCTTCATGAGTACTCGGAGAGGGTTAACTCGAGATATAACATGAATAGTTTGACCAATGATATAATGCCTCGTCTTTTGCACAGCAAACATGAGAGCCAAGTATTCTTTCTCGACCGGACTATAACGGTGTTCAGCACCAATCATAGTTCGGCTAAGATAGTAGATAGCTTGTCCATGGCCTTCTTTGTTCTTTTGGGCAAGTAAAGCACCCAATGAATGGTCCATAGTACGGACATACATCAAGAATGGAATACCAGAGATAGGTGGCACCAAAACTGGTGGGTTCATAAGATATTGTTTGATATCGTCGAATGCTCGTTGACACTCTTCAGTCCAAATAAAAGATACACCCTTCTTAATTAGTTGAGTGAATGGTCTACAGCATCCAGACAAGTTCGAAATGAATCGCCTAATGTACGCAAGTCGGCCTTAGAATCCTCGTAGCTCTTTTAGGTTGCGTAGAGGACGCATCTCTTGGATAGCTTTGATCTTCTCGGGATCCACGTGTATACCCTTAGAGGTAATGACGAAGCCGAGAAATTTGCCACTAGAGACACCCAAGAATGACTTGGTGGGATTCATCTTGAGCTGATATTGACGCATGGGATTAAATATTGTTCTCAAATCTTGAATGTGATCTTCTTTTAGACGACTTTTGATAGCAATATCGTCAACGTAGCATTCGACTGTTTTACGAAGATGTTCTCTGAAAATAGTACTCATAGCCCGTTGGTAGGTTGCACCAGCATTCTTGAGACCAAATGGCATCACTGTATAACAATAGACTCCTCGAGGAGTGCAAAAAGATGTATGTTTTTCATTTTCAGGATGCATTTTAATCTGATTATATCCGGAGAATCCATCCATAAAAGATATTCGCTCGAACCCACAAGTATTGTCGATCATGACGTCCGTGATAGGAAGAGGAAATTCATCTTTCGGACATGCTTCATTGAGATCTCGAAAGTCGATGCAGACTCGAACTTTTCCAGTTTTCTTCAGAACTGGAACGACATTGGCCACGCAATCAGGATGCTGCTCTTCTCGAATAAAGCCACAAGCGATGAGCTTCTTGACTTTATCATCAATTGCATCCATCATTTCAGGCTTAAATCGCCTTTGTTGCTGTTTGACCGATTTAGCATTAGGAAGAATGTTCAGTTTGTGAGTAGCAATCTTGGGATCTAAACCTGGCATGTCTTCGTAACTCCAAGCGAAGACATCTATGTATTCTTTAATGAGAAGAATCAACTCTTGCTTATCTTCTTCTGGAAGATTCTTGCTAATAAAGATTGGCCGAGGTGACTCTCTTTCCCCTACATCAATTTGAATTAGTTGATCTTCAGTAGGAGGTTCTCTTTGCTCAAAACGAAGTACCCATTGGTTATCCATATGTTGAGCCCAAGGATCTGTTTCCGGACTTTCTTCAACATCTTCATCACAGCCTTCTGGTAGTTCAACGGAGACCATGTTAGAAGATACGATTATTCGATGGACTTCACCGATACTGGTATCGGAATCCCATGATCTGGAATCAGAAGAATTAGAATGTTCTTCACTATCTGATTCAGAAGCCGCTGGGGATAACAGTGGAGGAGAAGTATATCCGAGACCTTTCTTGGTCCTGTCATAATACATTTGTGATTTTCCGTTTGGAACTGTTGTACGAATGGGAGTTCGTCTACCTTTACCATAGTTAAGGCCGCTCTTGAAGTCGTAACCCATCTTTCGGAGGATGTCTTTTGATTGTTGACTATAACGATGGAACTGGAGACGTCCCGTATCGTTAACTTTGCTATCATCCGTATAGTTAATCTTTGTTTCCGGTCTTTTATATAAAAATGCTGGACTTTCACCTTTCTTCAAAGAAGGGTGAATACGGTAAGAATCATCTGGATCTTCAAGCGAGACTTCTGTCTGAAGAGATTGTACGACTCCCAGTGTAATTGATTGGAAGCTATCTAACATATCCAAATAACTTTTAGTATAATAAATAACATCAATATACTGGAAAGTAGGTGCTTTTTCATTGATTTGTACATCAGTATTTACAACAGGACCTTTAACCTTAGCAGGTTTGGTCAAATTGATTACAAGAGGGGGAGAAGAAGAACGTGGAGGAGGCTTGTTACGACGGAGATCGATAACAAGTGGCTCAGAAGAGGTGATCTTTTCTTGTTGCAATTTAGATCAACAACAAGTGGCTCAGAAGGAATGAGCTGCTTTTTGTCTTTGTTACGACGTAAGTCGATAACAAGTGGCTCAGAAGAGGTGAGCTCCCTTTGATTTTCATCAGCATCAACTGATTTCTTTTGAACTGGTAAGTGAATAACCAGTGGCTTGGAAGATTGAGGATGAGAAACTCGCCCCTTAACAGGTATGATAAGAGTGTCTTGAGGTACTGCTTTTTGATCTTCTTCAGTATCCATAGCCAATACCACCTTCATAAATTCATCCTTGTACATACGAGCATCGTTGCAATAAGCTTCAACACCCTTGAAAGGATAAAGGTCCGCAACTTCCTTGTGAACTTGTCCTTTGTCATCAACGTATTTAAAGCATTAATGAAGAGTTGATGGAACGACATTGTGTTCATGGAGGAATGGCCTTCCCAGGAGAGCATTGTAAGAACAACCATGATTGTCAATGATATAAAAGGTCACCTTTGTGCGAAGATTGCCTATTTGGAGTTTTAGGCGGATCTTGCCCAAAGGTTCACTCTTTCCTTGGTTAAATCCCAGAATAGTAGTGATCGTGGTTGAAAGACTATGCACTGGTATCTTCAATGCATCTAGCATTGTCTTTGGCATAATACTAAGTACAGACCCTGGATCTATTAGGATACGATCAACCTTCATTGAATCTACATATCCTGTATAGTAAAGAGGACGATCATGTCTATTATCTTCCATTAGCATATCATCCTGAGTGAAGGTAATGTTTGGGATCAGTTCCAAGACACTATGACAGTGATGACAAGAGACTGGTTCTGATTCTGGCTTCTTGAGAAGAGTTAAGCAAGTTTCAGCCTGCATCAGAGCTTCACTTAGAGTTTCTCGTGTCTCTTTGGAAAGACACAAAAGTTCAAAGATTGACAGCCTAGCTGGTGTATTAGCTAATTGAGCTAATATATCAAAGTTGTAAGGCTTCTCAAGCCCAGTAGGAGATGACTTCTTTAGAGGTTTGTCAAATCGAACTTGTTGCTTGCCTTTGTCAGCCGTTGTTGGCTTAGGAGGAATTGATACTACAACTGGTGAAGATGTAGAAGGGACCTCTTCAGCAGATGCAGGTTGTGCCGGAGCAGGTTCGGAAGAAGAAGCAGGATCCTTTTGACCTTCAGAATGATCTTTCAAATAAGCTTTCCCTGATCTGGTGCCTAACAGAATCTCTTCGTCAACAATGGGATCAAAAGATACCATATTGCAAATCTTGGTTTTGCCTTTAGAACGAGTTTTCTTCTTGGAAGATATCTCAAATTCTGGAGCAAGATCAGGATGGATCCACATAATTTCACCGTTGTCAAGAGACAAGGGAATAAGACCTTCATTGGATGGAAGCGGGAGATTCTCAATCTCAAGAGTTGCTTTAGGAACTGGAATGACACCATGATGTATCATCTGTGGAGGGAAATCTCCAAACTGGACTGAAACCATATTTGCAGTAACAGTCTTCTCATCTTGTTGCAGAGTGACTACACCAGCATTGACAAGCTCTTGAATCTTACCTTTGAGCACATAGCATGCTCGAGTAGGATGTCCAATGAATCGGTGATAGACACAATACTTGGGATGATCAGTCTTATTGACTTCATCAGGTTTCTTTGGATCAGGGAGTTGAATTTTATTGCTTTTGAGTAAACACTCAAAGATACTTGCCGTGTCATTTTCGTCAAAAGAATATTCTACCTTCGGACGAGGTTCCCTCGGTGGAGGTACAGAAGGAGTAGGAGTAGATGTAGGTGGGGCCACATTGACAGCCAAAGATTCTTTATTTTTGTTCAAGTTAATGTTCAAAGTCTCTTTCGCTTTGCGATTGTTCTGGCGATTGCCACCACCTGAATTATGATGCTCATCGCGATCAGGGTTAGACATTTGTACCCCCAATTGTTTGAACTTGTCGGCACTTACTTCAGCAGCTTTGGCGTTGACGATAAATGAGGGCCAATCTTGGAATTGGGTTGATCCCGTCCACATACTGATAATAGGTAAAAGATTTGCCTTACAAGTATCAATAGTGACAGCAGCTGGAGTCCCTGGAGGCATTTTCAAAGCTTCACGGCGGAACCGTTCAATAAAGCTCTCAGCAGTTTCATTATATTTTTGTTTGATTTTGTTGAGAGCTGACATAGTCATATCATTAAATCCTTCATAGAACCGTTCCAGAAAGATTTGTTTGAGACCTGAAAAGGATATGATGCAACCATCGGGCAAACTTCTGTACCAGTCGTATGCTACACCGGCTAAACAACCGACGAATACTCTGGTAAGAAGAGCGTCATTTGGCTGAAGTTGAACAGTCATTACCTTAAAATGATTGATGAATTGACTCGGAGAAGTACTGCCATCGAACAGAGAGATTGTAGGGATTTTGTACTTTGGGGGAAACAGGACGTCCTTCCATTCAACCGGATAGGGCTGTTTAATCCCCAACCTTTGTAGATTGTCTTTCTCTTTAAATGCTTCAAACTGGGTTCGTAAAAGTTTGACAGCTTCACTGGCGTCTTCTGATGAAGAAGAAGGAGCAGGTTGAGTTGTAGTGGTAGGAGGAGGAACAGCATTGTAAGCACTACCCCCAGCTCCTGACTGGCTAGGCGTAGTTTGTACTTGCACTTGTACAGGAGGCATTTGGGGAGGCACTACCCCCAGCCCAGTATTCGCAGGTATTAAAGATGCTATGATCTCTGGACTAGTAATAGGTGCAGTTGGTGGTGTAACATGCTGTGCTACAATGATAGAATGCATACTAGCAACCATCTTAGCCATGGTTTTTAATTTGTCTTCGAGTGCAGCAATTCGCTGTTCCTAATTTGCGAAGGTTGAAGCATCTGGATCATCGGTGACAACATAAGCCGTCACTTCTCTTGGCACAGTGGAAGATACTGTTTATTCAGAACTTTTACTGTATGCATCATAATCAGAGAACGAATCATCTCCTGACTGAGAAACAGGAATATGACTTGAAGGGTTTTGAGGAAGATTCCTTTGACTGATTGTATCTCGGCTTCGAGAACGGGTATGTTGAAATACTCCTTCAGAAGATTCTTGAAGTAATTCCAAATACCGTTGGCTTGGCTTGCGGAGTCTACCATGCTTAGAGCATCTTTTACCCCCAGTATCTCAGGAAATCATGTTAACAGAAGCATACAAAACTTCGTCTTCTTCTGACATAGGTTCAGATTTAGCAAAAGTTAAACGATCGAAGACAGATCGTTTTGTCATTTGACAACAGCATTGGATGAAGACTTTATGATTACAGTAATGATCAGATGGTTGAGATGGAGATATTGAGACATTATCCTGTTTTTGTCTTAGATGTTCTCGAAGATCTACAACAGGACGAGGAAAGTTCCGAGGGATCTGTTCTTTGATAACATTTGGAACATGATTCCGATTCTTCAAATGTTTAGTCCCTTGAGTATACAGGGAAGTACTCACTTCATTAGCATAAGTGTCAGGATTTTTGACCTTGGAGATTTGTTTCTGATGATGTTTGACCTTCGGCATTGGCTGTTTGCGTTTTACCGAAGTGGATCGGTTAAGATAAGTTCTGAGGTCAGCAAATTCACCCCCAGGAGTTTCTGTTTGAGACACTAACAGTTTTTCCTGTCTGGAACGACAAATTTGGAGAGTCGAGAGATCCTGGAATTCTGCTATCGGAGTAGGTAGAATACCTCTTTGATTAGTACAAATACTCTTGTTATAAAGGAAAGAAGAATCCTTGTTTGCCAGAGTTCTTGAATTGATTGGTGCCGAGACACATTGAGATGAATCCTCTTCAGTAAAGACTGAAGAAGACTGAGAAAAGACCAAAGGGCCTTTTCCCTTGTTTTGAGATGAAGGGTTAGCTAAAGAGCGTTTCCCTCTGTTATCTTCCAAGTCATGAGACAAGGAAGTTTGAGAAAAGACCAATGGGCCTTTTCCTTTGCTTTGAAGAGAATGAGGAATAGTCAAAGGACTATCCTCAGTGGATTGCGCAGAGGCAATAGGGTGTTTGGGAAGAGGAGTAGAATCTCTTCTTTTATTGTGAGAAGAAGGGAATTTAGCCAAAAGGCTGTTTTTCTTGGATTGCGCAGACTTAGTTTGCGCATGGGTGGAAGGTGCACTAGTCATTTGTGTATTAGAAGCTTTGATAGGAAGTGCATCAGGAGTTCTTGTCTTAGAGTGCTTGGGATGCACTTTAGTTACTAGAGTGCTATTTTACACAGGAAAAGCCATTGCCAATTGCGCCAGAGTCATAGGAGTCTTCTGTTTTGACAAGGCAGCATATGAAGTAGCTTGCACAACAGTTGCAGCAGACTGCGCAGCCTTGACTGTAACAGATTGTACAGCAGTTGCTGAGATAGACTGTGCAACAGTTGACACAGCAGTTTGTGCAGCAATCTGACTAGCAGATTGTGCAGCAGTTGATACAGCATCCTTGGTGGCAAAACTGCCAGATTGTGCAAACTTGGAGACCCAAACTGAGCGCACTTTGCTCTTGGCAGAAGTGACTGCAGTACGGGGAGTGGTCTTGGAGTTGAGCATCGCCTCGTAGGCTGTCTGGTTGACCTTAACAACCAGCGTCTTCTGCGTCTTCCCGATAGACGCTACGTCACATTGAGTTGCTACTTCCTCGTCGGAGGAGAAAGTTGTCCCCAGCAGAGTCGCCATTTTGTTTGCAAAAACAAAAGTATAAAACTTTATTGATACAAACTGTAATAAAGATTACAAGAATTATGGGAAAATTACAACTATAGGAATCCAATCTTGATGACGATTGCTCTATCCCTTGGACGATGTGAACTTTGAAGACGAAGCCTTTGAAGTTGAAAACAACTCTGGAAATTGAAGGCAAAAAGCCTCTGAAGTTGAAGACAAAAGTCTCGGAAGAATGCAGCAGCACTTTGGTAAGAACTCCTGAACTCTCTGATTTCTGATCTCTGATCTTGATCCCCTTGAAATGAAGACTTGAAACTCTATTTATAGAGTTCTGAAAATAACTAACTTTCAGTTATTTTGGACTGCGCAAGCTGATTTGCGCAGCAACTGGTTTGCGCAGCACTGGACTGCGCAGGCAGTTATTGGATCGTGGGCCAACTATCTGGGACACATGGCATCATTTGATTGAAATGCACATGATCATGCATAGACAGTTGCCACGTAATGAGCAATTGATGGCATGAATGCTACATGTAATTTGGTCAGTTATGTTGGTAGAATACGCAAAGTGAACTGCGCAGACTTTGTTTTGCGCAGACTCAGACTGCGCATGAATGGTTTGCACAATCACGGATTGCGCCTGAATGGTTTGTGCAACCCCGGATTGCGCTGCCACCTGTCAGCCGCCCTCGAGCACTGTGCGGCGTCAAAAATGAACAGTCTCTCGTTATTCGTGTTGTCAGCTGTCAGGAAGATCTGATTTGATTCAGTCAATGATGACTTCTGCCACGTCAGCCTGCGCAGTTGGGAACATGCGCAAACCAACCTGCGCAAAGTGATGTCTGCGCAATCTGTTGTCTGCGCAACTCATCAAAATGATGAATATCTTGAATTTTTGACTTTGTTGATTGATGCAACTTGATTTTTTAGGACCTACAACTTTAACCTATATTCTTCTTCTATTCTAAGTCTTTTTAGAGCCTGAGGGTATGTAATAGATCCTTGTAGAAGGAGGAGATCATTTGCCACATTAGTCCAAGAAGGAAGGAGTTTGTCTATCAAGCATCCTATTTTGTGCTCAGTAGAAAAGAATGTTCCCTTGGCTTGCACATGCCTAAGGTGTTCTTGGAATTCATGAATTTGACCATTGATAGGTTTGTTATCTACCATGACATATCTGTTGAATGTGGAGGAATTGAATCTATCAATTCCAGCATCATCACAACTACATTCATCTTCCAAAGCATCCCAGAGTTTTTAAGAGCTTTTATATTCAAAAAATATGTCATAGAATGACTCAGACATAGCGCTTAAGATTCTATGGAAGCAATGATAGTCTATTTCCTTAGGGGTCCTAGGTTTGGTAGATGAAGTGGACTTGGATACCTCTACGTCAGACTTAGTCTCATCAGAATTATTTGAGATGGGTGTGGACCCATCAATGGCAGAAATCAAGCCTAGAGTGGTAAGCCAAAACTTCATGTGGCTCTGCCATCTCTTGAAATAGGTATCATTGAACTTATAGGGCTTTGCAGAGTAGGTTTCTTCCTTGATGGTCATGATTTCTAAAGTCTGTAAAATTTAAATTTACTCAATAAGATGGATTAAGCCAAAATTAACAATTCAAATTATTTTAGTAATAGACCTTTAAAATTTTAGTTTTTCAAGTTTTGATAAGGTTGGGTCAGCTGTAGGGGCCGGATCCCAGCAAACAGAGGTTCACTAGGAACACTTAAGTACCGGTCGTTTAGACGATTTTTTGTTTTGTTGACAGAAGGACCCTTTCGGCTTGTTCCCAAACAGATCTCTACTTTAGAACTTTAAAATTAAAAGAATTTTACTAAGTCAATAAACTGTTTGATTTAGCATAAATTGAAATATTGAGTAAAATGAACTACTCAACTAGTATTGAAAAAATGTACTAACACACTAATATTGTCTAAGGTGTCAGGTTATATAATGACAATCTTATGAAGCAACAATTGTTATATAACTAATAACAATATATATATATATATATATATATATATATATATATATATGTAACTGCCGGGACAATTGTTTAACAGATAGTAAGCACTATCTTTAACAATATTTAGCCAAAATTTGTTAAGTAATAATTTAATGTAGACAACTCTTTGCTATAGTAGGCAATGGTCTAAAGAATACGTGATAACAAATTAATTGAGTATTTGTTAAATTGGTAACAGAAGCTTGTAAATATATAAATAATTCAAATGGTTGCTAAGAAATTTATTTTAACAAATGGTTTGGTTGTGCAAGTTATCAGTACAATCTAAAATTAACAAAATTTGATTAACAACTTGTAAAGAAGAGCACTATATATTCATTATATATAGCATTCACTAATCTAATGTTGGTAGCAAAATTTGCTTAACAATTGTTAAAAGAAGCAAAATTGGACAAGAATAGTTACAATTGGAAATAATTATTTTGCTAAGTATGAGCAATTGGTACAGTTGTCAATCGTTAGGGAATATGTAAGTTTGCTTCAATAGTCAAATTGGTACAGTAGAAAATTTGCTTTGTTAACATATTACAAATTTGCTTAAACAGAATAGATAATTGTTTCATAGTCAAATTTGTTACAGTAGTAAAATTTGCTTTGTTAACAGATTGCAAATTGCTTTGACAGAATAGATAATTTTAACTAACTCTTAGATTGTTGGAATTTTTTCGCACTCTTCTTTATTAAAATATGAAAAAAAAAACAAAATTTAAATTAAAAGTTACCGTCCTCCGGGGAAGTCGCGCATGTAGCATTGTCCTAGGAGTTAGTCCGGGTCTATGTGCAGACTGTGTTCGAATGCTCCTGGTGGTAAAATTTTTGCTCCACCGGAATCTTCTTGTCGTACATGACGTAGAGAGAGTGACCACCGACTTAGCTATGCTCAGAGCAACAACGAAGAACAGTATAGTTTCGGGAGAAAAAAATTTGAGAGAGTTTTGGGAAGTTTTTTCTGTGTGTCCAAGAAGAGAAGGGACACAGACATATATAGGCTGCTGGAGGTCCTTTGTAATGTTTAGAAATAATGAATAATAAAGTTGAACATTACAAAGTAATAAGAAATACAAAAAATAAGGTACGTTGAATCTGGACAAGTTCAATGTAACCAGTCGTTACGAATTTTTATGAATTATAAAGGTCAGAAAAATCAATAAGGAGCAAAAAGATTTTAGGGTCTCAGCTCGAACCCGAAGAAAAAATCGAATCGGCATTTGACGTCCGCAGATGTGGGCACGTACCCGCACCCGTTACGCCGAACCGAGCCGAGCCGGGCGGCGGCGGCGACTCACGCTTGTGGCCCATGGGGCACCCACACAATAGTTCAATGGAGCAAAGGGAGGTGAAGCATTAATATATGCACAACCCACTCAAGCTTCCCAACCGATGTGGGACTAAAAGGTGGAATTAAGCTTTTGGCTTTGTGTGTGTGCTCAAAAAGCACACACATCCAACAAAATATCGTGGGGACAGTGGATCCCAATCCTTCCTGTATGGTTTCGTTCGTGACCATATTATTGCATACCAGTAAATATGCACGTACTTGTAGTATTTCATATAGTCTTATTAGGAAAACTAAAAAAAAAGTTGTTGTAATTATTTTAATATTTATTAAGACTACTTAGAAAGACTTAAAGACAACTAACTTAATTATTCTAATTTTATTATTATTATTATTATTATTATTATTATTATAGATGCCTACAAGACTATTTAGACAAACCAAAAAATAATATATTGTAATTACCTAACTACCCCCATTAACTTCAATAAATAATTTTAATTAGTAAACATATGCAATATTATGATATATTTGAAAAGAAAAGTTTTACGGAGAAGATGAACTTTTTTCATTAGTATAGATTAATATACTCATTATTTTCAGTTCGAGGAATATAAGATTCTTAATGAAATCATAATCGAACAACTCATAAAATAAAACGTTTGGTACTGATGAACTAGAAGAGAACTTAGAGCCCCTTCAGTAGGCTCTCTATTGAACTTTATATTCCAAACTTAGAGATAAAATATAAATATTTGTTCTCCAATTATATTTTTGTCGAGTTCGTAGGATAACAACATTGTAAGCATGTCCCTTAATCTATAAAAAAGAAAAACAAAACCTTCTAGATACTCATAATATTAATAACCAATGATTAAAATCTATTTTGAAATAATTACACCTAAACTATTACTCATATTGGAGTTCATCTAAGGGGGGCCTCGAACTTATGGTGGGAGCGGTTTATGATCACAACGACCTGACGAAAAAATTGGACCTATGGAGGAATACCACTATTACTAACACTATGGTTGGGGATAGATGGTCGATGATGGTATGGTAGTGGATGATTTCAATACTATTCTGTATGTTAATAAAAAGCAACGTAGCCGGTCGGTTCAGGATGCGATACTAGCTGAGTTCTAACGGTGTCTTCTTGAATCAGATATTTTATGCATGGCTAAGTCGGGTGACATATGGACTTGGAATAATAGGACCATCATTAACAAGATTGCTAGTCAACTTGACTGGGCTCTTTGTAACGGAAAATGGCTGGAAGTTCTTCCTTGCTCCCATGCAGAATATCTTGTCCCGGCTACTAGTGATCACTCTTCTATTGTGGTTAACCTAACGGAAAAGTGTGTCATCGAAGGAAGGCCTTTTAAGTATAACAATGCTTGGGTTCACATGGAGGGCTACGAGGATATTGTCAATCATGGTTGGTTGTCGTCCGTGTAAGGTAACCTCCAATTCAGATTCATGCTTAGGTTAAAATTTATCAAAATATGCCTTAAGGAGTGGAACAAGGCGAGGCCTAAGCTTCCGCTTCATATCCTTGAGGAGCTTCTTCAAGACATTCAAAAGAGAGTTCAACTAGATCGTCTCAATCATGTTATTCCCAAAAAGGAAGTGGCTCTTTAAGAACTTTTGCGCAAGAAAAGATTCAAGGATGAGATCCAAATCAGGCAAAGAGCAAAGTGTAACTTTCTTAGAGATGAAGATAGATGTTTCAAATTCTTCCATGCTACAATATAAAGTAAGGCAGTACTGAAATTCGATTCGTGAGTTGCTCGATCCGTACGTAATTTTATTACCGAGCCCAATGGTATTCAGGATGAGGCTTTTCACAAAGAGCTATACAACCAAGACTCCTATACGTTTATATTCTCCCATTTAAACTACAAGAAGATGGTGTCTAGGAAAGGTAATCACGTCCCGCGGGTTCCATTTTTTTTTTGTTAGAGATTGGAACTTTTGTTAAGAGAACGGATCCCAACAAGGTGTCACGCCCTAGAACCAGAATACAGCTGGCAAGTGGGGACGGACCAGGCCAGCTACGTAATACCAAAGTACTCCAGTACTTTGAAATAACGTATAAGCTGTCAAGACATGGGGGTTACTACTACAAGCCAACCGTCAATCCTAGGTCGAACAATCCTAGGTATCTCAATCACAGGCAAATATGCAAACTACAAGAAGTATGATCATCAGAAATAAAATAGTAAAGCATCCCAAACTATATATACTTGGATGATCATGAAGCTAGTAATACAAAGTGAAGAACTAGCAAGAGTAATAGTCATACATGATAAGCTCTAGCTATAGTCTAGAATACGTAAATCATGTTTAGGCCCGTAGGCTAAATGTCAAGATCCAAAATACGAGCTATACACGTGCTCGGAGGCTAAACGCCACAAAAGAATAATTTACATAACTAGTGGAAGAATGGTATAGAAAAATCCATTAAGGTACTCTGGTGCTCCGGGTAGTCACCGTCGAGTAGATGGTACAGAAGATCCTTCGGGCTCCTCTATTAGATCTGGCCAAACAAAACCAGTGGGATCAGACCCCCAACAGCAAATACCCTAGACCCCCAATAGCAAGTACCACAAAGGAAGCCAAACTTATGAACTAAAATCAGTAATAGCTAACATAACATTAGATAGAGACATAAATAAGCAAATACGGATCGAGACTCGTGCACTAACAATGTACTTATCCCGAGAATAGAAAAAACAATAAGCAAAGCAACCTGGAGCTTAAAGTAAATCATATGTGACATAAAGTAAACTGTGGACATGTGAATTAAACGGAAGCATGTAAACATGTAAGACAAACTGAACATGTGAGCATATGAGATAACTGGACATGTGAGCATGTAAGATAACTTGACATGTGAGCATAGAAGACAACTGGGACATGTGAGCATGTAAGGTAACCGGGATATGTAAACATGTACATATGGGCATGTTAGATAACTAGGACATGAGAGCATGTGAGAACTATATAGAACGATAAATGATAAGATAACTTAGGAACTATTCCGGAACCCAATTTACAACCGTAAACCAAACAAGGACCGGGTTTGTAACCCTTCTCTTGAACAGAACTTCGTCCCTAATCAATGTACAACAAAGGGATCTTGTATAGCGTGTGAGTACTGAATAGGACGATAAATGACAAGATGACTAAGAACTATTCTGGAACCAAAGTTACAACCCGTAAACCAAACAAGGACCGAGGTTGTAACCATTCTCCTGAACAGAACTTAGTCTCAAATCATTTACCGACAAAAGTAAAGCATAAACAATAATGTATTAAATAAACAATTCGGACACTGCCTAGACAAAAGTGGACTAGACTGGACTCCATACAACAATTACGGCCAAGCAATAAGTACATCTTTATATATTAGCTAACTAGGGTTATCACAATCCTAATTACTAACATATGTACTTTTGAGGAGTCCAATCCAGTTACCTGCCCTGCAGACTACCCGACTTATCCAGGCCAAAAGGAAAAGAAAGTAATAGTGGATACATCGCCCAATGATCTAGATAATCAAACTAGTTGTTTAGTCCTTAACATTTTTTTTGTTAGATTCTGGGTGTGGCATTCCGTAGAATCCATCCTATAAATGATATACAAGACTGGACAATACAAGAAAGTGCAATATAACAAGCCACAACAAGAAAATATAATAAGCTAGAAGCTAGGAGTGCGCTACGACGAGCCACTATAGAGTAAATAGGAAGTGTGCCATGACATGACACTATCATGCAAGCAAGAAAAGATATGTATAAGAGTACACCACGACGGGTCACTATTTAGTAAGCAAAAAAAAAACATGTAACATGAGTGTGCCACGACGGGCCACTATCAGTAAGCAAAGAAGACATGTAACATGGATGCGTCACGACGGACCATAACAAAGAAATTCTAGACATGGCATAGACTGCAAAGTACAATAAGTTCGGGAAGGCATGGCAATACATATCATAGCATATAAGAAAGAATCGAAGGAAAAGACATATCATGGCATGTGAAAAGAAATAAATAAAAGTAAGTACATGACATAGAATAATAATTGAACATGTGTAGTGTCAAGTGTATCTAGGGTGTACAATCATTCTTTAACTATACAAGATCATCGAATCATGTTAATAATTTAGTGCAGTCGAAGAAAATATCAAAAACGGCCAAGTACAGAAAATGTGCCAAAAGATCAAAACTATGATTGTGGTGCCAGGGGACAAATGGTACAAAAGAACAAATGATGCCAAGGAACAAATGCTGCCAAGGGACAAATGGTGCCAAGAAACAAGTGGCGCCAAGGAACAAGTGGTGCCAAGGAACAAGTAGGCAAGGAACAAGTGGTGCAAGGCTAGGTTGCGCCAGGTTGCGCCAGAGCGCGCGTGCAACCGAGATGGCACGGCGCTAAGGAGCGCGCGCAACCGAGAAGACGCAGCGCTAGGGAGCATACACAATAGAGGTGGTGTAGCGCTAGAGAGAGCACGCAACCGAGATGGCACGACGCAGGAAGCGCGCGCAACCGAGATGGCACGACGCTAGGGAGCGCACGCAACCGAGATGGCGCGGTGCTAGCGAGTGCACACAGCCGAGATGGTGTGGCGCTAGGGAGTGCACGCAATCGAGATGGCACGGCGCTAGGGAGCGCACGCAACCGAGATGGCACGATGCTAAGGAGCGTGCACAACCGAGATGGCCCTGCGCTAGGGAGCGCACCCTACCGAGATGGCGCGATGCAGGGAGCGCGTGTAACCGAGATGGCGTGACGCAGGGAGCATGAGCAACTGAGATGGCACCATGCTAAGGAGCATGCACAACTGAGATGAAACGGTGCTTGGAAGCACGTGCAACCGAGATGGCACAGTGCTATAGAGCACGCGCAACCGAGATGGCGCGGCGCTAATGAGCGCGCGCGCACACTGTTCATCTTCCCCAACCAGTATAAAAATGTTTGGTTGAACCCATGAACTTCAAAAGTCCATAACTTCCTCAAAACAAGTCAAAATCTAACATTTCAAAGGTCAAAGTTGGGTATAACGAGATTTTCTACAACATAAAGCAACTAATTTTCAAAAATACCAAGTTTTAGTAGATCATGACCAAGAAAAATAAAAAAAGTTACAAACTTAGATCTATAAAAATGTAACAACCAGTACCGGAATACTGAGACGGACTAGGCCAGCTACTCTATATGAGGTATATAAATGTCATACGGCGATCGTGGCTGTCAAAAGATTAGAGGGTGCATGCTACAATCAAGTCTCCTATGGTCCCACAGAGCATCTATGCCTTAATCAATCAACCAAGAAGAAGTATTAATGATCATACAAGATAAAGCAGTAAGGCGTCCCCGACGCTTCATCAAAATGATTCATGAGCCTAGCTATACAAAATGATAAGCTAGTTCCGAGAGTCAGTAGTACATAAACGTAGTCAGCTGCAGTCTGATTTAATTACAATTATATAAGAAACTAAATGTCCAAAATTGTTGTCTAAACAGGTACCGGTGGCTAAATGCCGAGTACAAAATAGAAGATATCAGAGCGGTGAAGAAGAAACCCACTCATGTTCCCAGTTCCTAAAATGAGGGTAATTTTAAAATTTTTTATTTTAATTTATTTAATTATGATATTTAAATAATAATATGATTTTTGGTAATTTTTAGTCATTTTAAAACTATTTAAATTATGACTTGTGATTTTGGTATTTTGCTAGTGAAACCGTAGAGACTGTCTACCCTAGAGCCTAACCATGTGAGTAGAGGTTCAATTTAGTGCATCTAGCCTAGAGGATATTTTGGTCATTTCTGAATTTATTGAACTTATTGTGATTTATTAGAATTATTTGGAATTTATGAAAATTTATGTGTTTTTAATATTAATTAATTAGATGCTATGTGGTATCTTGGTTCTAGACTAGATTTGGCCTAACCTAGAAGTGGGACTTAACCGATAGACTAAGTGGGACTTGTTAGTTTATGTCATGGTTAGAAAATTGGTAGATAATCGCTTTTGGACTTAATGGTTAGAATGAGGTGTTTTGAGAATAGGCCTTTAACTAGGAAGCCTAGAAACCCACCAAGAGAGGGAGGCCCATAGCCCAACTAACTAAAACCCTAACCCTAGAGTTTTAGCCAGCCAACATAGGGAATCCCACCCCTATATAATGCCTCTTCCATTAGGTTAGCCTCCCTTTAGAAAGAGTTGCAAAGTTGGAAAGAAAGGTTAGTTCTAAACTTCCTAACACCCTAGAAATTCCATTTTAATTCATTTTCTTCCCAAACCAATTGTATTAGGATCTAATTAGCTTCCTCTTACCGTTCATGGAGGCCAATCCCAGTTGGAGAGCAATTTGGAAGAGCTAGCTAGCAAGAAGAACCCCCCTAGAGCTTTTCATTGGAATTTCAACCTATAGGTAAACCTTCATAAACACCACCAAATTTTGATTTCTTTGCATGAGTGCATAGCCCTAGGAGTCCCCTAGCTGCTAGCATAGGATTGGTGTCGAGTGGTGTCCAGTTCATGTCCGTATCGGACACGTATCAGTGCATACAGTAGGTGTTTGATGAAATGCCTGTGAGGATTCTTTTCACTATTTTTGAAAAACTTTTTGAACAAAAATATTGTTTTTAATGTGCCTTCTGATTTCCCTAACCTAAACCCACATTTCTGTGTCGTGTCGTGTCCATACGATGGCGTGGACACAGCCTCACGTGCGGCTAGGGTTTCCCCTGCTGTTCGTGGTCTCGTGCATACTACACAGGCCACGTGACGAGCTGTGGTTGGACATGGAGGTGGGGGCAGTGTCTGCGAACCTGTCCTCCAAGTCTTATGTCCAGCAGCATCGTATCGGACACGCCAGGACTCGCACACTGGTCACACGTGCGCGTCGCGTTCAGACGAATCGCGTTCTGATACGCGAGTCGTGTCCACTCTGGACACGATGTGGTCGTGTCGTGTTGGGTCCTATGTGTAGCCTGACACGTGGGCTACACGTGGGCATGACCACGAGACCCCACGTGTCGTGTGTCGTGTCCTACAGACACGTGCACGTGTGCACGATACTGTGCAACACTGGGTGCACCCCACGTGTTTGCAACGTGTTGGAGCCATGAATGATAGATATGGACAGTAAACTGAACCTGTCCACACATGGACTCTCATACACACACATATGGCCTACACCCATTGACACACCACTAAGCCATAAACCTGCCCATTACACATACACACTGTTAGCTGGTTTCTTAAAAAACCTGAGATTCCTAAATGAAACCTGAACACTATGTCACAAGGCTGTACATTACTGCCTATATAACCCCTGCACATGAGCCTAAATCTGTGTGTAACACTCTCTTGTATTGACACACACATACTTGAACACATGAATTTGTACCCACACATCTGTGATCACACACTCTTGCTTACAGATTTACACACACACACATGACTCTCCTGTACACATTTCATTTTACACCCACAGTCACAAAACTGAGACTGTCAGTTGGTGTTGCAAAACCTGAGAACATAGGCCACCCTTCTTAGTTCTTGTCACCCACACTTTCAAATACACACACACATTCATAAAACCTAAAAACACTATTTCTCCTAATTGAACCCTGTCACATTTGTACTGAAAACTGATATGTGATATCTACACACACTCTACACACATACATGTATGTAACTGATGTTAAAATGTAAAACCAAGTTGATTTTTGCTTATGAAAACTGAGAATGGATCCTAATATGTACATGTTGATGTGAACTTTGAGTTTTGAGTAGATTGCTAACTGAGTTTCATGAGATGTAAACTGAACTATATGTGCACTGTTAATATGAAATCTGAGCTCACCACCCCCTTGCCATGTTTCACTTAACCATCACTCCCTCTTTACATTATACACCCCCACTAACACTTAGCACTTGTTCACACCCCCTCTATATATACTTTTACTTATAGCTACCTTGTATATATATATATATATGTATGCATTATATGTGAATGTATATAGGTGTAGGAATATACATTAGATGCCATGTATAGTTAGCTAGTGTTTGAACCATTCTTGCTATACACCTTCATGTATACACACACTAACCACATAGCCTCTACATGATGCTAGCTCTTTATCTCTCTATCTCGATATGTATATATATATATATATATATATATATATATATATATATATATATATATATATATGTATGTGATGAAGGTATGCAAGAATTGTATGTAGCCTAATATATGCCTATAAGTATAATATGTGGATAGCTTATAATGGTTGTGGTTGATGTGAGAACTTAGTATAGACTTGGTAGACCTAGTATAGACTAGTTTAGACCTAGTCAACCTTGGTTAGACTAGTTAGACTTGGTTGACCTAGTTTGACTAAGTGTAGTTGACCATGGTTGACCAAGAGTTGACTTTGGCCTAGTTCGACCTAGACAGCATGCAGATGCATTGTAGATTATATTTATCATCCCCAGTATACATCTTGACTTGTGTTGCTCTAACTAGGAGTCAGGTACCTCATCTCGGATAGTACATTTACTTCAGACATTCAGATACCAGGCGAGTACATTCTCTGATTATTTCATAACTTGCTTAGAATTATATTCCTGCTCTAGTTTACCTTATTTGATGCTGTCACGATACTATCACGGATTGGTACTATATGGATCCTTTTATGCGATGTTATCCCCATTGGGAGCATCGGATACATCATGTCGTGTGTTTTATGTACATTGTGTATTCCTCGCTCTCATGTTATCCATGTTTATCATGTGCTTCATGCTCGTTCGTGCTCGCTTGTGTAATCTCATGTGCTATCATGTTCGGTCATGTTTCTCATGAATCTCATGTATAACCTATATTTCATGTGCACTCATTTATGAGCCTTCATGTGAATTTTATGTGCACCCATTTATGGGCCCCCATGTGAACTTCATGTGCACTCTTGTATGAGCTCTCATGTATACTTTATGTGCTCCCATTTATGGGCTTCATATGAAAATCATGTACGTAACATAACCTGTTTGGATTCTTGTGTATTGATTGGGGTATGGGAAAGTATAAATAGTCATGTGAACAATTCCAAAGTAGAATAGCCATGTACGCCTTTTTAGTATAGCCAGGTGCAAATCAAGCCATTCACATGTCGACTTTGTACTCTAAATCACTAGTCACTGGTAGCTCTCTACTTATAGTAGATATTTCTATTACAGTTCTTTCTCTGTTTACATCATGTACTTTCTTTCAGTTTTATGTATCGTACTCTCTTGCATGTTTATATTTTCTAACCTGTTATGATCTACGTGAGATGTATTGTGCTCGTTTTTGTCCTGACTGGACCTGTTGAAAATTTTACAGAGGATGATGAGGAACCCTGCACCCCTTACTTTGGAGCTTGCCTAGATGACACTCGCGACCTGGACCCCTGGGGAGGTTCAGGCAGCTACTGAGGATGATACTCATGCTTAGTATAGATAGCTTAGGCTGTTCTTCTCTTCATGATTAGTTGTTGTCCTTGTTTTCAGAGTTGTATATTTAGAGATGTTGAGACTGGTAGTTGTTAACTTATGTTATTTCATTCTGTTGTACCTCAGTTGAGGATTTTTTATCTATTTTATCGTGCCATATTCTATCTCTAGTTGTGATTGAGTTGTACCTTCTGTGATTAGCCTCCAGTTGGAGATTATTCTATATTGTGTTAGTATAGTTCATGACCTAGAACAGCGTTCTACCGCCGACACTGCGACGTACGTAGGCTGGGCGCTGTTACGTACTCGTACCCTCACGGTGGGTGCGGGTCGTGACACGTTTTTAGTGGTGGCCCATGCAGGTCGAGTTTGTGTAGTGGTATTCGAACTAGAGTACCACTACAGCCTGCAGTAGGATTAGGATTATTTTTGAGGTACTCAATCACATTAGGAAAAACTCTTAACTGGATTCCTGCCATCTAAGTTCCTGATACTTCCTTGGAATAACTGTCCTCCCTTGAATTATCGTTTCTATCTCAGTATTGATTCCTTGTTTGATCTGTCTCCCGGATGGTGATTGAGACACGGTCGCATCGCTCTGGCCCAGCAGACGTTGGCGAGAGGCCTACCACCCTTCGCCCGATTGTGGACGCTGGGACCACAGTACCCCCTATTTCTGCTCATATAGGAGCTTCTGCTGCTTTTGGGAGTGCACCTCCACCTGTCCGGAGGTCTTCCCCCGTTATTCCAGATACATATCAGCAGCAGTTACCTTCAGGGATAGTAGATGCGGTTCAGATGTTTGTCCTTTTCCAGCGATTCTTGGAGTCTCAGCAGCAGATACAGCAGAGCCATTCTGCTGATATCCGACAGAGCATACAAGATACTCACCAGTTGGTCAGGACGACAGTAGAGCTGGTGGCTGCTCAGCCACAGAGAGGCCAAATGCAGCCGTATCAGCCAAGGACTCCAGACATCCAATCCTTTAAGAAGATGGGACCCCGAGACTTCAAGGGTACAGAGGGCATCATATACGCTGATGATTGGATAGAGCACATTGAGGAGATATTCCGATTGGCATAGATACCAGCAGGATTACAGATCGAGGCAGCCGCCAGTCAGACGCAGGACTTGGCCCGTACCTGTTACCAGACGGACCCGGGGGTTGGTACAGCCGATCAGACTTGGGCAGTGTTCAAGAAACTATTAAAGGAGAAATTTTTCCCGATACAGCACTCCGTGCTTTGGAGGCATAGTTCGAGAGTTTGGTTCAGGGAAACCAGACCGTTGAGGAGTACGCTGGAGAGTTCAGCCGTTTGAGCAGATTCGTTGAGGATCTTACTGAGGCCAGGAAGGCGAGGAGGTTTCGCAGGGGTTTGATCAGAAAGATCAAGTCATATACCAAGAGCGGCCGCGATGCCACTTTCGAGCAGATTTTAGTAGGAGCCATGACAGCGGAGGACGATCTTGGACTGAAGGAGAAGAGGATGCGAGATACTCAGGGAGCTAGTGGTAGTGCGGGCCCGGTTAAGAGGCCCCACCTACAGATTCAGCAGCAGTATCAGCAGCAGATGCCCCGTTTATAGATTCAGCAGCAGTATCCGCAGCAGATGCTACCTCTACAGTTTCAGCAGCAGTATCAGCAGCCGAGGGTCTACTTTCAGCAGCGGCAGTTTTAGGACCGTGTACCATTCCAGCAGGCACAGCAGCCACAGAGGCAGCAGCAGGCCCGGTACAGTAGCTTGTCATTATTTACCCCTTTTGTAAGAGACCAGGGCACGGTTGGAGCGAATGCCGGAAGAGGCTGGGTAGATGTTTACTTTATGGAGGATCTGATCATCGGCTGAGAGAGTGTCCCGAGTCATCGGGACAGACAGTTCAGAAAGCAGGAGCTAGGGCTCCGGTGGGCCAGCAGAGGGGATTACCCTTATCGACTCAGCAGCAGAGGTACATGCAGCATCAGCAGCAGGCCAGGGGAGGCCAGCAGGAGCGAGCTTTCGCCAGGACAGTCGAGGATGCTTAGGCCATTGGAGATCTAGTTGCAGGTTCCGTTCTTTTAATTCCATTTTCGCAATTGCCACTTATAGCTGTCTTGAAATTCGATTCCCTCTGTTCCTGGTTGATTGAACAACTTTGTTCTGTTGTTCATGTGTTATGTTTGATTTTCTTCTGAGATGAATCATATGGGCTAGGTCACCTTGGTTATGGGATCTAGAATCTTCGATAGTCGTGTTTAGCTGGCATAGTGAGGACATATAGTCAGATTTAGGACGTATTTCTCGGGTGTGGAAATTTAAGGTTTTTGCTGCCAAGCATGCGGCAATGCAAAAATTTTAAATACCATGAGTCTAAAGTTATGTGCCTTAGTCGAGGACTCTGTGATTATCGTAGCCTTTCTCACTAGCACGACGAAGATTCTGAGTATCATGATTTTGGACAGACGTATATGATTATCTGACGGTATGTTTGAGACTTTGATTGTGGGGTGTTTGACCTAGAAGGACTACTACCATCTTAAATTTCGAGGACGAAATTTTTCTAAGGTGGGTAGACTTGTAACACCTAGTTTCTAAAATGAGGATAATTTTGAAATTTTATATTTTAATTTATTTAATTATAATATATAAATAATAATATAATTTTTTGGTAATTTTTAGTCATTTTAAAACTATTTAAATTATGACTTGTGATTTTGGTATTTTGCTAGTGAAACCGTAGAGACTGTCTACCCTAGAGCCTAACCATGTGAGTAGAGGTTCAATTTAGTGCATTTAGCCTAGAGGGTATTTTGGTCATTTCTGAATTTATTGAACTTATTGTGATTTATTAGAATTATTTGGAATTTATGAAAATTTATGTGTTTTTAATATTAATTAATTAGATGCTATGTGGTATCTTGGTTCTAGACTAGATTTGGCCTAACCTAGAAGTGGGACTTAACCTATAGACTAAGTGGGACTTGTTAGTTTATGTCATGGTTAGAAAATTGGTAGATAATCGCTTTTGGACTTAATGGTTAGAATGAGGTGTTTTGAGAATAGGCCTTTAACTAGGAAGCCTAGAAACCCACCAAGAGAGGGAGGCCCATGGCCCAACTAACTAAAACCCTAACCCTAGAGTTTTGGCCAACCAACATAGGGAATCCCACCCCTATATAATGCCTCTTCCATTAGGTTAGCCTCCCTTTAGAAAGAGTTGCAAAGTTGGAAAGAAAGGTTAGTTCTAAACTTCCTAAAACCCTAAAAATTCCATTTTAATTTTTTTTTCTTCCCAAACCAATTGCATTAGGATCTAATTAGCTTCCTCTTACCGTTCATGGAGGCCAATCCCAGTTGGAGAGCAATTTGGAGGAGCTAGCTAGCAAGAATAACCCCCCTTGGAGCTTTTCATTGGAATTTCAACCTATAGGTAAACCTTCATAAACACCACCAAATTTTGATTTTTTTTGCATGAGTGCATAGCCCTAGGAGTCCCCTAGCTGCTAGCATAGGTTTGGTGTCGAGTGGTGTCCATTTCGTGTCCGTATCGGACACGTATCAGTGCATACAGTAGGTGTTTGATGAAATGCCTGTGAGGATTCTTTTCACTATTTTTTGGAAAAAATTTTGAACAAAAATATTATTTTTAATGTGCCTTCTGATTTCCCTAACCTAAACCCACGTTTTTGTGTCGTGTCGTGTCCATATGATGGCGTGGACACAGCCTCACGCGCGACTAGGGTTTCCCCTGCTGTTCGTGGTCTCGTGCACACTGCACAGGCCACGTGACGAGCTGTGGTTGGACATGCAGGTGGGGGCAGTGTCTGCGAACCTGTCCCCCAAGTCTCATGTCCAGCGGCATCATATCGGACACGCCAGGACTCGCACACTGGTCATACGCGCGCGCCGCGTTCAAACGAATCGCGTTCTGATACGCGAGTCGTGTCCACTCTGGACACGATGTGGTCGTGTCGTGTTGGGTCCTATGTGTAGCCTGACACGTGGGCATGACCACGAGACCCCACGTGTCGTGTGTCGTGTCCTACAGACACGTGCACATGTGCACGACACTGTACAACACTGGGTGCACCCCACGTGTTTGCAACGTATTGGACATGCCTGTGTCATGTTTTCTGGACACATGAGGACACTCAAGACACGTGTACACATGCTACACTATTTAACAACCATTGTTTGTGATTTTTGTGATGGAATTTAGGGTCGAATCATTGATTCCTATTTTGGACTGATACCCTCTTAACTGAACTATTTTGTTCCTGAGTTTAAATTGCAAATTACCTATTTTAAATGCTGTTAAATGGTTAATCTAGACTCCCTACATATGTATTAGGTTGCTGAGAGTTTGGTTTATGATTTGTTTGAGGAATGGGATTCGAATGTGGAAATTGGTGGTTAACTGTTGAATGGATTTAACCTGTGAACTTGTGTATCACTGAATTGGTTTTCTAAACCTGAGAACACTTTGGGCTGAGGTGTATTTTCCTGAGTTATGTTTTTCCTACTAATTTTAATCAGTTTAGTAGTGGTTTGATTCACCTACAACCTGGTAAACCCCCTAGCCTATGCTGTCCACACTCACACCAACACACAGGACATGAAACACACACTATTCACTATTTTATTCTGAGATTGTACACTGGGTTCCCATACCCAGTTAGCTAACATGGTTAATAGGATGATGTGTAGATGTTAGTTAACCTAGGGTTCAATGATATTGGTTTTAGCATTGGGTCGAATTCCTTTTTCCTGAAAACTGTCATATTTTTACTGATACTCAAGGATAGCTTGGGTTTGAATGTTTTGATTTAAACTTGAGTTGGGTTATGGTGTTAACTGAATTCTCATGTAGTTTATGAGTTCTCTATAAACTGGAATATAGGGTAGAGCCATGAATGATAGATAGGGACAGTAAACTGAACCTGTCCACACATGGACTCTCATACACACACATATGTTCTTCACCCATTGACACACCACTAACCCATAAACTTGCCCATTACACATACACACTGTTAGCTGGTTTCCTAAAAAACCTGAGATTCCTAAATGAAACCTGAACACTATGTCACAAGGCTGTACATTACTGCCTATACAACCCCTGCACATGAGCCTAAATCTGTGTGTAACACTCTCTTGTATTGACACACACACTTGAACACATAAATTTGTACCCACACATCTATGATCACACACTCTTGCTTACAGATTTACACACACACATGACTCTCCTGTACACAGTTCATTTTACACCCACAGTCACAAAACTGAGACTGTCAGTTGGTTTTGCAAAACCTGAGAACACAGGCCACCCTTCTTAGTTCCTGTCACCCACACTTTCAAATACACACACACATTCATAAAACCTGAAAACACTATTTTTCCTAATTGAACCCTGTCACATTTGCACTGAAAACTGATATGTGATATCTACACACACTCTACACACATACATGTATGTAACTAATGTTAAAATGTAAAACCAAGTTGATTTTTGCTTATAAAAACTGAGAATGGATCCTAATATGTACATGTTGATGTGAACTCTGAGTTTTGAGTAGATTGCTAACTAACTTTCATGAGATGTAAACTGAACTATATGTGCACTGTTAATATGAAATCTGAGCTCACCACCCCCTTGCCATGTTTCACTTAACCATCACTCCCTCTTTACATTATACACCCCCACTAACACTTAGCACTTGTTCACACCCCCTCTATATATACTTTTACTTATAGCTACCTTGTATATATATATGTATACATTATATGTGAATGTATATAGGTGTAGGAATATACATTAGATGCCATGTATAGTTAGCTAGTGTTTGAACCATTCTTGTTATACACCTTCATGTATAAACACACTAACCACATAGCCTCTACATGATGCTAGCTCTTTATCTCTCTATCTCGATATATATATATATATATATATATATATATATATATGTGTGTGTGTGTGTGTGTGTGTGTGTGTGTGTGTGTGTGTGTGATGAAGGTATGCAAAAATTGTATGTAGCCTAATATATGCCTATAAGTATAATATGTGGATAGCTTATAATGGTTGTGGTTGATGTGAGAACTTAGTATAGACTTGGTAGACCTAGTATAGACTAGTTTAGACCTAGTCAACCTTGGTTAGACTAGTTAGACTTGGTTGACCTAGTTTGACTAAGTGTAGTTGACCATGGTTGACCAAGAGTTGACTTTGGCCTAGTTCGACCTAGACACCATGCAGATGCATTGTAGATTACATTTATCATCCCCTGTATACATCTTGACTTGTGTTGCTCCAACTAGGAGTCAGGTACCTCATCTCGGACAGCACATTTACTTCAAACATTCAGATACCAGGCGAGTACATTCTCTGATCATTTCATAACTTGCTTAGAATTATATTCCTGCTCTAGTTTATCTTATTTGATGCTGTCGCGATACTATCACGGATTGGTACTATATGGATCCTTTCATGCGATGTTATCCCCCTCGGGAGCATCAGATACATCATGTCGTGTGTTTCATGTACATTGTGTATTCCTCGCTCTCATGTTATCCATGTTTATCATGTGCTTCATGCTCGTTCATGCTCGCTTGTGTACTCTCATGTGCTATCATGTTCGGTCATGTTTCTCATAAATCTCATGTATAACCTATATTTCATGTGCACTCATTTATGAGCTCTCATGTATACTTCATGTGCACCCATTTATGGGCTTCATATGAAAATCATGTACGTAACATAACCTGTCTGGATCCTTGTGTATTGATTGGGGTATGGGGGAGTATAAATAGTCATGTGAACAATTCCAAAATAGAATAGCCATGTACGTCTCTTTAGTATAGCCATGTGCAAATCAAGTCGTTCACATGTCGACTTTATACTCTAAATCACTAGTCACTGGTAGCTCTCTACTTATAGTAGATATTTCTATTACAGTTCTTTCTCTATTTACATCATGTAAATTCTTTCAATTTCATGTATCGTACTCTCTTTCATGTTTATATTTTCTAACCTGTTATGATCTGCGTGAGATGTATTGTGCTCGTTCCCGTCCTGACTGGACCTGTTGAAAATTTTACAGAGGATGATGAGGAACCCTGCACCCCTTACTTTGGAGCTTGCCTAGATGACACTCGCGACCTGGACCCCTGGGGAGGTTCAGGCAGCTGCTGAGGATGATACCCATGCTTAGTATAGATAGCTTAGGCTGTTATTCTCTTCATGATTAGTTGTTGTCCTTGTTTTCAGAGTTGTATATTTAGAGATGTTGAGACTGGTAGTTGTTAACTTATGTTATTTTATTCTATTGTACCTCAGTTGAGGATTTGTTTATCTATTTTATCGTGCCATATTCTATCTCTAGTTGTGATTGAGTTGTACCTTCTGTGATTCGCCTCCAGTTGGAGATTATTCTATATTGTGTTAGTATAGTTCATGACCTAGAACAGCGTTCTACCGCCGACACTGCGGCGTAGGCTGGGCGCTGTTACGTACTCGTACCCTCACGGTGGGTGCGGGTCATGACAAAGACGAATCAGGAGATCAAGGGGAAGATATTTTGATTGAGACTCCAATAATTGCAACACCCCACAAGTCTAAAAAATAGACCTGTATGGGGCACCAATAAAACCTTGTCATGCCCAGTACCGAAATACTGAGACGGACTAGGCTAGCTACTCCATATGAGGTATATAAATGTCATACGGCAATCGTGGCTGTCAAGATACTAGGGAGTGCATGCTACAATCAAGTCTCCTATGGTCACACAGAGCATCTATGTCTTAATCAATCAACTAAGAAGCAGTAATAATGATCATACAAGATAAAACAGTAAGGCGTCCCCGACGCTTCATCAAAATGATTCATGAGCCTAGCTATACAAAATGATAAGCTAGTTCCGAGAGTCAATAGTACATAACCGTAGTCAGCTACAGTTTGATTTAATTATAATTATGTAAGGAACTAAATGTCCAGAATTGCCGGCTAAACAGGTACCGATGGCTAAATGCCGAGTACAAAATAGAAGATATCAGAGTGGTAAATAAGAAACCCACTCATGGTCCCTGGCGTCCATACTCCTGCTGTGCACTATTATTCGGGTAGAAGGCTGGATCCTCTGGCGCTGCTATGAGATCTGGCCAAACAAAACCAGCGGGGTCAGGCCCCGAATAGCAAGTACCACAAGGGAGCACAAAAGAGTGAGATAAAATTCAAGCGTAATAATAAGACCTGATTCAAGAGTTATAGGCTTATACCATATCATCGAGACAATACGACACCCTTACAACCAAACAAGGACAAACGGTGCCATTATCATGCCGAGATAAGATATATCCTACAACTATGGGCAGGTGAATGGCTTCTGATCGCGACTTCGGTCTAAAGCCTATCGCAGCACAATAGCCCAACCCAACAACCAAACAAGGACATGGGTTGGATCACGCACCACGATATTCCATGTTCCTCAGTTGCTAACAGAAGAAAATATATCACAAACAAGTCGGCTTACAAGCGGCCAATCAATCCTACGGCTTTCTATGATTAGTCTGGATTATCCCAGTAATACAAATTATAGGAATCCTCAGATCGTGTCAACCCAGCAAGGCTAGCCAAACTATTATATATATATATATATATATATATATATATATATATATATATATATATATATATATATATATATATACACACACACACACACACGTAGCACTTTGATTTTGCACCGGTCTCCCGTAAGGCCACAGTGCTAAAACATATAACACATAGCACGTAGGAGTCAGATATAGTCATCTTCTACAGACGAATGAAACCATATCTGCAGAACTGGACCTGGGGTGGCTAGTATGGCACGATCTCGGGATTCTTTCCACCCAATGCATGCATCTACCAAGTTAAGTTGCTTAGATTAACCCTATCTTGATATTAGATTTACATGTTGTGGTCACATGGTCATCCTCCTATATGTCGTACCATAGTACGTGTACCCTAAGTATGGATCCACTTCGGCTTAAGAAGTCCCAAATCTAGATCTATACTTAGTGTAATGCAGCAAACAACAATCGTTATACTACGACACTATTACTGACCCATTACCATGACTGTGCTGGAAGGTACACATGTATTGACATATAACACGAATGATCACTTAGCACGCAGAGTCACACCTCACTTCACTTATTAAATAGCACCGCAGTGTATACTAATATTGTATCTTAATACACACTTAGAAAAGGTACCAGCACGTATACAGGTAATCAAATCAGGAACACGGTCAAGTCAGGAAGTCACACGGACCCCTCGTGACATAAAAGTCACATATGAATTCTGGTTAAAGTGAGACATGAAGATCCTTGAAGCCAAGACAAAGATCTACAACTTTTATGTTGGGAGTTGGAAGAAATTTTGGCCACAAATCAGTCAAATAGGACATAAAACAGCAAAAAATAGCCAAAATATGCACTATGCATCCATGCGGACTGGCACTATGCGGCCAGCACTATGCAGGTATGCGGACTGACACTATACGACCAGCACAATGCATCCATACGGACTGGCACTATGCATTTATGTGGACTGGCACTATGCGGCCAGTACTATGCATCCACGCGGACTGACACTATGTATCCATGCGGACTGGCACTATGCATCTATGCGGACTGGCACGATGCGGCCAACACTATGTATCCATGCGGACTGACACTATACATCTATGCGGACTGGCACTATGTGGCCAGCACTATGCATCCATGCGGACTGACACTATGCAGCCAGCACTATGCATCTATGCGGATTGACACTATGCATCTATGTGGACTGGCACTATGCGGCCAGCACTATACATCCATACAGACTGGCACTATGCGGCCAGCACTATATATCCATGCAGACTGGCACTATGCATCTATGCGGACTAACAGTATACGGCTAGTATTATGCATCCATACGGACTGACACTATATATCTATGCGGACTGACACTATGCGGCCAGCACTATGCATCCATGCGGACTGACACTATACATCTATGCGGACTGACACTATGCGGCCAGCACTATGCATCCATACGGACTGATACTATGCATCTATACGGACTGGCACTATACGGCCAGCACTATACATCCATGCGGACTGATACTATGCATCTATACGGACTTACACTATACGACCAGCACTATGCAGCTATGCGACACTATTCATCCTGCGACACTATTCATCGTCCCTGCCAGAACCAGGACAGATGAACATAGAAGATGTCCAAATATTGTTTTGGCCATAACTTTCTCAAAATAAGTCAAAATCTAACTTTTCAAAGGTCAAAATTGGAGATTTCCTACAACATAGGACCATTAGTTTTCGAAAACAACCAAGTTTGATAGATCAAAACCATGAAAATTCATAAAACCCTAGTTTTAGAAACTTAGATCTACACAAAATTAGCCATTAAAATCAAAAACTCCAAGAACTAAACTTGTAGAGAATGAAGAGAAGAACAATATAGACAAATAATATCAAGGAAAAATAAAAAAATAAAAAATACAAGAATCTCTCCATTTGGTGCAAGGTGTACTTGCCTAAATGTTGGTTGAGAAAAATAAATGAAAGAGTGAATAAGAAAAGAGAGAGAAAGAGGAAGAGAATATATATAGGGGTTGGGTTGGCTCAAAGAAATCCTAATCTTAAGCATGGTCTAAACCATATAACTAATGACATGCTTAAAGGCTACATCCAACAATTAATCAAATTATTTAAATAAATAAAACCCTAACCACAACACGGTCCAAAAATCCTATCATCGAAATAGTGAACTACGCCTACAACCAAACAAGGACAAAGGGTGGCATACTATTCCGTGATGAGATACTGTTCTGTGCCATGGCCAGGTACAAATACAGGATACATGCAATAAAGATACGGGTGCCAGATACCATATACAGAAAAAATCAAAAAATTACGTATTCCGGGAACGAGGAGCGATATTATTGCAACTACTTGTACAATATTATAACTCACCTTATGTGTGATCGGATGAGGGTGTTATATGTGCAAGAACTTATGTCTCTTAATCAAACTGTCTTCATCAAGGGTCATTTATTACCAAGAACTGTTTGCTGGCCCATGAGATGGTTAGGGGCTTCAACAAACAAGGATGTGATAAAGCGTGTCTGAAGCTGGACCTCAAGAATACTTAAGATATAGTAAAGTAGAACTTCTTGTGTCACATAATATGGTGCATGGGTATCAAAAGTGGTGGTTGGACAGGGTGAGAGAGTGTGTCTGTACGCCTTCTCCATTCTAGTTCAGGCCCAACTGACGGGTTTCTTTAGAAGTACCCGCGGTCTAAGGCAAGGTGATCAACTCTCCTCATATATTTTTGCTATTGTCATGGAGTTCTTTATGTGTTTGATAGATGACGCAGTTTTGGATGGCCATATACACCACTATTTAAGAAAATCTTCCTAGATGTCGTTCACCTTATTTATGTGGATGACATGTTAGTTTTTGTGGAGCCTTCTAATAGGTCTCTTGATGCGCTCAAAGGGGTCTTTGACAGCCTGGAACGGTGGTCGAGTTTACAACATAACAAGAATAAGAGCCAGATGTTTACGAACTCTTGTAGAAATAAGGTGGCTTGGGTTGCCAAGATAGGAATTACAGAGGGTCTCATGTCTATCAAATACCTCGACCTGCTGCTATCTATTAACTATGCTACAGATAAGAATTTGAGGGATTGCTCATCTATACCCAATCGAGGTTAGAGGGTTGGAAATCTCAAATCTTATCTTTTGGGGGTCGTATTGCGCTTATCAGAGCATTTATTTTGGCAATTACAATGTACTGGTTACAAGCTATCATGTACCAAAAGGTACGATAAAGAAGATTGAACGCATGTGTGTGAACTTTCTCTGGAGGGGGATACATGCTATCAAATGGGAGGAGCTGTGTCGTCCCAAAAAAGAGGGAAAAGTTGGTTTGAGATCTCTTTCGCTTCTTCGGGATACGACATTCTACAAGTTATTCTAGTAATTCATTAAGGGGAAGTCACTTTGGGCTGAATGAGTCAGAGGGAGATACTTTTTGCAGTGTCATGTCCCTACATCGTGCCCCGTTCTCCGTCTAAATGGTGTATGAGAAAGGAACATTGTCGCTATTGATTTGATTGGGACCGATAGGTCGGGATCGATCGAATCGGTCGAACGGGAACGATTGAATTAAGATCATTTTCTCATTATGGAAATGCTTCTTCGGAATCAAGTCCTATATTCAGCGGATTGCGCTTCGAGGATAGACTATGCGGCTGAGTCGGAAGAGACCTCCCGTTGCTTTGTTTTTCATGCCGCACTTGCGTTGGTTTTAGTTTTGGTTTTCTGAATGCATTTTCTTGAATGTTTTCATAGCTTGCGTTTTGAACTCGCATTTACATATCGAACTCCTTGAATAATACGGTATTTTACTTGTATGATTTCAGGTAATCGCGTAGGCAACGTCTAACACGACTAATTATAAGTCTCTCGTCTCGAACAGAAATCAAGGTGAGTGGTTGACCTCCTTCACCTCGACCCTCTGTCTTAAAATAAGAACTCGAGATAACTGTTTCAAATTAGAACGATATACTCAAAAAATACAAGTTTCATGCTCAAAAAGAGAAAAGATAAGGTTCTAGAAAAGAGAGAACATTATTTCATGATCTACAAAACCAAAGAAATGAATCGATTATGTAATTGTCGCAATGACACCATAGAATGTGCCTTAAATCACTTGTTAACATAGCACGGTTATGGACAACTTGTATACAAGGGCAATTGTTTCTTCAGACGGTATTCCAGGCCACGGGACCGATTCGGATTAGGAAAAAACATGATAGCTATGCTGGATTGTACTGCTGGTATTCGATGCTCCTTCAATGGGGCTTGCTACCCATGTTGAACGTGCACCATCCAAGCTATGTCCAGAATGGTTTTCATGCCAATGACCTCCGCAAATATACACTAGTTAAACTTATGTCATACAATATGACAGGGAAGAACATGGTAAGCTTTATGTTGCACGGCAGGCTCTGTCGTGGATAAGTTCTAGCGTAATATCTCCTTATTTATATTTCGTCAAACTGCTTACATGAAACTGACTAGAATGGCTAGAAAGATCACTAAAATAAGTTGTATGTTTTATCAAAAATTCTTGAACCAAATGAGAGCATGGAAAATAATTAGCCACTCATCAGTACACATTGATTGTACTGTTCCTTTCTCTCCACAGGTGCTATAAATTAGGAGGAGCGTGCCGCGTGAATGAAGGCAGCGATCGTGTGTTTTGAAGCTTCGTCCGTGCATGCGAAGCCTTGACTCAATCTCTTTTAAAGACTCCACAATTGTCCAAGCTGAGATGTCTCGACTCTCCCCTATCTAAGGTGTCTGCATACTTTGGTTCCATCAAGGGGTGTGATGTATGGAACGACTATCTCATCGACGTTTATTTTGTATTGGAGTCAGTTTGTTGCCCGAACGGTGTCTTTGTATCGAGTCTGTAATATGATGTTCATTATCAATAAAGCTCAAGTTTCTTCTATATGATGTGTTCAATTTACTCTGTGCACTCCCTTGTTGTTGTGTTTCGGATAACCTTGTGACTATGCCTTGTGCGATTACAACTTAGGTTCATACGGCATCACGTCCGGGGGACGATTATCGATTCTACGGAATCGGGGCGTGACACTTTTCTAGGGAGGACTTTTGGTCCATAAGAAGTAATAACAACTTCTCTGTGAAAGTTAAATCGCTTTTGGCAATGTGACCAAGGGCTAAAGATAAGCTTACTCGGGTTAACTTATATGTTCTAGGAGTTAGACCAACCTCTGGATTGACATCGTATTGACCATTGTAGCTTGATTGAGAGGGAGGGCTGACCTACTTATGAGATCATGGGAAAATCATAGACGGTTAATTGTCTTATTCAGGATGGGGAGTGGTAACTTCGCGAACGTCTGATAGAGCCTACTCATACCGAGGATATCAATAATGTGGAGATCGACAATGAGCAAGAGGAGAACTATTGGATTTGTAAGGATATGGAGAAAGATAATTTTGTTTTTAGGACTGCGCTTAACCAAATTCGCCTTGCATTCCCGAGCGTGGATTGGACAGAGTTGGTGTGGGTGAAAGGAGCGACGGTCATGACTAGCTTGTGCTGCTACAAGAAAGTGAGGAATATACTTCTGTCCCGAGACACTCAATATGTTTGGAGTGGAATGCATGGATCAAAGTTACAGCCTATGTTGTGGGATTGCTGAATCGAGGGATTTTTTTTTTCTTTTGTTGTGATTAGTGACAATAACTGATAATTCGGATCCACTTATATATATATGGATATATACACACACGCTTTCTCTCCCTCTCTCAAAATTGAGTCATCTTGTAAATCCTCAACCTTCTAATTAAATAAAAAATAAAAACTATAATTTTAAACTTTCTCTCTTTTCTTCGGCATAATTGAATACCTTCGAATTTATAGAGGGTCCAAGGGGGGCCATGGCCCCCGCAATTTTTTTTTAAAAATGTTCGTTACTATATAGAAAGGTTCTGCAATTTGTATATATATATATAGCAGTTTGCCCCTATTATGCACAAGTAGTAAGCTAGCTCTAGCGGTAGTATTATGGGTTTCTAAATGAGAGATTGGGAGTTCAAAACCCACCTTTGCTAAATGTTAATATTTTATTTTACATATGTTGAATACTTTTCAGACTTTTTATGTACACCTTTGTTAAATGTTAATATTTTACATATGTTGAATACTTTTCAGACTTTTTATGTACAAGTTTTTCCTTCCTCTTTTATAACATTTTGAAAATATTGATTTTTCTTTTTTCTTTTACTATTTTTTTGCTATTAGATTTTAATTAACAGAATAATTTTAAAGATTTCTATATATAGTAGCACGGCCTCCCCAGAATTTAAATCCTGGCTCCGCCCCTGCCTTCTCTCTTTTTCACTTACTAGCATATGTGCACGTGCCTTGCACGTATTTTAACATTTTTTTAATTAGTTTAGGAAGACTCTTTAGGAAAACCAAAGGGTAGTCTTTCTAATTACTAAGTTGTCCTTATTAAAATTAATGAACAATTTTTAATTAGTATAAATATGTAAGGGTATTTTCGGAATTTAAAAGTTTCACCATCTAAGTTTTCATATTATATAGTAGAATAGATATGCATAACAAATTATAATTAAAATATAACTAAATTTTTAACAAATTTTAATTAAATATATAATAAATCTTAATTCACATATATTAAAATACTAAAATTACTTTTTATTAAATTATAAAGAAAAAATATATTTTACGTGCCCATGTGGATGTGCACGTGAATTACTTCTCTCTCTCTCTCTCTCTCTCTCTCTCTCTCTCTCTCTATATATATATATATATATATATATATATATATATATATATATATTTTGAAGCAATGGGTAATTGTGACGAACTCGTCTCCACCGGAGCTCGAACTCCTGACCGCTCGGGCCGCATGCATCTCTCTTAACCACTAGGCTAGAGGTCATTTGCAAAAATTAACTTGCATCCTTGTTGGAATTAATCCTTTTTCCTTCTAGAAAAATACTCCCATATGGCACACGCTTGTGCCCCACCACACCTCATGTGCCTCTCTCTCTCTCTCTCTCTCTCTCTCTCTCTCTCTCTCTCTCTCTCTCTATATATATATATATATATATATATATATATATATATATAAAAGTTGATCCGAGTTACCAGTTATTGTCATTACCTATAATTTGAGAAGGGTTATGTAAAAGATGTTAACGATGACACGGGTCTGGACTAATGAAGTCCACGGTTAGGTGACCAGTCAGTCAGTACACATGATATAAATTCTGCACAATAGGCTTCCTACCATTACCTACAAATATTACTGCAGGCGTCAAGGTTGAGCGAGCCTAAACTCTGTCTGTGCTTGGCAATGCTACTTTGGATTCATTATTCCAAACTTTTCTTTACATGTCCTTTCTCTACTTACAATCTCGTAGCAATATGTTCCAAACTTTTCTTGAAATGTCCTCTCTCTACTACAATCTGGTAACAATATTAATTCCAATGAGCTGAACGTTCCCATTGATTACTAGGACTCTTGGGTTACTGCCAAATGGCTCGAGGAAAGGAAGGAAAAAAAAAAGTTAAACTCTGGATGCCAGAAATTTCCATTATTTCTCAAATAGCCATTACGCTAAGGCTGGCTTTGGAATAACTCAAAATGACAGTATTTTTAGCTGTTGCTGATTAATAAGCGTTACAATTATTTCGTCATGCCTTAGCTTATGTCATTGCTGAGAGGGAACCGTATAAACTCCATTTGTAGAAGATTGACTTAATTAACCCTTACTTCTTTTTTTAAATTTGATACACATGTGCTTACATGATAGAAAACAGTACTTATGGGAAGGATGCAATGTACAACGAAATTTTGGCCACATGAAAATAGGGTTGTTGCTCCTGTACAAGGTGGGACCAACCTAGAAACTGAAACTGTAATGAGCTACAACGGATTCGAATGGACTAAAGTAGAGTAATATATATATATATATATAAAGAAATTGGTGGGCTGGAGCCCACTTGAACAATATGTTGGATCTGTCCCTGATCCACGAATAAATTAAAGGTTTCTCCAATAATACAATGACACGTGATAAATTTTATATAAAATTAAAAAAAAAATGACTTACCCCCCACTTGAATTATCTATATTAAGGGTGCACACCACAGTTTTGCATTAATGAAAAATGTCCCCACTTTGGACGGAAACCGTCTAGGACTAACGGTCAAAGGCTTTGACCCAAAAATTTTGACAAAATTATCCTTCCTTGTGTGTGTGCTATCCCCCTCCTCCACCCCACCGCCACTTACCTCCCCCCTCCCCGCCGCCACCCCCCCCCCCCACCCACCCCCGGCCGCTGGGCCCCCACCCCCGGCCGAGATCGCGTTCCTCGTCGCGCGGTTCCTCGCCAACACCTCCGCGCTGGCCGTGCTCGCCCGCGAGAGGCGTCTCGCCGCTCCGGTCCACCCCCTCCCCCTCCGCCTCTACTGGGCCGCCAGCTTCCTCCTCTCCTCCATCCTTCTCCTTGCCTCCTCCGCCGCCAGACTAGCCCTGTCCGATCCCGACGCCGGTGACGTCGCCTCCGTCGTCGCGTTCCCGTTCGCCGCCGCCAGACTAGCCCTGTCCGATCCCGACGCCGGTGACGTCGCCTCCGTCGTCGCGTTCCCGTTCGCCGCCGCCTCCTCTTCCTCGCGCTCTTCGGCTCCACCGGCGTCTCCCCGCCACCGATCCGTCCCGGCTGACTGCTGGCGCCGACAACACCACCCCGTACGCTTCCGCGTTACTGCTTTCGAGGACCACGTGGAGCTGGATGAACCCCCTCATCAGCAAGGGCTACCACCGGGGGGAGGGGGCAGCGGCCGGGGGGGACGGGGAAGGGGACGGCGCCCGACGGGGAAGGGGGGCAGTGGCAACGGGGAGGAGGAGGGGGTAGAGGGGAGGAGAGAGGAAGAAGACAATGTAGGAAGGATATTTTCGTCAAGAACTTTGGGTCAAAACCTTTGATCGTTTGTCCTAGACGGTTTCTGTCCAAAGTGGGGGTATTTCTTTATTAATTCAAAACTGTGAGGTGCACCCTTAATATGGATAATTCAAGTTGGGGGTAAGTCAAAATTTCTCTAAAATTAAATTAGATAAAGAAAATAGAAATCACATGTCTCATTATACTATGGAATATTTAGTAACAAGGACTTACATAGTAGTTGATATTATGGTTTCTGTCTCTAAAATATCTAATGGTGGTATTTTGGTCTTAAAATTACTGTTCACTTGCTTACAAGTGAACAGTAATGTTAAGACCAAAACTTAAAATTATAGTTTGGGTCTCTAAAATATCCGCTGATAGTGTTTGTGTCTTAAAATTACCAGTGATTTTAAGGCCAAAATATTACGGTTGAACATTTTGGAAATCCAAATTCTAATATCAACTATTATACGAGACAATGTTACTTTTTTTTTTGAAATCCCACGCACGCACACAATTGGGGGACTCGAACCTTGCCAATCCCTCCGGGTGTCCGCTCTAATACCACTAGGCTAGAGAGCTCGGACGACAATGTTACTAACTAACCCTTATTCTATTGGAAAGACGTCATGGTTTACCAGTGCCACGTGGCCTGTCCCACCGAATAATTTCTCCTTTAAAAGAGAAGTTTGATACCTTTACATTGAAACAGATACAAAAGAGGCAGATCTGACCATGGTGTCATTCTGCAAGCGCTGACTGCCGACATCAGAATGCTCCTGAAAAGGATTGAACTGTTTTGTATACCCTACATATATAGTGGGAGAGATACGACAGCCCATTAAAACTCAACTATACCTGGAAAGACAAGTACTTACAACAGGACTTGCTTTGTATTTTGTATCGTGATCGGATTGGTCATGCTTTTGAGTAATAAAAGTGAAGAAAGTAGAGATGTTGATGATGTTAATGATGCTAATTAGATAGTTTGGATTCTTAAAAGATTGGAATAAGGAAGAATACAAATTGCATCCAGCTGATATCCAATTCGTAAGACACTCTAGTCATCAGATTCTTTACGTCTTTAATCTACTATTATAAAAATAGTTATATTTGCTAGCTTTAATTTAAAGGACTCGTCAACTTCGTACACGAGCTTTGGTTTAAAGGGCTCATGGACTTCTACAAGCTTTGATACGAAAACTTACACATCCTACAAGAAAGGTAATGAACTTATCATAACAATTTGAAGAGCGCAATTTACAACTCACTTAAAAACTCTATCTCAAATAGATATTGACAATTAAAGCTTTCGTATGTTGAGAGATTTTGAATATATTCTTTTCAAGTGTATGATCCAAGAATTTTATACTCCAAAAGTTGTGTATATAGGAAAAAAAAAATTTAAGGCTCAAGAAGTAGGTATTAATGAGGCCAAGATTTGCTTTTATTGGAGGCCAAAACAACTCAACATAATAGAGACATTACTATGCAAGCAATATACCGCCGTATACTGCAAGCACAGTAACGACTATAAAAATAACAGTTACAATATTTAGTGTTGAAAAAAATTAGACCAGACAGTACACCGTCAAGGCAAAATGCAAAGATCTTGCTCTGTGAAAAGTTTCTAAAAAGATTTTTTGGGTCTAGCTGTTAGTATTTATTGTACCCTGTCGATTCATGAGATGAAGAACATAAATTAAATTACGGAAGCGTACCTGAATCCATTGCTAGGCTTGATGGATCTTAAGGCAGTCGTCCTTTTATGGGGTTCTATCTTCCAACTTGCTATGACCCTTCATGACAAAGATGAATTCAAATCATCTGTCCCTCTATTTCTGTTGATGGGGATGCAGAAGAGAAAAAGAAAAAACCTCTCTTTTGGTGGCCGTATAAGTTGGGGACCATAACCCTAATGAATACATATATTCATATATTTTGATATTTCTAATTTGGCCCCTCATCAAATTAGATTTATCTCCGGTATCTACACATTATTTCCATGACAATTATACCCTTAAGCCAATTTTTCAAATAGACCACTTTAATTTGGCTTAATTATTTAGATAGCCCAGCACAATTAATTTTACATGTGTGGCCCTTATTATTGAATAATTCCAACAATCTCCCACTGGACCACATATGTAACCTTATAATTGTGTTAACCTTAGTGAGCTCATAAATTGCTATCTTAATCCTTAGTGTATATCCGGACAATCTCGTCCATTAACCATATCAATATAGGATCAAAGCAGCTTCACATATAGCGTAACTAAACCATCAAGGCAATATACTGCCGTATACTGCGAGCACAGTAACGACTATAAAAATAACCGTTACAATATTTAGTGTTGAAAAAAAATAGACCAGACAGTACAACCTCAAGGCAAAATGCAAAGATCTTGCTCTCTGAAAAGTTTCTAAAAATATTTTTTGGGTCTAACAATATAGTCGGTATGACAATGGTATATCACCAATATATTGGCAGTATACTACTTGTGTATAACACTATATTGTATGGGTAGACAAAAACTCCCCATATACACCGTAAAAAAAAAAAAAAAATCTTCATATATAACATTTTGGCCAAAATTGGATTAACAGTATCATGGTTGTATATGACAAGTGTATACCAAGAGTCAGCACCAAAGCCAAGTGAAACAGTATGAACACAGAAGTTCCAAACAAATTTCACATTTTGAATAAATATTACGTAATAATTTTCTTTTGGTGGTGGGAACAATATTTCCCTCGTGTTTTCCTTTAATGACTAATTTGTAAAACAAATCTTTGTAGAAAACAATTGATTTTCCAACCCCAGAAGCACTTTGAAGCTATCTCCACTATTTCTATAGTAGAAAAAAAATTTAGAAAAATAAAATGGGATATCTAGTATTAGAGTCTCACATAATAGTGGATATTAGGATTTGGGTGTCAAAATTATCCAATGTCAGATTTTAGATCTCGAAATCACTGTTTACGTAGGCTAATGAACATCGATCATCCTACATGACGCTGATCCTGATGTAGGATGAAAAAAATTCTATAAAAATTTCTACATGTAAAAAAACCTCATATAATTTCTCCAGGTAGGATAGAAATTAAGAATTATTGAAAAAAAAATACTTTTTACAGTTCAATGCCAAGTAGAATAGAAACTAAATTTCTAAAATCTCCATTGGAAAAGATATATTGGACTAATTGAAAAGATATATTGGACTAGATTCAGTCATCTTACACTATATACTGAGGCTTCAAAACGGCTCAAAAATGAGCCGTCTAAGCCGTATGAAACTCAATTTCTAAAATCTCCATTGGAGATAGCCTAGCTTCAAGCCTAGCTCAATGTGAAGGTCTAATTGAAAAGATATATTGGACTAGATTCAACCATCTTACACTATATAATGAGACATCAAAACGATTCAAAAGTGAGCCGTCTAAGTCGTATGTATATCACGGTCCATTTTAGTTTTAAAAAAAATAAATTATGTAAAAAATCGTTGAAAAAGGTTTAAATTTGTTATATATATTCAACATGAGCAATCGAATCCAATCAAACAAGAAAAATACCTCCCACATTAACCATATGAGTTAGAAAAAATATTTAACTATAATTGGATAATATTCGTATTATATATTATTATACGTGCAAAGTACGTACATTTACTTTTACTAGTATTCTTAATGGGCCAAAGGAAAGCATATGCTTCACTAAACATACCCATCTGTTAATTAATGAGAAAATGTCCCCAAATTGCTCAAGTCTACCTCAAGAGGATGGGTTAGATGTAACTGTGGTACCCTCCCTTCAAGTTGGAAATTAATTCCCAATTTGTGGCCCTTAACTATGGGCTAAAACAGGCTTGCTGTAGGAACATGTGAGCGACAAGGAGGTTGATGTGCCACATTAGCATTTAAAATTCCATAGATTTTTTTTACAAGCATATAATGCCCTTTCATTCTAAGTAATCTCAATTATTTCTATTGTTTTCTTTAGTAATATGGCCTCATCTCCTTAGTTTATATGCATATATAACATTTCTTCTATTATAAATCAAATCCTCTACAAATTGAATAAGTTCGGCATTCCCTTCAGGATTTCATCTTAGGATCTACTTGGTAATGGTGTTTTCACCGGTTATAGGGTGTTCTTGAACCGACAGTTTATGAAAACCCATGTTTGTAATTTTTTTTTGAGACACTACTTTTGGTCCGCTCAAAAATTCTACAAAACCAGTGTAATATAATTTTGGATGGCTTTTTAAACACCCCAAATCCGTTATTCCATTTATATCCTCACCAAATAACTACTATTACCCTCCCCTATTTAATTTTATTCGTGTAAAAAAAAATTCATAACCGCTTCTTAGTGAATTATCAAGTATGGATTGGACTGGTTTAAAGGTCGCTACTTAAAAACTACCCAAAATCGAACCCCTCATAATTGTTGATAACCGATATTCTAAAAATACCTCATAACCGCTACCCCTACTATCAGTGGCGGATCTACATGGAAGGCACTGGGGGCGGGACCCCCAATGAATCTTTTTATATATATATTATTGTACTCCAAAATAATTTTTGGAGGCGTTGTCTCCGAACCCCTTTATTATTATGCCTCTAGTGAATTATAATTCTAAATTCGTTGGTGCCTACAATTGCCAAGCAGACTCTTAAGACCATTTTTGTGAGTATGAAAGACCTCAACCATTTGATTAGCCAATATTTGGTAAAAGCAAGAAAAGAAAAGAAAAGGGAAAAAATTGAGTCAGATTTTATATTCAACTTTGTTAAATGTTGAATTAGTTTGTGTGGTTCTAAACCAAACAACAGGAATAGTCTAAAGTGTGTGAGTAGGGTCCCTTAATTATGTAGAGTTTCGGATCTCTTTTATAAGCCAATTGTTACCATAATCTAGCCAGAGACGGTTCAAGGTGATATTCTACAACACATGGTTTGGGTCATAACAATGTTTATGGTGCATTTTGACAGCATTGCAGTAAGTATTGTTGGTGAACATTGCAATGAGATGGAAACAACACTTTGCTATTCGACAGTGACAAGAGTTGTTTTCTAATATCGATGGAGAAACTAATTGATTCGAAGGAGTATCCAAATCCAAGTCAATTTAGGGCAAAACTAATTTAGGTTATGTAGGTGAATCCAAAATCTAATAGCATCCACAGTGGAAAAAAATTCAATTGCTACATTTTATCTTTAGTTAAATTTTGTAACACTTGAAGACTTTAGTGGATACTCGTTCGTACTTGAAAATTCCTATAAAGCTAAAAGACACTTCAGATTTGAAGCGTGCCATATCTCTGCTATATTAATTGATGGGTCCATCAAATTAACCGTTCTTACCAAACATGGAAGAAAAATAAAGAGAAAAAAGAGGGAGAAAAAAAAAACTTACCAAACATGGAAGAAAAATAAAGTGAAAAAAGAGAAAGGAAGTTAATTTGGAGTATTTGTTTCGAGTGTACCATTGTGTGCCAATATCAAAAAAATACTCTAAAAGTAATAATTTACACAATTTTAATAATTTGGATTGTATCATGTTTTAAGTTGGTTATATAGGTGTATAAGTCAAGCTCTAGATTTAGAATATGGATTGCATGAACGTAACTTGGGCCAGGTATATATTATGAAGTTCACTTGCAATCCACGATGCAGCTGGGGTTGTGCACACAAGGCGGTTGGCTACAATCCAACTACCTCTTAGGCCTCGTTTGGTTACCGGAATTTGAGCTTGGGAAAGGAAAGTGATTCCTTTCCTATGTTTGGGAGCCAAAGAAAAGTTGTTGGAAAGGAAAAATGATTCCCAAGAGGTTAGAAAAATAGGGGAGAAAGTGGTTCCTCCCATTTATCTAAGGAATCACTTTCCTTCCAACTTTTCCGCATTTATTACAAAAAGTTTTGACCAAAATATCCATGTTCATAATATTATTTACCATTTTTATCCATAATATCTTTTAGACAAAAATATTTCTAAGTAATAATTATTTTTATTAGCACGAGGGTATTTTTGAAAAATTGACTTGATTTTGTTTCCTTTCCTTACAAACACCAAACACTATAATGGAAATTAAAGATATATTCCGGTTATAATCCCGATCTTTCCAAACACCGGAAAGAAAAGTTTATAGGAATTATAATTTTCTAAAGGAAAGAAAATACCAAGGAATCAGTTCCTTTCATTTCCATTCCGCGAACCAAACGAGGCCTTAAGGTCCACAAGATCCATTCCTAAGCGCTGGAATATAGAAGATCAAGAATCTATTAGTACAAAACAGTAAGTAGCAATACATACATTACTACATGATTATATAGATACTTGAATACATATATATACTATCAGGTTGCCCATAGGCAGGAATTAGATCTCCCAAACCTAAAGACTAACACATGCATGTGGCTAAGTGCGCGCGCGCACACACACACACACACACACACACACACACACACACACACACACACACACACACACAAAAAAAAAAAATATATATATATATATATATATATATATATATATATATATATATATATATATATATATATATATATATATATATATATATATATATATATACTCTGTGCATGTGTGTATATATATTCTGTGTGTGCGTGCGTGCGTGCTTGCATACGTGCGTGCGTGCATGCGTGTGTATGTGTGTGTGGGGAACAAGGTAACTATGTTATAGACTCCTGGCCCAAAGGCCTACAAATTTGGCCCGAAGGTCACACTCCCAGTCCGAAGGCCTGCACCCGTACTTGTATTGCACACCATCACATCCGCATCGCACTCGCATCTACATCCGGCCAGCGCTCACATTTATTTTTCACAGAAAATTAAATGTGCTTCCCTCGTTGCTCAAACCTGCAGCCTCTTGGAGGAATATGCTCCACTCTATATATACTATAATGTGCACGTGCATAGCAAAAACATTAAAAATAATTAAGTTTAAATTTGTTTTAAAATTGCCATTTTTAGGAATTGAACAAGAAAAATGTATCTCACCTTAACCACTTAAGTTATAGTTATTTAGGTATAAATATAGTATATTAGGTAGTTAAATGTTTGATTATGTTTTTAATAATTAATGAATTATTTATGTAGTTATTTAGTTATCTTTTATTATTACTTTTTAATTTATTTAAGTAAATGATGATATAGATACGGCTTAGACGTCTCACGTTTGAGCCGTTTTCAAGTCGCATTATATGGTAGAAGATGTGTGTGTATATATACACACACAGATACACACACACACACAAGTGGGTGAAGGAAATCTACTCATGCGCCTCGAACATTGTCCTCTGTATGACCGCCATCGAGAGCGAGATAAGGAAGATCCTTCGTATCTGCAAATAGATCCGATCTTTAAAAAATGAAGGGGGGTGGTTCAAACAACTAATACCAAATACCAAAAAAATGAAGTTCTAGAACAGACAACCCAACGACAAAATAGTACAAAAATATAGTAAAACATCTGCACTAAATTAACATGGACCGAATATAAATCTAGGCAAGTTATATGGGCACATCAAAATATGATCATGGCTAGCCCATTTTTTTCACAAGGTAGCCCAATTTTTTGATCTTGGCTGTCCCAAATTCCACCCCCCCCCCCCCCCCAACCCATTATTTCTCCTTCATTTGCAAAATTCCTTCTCTCTCTTCCAAAACCCTCACCCCTCTCTTCTTGAGTTTTGAAGTAGAAATTACAAAATCTTAAAGCTATTCAACTGGACTGGTTGTCTTCATCTTCTCCTCCGCCGGCAGTCTTCATCTTCTCCTCCGCCCTCCTCCTCTTTCGAAGAAGACCGATGGCACCGAAAGCTTCCTCACAAACAAAGTACCCATTATTTCTAAAATTTTCCCCATCCGAAATCCTAGAATTGTTTGTTTTAATGATCTCGTGTGCATTACGTTTCATTCATTATTTTAATTGCAAGTATTTTGATGGGAATTAAAGTCTTTTAAATCAAAACCTAGCACTCACGAATTGAGAATATCTGTGTCGACATGGACTGCCCGACCATCTGTCAGTCCAGTCTGTATGGTGGACTGCCAGAAGAATGGACAGTCCAAAGTTACACATGCTGTGAGTTGGACTGCCAGTTGGTTGGGCAGTCCATAGTTATACATTTTAATATCTAATTAAGATTAAATATTAGTCACGAGAAAAAGAGAAAGGAGAAGGACGTTGAGGTCGGGCCTAAAAGAAAATATCCTACAGCATCAGATCGCAAGGCGCGTGAAGCTGGTAGAGTTCTCGATAAACCGATAACAATCAGAGAACCAGAACCAGCCTCACAGATAAGAACCCGTGGAACGAAACATGTTGCAAGTCGTTCGAAGAACCCGGTGAATCGTCGTGATGATTCCTCTGATGATGATGATGTACCCATTGCTCGAAAGAGAGGTGACTTTGGATTCGGTCCTTCTCATGTAGTCAAGGAAACGGAAGATTCTGGCCCAATTGGTTGTTCGCTATTGACGTCAATTGAGAACCACATCCGGTTAGTTGATTACCTTAAATATAGAATAACTATTCAAAAAATAGTTATATTTAATATCAGAATTTTGTTTTTATTTTTTTATTTGCAGAAAAGCTCGCGCCTTTTGAGGGTAATAAACCATGCGAAGATGTGCAGTACGTGGGAATTTGACAAGTTGAAAGAGAGTGTGAAGGCAAAAATCACCCCCACCGGATTGCAAAATTTGGCAAAATACTCGTATCAAATATTGGACCACGCAATGATATCTGCATTTGTGGAGCGTTGGCATCCAGAAACCAATAGTTTCCATTTCGCAGACGGAGAGTTGATAATCACCCTTGATGATGTCCACCACATTTTGGGGCTTAGAGTTGATGGTCGTCAAATGGCGATGGATTATTCTGAGGGTGACTTCAAGATGTATGATGAGGTGGTAGGATTGGTCGCCAATTCTCTCGGGGTTGAGACGGAGACTTTTGTCACCCTCCCCGAATTTAAGAAGTCGTATGGAGTTCCTTTAAGATAGATACCAGACATTCACATACGTTGGCTACCCTACGTGTCGCTCTAGAAGATATGAAGGCAAAGGAGGTGAAACAATATTAAATTAAAGTAGCATTTACTTACTACTCTAGTTTTTCACATTAATTAATAATTCCTTAACTAATGAATACATATTATAGATTATTTGGGATCTATATCAGGATATGCGAAATACTACTCGTGCTGTACAACCAGTTACACTATTTAGAGGCTCGATATTTTGTCATGAAACTGAGGAGCCTCACATCCCAGACCGAGAAGTGACTTCAATTTTTCCAAAGCCCATGTATAGTCCTCTACTGTTTCGTTCTTCAAGAAACAAAAGACAACTGAAAATGTTTTACCCGTTGTAACACCCACTTTTTGAAATAACGGTATTTAAGTCATTTTAGTCATTTTTAGTCATTTTGTGATTTTTTTTAGATATTTTTGGCTTGTGTTTGTTTTAGCATTTGGTTTAACCTTAGAAAATCCACATTAGAGGCTAACCATGACATATGAGGATTATCTAGCTAATTAGAATTTATTTTAGGCTTTGGTTCAACCTAGAAGGCCATTTGACTATTTTTAGGCTATTTAATTAATTGGCCTTTTAAGCCTTTCTGTTAATGGGCTTAAACTCAACTTAGATAGAGAAGAGGGGCCCATGAACCAACCCTAACCCTAGGAGGACTAGTATGGCCGGCCAAACAGGAAACCCCCCTCCCTATATAAGCATTTGCATTAGTTTTGACACCCCCTTTACAAAACCCTAGTTTCCAACTCTCCAAAACCCTAACTTTCTCATCCGACCTCCGTTTCACCTCAAATAAAGTGCGTTGTGATCGTGGGAAGGAGGAGAACTTGCTGGAGCATTGCTAGCAAGGAGTTGGAGGCGTTTGCTCGGTGGAAACTGGTCGTCTCATTAATCGAAGAGTCAGTTTCATTGGTATTTCAACTCTCAATAGGTAAACACCTAAACACTATAGTTTCTCTTGATTTTTCTTCATGGTAGTATGCATCTAGGTACCCTCGACCCACCCATGTAGTTTGGTGAGATTTCGTGTCTGTTTGACAGGTGTGTCGGACGCGTATCGAATTAGGGTTTAATGTGTTCGATGATTTGTCTCATAAAATTTAATACTGTTATTATTGCAAACTAATTTCATGAATTGATAGCCCTAGATGTACACTACCAAATTACAGTATTTTAGCGACGGCCATTTAGCGACGGAAATTTTCCGTCGCTATTACCGTCGGATCACCGACGGATTTGTGACGGAATACCGACGGAAAGTAGTGGACATTTTTTTTTATTTTTTTTATGTCCATATCCGTCGCTACGCCGTCGATAGGTCGTCGGCCAAGCAGCGACGGTTTTATATCCGTCGCTAGAACGTCGCATATTTTGGCGACAAAAGCCTAAAATATTGGCGCGAGATTTACTGACGACTTAGCGACGGAATAATCCGTCGCTACTTGGCGCGAGATTTACTGACGACTTAGCGACGGAATAATCCGTCGCTACTCCGTCGCTAATTTCTGTACCCTAACTTAAATTGAACCGACGGGGGGGAAATTTTCATTCCCCCCCAAAACACTCTCTCTCTTCCCTCTCCCTCTCTCCGACGATCTCCCTCTCTCCGACCGGCGATCTCCCTCTCTCTCTCTAAGGTATGCTCTCTCTCCCCCCCTCTCTCTCTCTATCTCCCTCTCTCTCTCTCTCTCTTTTACGATTTGGGGGGTTGGGGGGCTGTCGTAGTGGTCGGAGAGGGTGTGGGGCAGGGGGGTTTCGGGTACGGGGTGGGGTGGTCGGGGCAAGGGTGGAGTGGGGTGGTCGGGGGCAGGGGGGTCGGGGAGGGGGTCGGGCAGGGGTGGGGGGGTGGTCTGGGCAGGGGGGTTCAGGTAGGGGGTGGGGTGGTCGGGGCAAGGGTGGGGTGGGAGAGGGGGCAGGGGGGGGTCGGGGAGGGGGTCGGGCAGGGGTGGGGGGGTGGTCTGGGCAGGGGGGTGGGAGAGGGGGTCGGGCAGGGGTTGGGGGAAGGTCGGGCAGGGGTTGGGGGGGTCGGGGCAGGGGGGAGCAGGGGGGTGGGAGAGGGGGTCGGGCAGGGGTTGGGGGGGTCGGGCAGGGGTTGGGGGGGGTCGGGGCAGGGGGGCAGGGGGGTGGGAGAGGGGGTCGGGCAGGGGTTGGGGGGGTCGGGCAGGGGTTGGGGGGGGTCGGGGCAGGGGGGCGTAGGAGGGACTCTGGAGTCCCCGCGCAGGAGTCCTCCTCCTCCTCTCCCACAAACACACACACACACACGGACACACACACACACACGGACACACACACACACGGACACACACACACAGACACACACACACACGGACACACGGACACACAGACACACACACACACACAGACACACACACACACACGGACACACACGGACACAGACACACGGATACACACACACACACAGACATATATATATATATATATATATATATATATATATATATAGGCATAATTTTAAGTAATTTATTAATAATATATATATATATATACACAGACACACGTCGTGAAGTCTAGTATATATATTTGATTAGCTAAGGTAGAAGTTTAGCCTAATTAAGGTTAGTTTTGACAGAGTTGACTTGGACTCCTAATTTGACCTAGAACTAGCCTAGTTGAGCTATTTGTATTTCGATTGATATCATATGAATAGTTTGCCTAAGATTTGATTGGGTTGGTTTTAATGTGTGGGTAAATTAGTTTACCTTATTTTAGAGTATGACTACGTAGCTAGTGTGTAGAGTAGTATATGGTTACTAGATCCTAGTGTAGAGTAGTATGTAGAGGAGTATGGCTAATAGTGATATATAGATATGTAGGTCCATGTGTATCTGTATCGGACTATCGCTATCGGTATCGAACTATCGCTATCGGTATCGGACTATCGCTATCGGTATCGAACTATCGGTATCGATCGAACTATCGGTATCGGACTATCGCTATCGGTATCGGACTATCGCTATCAGTATCGACCGTATATACTTAGTATCGGGCGTAGCGGATTAGTATCGATCAGTATATAGGTTTGGGTTAAGATCAAGGTTCAAAGTATCGGTATCGGAATAGTAGGCCGAATAGGAGGCCGAGATAGTCGAATGAGAAGAAGGGAAGAAGGGAGGAGCAGATGGGTCCAGAGCCATGGTGGAGGAGGAGAAGTAACATGAGAGCAGTTTCCGCCGTAACATCTCCTGGCTCTGCTGGCAACTGAAGTCCAGATGCTACAAAGGACGATCCTTCGCTGAAATCGACTACAACACCCATCAGTTCAAGTTCATTCCTATATGAGTAGATTCCAATGCCATAGAAGCCATCAGTTTGTTGACCTTCCTCTATGGCATTGGAATATACTCATATAGGAATGAACTTGAACTGATGGGTGTTGTAGTCGATTTCAGCAAAGGATCGTCCTTTGTAGCATCTGGACTTCAGTTGCCAGCAGAGCCAGGAGATGTTACGGCGGAAACTGCTCTCATGTTACTTCTCCTCCTCCACCATGGCTCTGGACCCATCTGCTCCTCCTTTCTTCCCTTCTTCTCATTCGACTATCTCGGCCTCCTATTCGGCCTACTATTCCGATATGCGTTTGATACGGTCTACCTAACCTATATACTGATACTAATCTGATACTCTCTGATATTAAGTACATCCGGCTTACTAGCTAGCGGATCCACCAGTTACATGATTATATACTAATTATGTTAGATTGTGATACTAAGTAGCCTCGTCGTAGGCCTAGCGTGTTATTCACAAGTTTAGTTTTTCTTACGATATGAGTATCGGTATCGGGCTATTAATTCTTATGTTTAGTTTGTCTTACGATACAGATATTCACATCAAATCGAGCATAAATCGTTACTTTGTTGATCGTACATGGATGTGCAAACGACAACACGAGAGCAGAATTGGTGCGAGTGACGATTTTCAGGCAGGTGTGGAAGTATTTCTTAAGTATGCCATGAGCAAAACTCAGTACATGGACGATAACAAAATCAAGTGTCCATGTGTTAATTGTCACAATAGACGTTTCGAAGAAGTGATGACTGTGAGAGATCATTTGACCCGTAAGGGTTTCGTACGTGATTACGGCCTGTGGTCATCGCAAGGTGAATTATATTCAGAAAGACAGGCTGCAGAAGCTGGTACTTATGCTTTTGATGATAATGCTGCAACGGATGTCCTCGAAGACGACGGATGCTCTGTGGATTATGGAGACATGCAGAACCTTGCACGAGATATGGTGTATGCTGCGGCAGGGCCTAATTTTGATCCGGAGGATCCTAATCCTGAGGCAAAGGAGTTCTATGATATGTTTAAGGACGCAGATACTCCTCTATATCCTGGTTGTGAGACTCATTCCGCACTGTCAGTGACGATGCGGTTGTTGAACATAAAGTCTAATTTTAACTTGCCACAAGCTTGCTATGATCGGATCACACAATTAACTAATGAGGTGTTACCGAAGGAATCAAAAGAGCTCCCAAGAAACTTCTACAAGTCAAAGATGATGGTCCGACAACTGGGACTGGGGTACGAGAAGATAGATTGCTGTCGCAACGGATGCATGTTGTATTACAAAGAGAATTGCGTATTAGAAAGTTGTTGGTTCTGTAATGCGAATCGTTACAAGACAGTACAGGAAAAAGGAAAGTCAACTAGAAAACGACGTCCTTACAAGTATATGCATTACTTGTCGATCACGAAGCGCTTACAGAAGATGTATATGTCTCTGAATACAGCAGAACACATGACGTGGCACAGTGAAGATCGCATAAAGGACGAAGGAGAATTGTCACATCCTTCGGATGGGGAGGCGTGGAAATATTTTGATTTGTGTCATCCAAATTTTGCTGCAGAGCCTAGAAATGTACGCCTGGCGCTATGTTCTGATGGCTTCGCCCCTTTCGGATAGTCGGGATCTCAATACTCATGCTGGCCGGTCATTCTTACCCCTTACAATCTGCCACCATGGATGTGTATGAAGACTCCTTATATGTTCTTGACAGCTATCATACCCGGTCCCAAAAATCCGACAAAGAACATCGATATATATTTACAGCCATTGGTGGATGAGCTGAAACAGTTGTGGGAGATCGGCGTCACGACCTATGATATTTCCAGAAAACAAAACTTTCAGATGAGAGCTTCACTCATGTGGACAATTAATGATTTTCCAGCATACAGTATGCTGTCGGGATGGAGTACGCACGGCAACATGTCTTGTCCGATATGTATGGAAAATAATAAGGCGTTCCGTCTTAGACATGGAGGAAAAACTTCTTTCTTTGACTGTCACGGTCAATTTCTGCCAACGAGACATCCTTGGCGAAAGAACAAGGACGCGTTCAGATATGGAAAACAAGAATTTCTGAACCTCCTGCCAGATTGTCGGGATACGATATTGGGAAGATGTAAAGGAATTGCCCACTGCAATGGAAGATCCATCGAACAATCGTGTCGAGGGGTTCGGACAAAGCCATAACTGGACCAAACGGAGTATCTTCTGGGACTTGCCTTATTGGAAAGATAATCTTATTAGGCATAATCTTGATGTCATGCATATCGAAAAGAATGTGTTCGATAATGTCTTCAATACCGTTATGGATATTAAAGGAAAGACGAAGGACAATCCAAAAGCAAGACAAGACATGGCCGAGATATGCAAACGTCATAATCTAAACTTGATACAAAGGGGAGCTGGTGGACAAGTAACTAAGCCGATAGCGCCATACGCATTGAGCAAGGAAGATAGATTAATAATCTGCAAGTGGATATCTACTTTAAGATTTCCCGATGGCTATGTGTCGAATTTGTCTAGATGCGTTGATCTCAATGAACGCAAGCTAACAGGAATGAAGAGTCACGACTGTCATGTGTTTATGGAAAGATTACTGCCCATTACGTTGAGAGAGTTGTTGCCTTCTGCTGTATGGGTTCCGTTGGCCGAGCTGTCTACATTCTTCAGGGATATCTGTTCAACTAAGCTCACGGTGCAACATATGATACAACTTGAGGAGAAGATTGTCTTAACAATTTGCAAGTTAGAGAAAATATTTCTACCGGGTTTCTTCGACAGTATGGAGCATCTACCGATTCATCTAGCATACGAAGCCCGTGTCGGTGCATCTGTTCATTATCGATGGATGTACCCCTTTGAAAGGTAAATAAAAATCGATATAATTTAAGTGGATTTTACAATTCATTGTTAATTCTCAAGATAATTTGTCTCTCTAGGTATCTACATCATCTAAAGAAGAAAGTTGGCAATAAGGCTCATATAGAGGCTTCGATATGCGAAGCATATCTTATCGAGGAGGTGTCAAACTTTTGCTCTATTTATTTCGATACTCATGTTGAGACAAATCGAAATAGACCTCAAAGGAATGACGAAGACGTTGAGGAAGGAGGTATATTCAATTTAAGGGGCAAGCCTATTGGGGCTAGTAAGAAACGGTGGTTGAGTGACGATGAGTATGATGCCGCTCACCGATATGTCTTGTTAAATTGTGACATACAAGAAGTGAGAGATTTGGAGAAGTAAGTGACTACACCTCGTTATAATCTCTAATTTGGTGAGGTAAGTGACTACACTAATTTTTATTCTCTCTAACAGTGTATTTAGAGATGAAGTCAAAATAAGGACACCCGATATTACCGATGAGGGACTTCAAAGAGAGGTTGATTTTACCTTTCCGTCATGGTTTCGAGATTACGTAAGTAACTGAGATAATATGTTATGCGGCTACCATTTAAATATATATATGCAACTAAAACATTTAAAGTTTACAGGTTTTATTAGCTGAACCAAGTACACTCACAAATGAGAGCATTCGTTATTTGTCATTGGGACCGAAGAAGCATGCAAAGACTTGGCCCGGCTATGTCGTTAATGGCTTCAAGTTTAAGACAACTCAACATCCTATAAATGCCGAATTTCTCAATGACGGCTTCAGTACGAAGGATTCTGGTGTTTGCATAAGAGGCACAATCTATGACGACGAGCCGAACTTTGACTATTATGGAGTGCTTCGGGATATTGTAGAATTACAATATAGTGCCCCATTTGATATGCATATTGTTATGTTCAAATGTGAGTGGTTCGATACGACACCAAATATCGGTTGGAGAATCGATAAACAATTTGGATTCGTCGATATAAATCATCGCAGGAGGTATAGAGGGTCCGACACGTTTGCGATAGCAAGTCAGGCTGTTCAAGTCTACTATACAAGCTACCCAAGGCATCGTAGAGAGCGCTTTGACTGGTGGGCAGTATGCAAGATTAAATCTAGAAATACATTCAACGTTGGAGACCCAGCATACCAAGAGGACCAGATCGAAAAGCCCCAATACTTGGGATAACAGTCTTGTGACATGGATGTTGAATTAGAGGTTGATATACCTCTTGCTGATGAAAATAGAGGGGAGGAAGAGGTTGATATACAAGACTTAGATGTCAACCAGGGGAGAAAGAGGCATCTTGTCCCAAGTATTGAGACTGAAGAAGAAGAAGAAGAAGAAGAAGAAGAAGAAGAAGAAGAAGAAGAAGAAGAAGAACTTTATGAGGATGAGGATGAGGATGAGGATACAGATGAATTCGACGATGAGGATGATGATGATGATGAGGCCGAGGCCGAGGAAGAGGACGATGACGATGATTAAATATCGCTATATTTCAGTTGTATCTTGAAGCACCCAATATCTAGTCTCGAATCCTAAATTACCCTATTACATTTGGATTTACAATTACAAGTCTAGTGGAACACAAGATGCCCTTTCATCAAAAGTTACAAGAATTGTACTTTGTTGTATTGGTGCGTGATTTTATCAGATTTTGTGTATCTAGCTTTTATTCGTACTTCACTTCTGATTGTAATATTTATTTCAGTTTGGGATATTTGTGTATTATTGTATGAGTTTTTTTTTGCAGACGGCACTCCTAGGCCTACTCGTCTGGACGGCACTCATCGCCCTGCTGCTGGTATGGATATGTTTAGTTTTATATTCATTTATAAATCTATGTTGTCGGTATTTTGTTTATGTGTTCTATTTACAGGGCATGGTTGCGAGCACCCGTACTGGTGGTGCTGGCCGTGGTCGTGGCGGTAGCGGCGGCGGCGGCGGTGGTGGTGGTGGTCGTGGGCGTGGGCGTGGGCGTGGTGGTAGCGGTCGTGGTCGCCAACCGTATTCCCCGGATGTGACCTCCGATCCCGACTTGGAGAGCCCGGACACAGGCTCTTCCCGCCGTCATTCTTCCCCGGTGCCACCGACATCGTCGTCGAGGCCTGTGACTCCATCCGCTAGCGGATCCGTTCCGCCACCGGATGTACCAGCGGATGCAGCAGCAGATGCAGCAGGGGGCCCAACAGTTACTGCAGGGTGGGCCTCGGAGTACCCCGGGATTCAGTTTCATCCTGTTACCGGGGAGTACGTGCGCGGACCCGCGGCGACGCCACCAGAGAGGCTGGTGGGCGAGTTCCGACGAGAGCTATGGCCCGCTGGTGAATCGTAAGTAAATTTAAGTTAATTTATTAAATTTGTTTCATTTATTCAAGTTAATAATCCAGTCGTTGCTTCTTTATAGGTTTTTTCCGTGGGATGCTGCCCGGATTCTAGGGCGCATTATCCGGGATAACTACCATGGCCCCTACCTCAATTTTTCTGAGGTGCCTCAGGACATGAAGTACGTCTGGCTCGACGAGATGAGGGTATAAATCCGTCGATGAATTATTAATTATTCTTTAAATCATTAAATTTTTTATTACGTGATATTTGAATTTGTATGTCAGAGGACGTTCTGGTGGCCCCCCCATCGCGAGGAGGCGATCCGCAGGACCTACAAAGCCGCCGCCGGGAAGAAGATACGGGATGCGGTGTACGACCTTCGTACGGCGCATACGAGGAAGGACTGGATCCGGGCGGAGTACTATGAGCAGATGTTGGAGAAGATGGATACTCCGCAGTTCAAGCTAAAATCGGAGAAAGCTAAGGCTAATCGACAGGTCGCGGGTCTGCATACGGGGGGATCAAGGCCGCACGCATCGACGCGTGCAGATTTGGTGAGATAGCACAAATTCAAATTCATTCTATTATTTAATTTCGTACTGTTAATATACGAAGTTAATTAAATTCTACGTATGCAGGCCCAACGGGCGGTAAAGCAGGGGAAAGAGGCGGAGACGGTCCCCGCTCACGATGTATTCGTGCATACGCACAAGAGGCGGAAGGACGGGAGCTTCGTCGACGCGAGGGTCGAGGAGACTGATGTAAGTACTTACGTTTATGAGATTTATGTTAGAAATATAATTATCATTAAGTTAATTAGATAAACTTAGGATTCAGACTATAACTTAGGGAAACATAGAATTTAGATTATAACTTAGGAAAACTTATAGTATAAACACATTCATTGGATAGGCTGTGTATCGTGAGGCACTTAGGCGGCTTGAGATCGAGCCCCCTTCCGAGAATGTCGACGAAACGACGCCCACCCAGACGCACTCTTCTATGGCCGCTCGCTACGATGACGTGTTCGTAGAATCCGTCGGCGGCGTTAGGAAAGGGCGCGTCTACGGCTTAGGTTCCATGGCGCCCTCGTTGCAGCCGTCCCCGAGATATCCACCACCTCCGCCTCCCCCAGCGCCCCCGGTTGACGATGTGAGGGCGCAGCTTGCGACTCTGACCTCCGCGGTGTCAGATTTGTGGGCGATAGTGTTGGGGCGCTATCCGTCTGCTCCCGGTCCGTCTGCTGGTGCTCCCGATTCATCTGGTGGTGCTCCCGGTCCGTCTACTACTGCTGCCGGTGCTTCGGATCGACCTGGTCCTTCTTCCCCCGGACGGCTTTCGTTTAACCGCTCTGCGGACGCCCGTATCGTATCGGATAACACCATCTTAACGCTCCTTGACATGTTGTCGCCAGAGCAGCTACGCGCGCTTCCAGACCATGTCTTATCCCAAGTGCCGGCACACACGGTGGAGGAGTACATACGCAAAGCGGATGCGGCGGCACGAGCACGAGACGATCCGACGGACGGGGTTTGATTTTGTTTATGTTGTTGGTTTTGTAGACATTTGGATACATTGTATGTTCGGATATTTTTTTTATGTTTGGATAATTTAATGTTGGATATTGGATATATTGTGTTGGTAATATTTTGTTGGATATTGGATACGTTGGATATTGGTGTCGGATATGGATATTTTGCATATGGATATATGGTGTTGGATATTGGATACGTTGGATATTCGTGTTGGATATGGATATATGGTGTTGTATATGGATATTTTGCATGTTTGATATTGTGTTGGATGTGTTGTATAAACAGGAAAGAGTCTGTTTGCAGTATTTTTTTTCAAAATTAGAAGTTAGCGACGGACTGGCGACCACTCAGCGACGGATAGTCCGTCGCTAACTGGAGAAACTGAGGTTAGCGACGGAGTGGCGACGTAAAAACCATCGCTACCTGGAGCATTTCAATAAAGCGACGGATTGGCGACGGACGATCCGTCGACCTGGTGCTGTTTGATGTCCATAAATTTTGCAGTTAGCGACGGATTGGCGACTAACTTACGGCGGACTGGCGACAAAGTCCCGACGGACTATCCGTCGCTAACTGTAGGAATTTAAAGTATCGACGGATTGGCGACGTAATATCCGTCGCTACCTGGAGAATTTTATATTGAGCGACGGTTTAGCGACGGAATGTCCGTCGACCTGGTTCTGTTTGATGTCTATAAATTTTGCAGTTAGCGACGGATTGGCGACTAACTTACGGCGGACTGGCGACAAAGTCCCGACGGACTATCCGTCGCTAACTGTAGAAATTTAATGTATCGACGGATTGGCGACGTAATATCCGTCGCTACCTGGAGAATTTTACATTGAGCGACGGTTTAGCGACGGAATGTCTGTCGACCTGGTTCTGTTTGATGTCCATAAATTTTGCAGTTAGCGACGGATGTTTTGTCGCTAATACGACGCTAATCCGTCGTACACCTCGGCGGATTAGCGACGGCATAACGACGACCTACCGTATGGGAAAATCTCTGATACGCTTTTACCGACAAATTGACGACGGATTAGCGACGGATATTGCGTATCAGAAAATCACTGATACGGTTTTGCCGACTCTTTAGCGACGGAGTTTTCCGTCGGTAACCCTATATCCTGATACATGTTTTGACGAAAGCTAGTCGGTAATCCGTCGCTATATATATTTAAATGCGCCGACGGTATTCCGTCGCTAAGTCGTCGCTGAGCGACGGAGTAGCGACGGATATGTTTTAGCGACGAGGTTATTTCCGACGGCTGTTTACCAAAATATCCGTCGGTATTTATTTTTGGCGACGGACTACCGACGGATAAGGCCGTCGGTAAATCCATGTATTTTGGTAGTGGTAGGGATTCCTAAACCCTAGGTTTGTGCCAGAGTCGACACGTATTCATGTCCAAAACTGGACACGCACGCGCAGCACGAGGACCGCGCGCGTATCCTGCTGCTGCCGTGTCCGTTCTCGCTGGACACGGCGACTCGACGCGAGAAAATTGGTGAGTGGGTAGGGGCCATGTCTGACATGGTACTCGTAAAATTTGGTGTGGTTCGTGGATAATCGAGGGAGAAATCGACGTGGCACTGATTTGGCCTGTCGCGCGCGCGTTAGTTTGCGACGTCCGATACGCGTGTCGTGCGACTCGGACACGTGTCGTGCGGCCAGTACAGACACGTGGGCTTGTAGCCCTATAGGTGGGCTAAATGTAGGAGCAACCACGTGTCACAATTCGTTCTGTGTCGAGCCCTAGGTCGCGTGACATGCGTGCACGAGGACTGGGTTCCAGTTTTGATACGCGAGTATTCAGGACACTTCGTGTCCTATTTCTTGGACACGACTGCACCTAAAGTTCATGATCAAACACGAGACACGTACCAACCACTGGTTTCGAACATCATTAGGTTTTCGAGGGTTTTAGGTCTTGATTAGGCATTGTGTTGTGTATAAGGTTTTAGGTCCCAGTTTTTCTGTTTCAGTTTTTTTTGTTGATATGTTTCCATCAGTTTTCGATGTTAAATTCTGTATAAGTCGACCTACAGGTCCTAGATAACCATATCTATGAGATGCATGTTAGTTTGCATCATGGGAAGGCTGTGTTCAAGTTTTGGTCTTAGCATAGGTATTCCTAGGTATCAATATAGGATATCAAGAAATAGGTATTCTCCTATAACTGATATTGAATAGGTGGGTTGATCATTAATCTAGAACTGATTTCAGTTGATGCCTAGTTTAGTTAGCTGTTAGTCCAAATTGTTAATACCAAGTTTAGTTAGGAATGGTAAACACCAAGTTAAGTTGATGGTTAGTTAGGATTGGTAAACACCAAGTTAAGTTGATGGTTAGTTAGGGATGGTTTGTTGAAGTTAGGATAGAAACTGATTTTTGAGAGGTATATATGTATGTGTGATAGACTGAACTGATATGGATGGTTGTGATGAAGATTTCAGGAGTAGGCTTAATGCAATAGCATGCTAAAATTACAGCAGTTACTGCATTAATAGGCTAGCTGCAGCAGCAACAAGCATGCCTAGTGCATGTATTCAAGTGTATAGGTGTATTGGTTGAGTGGTGAGGTTAGGATTTAAGATTACCTTGTTTAAACTAGAAATTTTCCTAAGAAATACCTAGACTAGAGTCTTGGTATATGCTAGTCTAAGGTATAGATATTAGATATAGAGTATTATGAGTTAAGGTATTTTGTGAATTATATTGGTTGTTAGGATTAGGTTTCTTGGACCTAAGATAACACCACTCAACACCCAAAATCAACTCTAAGACTAGTAGTGACCTAAAATTTGACTTGTAGACTAGTTGACCAAACTTTGACCTAGTTTGACTAGTCTGGTTGACCAAAGTTGACCCAAGGTTCACTTTGACTTAGATTGCCGCAAATTATGTAGAAATTGCATTGAAGGCTTTTCTTATGATATTTTAGACTGTATTATGACATGTGGTTGTTTTAAAATAGGATCTTATTACGCCAATCCAGTCATTTTTTATCATCAGTAGTTCGGATTGCCAGGCGAGTACATTCTCTGATCTTTTCATGCTTCTTTGGATATGTACTCTTGTTATAGACTAGTATACTTGATGCTGACACGACGTTCACACGGATCAGTACCCTCTAGATCTTTTCATGCGATGTTATCCCCTCGGATACATCGAGTATGTCATGTTCATGTACTTTATCATGGTCATCATGTACTCTATGTATTCACATTTATCCATGTGCACTCATATGTTATTCATGTACACTCATGACCATATGAGCTCTATGTATACAGTAGTTGTTATCTATGTGCAATAACATAACATGCTTTGATCCTTGTGTATTGGTTGGGGGCAGGGAGAGTATAGTTGGTTATGTGATCATTATCCCTAGTAGTTATCCATGTGCATTTCATAGCTGTATCCATGTACAACCCAAGCTGTTTACATAACCAATTCATGCTCTGATTCACGTAGAAGGTTATATTCTTATTTATCATATTATATCTCAGTTTGTATCTTCTTTCTTGTTGATTTCTCTTTACAGCGATTCATGTATAGTTTTCTATAGCTTGCTTTATATGTCCATTTCTGATATGAATTGTTGTGAGAGATATGTGCTCGTTCCGTCCTGACTGGGCATGTTAAAATTTTACAGGTGATGATGAGGAGTACTGTCCTACTTATTATGACATTGGCTTAGATGACACTGGCGACGTGGACCCACAGAAGGATCCCACAGTCGCTGAGGACTTGCCCATAGTCTAGCTGAGACTTAGTACTTTATTTTGTATTTCCTGTTTGAGACTTTATGAGTTGTACTTGAGATTATTTCTGGTGATTTACACCTAGACTTTTATTGTGACTCTCTTGAGATTCTTCTTCTATTCCATCTTAGTATTGTGATTGAGTTACGTATTATTTTACCCTCTATTCATGGCTTATTTAGATTGTGTTAGATATGGTGACTCAGGACAGCGTTCTACCGCTGACACTGCGGCGTAGGCTGGGCGTTCGTTACTTCTCGTGCCCTTACACTGGGTGCGGGTCGTGACACATTTTTAGTGGTTGCCCGTGCAGGTCAGTCCCCAATCATAACTAGTGTGATTCGTAGTGGTACTCGAACTAGAGTATCATTACAGCCTGCAGTAGGATATAGGATATAAGTTAAGGTACTAAATCACATTAGAAAAAATTCTTATCAATTCTTGCTGTTACTTGTCTCCTTTTTAAAACAACTGTCCTCCTTTGATAATTTCGCTTATTTTCCAGTAACTGATTCCTTGTTTGATATGTCTTCAAGATAGTTAAGGAGACACGATTTCATCCCTCCGGTCCATGTAGGACCAGATTCGTATTAGTGCGATGTCGTGGTAGTACGACAATTTAGTTGTATTACTACGAGCCTGCTATAGAGTATAGGAAGTAAGGTATTGGAATGAGAGGATACTCAATCACCATTAGAATTTTCTGAGAGATTCCTGGGATGACCCTTGAGAATCTCATTTTGAGCTTCGATTTAAATTTTCTTTTCCCTTATTTTTAATCCACCTTCCTCCCTTGATTCTTACATCTTGTTTGAACTCTTTTCACCAATACCCTTGCCTTCTTGTGCTTAATAATGGTCAGGAAGATGGCTACACTGCTATATACTCATTGGTCAAACATATGGCTAGAAGGATTACATCAAGGAATTGGAATACACGGAGAGTTTGGTTAAGTTATAAGGGCATTTTTCTAAATAGATAATTTAATGATTAGTAGTTTATAAGTTGGGATATTACCAAGGAAATTTATCATGAGATTCTAAGTAGTAATCACCAGAGGATTATAAAATTATATTTTGCTACTGGAGGAAATAGTTAAAATCTATAAAAATCGATTTCAGGAATTGATGTGATTCATGAATTATTGGATTATGATTATACATCTTTTGAACGTATATAGATTGGTTTGATAAATGAAAAAAAGGGGGTGGCAGTATGAACTATTAAATTGAGTCGTACAAGTTGCGATGTATATGTTTATTGGATTTCAAATTTAAGTGGAAGCAATGATATTAAATTTTGGTTTAAAGATTGGGAAGATATGAAAACGATTGTTTTGGGAAAAAAAAAATTTGGATCGTGTCAATTGATTGAAGATTTAAAAATCTATTTAGATTTTGGTTTAAGAAGTAGTGATTATGTTTCAATGACTTAGAAAGAGAAATTATGGTTGATAAGTGCGTTAAAATACTGAGTTGTAATGCTAGATTGTCGTGATATGCTGAGTGTCTATTTTGAGGATTATTTGAGACAAATTGGGAGTTTTTAAAGTTATGAAGTGGTATAGAATTTTATGGATTCATGATTCATTAACTCTGGAGTTTAAAGTTGGATTGAAATGTTAAATTTTGGAAAGGTTAGTAGTAACGTGATAAAAGTTATTATGAGATTTATGAAAAGGATTTAAATGTTAGTCGTGATTAGATTGGAAGGCTTAGAGTGAATACAAATTGAGGTAGTTATTTTGAAATTTCTTTTTTAAAGGAATAAAATGGTAGGCCACCAAGGTAACCTTAATGAGATAGAAGTGTTCCACACTAATTGCCATATCACTCATGACTATGATAGTAGTATATACTCCAGTGTTGTTAGTCGTCTGCCAAACTATGGAACTGTATCTCAATCTTGACTTACTCAACCTTTCCTCAAACCTAGATCTTTTATTGTGACTTTCTAACCGTTTGTATTTTATCGTTCTTTAACAGTATTCGCCTTTAGAACGGTGTCCCTAAATTATTTCATTGGATTCCTAATTAAATTTATTTCATGCTTCAACTTGATTTCCCATATTCTCGTATTAGTTGTCACCTCTTGAACCCTTACCTTCTATTTTAGATTTCTTGACGTCCCTTACCACGATACTAAATTACTTTCTGACTTAAATTCGAGATCCAACCATGACTCAATTCTTTCTACCCGACATGTGATGGTGTTCTTCTTGGTTCTTTAAATGCTTAACGTTGTACCTTATCTTGATTGCTTGACCAGCTTAGTTAAGGATCTTGTACTATATTTTTTTTTCTTCTTCATCATTACCTCCCTTATTTATACTTGACTACCTTATGCTGCTAATTTAGCCTTAGTTTTGCAAGCTTATCTCTTTTTCGAGCTTGATCATGACATATTTTATTGGGTCGATCCACTAATATATTGTCTAATCAGAACCGGTGTATGATGGTCTGATCAACCTAGTGCACTTTGGTTCGCTTTCATATATTACTCTACATGGATGAGACTCTAGGGCATATGTCTCATCCACGACAGCTTTGGCAATTCTTCTTGAATTATTTTCGTCGTCTATGAACCACGTATTGTACTCAATAGCATCGTCTTTGAACTCTTTTTGCTTTTGTCTTTCACATATTTCAGAAAGACAAGGCACTGTACTTAATAGGTCAACCCAGGGTATCACGTTTAGCTTCCTTATTAAAAGGAGGATAGTGGCTTATTTCTATATCCTCGCAGTATCCTTTAGGATTTCAATAGTATTAAATTCTAAACCCTTGATCGCGACCAGTTGACTTGGTCATTCCCTTATCATCCAATGTCTGGAACCTTATTCAATTGAATTAATTCAAATGTGACATGGATCTCCAAATCTTGGATACTCATGCTCAGACTTCAATGACCTCGTTCTCCATCTTGCCCAAACCTCGATTCATCCTGGATTGGATCAACTTAGATCATATCGAGACTAAAATTTCTTATATATATATATATATATATATATATATATATATATATATATATATATATATATATATAGTGTGCTTGGATTTCAGTGTTATTGACAGTCGTGCTTCAAACTTTCAATTTTGATCATCTTTAGAATAGTAATGCTTTATGGTTAATTTTAGTTATTTTGTATCACCAGTTTTTGTATAGGATAATAGACTGCCTTACAGCCCGATGATTTATTATTTTCCTTATCTTTTCCAGACTGGCACCCATGACCAGAGTTTGTCCCCAGTGCACAGCTGCAATTCCGGATGAGACCGAGATTGTACTTTCCCATTCTATTGCTCAAGAGGTGTTAGTAGCCTCACCGGAGAATTTTTCTCCATCTCCTATCCTGCAAGAGAGGACTGCAGTTCAGCCGGAGACTGAGGGCCTTCCTTTGCCTCCCGGAGTGGTACCCCATGTAATTTCTGATGGAGCTCATATTTACAGACTTCTTCAGGATGTGCAGGAGGTGCAGAGACTTCAGGCTGAACTTATGAGAGAGCAGAGTCTCAATTTTCAACTATTATGGGACTACATGCATTCGAGGGAGGAGCCTAGTCCCAAGAGGGCGAGGAGCAGTTTATACCCAGAGCCTCAGGAATACCCAGGCTTTCAACCTAGACCAGCCTATCCAGTTCAGATTTCTGTCCAGCAGAGACCAGTTGAGTGGGTGCCTACCTGTACTTTCTGTAAGAAGCTTGGGCACGTATGGAAGGACTGTAGGAAGAGACTAGGATTGTGCCTATTTTGTGGGTCAGCTGCACACAAGATACGAGACTGTCCTACTACACTTGCCCCTAGTCGAGGCCTACCTCCGGGAGAGAGAGTTCCAGCTACCAGACCTAGTAGAGGTGAGTTCTTGACCCATACCTTATCCTATCTTGATGATTACTGTACCCTACCATAAATTTTTGTATGCTCGATACCTTATGACTACTTTTGATCTAGTATGACTTTAGTGGCTAGACGAGACTCCAGACAGATTACCTGCCATAACCCTGTATGATTTCTTTTCAACTGCATGATTTAGATAAGTTTTCTTAAGACCATGATTGTTGGGGATTTGACCTAGAAAGAGTAGGATCATCTTAATTTCGAGGACAAAATTATTTTTAAGGGGGGTAGACTTGTAACACCCACTTTTTGAAATAAGGGTATTTAAGTCATTTTAGTCATTTTTAGTCATTTTGTGATTTTTCTAGATATTTTTGGCTTGTATTTGTTTTAGCATTTGGTTTAACCTTAGAAAATCCACATTAGAGGCTAACCATGACATATGAGGATTATCTAGCTAATTAGAATTTATTTTAGGCTTTGGTTCAACCTAGAAGGCCATTTGACTATTTTTAGGCTATTTAATTAATTGGCCTTTTAAGCCTTTCTGTTAATGGGCTTAAACTCAACTTAGATAGAGAAGAGGGGCCCATGAACCAACCCTAACCCTAGGAGGACTAGTATGGCCGACCAAACAGGAAACCCCCCTCCCTATATAAGCATTTGCATTAGTTTTGACACCCCCTTTACAAAACCCTAGTTTCCAGCTCTCAAAAACCCTAACTTTCTCATCCGACCTCCGTTTCACCTCAAAAAAAATGCGTTGTGATCGTGTTAAGGAGGAAAACTTGCTGGAGCATTTCTAGCAAGGAGTTGGAGGCGTTTGCTCGGTGGAAACTGGTCGTCTCATTGATCGAAGAGTCAGTTTCATTGGTATTTCAACTCTCAATAGGTAAACACCTAAACACTATAGTTTCTCTTGATTTTTCTTTATGGTAGCATGCATCTAGGTACCCTTGACCCATCCATGTAGTTTGGTGAGATTTCGTGTCTGTTTGATAGGCGTGTCGGACGCGTATCGGATTAGGGTTTAATGTGTTCGATGATTTGTCTCATAAAATTCAATATTGTTATTATTGCAAACTAATTTCATGAATTGATAGCCCTAGATGTAGGGATTCCTAAACCCTAGGTTTGTGCCAGAGTCGACACGTATTCGTGTCCAAAACTGGGCACGCACGCGCAGTACGAGGACCGCGCGCGTGTCCTGCTGCTGCCGTGTCCGTTCTCGCTGGACACGGTGACCCGACGCAAGAAAATTGGTGAGTGGGTAGGGGCCATGTCTGACATGGTACTCGTAAAATTTGGTGTGGGTTCGTGGAGAATCGAGGAAGAAATCGACGTGGCACTGATTTGGCATGTCGCGCGCGCGTTAGTTTGCGGCGTCCGATACGCGTGTCGTGCGACTCGGACACGTGTCGTGCGGCCAGTGCAGACACGTGGGCTTGTAGCCCTATAGGTGGGCTACATGTAGGAGCAACCATGTGTCACAATTCGTTCTGTGTCGAGCCCTAGGTCGCGTGACACGCGTGCACGAGGACTGGGTTCCAGTTTTGATACGCGAGTATTCAGGACACTTCGTGTCCTATTTCTTGGACACGACTGCACCTAAAGTTCTTGATCAAACACGAGACACGTACCAACCACTGGTTTCGAACATCATTAGGTTTTCGAGGGTTTTAGGTCTTGATTAGGCATTGTGTTGTGTATCAGGTTTTAGGTCACAGTTTTCCTGTTTCAGTTTTTTTTTTTGATATGTTTCCATTAGTTTTCGATGTTAAATTCTGTATAAGTCGACCTACAGGTCCTAGATAACCATATCTATGAGATGCATGTTAGTTTGCATCATGGGAAGGCTGTGTTCAAGTTTTGGTCTTAGCATAGGTATTCCTAGGTATCAATATAGGATATCAAGAAATAGGTATTCTCCTATAACTGATATTGAATAGGTGGATTGATCATTAATCTAGAACTGATTTCAGTTGATGCCTAGTTTAGTTAGCTGTTAGTCCAAATTGTTAATACCAAGTTTAGTTAGGATTGGTAAACACCAAGTTAAGTTGATGGTTAGTTAGGATTGGTAAACACCAAGTTAAGTTGATGGTTAGTTAGGGATGGTTTGTTGAAGTTAGGATAGAAACTGATTTTTGAGAGGTATATATGTATGTGTGATAGACTGAACTGATATGGATGGTTGTGATGAAGATTTCAGGAGTAGGCTCAATGCAATAGCATGCTGAAATTACAATAGTTACTGCATTAATAGGCTAGCTGCAGCAGCAACAAGCATGCCTAGTGTATGTATTCAAGTGTATAGGTGCATTGGTTGAGTGGTGAGGTTAGGATTTAAGATTACCTTGTTTAAACTAGAAATTTTCCTAAGAAATACCTAGACTAGAGTCTTGGTATATGCTAGTCTAAGGTATAGATATTAGATATAGAGTATTATGAGTTAAGGTATTTTGTGAATTACATTGGTTGTTAGGATTAGGTTTCTTGGACCTAAGATAACACCACTCAACACCCAAAATCAACTCTAAGACAAGTAGTGACCTAAAATTTGACTTGTAGACTAGTTAACCAAACTTTGACCTAGTTTGACTAGTCTGGTTGACCAAAGTTGACCCAAGGTTGACTTTGACTTAGATTGCCCCAAATCATGTAGAAATTGCATTGAAGGCTTTCCTTATGATATTTTAGACTGTATTATGACATGTGGTTGTTTTAAAATTGAATCTTATTATGCCTGTCCAGTCACTTTTCATCATCAGCAGTTCGGATTGCCAGGCGAGTACATTCTCTGATCTTTTCATGCTTCTTTGGATATGTACTCTTGTTATAGACTAGTATACTTGATGCTGACACGACGTTCACATGGATCAGTACCCTCTGGATCTTTTCATGCGATGTTATCACCTCGAATACATCGAGTATGTCATGTTCATGTACTTTATCATGGTCATCATGTACTCCATGTATTCACATTTATCCATGTGCACTCATATGTTATTCATGTACACTCATGACCATATGAGCTCCATATATACAGTAGTTGTTATCCATGTGCAATAACATAACATGCTTTGATCCTTGTGTATTGGTTGGGGGCAGGGAGAGTGTAGTTGGTTATGTGATCATTATCCCTAGTAGTTATCCATGTGCATTCCATAGCTGTATCCATGTGCAACCCAAGCTGTTTACATAACCAATTCATGCTCTGATTCACGTAGAAGGTTATATTCTTATTTATCATATTATATCTCAGTTTGTATCTTCTCTCTTGTTGATTTCTCTTTACAGTGATTCATGTATAGTTTTCTATAGCTTGCTTTATATGTCCATTCCTGATATGAACTGTTGTGAGAGATATGTGCTCGTTCCGTCCTGACTGGGCATGTTAAAATTTTTACAGGTGATGATGAGAAGTACTGTCCTACTTATTATGGCATTGGCTTAGATGACACTGGCGACGTGGACCCACATGAGGATCCCACAGTCGCTGAGGACTTGCCCATAGTCTAGCTGAGACTTAGTACTTTATTTTGTATTTCCTGTTTGAGACTTTATGAGTTGTACTTGAGATTATTTCCGGTGGTTTACACCTAGACTTTTATTGTGACTCTCTTGAGATTCTTCTTCTATTCTATCTTAGTATTGTGATTGAGTTACGTATTATTTTACCCTCTATTCATGGCTTATTTAGATTGTGTTAGATATGGTGACTCAGGACAGCGTTCTACCGCCGACACTGCAGCGTAGGCTGGGCGTTCGTTACTTCTCGTGCCCTTACACTGGGTGCGGTCTGGGTGCGGGTCGTGACACCCGTAGAAGTGAACCCAACAAAGTGAAAAAGAGGCATCTTGGATTTATTAGTCTTGTACGTGCAATCAACAACCAAGACATCGGCGAAGGACCGTGCCAAATGTATGCAATCCGGATAGGACCAAAACATAGAAATGATTTCATTGCTCTGCGGAAGTCTTCTATGGTATTCCACGTAATAATTTTCGGCAAGTATCTTCAACACTTGCTGCATCGCCATTCTTCCTTTTAGAGTATTTGTTCTCAACCTAGCTAGTGCAATGCATATTGTCCTCAGACTGGACTTGTTCTTATCATTCTTCTCACGCAGCATGGAATAAATTTGTTTAGGAGCAATTCCGGAAGTCGATAATTCTTTAACTAACTTTTTTATCGTCGTTCAATTTTCCAGCGTAGAGATGACCAACAAGCGTGTCCAACACAGGATGATTGTGCATCCCATTCCTCACCACAACTCTCCACTTCTCGTCATTTTTGTACCCAATACTAACTTGAATGGACAACCACATTTTCTTGTCCCTGCCGCTTTCTTCTGAGATTTTATTAGGAGAAGTTCGCCTTTTTTACGATGATCCATATACTGTCCACCTCTTTCACAACCAAGATCTATAGTTTTTCGATTCGGCCGGGGCCGTAACGACCTTGAAATGACAAGGATTGTGTTCGATCGCCTTCCAACTTCTCTGCACCATTCTAATACTTCGTCGTAAGATTCAAAAACCATATCCGTCGAGAATATATTCCTCAAATCAATGCACATAGGAGATGGGGTGCCCTACAATAAATTTTTGAATTTTTTATAACTAAATCAACGACAAAACCAAAGACAATATCCAATTCAGGACTCACATTGCAGTTAAACTAGACTGCCACAAATTCTGACAGTCCTAAGTACTTGATGGACTGCCAAAAAGTGTGGCAGTACAGTTGTTCATACGCTATTCAACTGGACTGCCACACTTTCTGGCAGTCCATAGTACTTTATGGACTGCCAGAAAGTGTGGCAGTCCACTGGAGCAGAAGATTAACTTCTGGACTGCCGCACTCTCTGGCAGTCCACCAAGTACATGGGACTGCCTGAGTGGTAGTCCCATATGTCGACTATGAATTGTTGTACGTAGGTAGGTCGGAGACCTATCGAGAGTTCTTCGGAGAGAATGTTGTGTTCTTCGGAAGGACCGTACTGATCGATTGCTAGATTTGATGTTCCTATTTCTTTCATATTTCCTACATTATGACAAAACATTCAATAATTTGGAATGAACAAATTTTGCCATCTAGTAGTCGAAAACATACCGAGTACTAGGAATATTCGCTGATAATTATTCTAGGTTTCAAGACAAGAAGATTGAGTGGGGACGAGAAGAATATTCTAGGGTTCTTGGAAAAATGAAAATTTAGCTTTGGAGAAGAAGAAGACAAAGGAAAAAAAATTGACTTTTATACTAGAAAGTGGGATAGCTATGATCACTTTCTTCAATGGCAAACTTGTAGATAAACCAAACTTCAAAATGGACTAGCCATGATCATATTTTGATGTGCCCATATAACTTGCCTAAATCTATAGCCTGTTAGTAGAGAAATTACCAGCCCCTACTTCAAAAAAGAACAAGAGGTTAGAATCTACCCGTTAACAATCTACGTCTCTATACTATAGGGAGACCCTGGACAACGATGACAATGATGGCGATTTGGGCAGGCGAGAGTGAGGGGAAGGAGATGGGAGGATCGATGAAATTTGAAGTGTGCAACGAAATTTGAACAGTTGTGACTGTGTGGGTAAAATGTGATGTTGTGCCAACAAAATTCCCCACAACCCTATTATTGACGCGCCGACGCAGCAAGGCCCGCTGCTGCACAATGGACCCTTGTGCGAGGCAACGGGACACGGGTATGCAGCCAAAACTGTACAGTACAATGCGATGTCGTAGCAGAAATGCGATACCGTCCGAACCAGCTTATCGTACCTTGCCTGGGGAAGCTCAGCCCGCTCTGCGACCGTAGACCTCGTGCATCGAGTTTAACATTGTCGTCTTGCCAGGTGCTGCAGGACACGTTGTTGCACTATGAAACGTCGAAAACGAGCGAGTTTCCTCGTTGTGCTCAACATAGTGCCCAAGGTAGTTGAGAAACTGACCCGATGCATATCCCATGCGGGTCGAGCCTGGCTGGCGATAAGGAAGGAGGGTTCGAGGAGAGTGGCACGATCATGACGATATGTTGGAGGTTCTCATGGAACTCAAGGAGATGATTCTTGCCGATGATAAGAAGAAATGCTAGGATTAGGTTTCCAAGATATGGGAAGGAAGGGAGAGGGGAATGTGAAGGTCGAGGAGTGTCACGGAGCTCGGGATCGATGGGGACCAATTGGGGATGGGTCGCCAAGGGATAGGGAGATCAACGGTGATGCATATGGTGGTTCTCAACACTGGATGTGCCTTGGAAGTGTGACTTTTTTTAGTTTCTATGTTTGTAAACCACCCCCACCACACACACACACACACACACACACACACACATTTATTTATTTAATATTATTTTTTAATTCTTGTTAATTTGTTATTACTACACAATTATCAAGAAAATAAAATGTGAAAATAACTTAGCAAATATATTAATTAATAAAATATTATCCCCTCAAAAAATGTATAGACACTTAATAACTTACATTGAAGCCGGCAAGGTTCGAACCTCCCAATTGTGTTTGTGTGTGATTTCAAAAAAAAAAGTTACATTTGAACAACAAATAATTTTTTCATGATAATAATTAATAATTAATAAAATGTTATACCCTCAAATGGTGACACAAATGGCACATGATAGCAATTTGTATATACACATTTAAGAACTTACATTTGAGAAACAACAAAAAATTTCTCTCTCTAGACAGCAAACAAACAACAACAAAAATATTTCATTTAAACAACACAATTTTTGTTTCCCTACATTTGAATATTCTTTGACAATTATATATTGTTTAAGGTTTGGCAATTATTTCTCAAGATTGCAAATCAAATTCACCTAAAGGTCCAGTTATTTGCGAAGCATCTTTGTACTAGTAAATGTTTTTAAGGTTTTGATAAAGCAGAAGAAAAGAAAATGTAAACCTCTAATCTCAGAAGTAAATAAAAATGTGAAACAAATGGTTTACAGAAAAGATTCTAATATAATCAGGTTTGTATAAAGAACTTTGCAGTATAACACATTTGAAATTCAACTGAAATTTTAATTGTCAACTGACAATGTTATATTAGTTATAAAAATTGATATTCCCATCCTAGTATATCTGGGGGAAAAATCATTTGCATCTAGGAATAGGCTTGTGTATTCCTCTTCACAATTTGCCATATACACACACTCTCTCTCACAAAAAAAAAAAAGAAAAAGAAAAGAAAAACTAAGGGTGTGTTGTGATTTGGATAAATCTAAATATGCACAACAACCTCTCTATCGCATTTCCTCTATATACGTTATCAATGAGAAAAGCTACGTACAGTTTTTTTGGCTACCAATTCCTTCTCCTTCTTTCTTATTTTCACAACACGTTATCAGCACGAATAATATAACACACCCTAGCTAATGCTCTTGAAGAAGCCGTTTCTGAACTAGCATCTCCTGAAGAGAAAGTTCATGCATGACGATCCGGAAGATGTCATGAACCAAAGATCCAATTTCTCAAAGTATATCGCTCCGGTAGAGAATATAACTCAGATTCCAGAAAAGACTGAGAAAGAGGTACCAGTACCCATAAAATCTATATTTTATACACAGTTAAGAGAAATTTGGAATCAAGAAAATTTGTCATAGATGACATTATCGAATGAGAATAAAAAGGGTCATAAAATTAAAGGATAACACTAAAACCACGAATAATCTAATGAATAGATGTGATATCTCTCGCAAGATGTGGAGTGTTCGGTACTACAATACAAAACCCAAAGAGAATAAACCCGGTAAGTTTTGAATGGGTATCTCTAACAAATAGAGATCCAAATATATAAGAGCTCAAGGATTAATGAAATGATCATGAATAGAATATAAGTAAATATATTCTTCGATCCTGATAACCTAGACGATAAGATATATTATCGAAGGTCATGGATTTAAAATTCTCAGGTAAATCCTTGAAGGATTTGATATTATCATGTTATCCCCGAAGGATCTACATAGGGATTAAACCATCCAGAAGAATGTGATAGGCTCATTAAGTTTATGAAGAAATTCCTGAACGGATTCATCAAAATAGTCACCTCCTCAAGAGAAGATCTCCTGAAGAGATTAAAAGTGCCTCCTGAAGAGATAGAAAATATGACAGTATCTCTTGAAGAGATTTGAAATATCTCCAGACGAGACAAAGAATCTTCTGTAGAGATTGGAATCTACCCACTACTAAAATACAAGGTTTTAGCGACGGCCCTATCCGTCGAAAATCCGTCGGTAATTCCCATTACCGACGTATTTTCGACGGATACGGGCTGAAAAAATCCGTCGAGAATAACCTCGTCGCTAAAACTAGCTCGTCGCTAGTCCGCCTCTCTGCGACTAATTAGCGACGAATTTCCGTTGGTAAAATAAAAACTTTTAGTGACGGCTAACCGACGGCTTCCCATCAACTACGACAGTTTAAAATTTTAATATATTCATAAAATTAGCGACGAAAAATTTGTCGCTAAATCGTCGCTAACCGTGTATCCGAAGTTTTCTGATACGCAATATTCGTCGCTCAAAGCGTCGCCATCCTCGTCGGATTAGCGGCGGAAGAGCGACGGATAATACGCCGCCACCCTTCTGGATATCTTTCATATATTCCAGAATATGAGCGACGGAACGTCCGTCGCTCTTCCATCGCATAATTTTTCCAGAAATAGGCCGACGGATAATCCGTCATGAAACCGCCGCTAACTGCAAATGTCGGTCGGTAACCCGTCGGTAATCCGTCGCTACCTGCAAAAGTCCGTCGGCAATCCGTCGCTAACTGAAATATTTTTGAAAAAAAATTTGCAGGAAAGAGACTATTCCCTGTAATATAACATATTCAGCATCCACCATACACAAACATAACATATTCGACATCCAATATATCCAACAAATATCCATATTGCCAACACAATATCTCCAAACATCCAATATATCACAACATACACAAAAAATATCCAATACAATGACCAACAAAATATCCAACACAATATCCAACACACTATCCCAACATACATAGCAAAATATCCAAACATAAACAACTCAATACAAATACGAAGGCTCAATCTGGTTTCGTTGAGACATGTACCATTCTATCAGCCACTTTGCAAAATATCCAAACATAAACAATCCAGCACAATGCCTCAGAAAAGATCGCAAGTCAGACGATGTATCCTCACAGCTAGGGATCATAGTTGCGTTGAGGCATGTCCCATTCTATCAGCCACTTTGCATACGAAGGCTCAATCTGGTTGAGGTCTTCTGTAGGGACAGGAGGGTCGGTCCCGATACTACTACTCTCTGACGGTGGCTCCTCCTTAACTTCAACCTTGGGAGCAATCTCTTCCCTGATGGTCATCGGTTCTTCCTTGACCTCGACCTTTGGTAACACCTCCTCCTTAAAAGTCACCGACTCTTGTTTGACGACGGGGACTTCCTCCATGTCGACCTCCAAGGATTTCTTGCCTCGGCCCCTTCCTCGGCTAGCAGCACCACCTCGGGGATAAATAAGAAGTTTATCGAAATTTTCAGCCACATATGATATCCACCTCGGGGAGTCTTGGGAACCTTCTCCTCACCTCCACCATGGCTCTGGACCCATTTGCTCCTCTCTACTTCCCTTCTTCTTATTTGACTCTCTCAGCCACATATGATATCCAGCTCAAGTGTAGAGTCGGGAGAGAAGAAGTGGGCAGAAAGAGGAGGGGAACCAGCACAGCCGGCTGCATGACCTGGAAGAAGTACAGAGGTTTTGCTGGAGATGCTGGCAATTTTCCCAGGATGGTGTTGAGGAGCAAGTGTAGAGTCGGCCGAAGGAAGCTATAACTCCTTCGGCCGACTCTACACTTGCTCCTCAACACCATCCTGGAAAAATTGCCAACACCTCCAAGTGTTTGACAAAATGACCAAAAGAACACCCAATGATCTAAACTCAGATTTGACACTTGATTTTACATTTATACTATTATAGATTATCATTTTTACATTCATTTGGTGATATATGGAAGTAGTACATGGTTTTGCATAGCATAGAGATAAGTGGACTGTTATTGGATATATTTGTATAGAGGACTGATATTGCATATGTGGACTGTTCTTTTGGGTTATACTTGTTCATGTGAGTGTGCCTCTATGTCAAGTGTGTAGCTAAATATTATTGTTGATTGTGTGTGTTTATTAGATAACTATGTGTGTATAGGGAGTGGGCTATTTAGCATATAGCAGTTTCCTCTAATAGGACTTTAGGAGAGGGCCATTACATCAGTCTGTAGGAGGGGGATGTGTATTTGCCCTTTAACTAAGTCGAAACCCTACCCCTGCCCCGAAACCCTAAACCCTATCCTGCCCCCGCCCTTAACAGCCTCCCCCCCCCCCCGCCACCACTCCTTCCCCCCCACCCCGCCGGCCCGAGCGACAGCCGATCCACCCCCCACCAACCCGAAACCCTAAACAGAGAGAGATAAAGCTCAATAACCTCCCCCTCGCCCCCACTCCCTTCCCCCACCCCGCCGGCCCGAGCGACAGCCGACCCACCCCCACCAACCCAAAACCGTAAACAGAGAGAGAGAGGGAGAGAGAGAGAGAGAGAGAGAGAGAGAGCATACCTGAGAGAGCGATATCCCGTCGGAGAGAGCTTCGTCGAAAAATGGGGTACCCGCTAGCTCGCCGAAGAGGGACAGAGAGAGAGAGAGGGAAGAGAGAGAGTTTTTTTGGAGGGAATCAAAAATTCCCCCCCCCTCCCCCCCGTCGGTTCAATTTAAGTTAGGTCACAGTATTTAGCGACGGATTACCGACGGATATATCCGTCGGTAGGCAGCCGCTAAATACCAACTAGATTACCGACGGAACGTCCGTTGCCACATAGACGCTAATTTAGCGCGCCATTTATTTCAGATTTTGCCGCCACAATGTGTGACATAATAGCGACGGACACGAATTCGTCGCTAAAGTTTCGTCAAATTAGCGACGGCTGCGCGACTGATTTTGACGCAAAAAAACTAAAAAAAATTTCCATTGCTTTCTGACGGTAGCCAGTCACAAGGTAGTCGCGAGGCCGTCGCTATGGCCGACGGATACGATCCGTCGCTAATCCTCCGTCGTCAATTTGCTGTATTTTAGTACCGTAGAGATTGGAATCTCCCGTATAGGTCAAAAATCTCCCGAAGAGAGAGGAATCTCCTGAAGAGAGAGGAATCTCCAAAAGAGATAAAGAAAAATATTCAAAAGAGATCTCATGTAATCTCATGGAAAGATGAATCTCTAGAAGAGATCTACTATAAATCTCCTGTAGAGAAAAATCTCCTGCAGAGATTTAATATGAATCATATATCTATAATAGTCAGATCAATAGGATCTTTTACAACCAAAAGAACATGTTCTGGGTCCTGAAGTACCATGTTTAAAGAATATAAAATTCTTTATTGTTATTTACTCAGCACAATATTTTAGAATAATATTGGGCACATAAATTATTCTTGATGAATATTCTGATCTAATGAGATATGCAGATGAATGATATTTATCTTATACTCCATTAAGCGGATACCATAAACAAGGTATATTTTTATAAATAACGTTGCAGGTAGAGAGAATAAATCAAATCACTGCGACAATTTCACCAAAGCGAACAGGGAATGTGCATGGCTATGTTTTCAACTGTTCGACATATTAGGAGGAGTTGCAATCTTTCAAGAATCACAAATAAAGCCTGCAACCTCTTCATAAGGATACTAGTATAAATGTATAGACAAATAAAGTATTGGGGTGATATGTAATATTTAAATTGTATTGGGGGTTGATTTTTTATTTTGAATTGATGTAAGAACAATAATGTAATATTTTTGAGGGGGAACATCCTATAGATGCAAGCATCCTGAAGATGCTAATGGAGACGTCTTGAAGCATGTTTTTTCGTATTGTACTCTTTTCCTTCGTTGAGATTTTTTTTTACTGGTTTTTCCTTCGAAAGATTTTTAACGAGGCAGTGTAAGTCGCACCCACTTAGATTCCTGAAGGCTCATATTCCTGAAGAATATTATTGTACTTTTTTCTTTTCTATGGACTTTTTCCAAAGGATTTTTCCTAGAAAAGTTTTTAATGAGGCAATAATTAAGGTGGACATCCAAAGGGGAGTGTTGTGATTTGGATAAATCCAAATATGGATGCCCTTATCCATACCCACAACAACCTTTCTATCTCATTTCCTCTATATATGTTATCAATGAGAAAAGCTACGTACAATTTTTCTGGCTACCAATTCCTTCTCCTTCTTTCTTATTTTTACAACAGGGTGTGTTTAGTTTTATTACAAAGTGAAAAATAAATTAATTCCACAAAATTATTCTACTAGGAAAAAAAATCCACCAAATTAATTTTGGTGTTTGATTGTCGTTATTTTTCATGGAAAATAAATTCACCTTTTCCTATGGGCTGGGCCGGTTTTATTTTTCATTATTTTGAAAAAATATAAAAAATGATAGATTTTCGGAAAATAATTCCATGGAAAATATACGCTATCAAACACTACTGGTGGAAAATTTATGATGGAAATATTTTCCATAAAAAAAGCTCAATCAAACACAAAGCTAATTGGCACCCGAAATAGTTACTATATATGCCCCTGTAAAACTGAGCATAAATTCATGTTTCTAGGTATTCTCAACGTCAAACTCTCTTGAGTAATTAAGCAGTTTCATAATGTCGAACACTCTTGAGTAACTAGGTAGTACTTTCATATAAGACTAGGCTATTTATAAGGGCACATCAAAAGTTTATCAGGGCTAGCCAGGATTAGGGCTAGCCAATGTTTGAGGAGATTTTACTTGGGCTATCCAAATATTCTACTCAAGGGGCTGTCCAAACCCCACACCCCCCCCAAACCCCAAAAATCAATCTCATTTCTAAATTTCACTCTCTCTCTTCACAAACCCTATTTTCCCTCATCTTCTTCTTCTTCTTCCTCTCCACTATTTCCCACTCCTGAAGCTATATATTATTTTGGATCTTCTTCTCCACCATTTCCCAATCCTCTCTTCCTACGATGGCACCCAAACGTTCCTCTCAATCAAGGTAAGAACTCTAATACTATCTCTCTTTCTTACTAAAACCCTAATACTTAATACTTGTCATTATTCCCCCAAAACCCTAATAATTTAGTTCGAAAAACCCAAGTATATAATGGAATGATAGTTATGATCACGGACAGTCATTCTAGATGATCACGAATTTGTTACGTACATCTTGCCAATTCCAAGAGTTTAGAAAATCTCGAGTCGACTAGGACTGCCCATGTTTCTGGCAGTCCTATGTACTGTTAGGACTGCCTGAAACTGTGACAGTCTACTTTTACAGCAAGTATAACACAGGACTGCCGCACAATATGGCAGTCCTTTATACATCTAGGACTCCCATAAAGTGCGACAGTCCTGTGTTATACTTGTTGTACAAGTGGACTGCCACAGTTTCAGGCAGTCGTAACAGTATACAGGACTGCCAGAAACATGGGCAGTCCTACATTGTACTTCTTGTTTGTTGTTTACTAAGTATTCTTCGATTGATATTAAATATTCGTAGTCACGAGCCAAATCCGAAGACGAAGGACGTTGACGTCGAGCCTAAAAGAAAACATCCTACCGCATCGGAGCGGAAGGCACGTGAAGCTGAGTGGGTTCGCGAGAAACCAATGACGATAAGAGAACCGGAGGCACCCACTCAGATTACAACACGTGGAACCAAACATGTTGCAAGTAAATCGGAGCAACAGAAGACTCATCCTGATTCTTTCTCCTCCGATGATGATTTGGCCATTGTTCATAAAGGAGGTGACGATGGTTCCAGACCTTCTCATGAGAAGGCCGCTTCTGATAGAGTCGATCGGAAAGTGAGCCCAGTCGATTGCTCACTATTGAAGTCTATACCTAACCACATATCTTACCAAATTTGGAAGAATCTGGCATGTTCATTACCTTAGATGTAAATTGACTTTTGAAAATAGTAGTTATATTTTATATTTATATATTCTTTATCTTGTTTAATTTTCAGAAAAGCTCGCGTATCTTACGGGTCATTAACCATGCTAAGATGTGCAGTACATGAGATTTTAATAATTTGAAAGAAGGTGTAAAGGCCAAAATCATCCCCATTGGGTTGCAACATATCGCGAAACACTCGTATAAGATCTTGGATCACGCAATGATCTCTGCGTTTGTGGAGCGGTGGCATCCAGAAACAAACAGTTTCCATTTCTCATCTGGGGAGTTGATGATCACCTTCGACGACGTCCACCACATTTTGGGACTTAGAGTTGATGTTCGTCTAATGATGATGAATTATTCTACGAGCGACTTTGCGATGTATGACGAGATGGTGGAATTGGTTGCCAATTCATTCGGTATTGAGGTAGAGAATTTTGTCAGTCTTTCCGAGTTTAAGAAGTTGTATGGAGTTCCTTTAAGTTTTCTGAGGAATACACGCATTGATGATGATGACGATGAAGATTACGATGAGGACGACGACGACGACGATAATGTAGTGGCCCGGGCATACATGTATTTTTATGTTGGGAGTCGTCTGCATTCCGGACAAGTCCAGAACCTCGATTCATGCCAAATATGAAACAATTTTATAAACTTAGGTACTGTGGATCAAATATCCTTTGGAAGCGGTATACTAGCTTATCTCTACCGCGAACTTGGGGTTGCATCTCGAGTCGGATCGAAGACTATAGCTAGTTGTCAAACTCTGCTCCATGTGAGTCAATTAAATCGTACTTTGTTTATAGGTTATATCAAATTAGGTCGATTAATGTCTTTATTCTACATTTCATGTATAGGCATGGGTATATGAACATTTTTCGACGCTAAAGAGGGCTACTCTTAACAAAGACTATGATGAGCAGCTACCTAAGATGTGTAAGTGGAATCCAGTTAAGATAGATAGCAGACATCCGCATACTTTGGCTTCCTTGCGTGTCGCACTTGAAAATATGAACGAAAAGGAGGTGAAACAATGCTAACTTAAATTATCATTTACTTATGATTTTATTCGGGTAAAATAATACTAACTTCTTAAGTCCTGATTACTTATACTGTGATGTAGATTATTTGGCATCCATATCAGGATCTTCGAAATAGTTTTCGTCCGTTGCAAGGAGTTTCACTATTTTAAGGTCTGATATCCTGTCATGAAATTAATGAGCCTCACATGCCAGACAGAGTGCTTCGTCAGTTTGGCTACGTGCAAACTATACCGAGCACATTGAATTTGAGGACTTCTTCAAAAGGGACCAAAGCATCAACCTATGTCCCGCCGGACTACCGTTGGGGCTCTTACTTCTTTACTGAGTGGCAACGTCACGTAGTCGGTAAAACAAAACGACTTTCGATGGTAAAGATGTGGGATTGTAGTGATGACCATATGAATTATTATGTAGAGGCTGGACATGATATGATGTTGAATCCATATATGCGAGGTGATGAAGTGCCGGTAGCTGTTCCTCTACCAACCAAGGCAGGCCTGCTTGATGCACTACAAAAGATGGCAAGTAGTAGTATGTCGAATTAATGTTTACAAGTATATTAACTGGCTAATTTTAATCCTTATTTTTTCCTTCAGGCTTCCAAAGTAAGAAACTTGGGAAAAAGTCTCCTGTTGTGTAAGGAAGAGAACTACGTGGACGTTGCTAACCAGATACAGAACATCGCATCGGACTATCCATTTCTCGAAAATGAGCGACGCACTAAGATGCATCATGAAAAAAATGACTTTGTTGTATTTGTTTGAACAATTTGTGTGTCGCTTTTGTTGAACGCTAACAGTTTGTTGTAATATGTTTTGACTTGTAATCTGTTTTGACTCTTGTCGGGTGGACAAGTTCTTGAATTTTAAGTTCAATAGATTTTCTCTCAGCTTCTAGTGCAGCACACCATCTTGCATGAAGGAGTTTAACTTGTGGCAAGGAAAAGAAATCGTCATAACTGTCCACCATAGGCATGACTGACAAGTGTCTCTAACATTGATCAACGACTACTACTGGAATAGGTCTACATTGACGTCGATATCCGTTGATCTCATGAGCACAAGAAAGGCCGAGAGAATGTCGATGTGTATAACCACATTCTTCGGTATCAAAACCAACTAAATTCGTCCGAGCAATCTCATCAAATAGCAATGCCAATGCATAGTAAGACAATACATGGACTAAATCAGACAAGCACTCTTCTTTTCTATGTTCATGCTTAATTACAATATTGAGGCTCATCTGAAATGAAGCATTTATCTCGTTCACCGTCGAATTGGTTATTAGATTTATCACCTGCCAAACTGACACAAAATCACCGACCGATGAACGTAGATATTTTTTCAGTGTTGAATGTGAACCTTCGGCATGGTTGGTAGTGGTCGTGCCGTAATGCTTCACCTTATTCGTCCATGCTAAGACGAAATCTTCTTTATGTGGATCAAGCCATGTGTCTTTGATATAAGATATACATGGCTTGTTGCTACTTTCCCACTTCTCTTTGAACTCCAACCATGCTTTGTCAGAAGCGTCTACAGTACTTGTTCGCCACACAAGGGTCCAATCGTTGTAGAATTTTGTGAAGCGGTCCACATCAAGTTTGCCGTATACTTTTTCAAACCTGCTCTTGCATTGTGCTTGAATATTTCGATTAACATGCCATGTGCATAGTAGTCTACGAGCATGAGGAAATACGATATCTATAGCATTCATCAATGCATATTCTCGGTCGATAACAAAAACAGGCTGCTCTTTGTGTCCAATGTAAAGTGTCGTCAATTTGTTCAATGCCCATGTATAGTCATCTACGGTTTCATTCTTCAAGAAACAAAATACAACTGAAAATGATTTACCCGTTAACGTGAAGCCGACAATGTGGAAAAGTGGAATCTTGAATTTGTTAGTCTTGTACGTGCAATCAACCACCAAGACATCGACAAAGGACCGTGCCAAATGCGTATAATCCGGATGCGCCCAAAACATAGATAATTTTATTAGACGGCGGATGTCTTCTATGGTAATCCACATAGTGATTGTCGGCAAGTAACTTCAAAATTTGTTGCATCGCCATTCTTCCTCTTAGGGTATTTGACCTCGATCTCGAGAGTGCATTGTAGATTGTCCTTATCGTAGACTTGTTCTTTTCATTCTTCTGACGTACTGCGGAATAAATTTGTTTCGGACCAACTACGGAGCTGGACAATTCTTCAACTAACTTCTTCTCCTCTTTGTTCAACCTTCTAGCATAGGGATGACCAGTAAGTGTCTCCGCCAACGTATGATTGTGCATCCCATTTCTGATATCAACTGTCCACTTTCTATTATCTCTTGAGACAAGCACTATCTTGAAAGGACAACCACACTTTTTGGTCCCTACCGCCTTCTCCGGGACTTTTTTTCGGGTACATTCTTCTTTTCTGCGATGAAGCCTAAATGTTTCATCTCTTTCGCATCCAAGATCAGCAGTTTTACGACACGGGCGGCCTCGTAATGACCTTGAAATGACAAGGACTGTGTTTGCTTGCCTTCCAACTTGTCTGCACTATTCTAATGCTTCTTCATAAGATTCAAAGGCGACATCCGTTGAGAATATATTACTCAAGTCAATAGAAATAGGAGTTGGTATGCCCTACATTAAATTTCCAAAGAAATTGTCAATCACAATTACAAAAACAAATACAATATGAACAATTTCAAGACTGTCAAGGAAAATTGGCATTCCTTCAGATACATGGGACTTCCATAAAACATGGCAGTACAGAGGATAAACTTCTGTACAACAGGACTGCGAGACAGTCTGGCAGTCCTTCGTGTTTTATGGACTGCCAGAAAGTCTGGCAGTCCTATTTTATAGTATTTCTACACAGACTGCCGTGTACTCTGGTAGTCCTAGTTACTTCTTGGACTGCCATGTTTTGTGGCCGTCCACCTTTACAGAATGTTTGTTTCGGGACTGCCACAATAAGTGGTAGTCCTAGTGTCAAAGTCTTCGGGAGAAGTCTGTGTGTCGACTACGTATTTGGTCGGTCGAAAATTTATCGAGAGTTCTTTGGATGTTTTGTCGTATTCTTTGGAAGGTCCGGGCTGCTCGATTGATAGACGTGATGATCCACTTTCTTCCATAATTTGTACATTGGGACAAAATATAAGATTATTTCAAAAGAATAAATTATTTAAGAAAATTTGTCGTTTAGCTGACGTAATCGTACCGAATATACTAAGAATCTTCCTTGGAGAATCTTCTAGGGTTTGGATAAATGTGGGGTTGAGGAAAAAGTTGGGACCACAAGTAGAAAGAACTAGGGTTTGGAGAAAAAGGGGGAGAGAGAATGGAGAGTGAGGAAGAAGACCAAAATTATAAGAGTTATCTTTTATACCTACCACTTGGATAACCCTGAGTAAATTTTTTCAGTGGCAAACTTGTAAATAATGGAAAACTAAGACTTGGCTAGCACTGATAAACTTTTGATATGTCCTTATAAATAGCCTAAGACTATTGTTGTTGTCCTCTATGAAGACCCGGAAGATGAAATCGCGGAATTGCTTCGAGTATTGCTTGGGACCAACAGCAGATATGGAGGTCGGAACGTACTGGATCGACTTGTATGCATGCTCGAGCTTCTTACTGATTGATGTTGTAGTCTTGAAGAATGTATATGATACCGAAGAACAAGACCACGTCATAAAACTCCGCAGTCGGTTCTCCAATCAGTATGGATTCGCATTCAGTCCTTGTCACGACCCGGTCCCAATTTATTCGGTCGAATCGGATCATGCCCAGCCTGCACCGTTGTTGAGACGGTGGCAGTAAGCTGTATCAAGCAGGGAAACACATGCAGATAAAATTCTAACGAAAATATAAAAATATTTTATTCAATTTGAAAATCCTGAAATACAACAAACATTAATACAACATTCAATTATTACACTTGTTTCCAAAAAAAAAAAATACTAATCCAGCTCTTAAGATTCTGAGGTTCCAAGTTCTGCGGGACCAGAGTTAGACATCAGATCTTCGACGACGCAATCTCCTAAAAATGTCGGTCTCCAGTCAGGAGGGAGCAAAGTACAATTCATGATAATCCAACAATTGAAATAATAATAGAGTTATGCACTTTTAAACAATTTGAAATAAATAGTTATCCAGTCGTTAAAACATTGTGATGTGAATAGGCAATGAATATGACCGAATTGGGTTGTACAGTTGTATCCTATTGATACGATATGACTTATCCCCGTGTGTATGAGGGGTAAGCTAACACAGTCAGTTTACTACTTTGGATGTGGTCATACTCATTACACTACTCCCCCAGTACCCAACAGTCAATCAGTCAATGCTCTCAGAGAGAGTTTCGTGTTGCATCGTGGTTTAAACTTACAATAAAACGATTACTAAATAATTGGTAAACTAATACAAATTGTACTTGCCTTGATTATAACTGGATTCGATGTTGGTTCCGGGATGATGCTAGTGCAGTCCTCAAAACCCTATAATTGAGAATTCCTGACTTAGCACCAATATTCAATCCATATCTAGATGTGCTAGTTACAATCTCTAAAATTTGTCCTAGTCCGTTTTTTTTAGATTATTTACAAACTCTACCAGAACACGCTTATCGATGTGAGTTACTAACTGAAGAAAAGTCAATTTAACTTTTTATTGAAAAAAAATCGTATTTTTCAATTATTTGGCAAAACTTTGTATTTCATTATATTATAAAAAAAATATTTTTCTTTAAATGAGAAAAACGTGAAATTTGTTTAAATAATAAACTTGTAATTTTCCTAATTTATTTAATGTGAGAAAATAATATTAATTTTCTATAAAATAATTATTTTACTATTTTTACGTGTTTACGCCAACCACAAACCAGAAAAGAATAAAACTACACTAACTTTTTACAAAACCACAGAAAGTAATAAAAGCTGGGCTTATGCCCTTTACAGACTTTTGTACATAAATTGAAATAAGATAAAAATTTGGTTAGCTCTGACAAATGTCTTGCACTAATAAATACTGAAAACAAATCTAATTAAATTAAATTAAAATTTATTAAGAGTCTCAGACTTGGTCCAATCGTCATAATTTAGCTAATGCCTCAACGTCCGGCCTGACCGGTTTCGTTTGCATTTCGCTAGGACCCATGGACCGGTACGGTCGTCGCCCAAAATCCAATTTAAAAATATTTCTGAAATCCGATTTAAAAATATTCATTTATAAATTTTATAAAAATTTGGGCAGCATTCCCTCTATATTCGGGATAACCCAAAACTGGAAAAATGTGCCACAATACCAATATATATATATCCCAAACCAGGGAAAACCTATAATTTAAATTCCACCACAAGGATTAATAACTCACAAAAATATGTTTCCGAAGAATACTCAGAAAACCCAAAATTACTCGGAAACCCGAGAATTCACAGAAACAAACCAACATAAAGATTAAACTCTCAAAACCAATCCAACAGAACCTAAATTCTTCAAAATGAAACCAACAGAAACTTCCCGAAACTAACTCGAAATTTTCGAGAAGCCACTGGAAAGAAACCAACCAAAACTTATTCCAAAATGAGTCTCGGAAATACCGAGAACACAACCGAAAACTACAACCGAATCCCGTTGTGGGATCGGGGACCAAGAATCATCACCGACTACGGAACGAAAACGGGGAAAGCAATTATACCTGGAATTTCTCGGCTAGAGCTCTCAGATGTTAAAATGGAGAAAAAAAAAATCCACGGACGACTGAAAATAGCTCGGAACAGCGCCTCGCCGGATCGCGGCTGCGCTATACGTACCGAACCGGGATCGGACACCAAATCCAAGCACGCCTACGGGAACAGAAGATCGGGCCTGGAATAGAAGATCAGAAAAAACTGCGGGGTGCTGGACAGGGGACACGGGGCTCGCCTGGGCTCGGCCTCGGATCGGGGCCGAAGTGGGATCGACGCCGGGGTGGCGACGAACGCTGGAATCGGGGCTGCTCAGGTCTGGCCAGGCGGAGGCGAAGGGGGTCGGCCCGAGGCTGGGTCGGGCGGCCTGGCGGTGGCGCCGGGGAAAGGTCGGTCGACGTCGGGGTGGCGGAGCTCCGGGCTAGGGAACAAAATTGAAAAAATTTCTAGGAATTTGAGGAGGGATGATGGAGATGGTGATGGAGGGGGTTTAAATAGGAAGAGGGGAAGAGAGGTTACGGGAGAGGAAGAGGAGGGGCGCGGCCGTTTGGCCGTTCGGGAAGCCGAGGGGTCGCCGAGAGGCTCGAGGGAAAGGCTCGGCCATGAGTATTTTGGTAATAAATTTGTTCCAGAACGGAAGAGAGAGAGAGAGAGTTAAGAATAAATGAGAGATTTAATAAGGTATTAAAAAAACAGATTTGTTCTCTTTTCTCTTTTCTTTTTGTTTAAAAAAATGATATTTATATATATGGTTTCGGGACGGGTCAGAACGGATCAGGCCCAACAATCAAAATTCCAGGATTTAATATTTAAATAATATATATATTTTTTTATACAAAATCGATCTCGGTTTCGGAATTGATTCCGAGTCGGATTTCGGTAACGGGTTCGGGTCTGAGCCAGAAAATCAAAATCCAAGTTATTAATTTTTGAAAAGAATTTTTCTATTAACTAATATTAATAATAATTTGAAAAACTAACTGGCAAACACACATTAATAAAATAAAATAAAATGTAACTGGAAAATTGCGGGTGTCCTCACTATCTCCTCCACCCTTGCTGGCATGTTAATTCCTAGTCTAATTATCATTAATATATGAACAACATATTTAAGCTTTAACATAGAGAATATTTTTCACTGCACCTTACTGAAACTAAATCCCTAGTGTATAGTGTGATTCAAGTAACTAATGGAACATTAATACAACAACAACAAACCCTTTATTCCCTATTTTTGGGGTCGGTTGTTTGAATCATTGGCCATGTTCTTCTCCTCAACACAAATAAAAGTATAGCCTTCTTTACAATCTATATCCAAGTTTGTTTAGGCCTATCTCTAGTGCTAGTGACTCCTTTATTTTATCACTCCTTCTCATTGACGTGTCTATTCGTCTATGTTGTACATATCTAAACCACCAAAGGCGATTTGTTGTCATCTTATTCTCAATTGATGTCACATCTCACTTTCTACAGATCCGTTCATTTTTATTATCATATCTTTCAATGTTTTGTCACCCATCTATCTTAGCATTCTCATTTATGCTACACTAAATTTTTGGACATATTGTTTCTTAACTGTCAAACACTTTGAATTACAAGCAAGTAATGGAACAATCGTAATCCAATTTATTGAGCGAACAAACTTGACCTCTCGAGGGGTCTAGATGCTTGTATAACACTTCGAGTTTGATGAGGCCTAGGTGCTATTTCTTATCAGCATATTTGCCATATTGCACGGACACGAATGAGATATAACACGATTGAGACAACACGGATTGTGCATCTATTTTGGTGTATCCTAGCGTATTTTGGAATATCTGTGTAGTGTCGTATCAATTTTACCCTTTGGGGTCACAAAGAAGTTGATCCATGTCTGCTTTTGAAACACGGGGCGTTTCTCCGCTCTTCTCAGCAACTTCAACCACCTCTGCAACCAAAGAAGTGAAGAACACAAGCAAAGTGTATAAAGACTTCTTCCTGTCTAGAGTATCAGAAATGGAGTATCAGAAGTCGGCATACCTCCTGTCCCTGATGGGTCCCTGAAATGAACACCCACCAAAAGGCTATATAATCCACTATCCGTTCCTGCTCGAGCAAGTCACAGTCTCTATCTAGTTGTCTGCAGAAAAATATCAGATATAGTCATTCCATTTCAAGTCTACTGCTACTTCCTGCTAAAGATTCATACTCGGTTTCATGTTCATTGGTACATCAAACTTGTGGTACTTTATAGTTAGGAGAATTTGCCAATCTTGAGCTTCAAATTGCAAGACGAACATACGCAGGAATGGAAATTTGAACTTTGAAGTACATCGGATCGCTGATTACCTGCAGAACTCTTGGAACCAGGCACTTTGCAGTCGGAATATAAAGTTGAGATCGAGATCTTTCAAGGTTGTGTTCAAGTTCTGAATCAGGTTTATCAGTCAAGCGGCCATGAGAAGACCCCTTCAGATCGAATCGCCTGTGAGTTTTGCACTCGAAGCAGAACAAATTTCCCATTATAACAAACCGAACCTGATCAACTTAAGGAGGCAATCAGGACTTGTAAATTTGTAGAAAGAGAAGGGTTACGCTGGTTGTGTCAGGAAAAAAAAGAAGTACGCACCAGATTCTAACCTTCTTTTGTGTAGCCCCAGTTAATTTGACACAATGCAAACCAAAGAACTTTGTAACCACAGTATTCTCGAACGCACGAACATGGTTATGGTAGGCTGGGAGCATGAGCACCTGAAAGAAAGAAGAAGAAGGAAATGTGCAGATCTAAATATTCTGAGAATTAGGATATTTAGTAATAGGTCTCACATATTAGTGGATATTAGAGTTTGAGTCTTGAAATTGTCCAACATTAAGATTTGGGTCTCAAAGTCACTGTTCACGTAGACTAATAAACAGTGATTTCGAGATCCAAACCTAACGTTGGACAATTTAAACACCCAAACCCTAATATCCACTATTATGTGAGACCCTAGTACTAAATAACCCTTGAATTTAACATCAACTTCGAAACTACTCACTTTTACTTCAGACTTCTTCATAGTCTTTATCATGTATCGATCATCTTCCAGAGTGTCCTGAACACCCAACGCACACGTAACAATTAGTCGAAAGTCCAAAAAAAAAGAGGGGCAGAACTCACAACCGATCGTGATGAGCGGACATGAAAACCAAAGGGCAGTAGGCCTTCCACCTGAAATCGCAGGATTGGTGTGGTGGTGTACGCTTTGATCCTTCAGAGGAAATTTTGTTGAGTCCATTTTTGTTCACCCATCAAAATTAGGATGTTTGTTCATCCTCCAATAAAGGTGACACATGTCAAATCTTTTAGTCAAAACTATTTTGAATGTCTACAAAACCACTTTCAAAGTGGTTTATGTTGAATGAATTTGACACGTGTTGACCCTTTGTTAGAGGGTGAACATACACTCTAGTTTTTGTGGGTGAACAAAAATAGACTCAATTTTGTCCATACCTTCTCTTTGGGGTCAAATGCTGATGCTTTCAAGTGGAGAGACGTGGTGGGAGCTTTCTTTCCTACAGCGTGCCTGAAACAATCATATGTGGAAAATGGATGCATGTGACCTACTAATCTTAACAAAAGTTCACAGAAATTTCAAATCAAAAATGCTATTTGGCTCCCAAAATATTTGAGTGATATCATCTTCCATTATGTGACATATGACATGGTTGCTGACATGACAGCTGACATGATAAAATTTACCAATAAAATTAAAATTAATATTAATTTAACATTAAATTAACATGATAATTAACATTAAGATTAACCTTGACATTAAAATTAATCTTAACATTAAAATTAACATTAATATTAACATTAACGTTAACATTAAAAAAAATTGGGTCCATTAATTTTGGGCTAAAATTTGTCATGTCAGCTGTTATATCAGCTGTCATGTCAGATGCTACATAATGGGAGATGACATCATCCAAATATTTTGGGAGCCAAATAGCATAATTGATTCCAAATTTATACGAAAGACACCTAGATCTGTTATGGGAATAAATTCTGAAGATAGTTCTGTCTAAGAACTTGGCAAGGAAATGGTTTCTCAAATGAAATCAACATAAAATAAAAGGAGATATCGGAGGTCAAGAAACCACACCAAAGAGAAAGAAATACGATAATATTGTGACTACACTTATATATATATATATGTTGCATAGACATGAATATGACATGACATGATGGACATAACCACAAGAACACGAGTTCGATGGCTTTTTCGGAGTGTATTTTGCCGTGTATGTTAGGGTTAGTCCAATCGATAACCATGGTCCACTCATTCCATGTTAGGAAAAATTCTATGTGTGCATTTTAATATTTGACATTTTGTTTATTGAATAATACACATATGGTGTGCCAAATGATAAGTAGATTGGAAGATTTTACAGATAGACATGTATCTGACTCCCACAATTTGTAATGGTTTTTATCATCATGTCTTAAAATTCCTTTATAGCCTAGGCTTTGAAGGAGCCTAGCTCGAACTCAAACTTGAACAATGGACTTTAGAGCACTTTGATGACACACTTTGTACGTTGCATCAGATGCTAACCGGATGCTTCGCGACTACATGGCAACTAACTCAAAGAGTGGGACATTATTGGCAGTTGAAGCACAAGGGACTCGTTGTTACACACGTTGAGTCTGTTCAGATACGAAGGTTACGAGAGTTATGTACTTGCTTGACTACTTTACTATTACAAGTCTATTCAGATCCGTAATAATGAGATGTTCAGGTTCGTAACTGACCAAGTGTTGATTCTCCTGTACAATAATTGAACCGAAACTTGGTATAGAGACACCAAAAAACAGGGAAAAAAAGATCCATAGTAGCGCCATCCTTTTACATTAGCACCTCGTGCCACGATCCGTCGACTTTTAAGTCTGCCAGTTCTCGTGCTGGAAAGTGAGGTGATAGAAAGAAGCGTTCCAGAATTTGAGTCACTTGCCACGTTGAACGTTACATTCAGCTAAAGTAGAAGGGACTGTCTGTTACACATATTGAGTCGCTTCATATTTTTTTTTTTTTTTTTTTTGTCGCTTCATATTCAAGTGTTATATATATATAGGAGTTTTGTACCTATAGGAGTCATGTGTTAGTATTTTTGCTTGTTAGTTTTTGCTTTAGAAACTAGAAAGATAGTCCCACATTAGAAAAATCAAATGGATGATATTTCTATATAAAGCTTTGCTTGTGTTGAGAGATCACATGAAGTGTGGAGAGGCACATGGGTGCAATGTGGGGGCATTTTTTTAGTGAAAAAAGGCTAAACCAACAAAGAAGCATTAATGGTTTTTGTCATGTTCGTGGAATTATTTCCTTATGGAGCTAAGCCTCGAAGGGGCTTAGCGACTCGGGATCAAGGGAATAAAGTGGCATTTTGTTGGCGCACTTTACATTTAGAACGTCAGCATTGTGCGCAGTTGATGCGCTCGTGCGCGAGTCGCAGCGCAGGCGCAAGTGGCATATGATGTGGCTGATTGGAAGATTTGAGCGGTTATGGAAAGATTGAGTTAATTGATCAGATCTGATCTTTGTGGAATTTGGATTTAATTCATTCAAATCTTTCCATTATTCGCTCCTATCTTTTCGCAATCAGTTACGGCCAGGATTAGGATTAGGGTTTCGGTCATTCTCTACAAATACTCTCTTCGTGCCTTCATTAAGGACTTACGCCAAAATAAAGCGACAAAGAGAGTTGTGCCGCCGTTGCCATTGGAGTCCAAAGGAGTTCTTCGAGTTCATCAAAGGAGGTGACATCGAGCGTTCCAGAACTTCTTTCGAACTTGTTGGTTCTTGGAAGCAGATCGCAATAGGACGAATCTTGCTTTGAGCAAGGATGATCTTTATCACCCCAGCAAAGTCGTTGTATCAACTCCGGTTGAGAGCGATTATTCATATCGTTACATCAACTCCGGTTAAGAGCGATCATTCATCTCGTTGCATCAACTCCGGTTGAGAACGATTATTCATCTCTCTCTTAGGAGAACGAATTTTTCGTCTCTCTGGAAATAAGATATCGAGATTTCCATTTTCCATCAAAAGATCTATATATTTCGGAAATAACAATCTCAAAGTAAGATTCAGATATGATGGAGGACAACCGTGCACAACTTTTCGATACAAGTTTTAAACTTGAGAAGTTTAACGGGAGCACTTTAACGTCTAGAAGAGAAAGGTCAGCCTCAATCTTCAACTCATGAACGTCGACTATTGTTGATAGATCCTGAGCCTTTGATTCCAGAGGCTGAAAATGCTCGAAGGATTGCTGAAGTCACGGCTTTGTAGTCAAAGTAGAGGCGGGATAACAACCTCTACAAGTTGTTGATCCAGAACTTAATGGAGGACTCTCTGGCAGAGTCATACAACAAGATAATCAATGCAAAACGTCTGGGAGTCTGTAGAGAATCTCTACAAGGCAGATGAGAACAGAAACAAGATCCACGTGACTGAAAAGGTCTGGAGGATGCGGTTTGAGGACGACAAAATCATGTTGCCTCAAGTCAAGGAGTTTCTCAAGTTATGTCAGAAGCTGGCAGATGATGGCATGCCCATGGTCGATGCTTTATCGTCGGAGGTATTGTCGCCAAGCTCCCACCTGGGTGGAGCAACTTCATCGCGGATATACACCGCAAGAAGATGGAAGTGGATCTGGAACGTCTCTTGTACTGGATACATGTTGAAGATGAATTGAGGGCTCAACTCAAAGTGGACGCCTTGTCCAAGCAGATGGCTAAGGTAAACATGGTGCAAGAAGGAAGTTCTAAAGGGAAGCAGAAGGCTCCCTACCAAAAGAAGAAAGACGTTCACCATCTGAAGGTGAAGTCGGTAATTCAGTTCAAGCCCAAGTCCAACGAACCTGGGACTTGTTTCAACTGTGGCAAGAAAGGCTACTGGAAGAGGGACTACAAAAAAAAACCAAAATAAAAAGAGCAAGGTAAGGCTAACTTTGTTGCTATGATTGCGCAGGTTGACTCAGCTGGGATTGACACGGACTGGTGGATAGACACTGGGGCCTCGTGTCATGTTTGCTCAAAGAAGAAGTGGTTCACCACGTACCAACCTATTTCTTAGAAGGTTATGGTGGCGAACCAGACACAAGCTGAAGTACTCGGGATCGGGATGGTAGTATTGCAACTGACTTCGGGGAAGTCGCTGACGCTTTAGACTGTGAAGCACATACCTGCTATAGCCAAGAACCTGGTCTCGGGAAGTCTGCTCTGCAACGCAGGTTTAAGGATGGACATTAACGCTGGTCAAGTTGTTATGTCCTATAAAGGAATATACTTCAGAAAGACCTTTTGCACCTAAGGGATGTTCAAATTTTAACTTGTAACTCCTATGGAGATAGTGAATGCAGTTTCTTCTTCTGGTTATTCTCTTGAGTTGTGGCATAATAGACTATGCTATGTTAATTGTAAAAGAATAAACAAGATGTCTAGTCTAGGACTTATCTCCAAATATGGGGGTAAAGAGTTGGAGAAGTGTGAGGTCTATGCGCAGACAAAGATCACAAGAAAATCGTTCAAGCGGGTAAACTGAAGTACAGATCTTCTGGAGTTGGTGCATTCAGATATATGTGACTTCAAAAAGTTCTCCACAAAGGCCGGGATAAAGTATTTTATTACTTTTATCGTCGACTTCTCAAAATACGCATTTGTTTATCTGCTCAAGTCTAAAGATGAAGCGTTTGAGAAGTTTAAGGACTTCAAGGCTGAAGTCGAGCGTCAAACCGGACAACAACTCAAGAGACTCAGAAGTGATCGAGGTGGCGAGTATAGGTCTCATGAATTCGCATCGTTCTACAGAGAATATGGAATTATCAATGAGACAACTGCTTCATACTCCCCTCAATCAAATAGTATTGCAGAAAGGAAGAGCAGAACGTTAACAGAGATGATGAACTCAATGTTGTTGACTGCGGATCTTCCAAATTGCTTCTGGAGTGAAGTAGTGCTTACGGCTACGTTCATATTGAACAGAGTGACGCATGCAACTTCGGAAGTTACTACTCATGAACTTTGGTTCAAGGTCAGACCCAACTTGAATGTCATTCGAGTGTGGGGGTGTCTAGCGTGTGTGAAGCTTCCGGGTTTGAAGATTCAAAAGCTAGGAACAAGGACTATGAAGACTATATTCTTGGGTTATGTTGATAGAAGTGATGCTCAGAGGTTCCTTGATATTGAGTCAAATCATATCATTGAATCTTGCGATGCAGAATTCTTTGAAGATAAATTTGTAAGGCACAAAAATATTGTTCTCGTTGATATTCCAAAAAATGATGTGAGTGCGCAGGAGACTCAAGTTCCTTACGAAGAGGTAGTCCAAGAAGATGTTGTTGCTGCAGAAACAACAATTAAACTTGAACTTACAGAACCTGTATCTAAGCGAGTGAGGAGACAGAAAAACTTTGAAAAGAATTTTGTCACCTATCATGTGAAAGCAGATCCGCTTACCTATGATGAGGTGATGAAGACCAGAGATACTATCTTCTGGAAAAAAGGCTATTAATGATGAGTACGACTCGATAACCTCCAACAATACGTGGGTGTTGGTCGATCTGCCTGAAGGAGCAAAACCAGTCGGATGTAAATAGATCTTCAAGAAGAAGATGAAGGCCGATGGAACTGTTGACAAGTTCAAAGCAAGATTAGTTGCTAAAGGGTTTTCTCAGAAGCAGAAGATCAATTATTTCGACACATATGCTCCAGTAGCACGGATGACGACTACCAGGATGTTGATTGCTCTGAGGGCAATTAACACACAGGTAATCCATCAGATGGATGTTAAGACCGCTTTCCTGAATGGTGAATTGACCGAAGAGATCTACATGCAACAACCAGAAAGATTCGTCGTCAAGGCCCTCGAAGACAGTCTGTAAGTTGGTAAAATTTTTGTATGGTCTGAAGCAAGTTTCCAAGATGTGGCATGAGAAGTTTGATAAAGTCATAAGATCAAACGGCTACAGGGTCAGCGAGATGGAGAAGTACGTGTACACAAAGTTCGCTGATGGAAAAGGAGTTGTCGTCTGTCTGTACGTGGACGACATGCTGATCTTGGGTACAGATCGAGTAAGTGTTACTGAGACAAAAAAGTTTCTCTCATCTAAGTTCAGCATGAAGGACTTAGGGGAAGGTGATGTTATCCTGGGAATAAAGATCATTCGAACAGAAACTGGAGTGATATTGTCACAGTCTTATTACATTGAGAAGATGCTCATACGTTGTGGATATGATCAGGATCTTCCAGGGATCGATATGCCGTATAGGTGTGACAAGAAAATGAAGCCAAATCCAAGAAAAATCGTCAGACAGTTGGAGTACTCAAGCATTATCAGGAGTTTGATGTATGCGACTATTACCATAAGGCCTGACATAGATTTTGTCGTGGGGATGCTGAGTCGGTTCTCGAGCAATCCAGGAATGGAGTACTGAAAAGCTGTGAAGAGGGTATACCTTAAAATGACTCAGAAGTATGCGCTACACTACTGCGGAGATCCAAAAGTAGTAGAGGGCTTCAGTGATGCAAGCTGGTGCTCAGAAGTAGAGAGTGAAAGGTCCACAGAAGGATATATTTTCTCCATGGATGGAGCTGCTATATCGTGGAAGTCAAAAAAGCAGACTATGTTGTCTCACTCTTCTATGGAATCTGAGTTCTATGTACTGGTAGCTGCAGCGGATGAAGCAGAATGGCTTCGGGAGCTCATGTATGATCTTTCAATGGTTTGTGCGCAGATACCAACGGTACCAATATACTACGACAACCAGGCGACTGCAGCGATGGTATCAAATGACCTCTTCAATAGAAAAAAGAAGACCGTACGCCCAAGGCACAGGGCGATAAATGATCTTATTAAAAGAGGAGTCATTGCCGTAGTGGATGTTCGGAGTCTGGAGAATCTGGCAGATCCGTTCACCAAAGATCTCAAGCGCCAGCTAGTTGAAGACACAGCAGGTAAGATGGGCTTGAAGACACTCTGATATTATGTGTTTGTAATTCTACTACAAAGCTTTACGCTATTAGTTCAAAGAGAAATCTACTAGACATCTAGCTTTCGTTCAAAGTAGGACCATTGACTGAAAAAATATCAGGAGCAGTGGGCAATCCTTTGGGATATTGCAGGGTTATGAACCCAGAACCAATGTTGTCTACTAATTGTTCTTTACGAAGAACAAAGTCCTGTGGGAGGATGGCTTGGAAGCCTTAATGAGTTCTCAGGCATCTGGGATGTCTTGCATACTTTACAGGAAGTACGGGTAGCACGACACTACAAAGGAGCGTAGTACTCCATGCTACAGTAGGATGACACCACATGAGGTACCTAGAGAGGGTAAAGCCTCAGCTTCGGGCTAATTCACAGCAGCGTAGCACTGCACATTATAAGCAAGAGGGCCTAATGCTTTATGATGAAGAGTGGTGGACAGTACTACAAAGAGGCTGGGCCGCATGTTATAATGGATGACACCACATGAGACAGTACCTTAGCTTTGCAAGCTATGTCACGGCGACGTAACACCGCAAGAAAGCGAAAGGCTTCATGCTGGGTAGTTTGGCACTACAAAGAGGTTGGGCCTCATGCTACAGGTGGTGTGACACCACATGAGACAGGATCTCGACTTTGTGCCATGTCATAGTGGTGTAGCACCGCAAGGAAGCAATTAAATGCTTCATGCCAAAGACTCTTTAAAAGGACTCACCTAAAGTGTATGGATAGAGATGTAGGCCGTCTCTTGAAGGAAATCTTGTAGACACCCAAGATATATACATCAAAAATAGGCTGGCACAAGGCCTTTAATGTGCAACCAAAAGCGTAGTTGATGTCATTATGTGAGTGGAAAGAATTGCAGTTATGGTGCAGAATTCAAGGCTTAGTCCATTCTTGTGTCATGTTGTCTATCCTAATGCATGATGGACAGTCACTGTGGGGAATGCTCAATCCATATATAGAGATATGTGGAGGATTATTGGTATTTTTGCTTGTTGGTGCTTTGCTTTAGAAACTAGAAAGATAGTCCCACATTGGAAAAACCAAATGGATGGTATCTCTATATAAAGCTTTGCTTGTGTTGAGAGATCACATGAAGTGTGAAGAGGCACATGGGTGTCATATGGGGACATTTTTCTAATAGGAAGAAGGCTAGACCAACAAAGAAGTATTAATGATTTTTGTCATGCTCATGGAATTATTCCCTTATGGAGCTAAGCTCCGAAGGGACTTTGCGACTCGGACTCGGGCTCAAGGACGTAAAGTGGCATTTTATTGGCGCACTTTGCACTTAGCACGTCAGCATCGGCACAAGGCGTATTGTGCGCAATTGATGCGCTCGTGCGCTCGTCTCTGCACAAGTCGCAGTGCAGGTGCAGCAGGCGCACAGGTGCCGCGGGGCTGCGGCGATGGGCGCACAGGTGCTGGGACGCTGGGCGCACAGGTGTTGCGGGGTTGTGGGGCTGGGCGCGCAGGTGCTGTGGGGATGCAGGGCTACGACGCTGGGTGCGCAGGTGCCGCCGGCTGCTGAGTGGCTTTGGGGCGCAGGTGGCGTATGATGTGGCTTGTTGGAAGATTTGAGCGGTTATGGAAAGGTTGAGTTAATTGATCAGATCCGATCTTTGTGAAATTTGAATTTAATTGATTCAAATCTTTCTATTATTCGCTCCTATCTTTTCGCAATCAGTTACGGCCAGGATCAGGATTAGGGTTTCGGCCCTTCTTTATAAATACTCACTTCGTGTCTTCATTAAGGACTTACGCCAAAATAAAGAGACAAAGTGAGTTGTGCCGCCGCTGCCATTGAAGTCCAAAAGAGTTTTTCAAGTTCATCAAAGGAGGTGACAGCGAGCGTTCCAGAAGTTCTTTCAAACTTGCTGGTTCCTGGGAGCAGATCACAATAGGGCGAATCTTACTTTAAACAACGGTGATCTTTATACCCCAGCAAAGTCGTTGCATCAACTCCGATTGAGAACGATTATTCATATCGTTGCATCAACTCCGGTTGAGAGCGATCATTCATCTCGTTCCATCAACTCTGGTTAAGAACGAGTATTCATCTCTCTCTTAGTAGAACAAATTTTTTGTCTCTCTGGAAATAAGAGATCGAGATTTCCATTTTTATCAAAAGATCTGTTTCGGGAATAACATTATGTACCGATAGTTGATTGCTCCACTGTTTCAAGGTTGTTCAGATTCCTAACAATGTGTTATTCAGATTTATAATTGACCAAGTGTTGGATCTCCTATATAAGGGATACCACTAGAACTTGGTAGAGACACCAATAAATCGAAAGAAAAAACCTATTGTATTACGTGCCTAGTGCCACGATCTGCCCGACTTCAAGGTCTGACAGTCTTGCATGCCACGAAGGGAGATAAGGAACGTTCCAGAATTTCGATTACTAAGTCAGTACAATAAAAAAAAATTGATTCTTGTCAAAAAATCGAGTAAAAGAAGATCGAATCTTTCTTTGAGCAACGGTAGTTCCGACGACCCCAAACAGGGCTCTCTTCTGTATATCTTTATTCATGCTTGACAAATCCAAATGAGAGAGAAGGGATATCCCTCCAATTGCTTTTAGAAAAGGATACAAGTATTCACCTGATCCTAAGCTGGAGATTGAGCATGATGTCATAATTCATATGTCCTTTCGAAATGGTCTCCCCCCGCTTCTTGATCTCCTTCTGCCCCCATTTGATCTCCTGCACCTGCTTCAGGTTCTTGGGCTACATAACTATTGCCTGGCTGCCCCCCTTCCGTCCCATCCCCTGGCGCCACACCCGTTGTCGCTATTTTGTATGATAGGCATCGCTAATTCGTCGCTAATATGCTGACAGGGCAAATTTTGTCGTGTCTGCATTGTTGTAGCAAAATGTCGTTAGTTTGGTCGCTAATTTAGCGACGTTTAGCAACAAAAGTTGCGTCGCTGATGTTGCATCGTTGTGCCGCTAAACGTTGCGAATTTCAAAATAATTAGTGATGTGTACTCGTTGATAGATGATGTCGTTGTAGCAACAATTAGTGACATTTTTTAGTTAGCAACCATGAAATACGTGACTACACGAAAAGTCGTTAAATACATCTCTAATTTTTATAAACGTTTTTTTTGGCATATTAGCGATGTTTTTAGGCATCGCTAATATGTCTTAATTTGGCAGTGGCAGACAACATGCCACCTCCGCGAACCTAGTAGAAGGCTTCGTCGCATGCTCCTTTAGCGCTGACGTTGACTGTCGGGAGTTGCGAAGCCCAACGGGAGCGGCCGCCGACGTAGCGGTGGAGTTGGCTCTCGAGAACCTCGTGGTGATTATCGACAACGTTGAGTCGATGTGGTGGCGGAGGACCTTTTATGCCACTTTCTTCGGGAGCATCGATCACAATACATCATTTATTTTTTATTTTTTATTTTTAAGTTTGTAAATTTTAAGTTGTAATGTAATCGTGATTACATTGGTTTTACGAAAATGTAATCAAGTTTGTAATCAGGATTAAATTACATCCAAAAAAAATTTGCCCAACCAAACACCCGAATTAAAATTATAATTTAATGCCGATTACACTATGTTATCCAATCTGGTAAACGAAACGAACCCACACACACACATATATATATATATATATATATATATATATATATATATATATATATATATATATATATATATATATATATATATATATATATATATATAGGGTGTTCGAAGGACAGAGCACAATCCAAATAGGCATCTTGCACAATATAGATTTTGATGTAGAGAGTATGGGGAAGATCATATAATTTCCCCGATTGTATTTGTTTTGCATTTTTTCTAATAATACTTTTACCTGGTTCCAATATATATATATATATATATATATATATATATATATATATATATATATATATATATATATATATATACAAAACACAAAGGTTTTTGAATCCTAGGGCTGACTGTGCCAAGATAAAGAGTGGTTGGGATTTAATCTTGGTGAATCAACGGTGGTGGGGTTTTATGGGGAATCCAAAGAGTGGGGTTTGCACTCATAATGGTTGTGGATGAGCATTATTGAGATTGGGGTTTTATGGGGAATGAGCATTATTGAGAGTGGGATTTTATGGGGAATCCAAAGAGTGGGGTTTGCACTCATAATGGTTGTGGATGAGCATTATTGAGAGTGGAGTTTTATGGGGAATCCAAAGAAAATTCACATCCAGCAGTGGTTGGGATTTAATATTTTAATGGGGGCCTCATAATTATTATTGTTCGTTTAAAATTGGGGGTCCAAGATTTTGAGGGGGAATACCTTAAATGAACCATGCCCTATGGGCACGGGTTATGACTAGTATATATATATAACCAACCGGTTGGTTTTATGTTATATAAACAACCTATGTTATACACGTTGAATTGGAATTACATGGTTGAGATTAAATGACTTAAAAAGGTGGTGGGACCTACATCTTTTAACATCAACCATTAAATTTCAATCCAACTCATAAAACCTAGGGAGGTTCTATAATACAATACCGCCCGACTGATTTTGGAGCATTTCTGTATATATATATATATATATATATATATATATATATATATATATATATATATATATATATATATATATATATATATATATATATATATATATAAAATATATATATATAAGTATTTCTGTATATATATATATATATATATATATATATATATATATATATGACTTATTGAGCTAGTCTCAACTTCCATATACTATACTGGCACAAAACATATTCCTTGTGCAAGAAAAGAATACTTTACTTATTATTTCTTAATTATATGGAGCAACCGTCTTGCATATTGTTTGTTTGAAAATTTGAGTTTGTCAGATGTATAGTCATATGTTTGTTAGAGTATACCTGTCTATATGTATAAATATAACTAACTAATAATCTAACATACTGATAACTATGTTCTAACAAAGTCCCCCGAAGAACATTTAGCAGAATTTTCTCGATCGGAAAAAGTAATAGACGAAGGTCACAGCCACTATTTCCCCCGTTATGTAAGACGATATGAACGCTAGGAGTACATAGTTGACCGAGCAGGCACATACCCTAGCAAACTTTGTCATTATTTGTTATTTAGGGTAAATCCTATTTGGAGCTAAGTTTTCAAATTTTATGGATTTGAAATCAAATTCATGGAATCCTATGTTTGTTTTGGTATATGTTTGGTAAACATATACAATTATGTAAAGTACGCTGTCCACCTTGTTTGGAAATTCAGTCTTTGAGTGGCAGGGCCGGCCCGGAATATTTTGATGTCCGGGACGGAATTCAAATTGCTGCCCCATGTCCAAAGGATATATTGCAATAAAGTTTCAATTTTTTGTTGTTGGAAATATTCAATATTTCATTATTATAAACGTATTTTATATTTAGGGTCTCGTTAAAACCTTGCTTTCCTCAAGGAAAGAGTACACTAGCAATTTAAGCACAAACGTCTTGATCACATTTAAATACAATAACTTAAAATGTTCTACAAAATCAATAAAAAAACTCCTAGAAACAAGAAACCTAATAATGACTTTGTAGTGCAGCACCAATGTCTTCGCACTGCAATATTACAAGACCAGAATTTGAAGAAAATTAGAATAGATCTCATATTAATTTCAAAACAATAATTTCCAGCATGTTAGTTTCGAGAACATTAGAACAATATCGCAAATATAACGAAGATAGAAACATACAAAAATTATAGGAGCCAGGAGGATCAAATTAAACCGATCAAAGAACAAGCAAAGGCCAGAGAGAGTTCCGCCACGGCCTTCTTTGCGTAATCTGACATCGGCGAGTCCATATGAAGGAGTCTAGGAGAAGATTAGAAAAAATTGAAGAAAATTAGCAATTTGTTGTTCATTTATAAGCAAAAGAAAGAAGAAAAAGAGAATACAAATCAACAATTTAAAAAGAATCTTACCATTGGTCATTTGGAATCGGAACCGACGGAAATCGGAAGAGGAACCAAAAGAAAATTTTCTTTGAAACGGAAGAGGAATTGAAGCGACGGAACTTGGAAGAAGGTTTCTTTTCTCTCTTGAAGAGTAATATGCGACTGTAACAAACAAAGAGGAGAAACAATGTTTTATTATGTAGGACTAAGGGCATCACTATACTAACCACCAAAAATTTTGGGGCCCCTTGGGTTTTGGGGCCCCGTGCCCAAGCCCTGTTTGCCCCACCCTTGGGCCACCCCTGTTGAGTGGTTGTACAGTCTGAAACGTTAAGTGATAATTAAAGGTGCGACAAAGACGGGAGTATCGATGCCTGTAACTAAACTCGTATCAGAGAAGAACAAAGGCACCAACATATCGACGGTATGCCACAAATTTTCACACATAACATACACACCGACGGCATATCGACAGTACGTCGGTGGATCAGGTTTTGCAGATTTGGTTTTGATGCAACGCTTTGGGGCTTTAGATTCATTTCGACAACCAAGATTTTGGTTATAGATCTAATTTCATAATTTTTTTTAATCTTAAATTACGATTTTTTTAGTCATATAAATAGAGACTAAGGAAATTATCATCTTAGAGTGCTCATTAAAAATATTTAAGAAGATCTATCAAATCTACAAGAAGAATATTGTACAACCACCATCACGCTAGTAGGGTTTACAAGATCATCCAAACAGAAGGAGGTTTTGGTCGTAGTGCCGTCAACTACGCCTAGAAATTATCATCATTGGACGATAGACAACCGCTGCTAGGTACATAAACAGGATTAAGATATTTGTTACCTGGTTGTATTTCCTCTGCTTCTTGAGATTTGTAAAGATGATTTGTTCATCGGACAAGTGAATTGATTAATTGTATCAATCATATATTATTTTGAATATATAGGTTGGAATTTGTCTGGACGACAAAGTCACCACGTATGTCCGTGTGATCTATCTCGGTTGTGGTTCTATATCCAGTGGAAATTTCATTGGTCCACACTTTAAAACTTTCGTGCAACGTATGTGCAGTCCATCCAAAAAAAAAATTCTATCTATTTCTTTTATTTTTTTTTACACGAGTCAACCCACACTTACAGCCCACCCGAACTCAAATTTTTGATTCGGTCCTTGCTTCACACCCATGTACAAAATAACCTTCAAGAAAAGAAAAAAAAACATAATTATTTTCAAAAGAGTTACCAACCCCTAACCTTCCCTCCAACTATCCCCTCTCTTTCAAAGCCCTCCTCTTCATGTCCCTAGCAACATGCTTGTAAGCACCGACCAGCGTCTCCCTGAACCGTGTCAAGTCCAGGTTCACATTCTGCCCGTTCAAGTACACCTTCTTCGTCATCTCCCACCCCTGGGCGTTCACACTCTCCGGATCGGCCAGCACCGGATCGTCCTTCCGGTACTCCCGAAAGAGCGAGCTCTCCCTCGGCAGGACCTCGTACGGCACGTAGGCCAAGCCCAGCTTCGTCGCCGGCTCGCCGTAGTACGAGTCTGACGCCCAGTTCGTGCCCAGCGGGACGATCTGGATCAGCATGGCCCCGGGCCTCATGAACAGCAGGTGCGTCATCGCAGCCCCGTGCACTCCCACCATCACGCTGCACGAGTTCAGCGACCGGTAGATGCTCGCCATCTCCGCGGTCGTCTCCGGCCTCATGACTTCCACGCTGAACCCCATGTTGCCTGTCAGCTCTATGAGCTCCTGTTCGTTCTCTACTCTCCTCGACCCTCTCCGCGACATCAGCACGAGCTTCGGGCGCTTGTACTGCAAGGGTGCCGTCCGATTCGTGGACTGCGTTTCCTCTCGCAGCATCGACTCGATTCGGGGCTTGTATGCGTCGTCGAGCACCTGCCTGAAATCTCGAATGGTCTGGTTGGCCGACATCAGGGCTGGGTTGACGGTGAGCTCGCCGTGGATTTTGAGGCCTACGATGGCTTCCGGGAAGCAATGCGTCCTGTTATCTTGGGAGAAGTCGACGAGCGGGAAGTCCGAGAGGCTCGAGAGCACGTCGCGGTACTTGTTCGACCACCAGTCGTGGTACTCGACCACCACGAAGACGACCCTCTTGGTGTACTGGTGGGAGGTGATGTAGAGGGGAATTAGCCCGTCGTTGAACTCGTGGTACACGTTGCCCGTGAAGCCTCCAGTGGAGAAGACGACCGCGGGCGCATCGTGGCGGACGTCGCAGCTGGGAGCGCTGGTCCCATCCGTGGTGGTGCGTAGGCGGAGCTCGTGAATGCCGCTCATGGTCCCGTTCTCCCATTTACGCGGGTAGGGCCTAATCCTCTCCTCCCGTACCTCGGCCTCGGCCGAGGAGAGGAGAAAGATGGAGCTGGTCCGCGAATGGGTCCGGACGTCGCCGCGCATGAAGCACACGTCGGTGCGGAAGGCGGTGCGGTCGCAGCAGATGGAATTGTTCGCTGCCAAAGAGCATGGAGGCAGTACGGTTTCATACAGTTCTTCCTCGTCGGCAGCCGAAGGACAAGGCGGGGCTAGGTGTCGAGGAACGTATAATAGCGTGACGACGACGAAGAAGGCCGCAACGAGCAGGAGGTGGCGGAGGAGGAGGATCGTCTTCGCCTTGCTGTACTTTCCCTTGCCGGAGCCAGAGAGGAGGGGGAGGAGCCGATGCGGCTCAAAGGAGTACTCTACTCTCCGGGGATGTTGCAACATTTTCTTGAGTGCAAGAGAAGAGCAAGCCAACGAGAAGAATATATAAGCACATTTGATCACTAGAGATCATTTTTAGGTCAATGGCAGGCTTATCTTACTATGGAGAAGAAGGTGGGATGTCCTGTCAATGCAAAGCCAAACAAATGCAGCAAATATATAGTATTGAACACAAAGCACACACACCAACTTGATTGAGGAAACTGAAGTGATGACATCTATAGAAAGCGATATTTTCTGTTGAATTAATCAAATGGAAGAACACAAAGCATACTCAAGATGAGTTTCCTACTCGAGAGCTAAGTTAGTTGAGCTGGTTCCATCTCGGGTGCATCATATGCCATGGTCAGCTCTTTTGCTTCCTTCACATTTTCTTGATATTGATGTCTAGTGTGCAAGGAAATTCATGTAGTGGCCGATCGCTCTCTTGCATTCGTACGAAATCAAGAATTTGCTCGGTCAGAATATTCACAACTCGAGTGTTTATCCCATTCTTATGACCTAGCAGCAAAACTGAGACTTTGTGTAGCGTTTTCTATTCGGTCGATCAACATACAATACGAAGTGGAGTATAGTTTGCAAGTTGCATTTTGATATTGAGGGCAGAGTTCAACTTGGGAAATTTACAACTATGGTATTGATGTTTACGGATTAAATTCATTTATCAACAAATCGACATTGATATCGTTATGCGAAAATGAGGTCGAATATTGTTTTCCTGAAACATTTGTCAAAGGATTTTATTGATTTATGTGGATGATATGCTACTAGTATGTCACATACTTCAAGGATACAAAATTTAATTGTCAATCGAGCAGACTTTTTCAAAGAATTTGGGATCAATCAAGAAAACTCTCGGGATGGAGATTAGCTGAGAGAGGAAATCAAATATGTTGTGGTTGACCCATGAGAAAATATGTGAGGAGAGTACTTCACATATTCGATCGGAATAGGTAAGCGCTCCAATTGCAGGTTGCTTCAAATTGAGCATTGATTAGTGCCTGACCGTATGATTTAGCAATGTGCAGTCTTTTGTACGCGATGGTATGCACAAGGTCGGACATATATAGTTTATGTTGTTGCAACTGTGATCCGATATCTATCCAACATGCATGCATGTGTGTGTGTGTGTGTGGGTGGGGGGGGGGGGGGGGGGGGGGGGGAGACAATGTAATGCGGCAAAGGGGTGATGAAATATTTCCATGGCACTTCCGGTTGTAGACTTTCTTTTGGAGGTGACAAGTACGCTTTGATTGGGTATTCCAATACTGATATGGCTGGGGACAATGACACATGAAGATCTATTTTGGGCTACAAGATAACGTTTGTAGTGTAATCAACGTTATGGTAGTTTAAAGTTGAAAAAATGTTGCCTTGCTTAGGACGGAGGCATGGTATTTTGCAGAGATTAGACATGCAATGTAGTTTTTCCGCTTCTAGCGGTGGATTTTGTTAGCTTGCGACTAGTATAACTCAGTCGGAATTGGATTAATTGAGGAAAGTTTTCGGCATCTAATCGATTGGAATAAATGCATTGAGATTCTCTCATATTCATGGATTGATTTATGTTGGAATAAGTTCAAAATACGTATATTTCGAATAATGGACTCTATATAAGAGTCTATGGGAACTATATAAGAGTCTATTCCCATACCTTTATACTGTTTTTATGGACGTTTTCGTTGCTTGGTTTCGATGAATGTGTTTTCGTTGTTATTTTCGACGAATAATTTTATTGCTTGTTAATCGATTTTTGTGTTCATTTTGGGATTCTGAGAAAAAAAAAAGGAAAGATAGAAGATGAGTATTGATCCAATATTGGAGCTATTGCAGGAGGACACATAACAAAAGATTGATCGTTGCGAATAGTTCTCCTTCTCTCCACAATCCTCTAATCAATGGATAGTTTTGACCCTTCTCTCCTTTACCTTCTTATCTTACTAACATAATTTTCTTTGTTTCCTTTGAAGCATGCATACGATAGATGATGCCCCAGTAAGATTAAAAAAAAACTATATGTGTATTGTTAGTGTATTGATTGAAACACTGGAATTTTAAAGTGTTAGTGCGTCTATGCACGAGAATGATATGGTTGATTCTTAAGCGTCTGATTCTTAAGAATGATATGGTTGATTCTTAAGCATCTAATTCAATGACATTGTAGTCTATGCACGGATAGCGACGGATTAGCGATGGCATGACGACGGAATTATCCGTCGCTAGAATGTCGCTATAGCGTATCAGAAAGTTTCTAATACGTAAATTTCGACGGATAGCGACGGAATAGCGAGAGCATGGCGACGAAATTGTTCGTTGCTAATATGTCGCTATAGTGTATCAGAAAGTTTCTGATACACAAATTTCGACGGATAGCGACGGAATAACGAGAGCATGGCAACGGAACTGTCTGTCGCTAATATATCGCTATAGCGTATCAGAAAATTCTGATACGCAAATTGCGACGGGGATCGGTGTCACGACCCGCATCTGCTTTTCGAATACGAGACGTGTCCAAGTCCAGCCTACGCCGTAGTATCGGCGCGCGGTAGAACGCTGTCTAGCATATACATCTGTCACAAGAATCTAGAACATTCGGGGCAATCTATATCTCATCCACAGAACTAAAATACAATCAAATAACTCAAATGAAACTGAATGATAAATAATAATATGAGCTCAAGTTTATCGAGTATCCAAGTCACGTCCGGTGGACACAAATCCACTACCAATAGACGGAATAAAAAGTACATGAAATGGGAATAACTGAGTCAAAACTACTAATCATCAAAGTACCCTCGTCTGCAGTGGTACCGTAGTCCAAGGCTGGCTCTGCTCGTGTGCACCTGGCTCAATACTCGGCTAACCTGAAGAGATCATCAGGTCCTCAGAGGACTAGCAAGATACATAATATACAAGCCTTTCTAACAGTTTATCATGCATGAAAGAAATCCAGGATATAAACAGGAAAAGCTAAACAATCATGAGACATGAATGTATAACGACTACGCATAAATAAACTGCAGGAAGACAAATAAACAAGAGATCAATGGAATACCAAATCCTCGCCCCGAGTGTGGACTCGCATGTTTGAACTAATCACTAACCCTCGCCCTGAAAGTGGACTCACAGGTCAGTTTCAAGACAAGTCACCCTCGCCCCGTGTGTGGACTCGCAGGTGCAAACGATCAACCTGTCACGTCCCGATCCCGCAGAGTCCTTTCGTTCTCGCTTCGGACTCTTTGAGACCGTTCGTCCTCGCTAAGGCGTGATGTCGTACAAGCCTAAGTTGCGCTTACACAAGGCCAAGACCTGAAGCAAGACAAGATTGACAATACGCAGCGGAACATATTACAGATAATTGAAGCAAGCAGCGGACATATTTCAGAATACAAGCATTGAACACAATGGTAACAAAAAATAATTCTATTTATTGATTTATTTGAACAAATTACAAGCTCTCAATTCTTTCTGATACAATGTTACATTCTCTCAGAACTTTACAGATTATAATGATCTCGTTCCCATACATTGCATCCCTTTATATACAAAACTAACTCTTGCAACAGATGTCATCTCTTGACATCTCTTCTGATTTCTGGCTCCTAAGGATGAGGAACGGGCTATCGCTTTAGACTATCCTTCTCGATGCATATTGCACCTGCATGCAGACTGATGGTGGATCAGTATATCATCATACTGGTGAATTGTGAACAAAGGAGCTACATTCTTCTGAAACGATCACTGTTCATTTAGTGGGAAAATATTTTCTTGTGATGTGATCTTGCTACTTTTACCTATGTTTATTCCATGCATACAGAGTCAGTTTACATCTCTTTTTGAAAACATCTTTGAAAAGCCAACATCTCATTTCTCTTCTTTTCATGTAAAGCATTCACGGGACTATTCATTTCTATGGATGTGCGCAGCGTGTTTCATGAGCATAATTATTTTTTTATTCAAGCAACTCTTAGGGACAATTATAAGCACGGTATCATATCTTTTCTGTAAAGGGGACATAGCATTTCATTGTATAGATAAATCTCTGCAAGCAATTCATGTCAAAGACTTAAGCAGTACATATGTATCACTTTTAAGTGATTCTTACCATAGCCGACCGTCCATCCCGGCACAAGACAAGGATTAGCATAAACATGATAAAACCAACATTGTTCTCTATTCGTCTCTGCATCGTTAGCTCTCAACACAACATTCTCTTACCAACTCATGCAACTTGATTGGCAGTTGTGACGCAAGGCTCAGCTCTGCACTAATATATACGTAGACCAGTAGTTGTGACGCTCCGGGTCAGCTTGTACTGATAACGCACATACTAGCAACTGTGCGCATGGTTCAGCTCTTCACCAACCGACACTTATCTATATGATGGTCCATGGGAAACCCATGATTTAGCCGCTGTGACTCTTGGGTTCAGCTCGTCGCTAGTGGACACTCTATACACCTCTTGGTTTCTTTAACGCAGGGTGTTACTCTATCCCCCCCAGGCCGAACGGCTCCGGTGCCCAGAAACGGTCGTGAGGATCTATACTTGTGCACAAGTTGTCCAAGACCAATGCAAATGCAGCTATCAGATAAAACTATCATGCATCAATCGAGCAACTTATAAACATTTTCATCTTCTTCTTTTTCATGTATCGAGCCAATAGCTCTACTATTTTCTCTATACGGACGAGCCGTGTCATCTCTTTTAACAGCACAATGTGTCTTCTCTGTACATCTTTTTCTTTATAGCAACAATCGGGGAACAATAAACAATCTCTGATTAAGCAAGCACGATAACAACAAGCATGAACTCTACTCTTGATAACCATACTCTATTCAGGGACATGTAAACATTCTCTTTTATTTCTTATTAAGCATGGCAACAGTTCATTCATTCGAGGCACATCTCTATTTTAGCACAGCATCAACTCATTGATTTAACATGGCAACATTTCATCGATCAAGGCAACATTCATTTCTTATCAAGGTATCATGTCATTTCTTATTAGCATACAACAATTCTTCTTCTTCATAGCATACAGGTTAACTCTTTTCTTGTTCTTAGCATAGCAACATATGAAATCTCTTACAAACATACTCAATAATTACCATCTTGTTATTAGCAATAATATTCATTTAAAAACTTCGATTCTTATTAGGCGCAAGTGAATCATAAAATGAGTCTTTGTCCACTCACCTAGATCAATCGTCTTCTGTTGCAGAGCCAGCAATCCGATCTCTCTGTTTATCTAGTGCCTTCACGGAGCGGGACACTACACAACCCTCGTCCCGTGTGTGGACTAGCAGATTGTAAGAAATCGAAATAAGAAAATAGCAGTTCAATTTATAACGTGATCGTCCTACGATAGAACTCAAACCAGTACAAGTAAAAAACATATTCAAATAAGGCTACAAGGCTAGCTGTGAGCAATGATGAAGCACATGTCAGCAATCAACTGAATAATGAAAGCAGATAAGCATGTAAATAAAGCTGTAACGAAAGACAAGGTATACTTGCCTGTGGTCCTGAGCTGCTGGTACGGATCATGATCCGTATCGAGGTCCAAGTGGCCTGTTTATGCATTTAATGTCAGAAGACAAAATAAAAACCAATACCACTCCTATCTAAAATATCTATTAAATTCCTAACATGGTGAATTCTATACTGGTGAGATTGCCTATAGCTATCATCATTGTCTTGTTTGGTGCTTTTTAAACCATTCATGAGTTGGTCTGATATATCATGGAAGTACCCCTCTTCATCATTAAATCAAACACTTACAATTTATTCCCTCCGGTTTGGTAAAAGACAGCAATTTGCAAGTATAAAAGTGTATTGTGTTTACCTTTTGGATCCTGCGAGCGAGGCCTTGACCGCTCCTTCGACTGCTCTTTCCTTCTGTTTCTGTCCTTCTCGTGATGGAAAGGAAAAATATGGGTTTGGCGGAAGGAATTGGTCGATCTCCTGAGCTTATATACAAGGCTTCTAGATAGGATTAGATTGGTTTTTGGATCGGACTAAGATTCAAACGAAGGATTTGAGAAACTCCTATTCTCATCTGCTCTATTTTTAAACAGAACTAGTTGGGGTCGGCCAGGTATCCGAATTTGAATTGGGCCAATTGTAATCAAGCCCTTCTTATAGATTCGGTTTGCAAACCCCCCTCCCCTCAGACACTAATTTCATTATATACATTACATGTTACCTATGATAAGCCTCATTAAATAAAATATATTCGTAAAATATATTCATAAATCTAAAATTATTGTCTCATGCCAATAGAATACTGAGAATAAAATTAAAAAAAATTAATAATCAGAACGGGGGTTTACATCCTACCCACCTTAAAATAATTTGTCCTCGAAATTCAATAAGGCTAAGATCCACTAGAGTGAATAGTTCTAAACTATTCTATTCAAAAATACCTACTATAGGACAACCAATAAGACTACTACTATAATCTACTAAGACCTTCCGTCAGCTCCTCCTTGTGGTGTCGCCGGGTTCTCCATGATCGTGGCATAAGCTTGTATAAAACCCCTCAAAATATTTTATTTTTATTTATTATTATTTATATTTTGTTACAAAATTTTGTTATTCGTTAAATAAAATGCTTTTACCCTAATTGTTAAATTGAATATATATAGTTTAGAAAAATATGTTATATATGTATATATATGCAAAGTTTGTGTGTGCATTGTATTATATAACCCTCACCCTTAACCCTAAGACTAAACTTAGGTTAACTCTAACCTTAGACTCATTTAGTTTTTTTTCTAGATTATTTATATATATATACTTATATATATAAAGTATTACTATTCATCAGTTTTTATTATTGGAGTATATGTATTATATCTATACTTTTTAGTTATGGCATTACTACTTGAGCAAAACCCAAATCCATTTCATTTATTCCAAACCCAACCTTAGCTCAGCCATGGGCAAACTAACTACCCCTAACCTAGGCCCAACCCATTAGGAATTCCTAAGCCTTTGGATCTCATCCATGCATATATATCTAAGCAACTTCTCTCAAACCTAACCCTAATAATTTCCTCCACAAGCCTCCACCTCTTCCCATCCTCACCGCCACCCTATCCCTCTTCTCTCCAATCCCGACCCCCCCTTCGGACTAAGCCCCGCCATCGGGCGACGGAAGCGCGCGCCCCCGGTCTTCCGCGCGTGCAGCCGGCCCTCCCGCGCTCGCTGCAGCCGACCGGCCCCGATCCGGCGACCCCCCTCGTCGGCGAGCCACCCCCCTGCGGCGTGGCGAGGTATTGCCCGACCACCCACGTGTCCTCTGACACGTGTGATTAGGTTGCAACAATTAGGTTATTCATTGTTGAATTATTTGTGTAATTATAGGCTGTGTAATGATTTAATTAATGATTAATTTATGCTAATTACGATCTAAATTATTAGCCTAATGATTAGGATCATTAGTGTAGATTCTATATAATTATGTCAGATTTTTATATAATTTATTCGTAATTATTAAGCATTTAACTGGTGGCATTAATGCAGTTTTTGTGTAAATTCCACAGTATTATATTCGGTTTTTATTTTTATAATTTAATTCATTAGGAATTACTTGCTGTGATCTATATATAATTTGTAGGTAATTATGTAATCTAATACTGTTAAATTTTCAGGATTTAATAAATAGTTAGATATTTTAATTATTTTAAACTGTGGTTATTGTATCTAAATGACTATTTATTTACACTGTTTCGGATTTATTAATTAATCACTAAGAATTAATTACTGATCTTTATACAAGAAGTGTATATAATTTATATCTATTTACTGTAAAATTTCAGAATAAAATAATATATTTGTTATTATTTTATATAATTCAGTGTTAAATATTATTGATTATGTAATTAGTTCATTACTAAGTTTTAATTTTTATTAAATATAATTATTATGGTAATGTTCATAAATGTATAGTCACGGTTGGAGAAATGTTATTTTCTGTGAATTATGAATTTTCATAAATTTATTAGTAAATTTTTAATATTTAATTCTAATTTCAATAGCTAAAATAGTAATTTTATATTGAGTAGTTAATTGTTTTTAATTACTTATATTAGGTAAATAATATTAAAAATATTATTTACAGTAGGTTTTCCTGGAAAAGTATTTTATAACCCAATTTAGATCTTTTTACTATTTATAACTAGTATTTATAATTATTAGCACTAATCTAGTTATTAGATAGATATATTAAATAAAGAAAATCCTATTTATGGTTTCTTTACAAATATATATCTAT
>JANAVB010042020.1:8518495-8724534 GCA_029216955.1 Iris pallida | reverse complement strand
TATAAACAACTATGTTATACACGTTGGATTGGAATTACATGGTTGAGATTAAATGACTTAAGAAGGTGGTGGGGCCTACAACTTTTAATATCAACCATTAAATTTCAATCCAACGTCCATAAAACATAGGAAGGTTCTATAATACAAAACCACTCGACTGATTTGAGCATTTTTAGATATATATAGATATATATATATATATATATATATATATATATATATTATATATATATATATATATATATAATATATATATAATATGACTTATTCAGCTAGTCTCAACTTCCATATACTATACTGGCAAAACATATTCCTTTGCAAGAAAAGAATACTTTACTTATTATTTCTTAATTATATGGAGCAACCGTCTTGCATATTGTTTGTTTGAAAATTTGAGTTTGTCAGATGTATAGTCATATGTTTGTTAGAGTATACCTGTCTATATGTATAAATATAACTAACTAATAATCTAACATACTGATAACTATGTTCTAACTAAGTCCTCCGAAGAACATTTAGCAGAACTTTCTCGATCGGAAAAAGTAATAGACGAAGGTCACAGCCACTATTTCCCCCGTTATGTAAGACGATATGAACGCTAGGAGTACATAGTTGACCGAGCAGGCACATACCCTAGCAAACTTTGTCATTATTTGTTATTTGGGGTAAATCCTATTTGGAGCTAAGTTTTCAAATTTTATGGATTTGAAATCAAATTCATGGAATCCTATGTTTGTTTTGGTATATGTTTGGTAAACATATACAATTATGTAAAGTACGCTGTCCACCTTGTTTGGAAATTCAGTCTTTGAGTGGCAGGGCCGGTCCGGAATATTTTGATGTCCGGGACGGAATTCAAATTGCTGCCCCATGTCCAAAGGATAATTGCAATAAAGTTTCAATTTTTTTTTTGTTGTTGGAAATATTCAATATTTCATTATTATAAACGTATTTTATATTTAGGGTCTCGTTAAAACTTTGCTTTCCTCAAGGAAAGAGTACACTAGCAATTTAAGCACAAACGTCATGATCACATTTAAATACAATAACTTAAAATGTTCTACAAAATCAATAAAAAAACTCCTAGAAACAAGAAACCTAATAATGACTTTGTAGTGCAGCACCAATGTCTTCGCACTGCAATATTACAAGACCAGAATTTGAAGAAAATTAGAATAGATCTCATATTAATTTCAAAACAATAATTTCCAGCATGTTAGTTTCGAGAACATTAGAACAATATCGCAAATATAACGAAGATAGAAACATACAAAAATTATAGGAGCCAGGAGGATCAAATTAAACCGATCAAAGAACAAGCAAAGGCCAGAGAGAGTTCCGCCACGGCCTTCTTTGCGTAATCTGACATCGGCGAGTCCATATGAAGGAGTCTAGGAGAAGATTAGAAAAAATTGAAAAAATTAGCAATTTGTTGTTCATTTATAAGCAAAAGAAAGAAGAAAAAGAGAATACAAATCAACAATTTAAAAAGAATCTTACCGTTGGTCATTTGGAATCGGAACCGACGGAACTCGGAAGAGGAACCAAAAAAAAAATTCTTTGAAACGGAAGAGGAATTGAAGCGACGGAACTTGGAAGAAGGTTTCTTTTCTCTCTTGAAGAGTAATATGCGACTGTAACAAACAATGAGAAACAATGTTTTATTATGTAGGACTAAGGACATCACTATACTAACCACCAAAAATTTTGGGGCCCCTTGGGTTTTGGGGCCCCGTGCCCAAGCCCTGTTTGCCCCACCCTTGGGCCACCCCTGTTGAGTGGTTGTACAGTCTGAAACGTTAAGTGATAATTAAAGGTGCGACAAAGACGGGAGTATCGATGCCTGTAACTAAACTCGTATCAGAGAAGAACAAAGGCACCAACATATCGACGGTATGCCACAAATTTTAACACATAACATGCACACCGACGGCATATCGACAGCGTCGGTGGATCAGGTTTTGCAGATTTGGTTTTGATGCAACGCTTTGGGACTTTAGATTCATTTCGACAACCAAGATTTTGGTTATAGATCTAATTTCATAATTTTTTTTAATCTTAAATTATGATTTTTTTAGTCATATAAATAGAGACTAAGGAAATTATCATCTTAGAGTGCTCATTAAAAATATTTAAGAAGATCTATCAAATCTACAAGAAGAATATTGTACAACCACCATCACGCTAGTAGGGTTTACAAGATCATCCAAACAGAAGGAGGTTTTGGTCGTAGTGCCGTCAACTACGTCCTAGAAATTATCATCATTGGACGATAGACAACCGCTGCTAGGTACATAAACAGGATTAAGATATTTGTTACCTGGTTGTATTTCCTCTGCTTCTTGAGATTTGTAAAGATGATTTGTTCATCGGACAAGTGTGAATTGATTAATTGTATCAATCATATATTATTTGAATATATAGGTTGGAATTTGTCTGGACGACAAAGTCACCACGTATGTCCGTGTGATCTATCTCGGTTGTGGTTCTATATCCAGTGGAAATTTCATTGGTCCACACTTTAAAACTTTCGTGCAACGTATGTGCAGTCCATCCAAAAAAAAAATTCTATCTATTTCTTTTATTTTTTTTACACGAGTCAATCCACACTTACAGCCCACCCGAACTCAAATTTTTGATTCGGTCCTTGCTTCACACCCATGTACAAAATAACCTTCAAGAAAAGAAAAAAAAACATAATTATTTTCAAAAGAGTTACCAACCCCTAACCTTCCCTCCAACTATCCCCTCTCTTTCAAAGCCCTCCTCTTCATGTCCCTAGCAACATGCTTGTAAGCACCGACCAGCGTCTCCCTGAACCGTGTCAAGTCCAGGTTCACATTCTGCCCGTTCAATACACCTTCTTCGTCATCTCCCACCCCTTGGCGTTCACACTCTCCGGTCGGCCAGCACCGGATCGTCCTTCCGGTACTCCCGAAAGAGCGAGCTCTCCCTCGGCAGGACCTCGTACGGCACGTAGGCCAAGCCCAGCTTCGTCGCCGGCTCGCCGTAGTACGAGTCCGACGCCCAGTTCGTGCCCAGCGGGACGATCTGGATCAGCATGGCCCCGGGCCTCATGAACAGCAGGTGCGTCATCGCAGCCCCGTGCACTCCCACCATCACGCTGCACGAGTTCAGCGACCGGTAGATGCTCGCCATCTCCGCGGTCGTCTCCGGCCTCATGACTTCCACGCTGAACCCCATGTTGCCTGTCAGCTCTATGAGCTCCTGTTCGTTCTCTACTCTCCTCGACCCTCTCCGCGACATCAGCACGAGCTTCGGGCGCTTGTACTGCAAGGGTGCCGTCCGATTCGTGGACTGCGTTTCCTCTCGCAGCATCGACTCGATTCGGGGCTTGTATGCGTCGTCGAGCACCTGCCTGAAATCTCGAATGGTCTGGTTGGCCGACATCAGGGCTGGGTTGACGGTGAGCTCGCCGTGGATTTTGAGGCCTACGATGGCTTCCGGGAAGCAATGCGTCCTGTTATCTTGGGAGAATTCGACGAGCGGGAAGTCCGAGAGGCTCGAGAGCACGTCGCGGTACTTGTTCGACCACCAGTCGTGGTACTCGACCACCACGAAGACGACCCTCTTGGTGTACTGGTGGGAGGTGATGTAGAGGGGAATTAGCCCGTCGTTGAACTCGTGGTACACGTTGCCCGTGAAGCCTCCTGGGAGAAGACGACCGCGGGCGCATCGTGGCGGACGTCGCAGCTGGGAGCGCTGGTCCCATCCGTGGTGGTGCGTAGGCGGAGCTCGTGAATGCCGCTCATGGTCCCGTTCTCCCATTTACGCGGGTAGGGCCTAATCCTCTCCTCCCGTACCTCGGCCTCGGCCGAGGAGAGGAGAAAGATGGAGCTGGTCCGCGAATGGGTCCGGACGTCGCCGCGCATGAAGCACACGTCGGTGCGGAAGGCGGTGCGGTCGCAGCAGATGGAATTGTTCGCTGCCAAAGAGCATGGAGGCAGTACGGTTTCATACAGTTCTTCCTCTCGGCCGAAGGACAAGGCGGGGCTAGGTGTCGAGGAACGTATAATAGCGTGACGACGACGAAGAAGGCCGCAACGAGCAGGAGGTGGCGGAGGAGGAGGATCGTCTTCGCCTTGCTGTACTTTCCCTTGCCGGAGCCAGAGAGGAGGGAAGGAGCCGATGCGGCTCAAAGGAGTACTCTACTCTCCGGGGATGTTGCGACATTTTCTTGAGTGCAAGAGAAGAGCAAGCCAACGAGAAGAATATATAAGCACATTTGATCACTAGAGATCATTTTTAGGTCAATGGCAGGCTTATCTTACTATGGAGAAGAAGGTGGGATGTCCTGTCAATGCAAAGCCAAACAAATGCAGCAAATATATAGTATTGAACACAAAGCACACACCAACTTGATTGAGGAAACTGAAGTGATGACATCTATAGAAAGCGATATTTTCTGTTGAATTAATCAAATGGAAAAACACAAGAGCATACTCAAGATGAGTTTCCTACTCGAGAGCTAAGTTAGTTGAGCTGGTTCCATCTCGGGTGCATCATATGCCATGGTCAGCTCTTTTGCTTCCTTCACATTTTCTTGATATTGATGTCTAGTGTGCAAGGAAATTCATGTAGTGGCCGATCGCTCTCTTGCATTCGTACGAAATCAAGAATTTGCTCGGTCAGAATATTCACAACTCGAGTGTTTATCCCATTCTTATGACCTAGCAGCAAAACTGAGACTTTGTGTAGCGTTTTCTATTCGGTCGATCAACATACAATACGAAGTGGAGTATAGTTTGCAAGTTGCATTTTGATATTGAGGGCAGAGTTCAACTTGGGAAATTTACAACTATGGTATTGATGTTTACGGATTAAATTCATTTATCAACAAATCGACATTGATATCGTTATGCGAAAATGAGGTCGAATATTGTTTTCCTGAAACATTTGTCAAAGGATTTTATGATTTATGTGGATGATATGCTACTATTATGTCACATACTTCAAGGATACAAAATTTAATTGTCAATCGAGCAGACTTTTTCAAAGAATTTGGGATCAATCAAGAAAACTCTCGGGATGGAGATTAGCTGAACAAATATGACCCATGAGAAAATATGTGAGGAGAGTACTTCACATATTCGATCGAATAGGTAAGCGCTCCATTGCAGGTTGCTTCAAATTGAGCATTGATTAGTGTGACCGTATGATTTAGCAATGTGCAGTCTTTTGTACGCGATGGTATGCACAAGGTCGGACATATATAGTTTATGTTGTTGCAACTGTGATCCGATATCTATCCAACATGCATGCATGTGTGTGTGTGTGTGTGGGTGGGGGGGGGGGGGGGGGGGGGGAGACAATGTAATGCGGCAAAGGGGTGATGAAATATTTCCATGGCACTTCCGGTTGTAGACTTTCTTTTGGAGGTGACAAGTACGCTTTGATTGGGTATTCCAATACTGATATGGCTGGGGACAATGACACATGAAGATCTATTTTGGGCTACAAGATAACGTTTGTGTAATCAACGTTATGGTAGTTAAAGTTGAAAAAATGTTGCCTTGCTTAGGACGGAGGCATGGTATTTTGCAGAGATTTAGACATGCAATGTAGTTTTCCGCTTCTAGCGGTGGATTTTGTTAGCTTGCGACTAGTATAACTCAGTCGGAATTGGATTAATTGAGGAAAGTTTTCGGCATCTAATCGATTGGAATAAATGCATTGAGATTCTCTCATATTCATGGATTGATTTATGTTGGAATAAGTTCAAAATACGTATATTCGAATAATGGACTCTATATAAGAGTCTATGGGAACTATATAAGAGTCTCTATTCCCATACTTTATACGTTTTTATGGACGTTTTCGTTGCTTGGTTTCGATGAATGTGTTTTCGTTGTTATTTTCGACGAATAATTTTATTGCTTGTTAATCGATTTTTGTGTTCATTTTGGGATTCTGAGAAAAAAAAAGGAAAGATAGAAGATGAGTATTGATCCAATATTGGAGCTATTGCAGGAGGACACATAACAAAGATTGATCGTTGCGAATAGTTCTCCTTCTCTCCACAATCTCTAATCAATGGATAGTTTTGACCCTTCTTCCTTTACCTTCTTATCTTACTAACATAATTTTCTTTGTTTCCTTTGAAGCATGCATACGATAGATGATGCCCCAGTAAGATTAAAAAAAAACTATATGTGTATTGTTAGTGTATTGATTGAAACACTGGAATTTTAAAGTGTTAGTGCGTCTATGCACGAGAATGATATGGTTGATTCTTAAGCGTCTGATTCTTAAGAATGATATGGTTGATTCTTAAGCATCTAATTCAATGACATTGTAGTCTATGCACGGATAGCGACGGATTAGCGATGGCATGACGACGGAATTATCCGTCGCTAGAATGTCGCTATAGCGTATCAGAAGTTTCTAATACGTAAATTTCGACGGATAGCGACGGAATAGCGAGAGCATGGCGACGAAATTGTTCGTTGCTAATATGTCGCTATAGTGTATCAGAAAGTTTCTGATACACAAATTTCGACGGATAGCGACGGAATAACGAGAGCATGGCAACGGAACTGTCTGTCGCTAATATATCGCTATAGCGTATCAGAAAATTCTGATACGCAAATTGCGACGGGGATCGGTGTCACGACCCGCATCTGCTTTTCGAATACGAGACGTGTCCAAGTCCAGCCTACGCCGTAGTATCGGCGCGCGGTAGAACGCTGTCTAGCATATACATCTGTCACAAGAATCTAGAACATTCGGGGCAATCTATATCTCATCCACAGAACTAAAATACAATCAAATAACTCAAATGAAACTGAATGATAAATAATAATATGAGCTCAAGTTTATCGAGTATCCAAGTCACGTCCGGTGGACACAAATCCACTACCAATAGACGGAATAAAAAGTACATGAAATGGGAATAACTGAGTCAAAACTACTAATCATCAAAGTACCCTCGTCTGCAGTGGTACCGTAGTCCAAGGCTGGCTCTGCTCGTGTGCACCTGGCTCAATACTCGGCTAACCTGAAGAGATCATCAGGTCCTCAGAGGACTAGCAAGATACATAATATACAAGCCTTTCTAACAGTTTATCATGCATGAAAGAAATCCAGGATATAAACAGGAAAAGCTAAACAATCATGAGACATGAATGTATAAACGACTACGCATAAATAAACTGCAGGAAGACAAATAAACAAGAGATCAATGGAATACCAAATCCTCGCCCCGAGTGTGGACTCGCATGTTTGAACTAATCACTAACCCTCGCCCTGAAAGTGGACTCACAGGTCAGTTTCAAGACAAGTCACCCTCGCCCCGTGTGTGGACTCGCAGGTGCAAACGATCAACCTGTCACGTCCCGATCCCGCAGAGTCCTTTCGTTCTCGCTTCGGACTCTTTGAGACCGTTCGTCCTCGCTAAGGCGTGATGTCGTACAAGCCTAAGTTGCGCTTACACAAGGCCAAGACCTGAAGCAAGACAAGATTGACAATACGCAGCGGAACATATTACAGATAATTGAAGCAGCAGCGGACATATTTCAGAATACAAGCATTGAACACAATGGTAACAAAAAATAATTCTATTTATTGATTTTATTTGAACAAATTACAAGCTCTCAATTCTTTCTGATACAATGTTACATTCTCTCAGAACTTTACAGATTATAATGATCTCGTTCCCATACATTGCATCCCTTTATATACAAAACTAACTCTTGCAACAGATGTCATCTCTTGACATCTCTTCTGATTTCTGGCTCCTAAGGATGAGGAACGGGCTATCGCTTTAGACTATCCTTCTCGATGCATATTGCACCTGCATGCAGACTGATGGTGGATCAGTATATCATCATACTGGTGAATTGTGAACAAAGGAGCTACATTCTTCTGAAACGATCACTGTTCATTTAGTGGGAAAATATTTTCTTGTGATGTGATCTTGCTACTTTTACCTATGTTTATTCCATGCATACAGAGTCAGTTTACATCTCTTTTTGAAAACATCTTTGAAAAGCCAACATCTCATTTCTCTTCTTTTCATGTAAAGCATTCACGGGACTATTCATTTCTATGGAGTGCGCAGCGTGTTTCATGAGCATAATTATTTTTTTATTCAAGCAACTCTTAGGGACAATTATAAGCACGGTATCATATCTTTTCTGTAAAGGGGACATAGCATTTCATTGTATAGATAAATCTCTGCAAGCAATTCATGTCAAAGACTTAAGCAGTACATATGTATCACTTTTAAGTGATTCTTACCATAGCCGACCGTCCATCCCGGCACAAGACAAGGATTAGCATAAACATGATAAAACCAACATTGTTCTCTATTCGTCTCTGCATCGTTAGCTCTCAACACAACATTCTCTTACCAACTCATGCAACTTGATTGGCAGTTGTGACGCAAGGCTCAGCTCTGCACTAATATATACGTAGACCAGTAGTTGTGACGCTCCGGGTCAGCTTGTACTGATAACGCACATACTAGCAACTGTGCGCATGGTTCAGCTCTTCACCAACCGACACTTATCTATATGATGGTCCATGGGAAACCCATGATTTAGCCGCTGTGACTCTTGGGTTCAGCTCGTCGCTAGTGGACACTCTATACACCTCTTGGTTTCTTTAACGCAGGGTGTTACTCTATCCCCCCCAGGCCGAACGGCTCCGGTGCCCAGAAACGGTCGTGAGGATCTATACTTGTGCACAAGTTGTCCAAGACCAATGCAAATGCAGCTATCAGATAAAACTATCATGCATCAATCGAGCAACTTATAAACATTTTCATCTTCTTCTTTTTCATGTATCGAGCCAATAGCTCTACTATTTTCTCTATACGGACGAGCCGTGTCATCTCTTTTAACAGCACAATGTGTCTTCTCTGTACATCTTTTTCTTTATAGCAACAATCGGGGAACAATAAACAATCTCTGATTAAGCAAGCACGATAACAACAAGCATGAACTCTACTCTTGATAACCATACTCTATTCAGGGACATGTAAACATTCTCTTTTATTTCTTATTAAGCATGGCAACAGTTCATTCATTCGAGGCACATCTCTATTTTAGCACAGCATCAACTCATTGATTTAACATGGCAACATTTCATCGATCAAGGCAACATTCATTTCTTATCAAGGTATCATGTCATTTCTTATTAGCATACAACAATTCTTCTTCTTCATAGCATACAGGTTAACTCTTTTCTTGTTCTTAGCATAGCAACATATGAAATCTCTTACAAACATACTCAATAATTACCATCTTGTTATTAGCAATAATATTCATTTAAAAACTTCGATTCTTATTAGGCGCAAGTGAATCATAAAATGAGTCTTTGTCCACTCACCTAGATCAATCGTCTTCTGTTGCAGAGCCAGCAATCCGATCTCTCTGTTTATCTAGTGCCTTCACGGAGCGGGACACTACACAACCCTCGTCCCGTGTGTGGACTAGCAGATTGTAAGAAATCGAAATAAGAAAATAGCAGTTCAATTTATAACGTGATCGTCCTACGATAGAACTCAAACCAGTACAAGTAAAAAACATATTCAAATAAGGCTACAAGGCTAGCTGTGAGCAATGATGAAGCACATGTCAGCAATCAACTGAATAATGAAAGCAGATAAGCATGTAAATAAAGCTGTAACGAAAGACAAGGTATACTTGCCTGTGGTCCTGAGCTGCTGGTACGGATCATGATCCGTATCGAGGTCCAAGTGGCCTGTTTATGCATTTAATGTCAGAAGACAAATAAAAACCAATACCACTCCTATCTAAATATCTATTAAATTCCTAACATGGTGAATTCTATACTGGTGAGATTGCCTATAGCTATCATCATTGTCTTGTTTGGTGCTTTTAAACCATTCATGAGTTGGTCTGATATATCATGGAAGTACCCCTCTTCATCATTAAATCAAACACTTACAATTTATTCCCTCCGGTTTGGTAAAAGACAGCAATTTGCAAGTATAAAAGTGTATTGTGTTTACCTTTTGGATCCTGCGAGCGAGGCCTTGACCGCTCCTTCGACTGCTCTTTCCTTCTGTTTCTGTCCTTCTCGTGATGGAAAGGAAAAATATGGGTTTGGCGGAAGGAATTGGTCGATCTCCTGAGCTTATATACAAGGCTTCTAGATAGGATTAGATTGGTTTTTGGATCGGACTAAGATTCAAACGAAGGATTTGAGAAACTCCTATTCTCATCTGCTCTATTTTTAAACAGAACTAGTTGGGGTCGGCCAGGTATCCGAATTTGAATTGGGCCAATTGTAATCAAGCCCTTCTTATAGATTCGGTTTGCAAACCCCCCTCCCCTCAGACACTAATTTCATTATATACCATTACATGTTACCTATGATAAGCCTCATTAAATAAAATATATTCGTAAAATATATTCATAAATCTAAAATTATTGTCTCATGCCAATAGAATACTGAGAATAAAATTAAAAAAAATTAATAATCAGAACGGGGGTTTACATCCTACCCACCTTAAAATAATTTTGTCCTCGAAATTCAATAAGGCTAAGATCCACTAGAGTGAATAGTTCTAAACTATTCCTATTCAAAATACCTACTATAGGACAACCAATAAGACTACTACTATAATCTACTAAGACCTTCCGTCAGCTCCTCCTTGTGGTGTCGCCGGGTTCTCCATGATCGTGGCATAAGCTTGTATAAAACCCCTCAAAATATTTTATTTTTATTTATTATTATTTATATTTTGTTACAAAATTTTGTTATTCGTTAAATAAAATGCTTTTACCCTAATTGTTAAATTGAATATATATAGTTTAGAAAAATATGTTATATATGTATATATATGCAAAGTTTGTGTGTGCATTGTATTATATAACCCTCACCCTTAACCCTAAGACTAAACTTAGGTTAACTCTAACCTTAGACTCATTTAGTTTTTTTTCTAGATTATTTATATATATATACTTATATATATAAAGTATTACTATTCATCAGTTTTATTATTGGAGTATATGTATTATATCTATACTTTTTAGTTATGGCATTACTACTTGAGCAAAACCCAAATCCATTTCATTTATTCCAAACCCAACCTTAGCTCAGCCATGGGCAAACTAACTACCCCTAACCTAGGCCCAACCCATAGGAATTCCTAAGCCTTTGGATCTCATCCATGCATATATATCTAAGCAACTTCTCTCAAACCTAACCCTAATAATTTCCTCCACAAGCCTCCACCTCTTCCCATCCTCACCGCCACCCTATCCCTCTCTCTCTCCAATCCCGACCCCCCCCCTTCGGACTAAGCCCCGCCATCGGGCGACGGAAGCGCGCGCCCCCGGTCTTCCGCGCGTGCAGCCGGCCCTCCCGCGCTCGCTGCAGCCGACCGGCCCCGATCCGGCGACCCCCCTCGTCGGCGAGCCACCCCCCTGCGGCGTGGCGAGGTATTGCCCCGACCACCCACGTGTCCTCTGACACGTGTGATTAGGTTGCAACAATTAGGTTATTCATTGTTGAATTATTTGTGTAATTATATGGCTGTGTAATGATTTAATTAATGATTAATTTATGCTAATTACGATCTAAATTATTAGCCTAATGATTAGGATCATTAGTGTAGATTCTATATTAATTATGTCAGATTTTTATATAATTTATTCGTAATTATTAAGCATTTAACTGGTGGCATTAATGCAGTTTTTTGTGTAAATTCCACAGTATTATATATTCGGTTTTTTATTTTTATAATTTAATTCATTAGGAATTACTTGCTGTGATCTATATATAATTTGTAGGTAATTATGTAATCTAATTACTGTTAAATTTTCAGGATTTAATAAATAGTTAGATATTTTAATTATATTTTAAACTGTGGATTATTGTATCTAAATGACTATTTATTTACACTGTTTCGGATTTTTATTAATTAATTCACTAAGAATTAATTACTGATCTTTATACAAGAATTGTATATATAATTTATATCTATTTACTGTAAAATTTTCAGAATAAAATAATTATATTTGTTATTTATTTTATATTAATTCAGTGTTAAATATTATTGATTATGTAATTAGTTCATTACTAAGTTTTAATTTTTATTAAATATAAATTATTATGGTAATGTTCATAAATGTATAGTCACGGTTGGAGAAATGTTATTTTCTGTGAATTATGAATTTTCATAAATTTATTAGTAAATTTTTAATATTTAATTCTAATTTCAATAGCTAAAATAGTAATTTTATATATTGAGTAGTTAATTGTTTTTAATTACTTATAATTAGGTAAATAATATTAAAAATATTATTTACAGTAGGTTTTCCTGGAAAAGTATTTTATAACCCAATTTAGATCTTTTTACTATTTATTAACTAGTATTTATAATTATTAGCACTAATCTAGTTATTAGATAGATATATATTAAATAAAGAAAATCCTATTTATGGTTTCTTTACAAATAATATATATCTATTATTCTGTCATTATTTAGCTTATTGTTAATAGACTAAAAAAATGATTTTTTATGGATTTTTACAAATTTTGTTGGTATTATTAGGAATTTGTGAAGGCATGTGTTAATTAATTGATTAATTAATTATCTATAAGTAATTAATTAATTATTAAATATATTATTTGTATTAATAATTTCAGAATATAAAAATTATAATAATAAGTACTTCATACTTATTATTGTATATTACTATTCATAATTATTGGTACTGATTAGCAAGTAATAATGGTTTGATATTAATTATTGATTAATTAGCAACTAAATGTATTGTTAATTTGGTTAATTAGTAATTAATTAGAGTTAATGCTTATATAGGATTATTTGCTTCGCGGAACTCGGACTCTACCTTGGACCCGGATACTCAGTTGCTGGACACAGGCAAGTATACCTTGCTTGACATTTACTATGCAGTATTTACATTTGACCAGTTATTGCTATTGTGTGCACTCGTCTCCATTGGTGACTACCTTGTATAGAGTTAGTATAAACTTGACACTGTCTCAGACACGTATCACATATGAGTGAGCTGAGTACAGAGGTTCTGTGTTGACTGGCCATTAACATGTGAACTTGAGTCTGTTAGAAGTTGGTTAGTTTTACTATATATATGATGTCTTGCATATTGTTCGTACCGCGTATACGGTACGAGTACATTGGGTGGGGAGAGCCTACTAGTGGTGTATGAGAATTTCTGTTTCCAATGGACGCTGGATGCTCGTAGCCCCTCGTTCCTCAAACCGTAGGACGCTTGGTGGCAGTTTCTTCTTCTTCTCCCCCTCTCATGTGCCACTAGAGATGTCTCAAGTGCATTTACACATAGATGGTTAGAACACCTTATTGTCTCCTTGTATTTCCTGTCCTTGTTTGGTTAGGGAAATACTGGGTGGCATTCTTACTAGTTACTTTTACATTACTGCTTAGTTTTTTCTTGCATGTCTTTTTCCTGTGTATTTGTTATGTCCCTCTGAGGACCTGGTATCTTTTCCAGAGCTTGACGAGCACTTATTCCCGGCTGATTACGGAGTAGAGGGACTTGTTGACGACGACTTTGAGGTGGAGCCGCAGCCTTGATCCTCTGGAGGCTAGCTACATCTTCAGACGTGGGTTTCATTTCCAGTATTCCGTTCATTTCTATTTGCTACTTCATTTTTATTCCAGATGTACTCATTTACTTATTTAGTGGATTGTTCTCCTCTAGCCATAGTTGATATTTGGATTCTGTGGCACTGATTATTTTTCATTCAGTTATCTATTACTTTATTTCATGGATGAGACTAGTTTACCTGCCTGTGATGTTACTTTATTAGTTATACTTCAGCATACTACAATCGAATCATAGTCCATTAAATTGGGTTTAGCTATGCTAGATTGTACAGCTGGCATGCCACGTGTTCCCAATCCGATTATTTGGAACTGGGGCGTGACATATTTTTAGTGGTGGCCCATGCAGGTCATAAAATTTGTTTGGTTACGTTACTGTACCGAACAAGCCTGCAAATTAGGTTTAGAATATAGGGTCTCATCCATACTTGACTATATCATTCTTGATTATCCTTGAACAAATTCTTTTGCATCTCGTTTGTTTCCGTCCTATTCTCAATTCCTTCTATCTTATTTCTGTAGAATCATGAATCTAAGGAGTGGACGTACCGCTGCCGGTAGAGACAACCAGTCATCTGGTACGGATGAGCAGTCCGCAAGGGTAGTTCCAATCCACCCTATGCTACCAGGGCAGACGTCTCAGCCAGTTGGTGCACAACCGACTGGGGTACCCCCTCCTCCCCCGCAGTACCCTCAGACACCATATGGAGTGCCCCCGGCTGTGCCACAAGACAGTCAGGCACAGATGTTTCAGTTCATGCACATGATGATGCAAGAACAGAGACAGCAAACAGCGGAGCAGAGGCAAGAAGCAGCTGAGCAGAGGCAGGTAGCTGCTGAACAAAGACGGGAAGCTGCTGAGATGAGACAGGGATTCCTGGCAGCTATGGAGAGGATGACAGCACCAGCACCTGCACCAGCTCCGACACTAGCTTCCGTGAGACCAGCACGGGTAGGTTCAGTGAAGGACTACGTGCAGATGGACCCCAAACCTTATAAGGGAAATGAGAGTCCGGAGGAGACCACTAATTGGATCACCAGCACCAAGAAGAAATTGCAGGCATCTCAGTTGCCAGAAGATTTATGGATGACTGGCGTAAGAACTCAGCTGGAGGGGAATGCCCATCACTGGTGGGATTCTATGGAGCGTCAGTTGGGTACTCGTCAGTCGTGGGAGCAGTTTCTGGAGTTCTTTGATAAGAAGTATTTCCCTACTACTGTGAAGAATGCCTTATACAACCAGTTTTTGCATCTGGAGCAGGGGAACAAGACCGTGGACGAGTATGACTCGGAGTTCAGTCGACTCAGCAAGTATGGAGAGGTACTGATACCCAATGATCTGGAGAAGGCCAAGAGATTTCACAACGGACTGAGGCAGGAGCTACAGCATTATACTAGCTCTCAGTCCCGAATCTCTTATGCTGAGTTGCTGACGGAGGCCAGGATTCAGGAGACAATTAGCAAGGGGAAGCTGAACCAGCAGAAGAACCAGCCAGTGCAGACGAAGACGCAGCAAGGAGGTCCTATCAAGAGACCTATGGGACATCATCAGCATCAGCAGAAGACTGGACCCTACCAGTCTAAGGAGCTTCCGACTTGCCATTTCTGTGGCAGGAAGGGACACTTACAGAGAGAGTGCAGAAGGATGCTGGGTACTTGCTTAGCTTGTGGATCGAGCCAGCATCAGGCTCGAGATTGCCCGGTTCGGGGAGCCATTGTGCCAGCAGGAGGACAGAAGCCACCAGCATCAGGAGGTCAGCAGAGAGGACCTATACTCCCTTCACAGTCAGCACAGTTTGAGAAGGCCAAGCAGCAGACAGGAAACAAGAAGTAAGGACAGATTTTTGCTCTCACTCAGGGAGAAGATGGAACCGAAGGTGAGGCTATCACATGTACTATTTTAGTAGGTTCATTGCCTGCTATAGTGTTATTTGATTCTGGTGCCACCTTATCATTTATATCATCTAAATTTGTAGCTGTGCATAGGATAGCTACTTCTACTATGCCTAAGAGTTGGAAAATTATTACTGGTGGGGGTATAGTACCTGTGACTAGTACATGTAGAACCTGTTCGGTAGTTATTTGTGGCCGAGAGATGAGAGCTCGACTTTTGGTATTACCTATGCCAAATTTTGACGTAGTACTGGGTATGGATTGGCTTAGTCAATATCATGCTATATTGGACTGCCACAGGGGTTGTGCTATATTTAGACGCCAGGCCAGCCGGAGTTTGAATTTCAGAGAGGAAGCATTGAGAAGGGAGTATCTCAGTATCATGGAGCTTGCATGGCGATGGAGGTTGCCCCGCCACCGATCATTGATGAGTTTTCTGATGTCTTTCCCGATGATCTGCCGGGTCTACCACCCGACAAAGAGGTTGAGTTCACCATTGAGCTCATACCAGAAGCGGCACCAATCTCTTCAAATGTTTATCGACTGGCAAAGAAGGAGCTGGATGAAATGAAGGTACAATTGCAGGAGTTGCAAGACAAGGGGTTTATCAGACCAAGTGCATCACCATGGGGAGCCCCGGTCTTGTTTGTGCCAAAGAAAGATGGAACAGTTCGCATGTGCATTGATTATAGGGCTCTTAATGCTGTGACGATCAAGAACAAGTATCCCCTGCCCATAATTGATGATCTATTTGACCAGCTGACAGGAGCCCAGGTATTCTCGAAGATTGATCTGAGATCGGGATACCATCAAGTGAAAGTTCGGAAAGAAGACATCCAGAAGACGGCATTCAGGACTCGGTATGGTCATTACGAGTTCTTGGTAATGCCCTTTGGTTTGACAAATGCACCGACTGTATTCATGAATTTAATGAATAGAGTATTCCATGAATATCTTGATAAATTTGTCGTAGTATTTATCGACGACATTTTGGTGTATTCAAAGAACCATGAAGAGCATAAGGATCACTTGAGGAAGGTGCTGGAGGTCTTGAGGCATCAGAAGTTATATGCAAAGCTGAGTAAGTGTGAATTTCTGCTAGATCACATTTCATTTCTTGGGCATGTTATCTCAGGGAAAGGCATAGAAGTGGATCCGACGAAGATATCAGCAGTGGAGTCGTGGCCAACTCCAACCGATGTTTCAGAGGTACGAAGTTTTCTAGGGCTTGCTGGATATTAACGGAGGTTCGTAGAGAATTTTGCAAGAATTGCGGAGCCCATGACAAAGTTGACTCGCAAGGATCAGAAGTTCGAGTGGACGGAAGAGTGCCAAGCTGCCTTTGATGAATTGAAGAAGCGCCTTACTACTGCACCAGTTTTGACCATTCCATCGGGATCAGAAGGTTTTGTCATCTATAGTGATGCATCCGGGAAGGGATTAGGATGCGTATTGATGCAGCATGGGAAGGTAGTTGCATATGGTTCTCGGCAGTTGAGGACCCATGAGAAGAATTACCCCACGCACGACTTAGAGCTTGCGGCGGTGATATTTGCCTTGAAGCTTTGGAGGCATTATTTGTATGGAGAAACAGTGGAGGTATATACAGATCATAAGAGCCTCAAGTATGTCTATACTCAGAAGGATTTAAATTTGAGACAGAGGTGTTGGCTTGAGTTGATGGCAGATTTTGATATCGAGTTACAGTACCATCCAGGGAAGGCTAATTCAGTAGCAGATGCATTGAGCCGGAGGCCTATGGCACACTTCTTGACATCACAAAAGGAGTTGCTTTATGACTTGGAAAAGATGGGCATTGAAGCTGTTAGGCCTGGAGGAGTTGCACAGATGATGAATATTCAGGTTCAGTCTTCATTAGTAGAGCGGATCAAGGCGACCTTACCGACAGATGCCAGATATCAGAGGCTTCGACAGAGGACAGAGCAAGGATTGCAGACTGGATTGAGGATTCACGAAGATGGGACCTTGAGGTGTGGAGACCGTCTCTATGTTCCTAACGGAAAGATCAGGCAGGAGCTGATGACAGAGGCTCATAGCTCGATTTATTCTATTCATCCAGGAGGTACGAAGATGTACAGGGACCTGAGACAGCACTACTGGTGGCATGGAATGAAGCGTGAGATAGCACGATTTGTAGCAAAGTGCTTGGTGTGTCAGCAAGTCAAGGCTGAGCATCAGAGGTCCACAGGATTGTTGCAACCGCTTCCGATACCTGAGTGGAAGTGGGAGCACATCATATGGATTTCGTTACGGGATTTCCAAGGAGCCCAGCTGGACGAGATACAGTTTGGGTGATTGTGGACAGATTATCGAAGTCTGCTCATTTCATACCATTCCGAGTGGGGCAATCTACAGAGGTATTGGCAGACTTATATATGAAGGAGATAGTGCGATTACATGGAGTACCAGTCAGTATAGTCTCCGATCGAGATACGAGATTCACATCGTACTTCTGGAAGAGCATGCAGGAAAGTCTGGGCACAAGACTGAAGTTCAGCACAGCTTATCACCCTCAGACAGACGGGCAGTCAGAGCGTACCATTCAGACGTTGGAGGATATGTTGAGAGCTTACATGTTGGATTTTGGAGGATCCTGGGAGGATCACTTGCACTTGGTAGAATTTTCTTACAACAATAGCTACCAGGCAAGTATCCAGATGGCCCCTTTTGAAGCATTATACGGGAGGAAGTGTCGATCGCCAGCATGTTGGGGTGATGTAGGCGAGAGACAGATATTGGGACCAGAGTTGGTGACTCGTACAGTAGATACAGTCAAGATGATTCAGGGACATCTACGAACAGCACAGGACCGGCAGAAACAGTGGATAGACACTCATAGGTGACCTCTTGAGTTCAAGGAAGGAGATCATGTGTTCTTGAGAATCTCCTCGACTAGAGGTACAATCAAATTTGGAGTCAGAGGAAAGCTCAGCCCAAGGTACATCGGACCGTTCGATGTGTTGGAGAAAGTTGGCGAGGTTGCATACAGATTGGCACTTCCGCAGTCATTGGAAGGCGTCCATGATGTATTTCATGTCTCCCAGTTGAGGAAGTATGTGGCAGACCCTAACCACGTACTTGATCATTCAGAGATCACCGTGGGACCGACTTCGTCCTACGAGGAGCAGCCTGTGGAGATCCTAGACCGCAGAGAGAAAGTGTTGAAGGGGAAGACCATTCGACTAGTCCGAGTTGCGTGGAAACACCATTCTCCAGGCGAATCGACTTGGGAGCGGGAAGATTCTATTCTGGAGCATTTTTCATACCTACGTGAGGCGTCTGGTATGACTTAATTCTGTTAATATTCACTCTCTAGATTTTGCTTAACTTAGTTGTAAATTTCCTAAGATTTAGAATGATGATTGTGTGATTTCTTTTATTCCAGCTTGCTTTAATTTCGAGGACGAAATTTTAATAAGTTGGGGAGAATGTAAAACTCCTCAAAATATTTTATTTTTATTTATTATTATTTATATTTTGTTACAAAATTTTGTTATTCGTTAAATAAAATGCTTTTACCCTAATTGTTAAATTGAATATATATAGTTTAGAAAAATATGTTATATATGTATATATATGCAAAGTTTGTGTGTGCATTGTATTATATAACCCTCACCCTTAACCCTAAGACTAAACTTAGGTTAACTCTAACCTTAGACTCATTTAGATTTTTTTTTTCTAGATTATTTATATATATATATATATACTTATATATATAAAGTATTACTATTCATCAGTTTTTATTATTGGAGTATATGTATTATATCTATACTTTTTAGTTATGGCATTACTACTTGAGCAAAACCCAAATCCATTTCATTTATTCCAAACCCAACCTTAGCTCAGCCATGGGCAAACTAACTACCCCTAACCTAGGCCCAACCCATTAGGAATTCCTAAGCCTTTGGATCTCATCCATGCATATATATCTAAGCAACTTCTCTCAAACCTAACCCTAATAATTTCCTCCACAAGCCTCCACCTCTTCCCATCCTCACCGCCACCCTATCCCTCTCTCTCTCCAATCCCGACCCCCCCCACCTTCGGACTAAGCCCCGCCATCGGGCGACGGAAGCGCGCGCCCCCGGTCTTCCGCGCGTGCAGCCGGCCCTCCCGCGCTCGCTGCAGCCGACCGGCCCCGATCCGGCGACCCCCCTCGTCGGTGCGACCCCCCTCGTCGGCGAGCCACCTCCCTGCGGCGTGGCGAGGTATTGTCCCGACCACCCACGTGTCCTCTGACACGTGTGATTAGGTTGCAACAATTAGGTTATTCATTGTTGAATTATTTGTGTAATTATATGGCTGTGTAATGATTTAATTAATGATTAATTGATGCTAATTACGATCTAAATTATTAGCCTAATGATTAGGATCATTAGTGTAGATTCTATATTAATTATGTCAGATTTTTATATAATTTATTCGTAATTATTAAGCATTTAACTGGTGGCATTAATGCAGTTTTTTGTGTAAATTCCACAGTATTATATATTCTGTTTTTGATTTTTAGAATTTAATTCATTAGGAATTACTTGCTATGATCTATACATAATTTATAGGTAATTATGTAATCTAATTACTGTTAAATTTTCAGGATTTAATAAATAGTTTAGATATTTTAATTATATTTTAAACTGTGGATTATTGTATCTAAATGACTATTTATTTACACTGTTTCGGATTTTTATTAATTAATTCACTAAGAATTAATTAATGATCTTTATACAAGAATTGTATATATAATTTATATCTATTTACTGTAAAATTTTCAGAATAAAATAATTATATTTGTTATTTATTTTATATTAATTCAGTGTTAAATATTATTGATTATGTAATTAGTTCATTACTAAGTTTTAATTTTTATTAAATATAAATTATTATGGTAATGTTCATAAATGTATAGTCACGGTTGGAGAAATGTTATTTTCTGTGAATTATGAATTTTCATAAATTTATTAGTAAATTTTTAATATTTAATTCTAATTTGAATAGCTAAAATAGTAATTTTATATATTGAGTAGTTAAATGTTTTTAATTACTTATAATTAGGTAAATAATATTAAAAATATTATTTACAGTAGGTTTTCCTGGAAAAGTATTTTATAACCCAATTTAGATCTTTTTACTATTTATTAACTAGTATTTATAATTATTAGCACTAATCTAGTTATTAGATAGATATATATTAAATAAAGAAAATCCTATTTATGGTTTCTTTACAAATAATATATATCTATTATTCTGTCATTATTTAGCTTATTGTTAATAGACTAAAAAAATGATTTTTTATGGATTTTTACAAATTTTGTTGGTATTATTAGGAATTTGTGAAGGCATGTGTTAATTAATTGATTAATTAATTATCTATAAGTAATTAATTAATTATTAAATATATTATTTGTATTAATAATTTCAGAATATAAAAATTATAATAATAAGTACTTCATACTTATTATTGTATATTACTATTCATAATTATTAGTACTGATTAGCAAGTAATAATGGTTTGATATTAATTATTGATTAATTAGCAACTAAATGTATTGTTAATTTGGTTAATTAGTAATTAATTAGAGTTAATGCTTATATAGGATTATTTGCTTCGCGGAACTCGGACTCTACCTTGGACCCGGATACTCAGTTGCTGGACACAGGCAAGTACACCTTGCTTGACATTTACTATGCAGTATTTATATTTGACCAGTTATTGCTATTATGTGCACTCGTCTCCATTGATGACTACCTTGTATAGAGTTAGTATAAACTTGACACTGTCTCAGACATGTATCACATATGAGTGAGCTGAGTGCAGAGGTTCTGTGTTGACTGGCCATTAACATGTGATCTTGTGTCTGTTAGAAGTTGGTTAGTTTTACTATATATATGACGTCTTGCATATTGTTCGTACCGCATATACGGTACGAGTACATTGGGTGGGGAGAGCCTACTAGTGGTGTATGAGAATTTCTGTTTCCAATGGACGCTGGATGCTCGTAGCCCCTCGTTCCTCAAACCGTAGGACGCTTGGTGGCAGTTTCTTCTTCTTCTTCCCTTCTCATGTGCCACTAGAGATGTCTCAAGTGCATTTACACATAGATGGTTAGAACACCTTATTGTCTCCTTGTATTTCCTGTCCTTATTTGGTTAGGGAAATACTGGGTGGCATTCTTACTAGTTACTTTTACATTACTGCTTAGTTTTTTCTTGTATGTCTTTTTCCTGTGTATTTGTTATGTCCCTCTGAGGACCTGGTATCTTTTCCAGAGCTTGACGAGCACTTATTCCCGGCTGATTACGGAGTAGAGGGACTTGTTGACGACGACTTTGAGGTGGAGCCGCAGCCTTGATCCTCTGGAGGCTAGCTACATCTTCAGACGTGGGTTTCATTTCCAGTATTCCGTTCATTTCTATTTGCTACTTCATTTTTATTCCAGATGTACTCATTTACTTATTTAGTGGATTGTTCTCCTCTAGCCATAGTTGATATTTGGATTCTGTGGCACTGATTATTTTCCATTCAGTTATCTATTACTTTATTTCATGGATGAGACTAGTTTACCTGCCTGTGATGTTACTTTATTAGTTATACTTCAGCATACTACAATCGAATCATAGTCCATTAAATTGGGTTTAGCTATGCTAGATTGTACAGCTGGCATACCACGTGTTCCCAGTCCGATTATTTAGAACTGGGGCGTGACAGCTTGTCCTCCTCGGGCGGTTGGTGGTGGTGGGGCAGTCGCGTTTCTCTTCGGACAAAATCGAGATATGTGCTGGTTGAAACCACAAGTCCAACACTACCCTAACCATTTGCGACACTGTTCTTGGATGTGGCCCCTCTTCATGCAATACTGGCAGGTAAGAGCGTCTTGTACTTGATATGGGGCTGCTTGTGGCTGCTATTGATACTGTTGTGCTGCGGTCTTCTCTGGGACATTGGATCACTTTGCTGATCTCGATTGGCTGCTGCTTCCCCCTTGTGCGTCTCTATCTCTCTTTCGCTTACGCTTCAATTCTGTTTTTACCGCCTGTACGACCTTCAAGATTCTTTCATATGTGGTGGCCTGGCTGGTGGCGATGGCGATGCAGATTTCGTGTGAAAGTCCTTTTCTGAACTTCTTGGCTTTGGCTGCAGGAGTCAAGGCATCTGCAAAGCGGCTGAGGCGGGAGAACTCTGCGGTGTACTCGTCGACAGAGAGGTTGCCCTGCTCCAGGCTGTCGAACTCGTTCTCCAACTCTTCGCGGGCTGCCTCAGGATAGAACTTCATCTTGAACAGTTCCTTGAACTCCTCCCAAGTCACATCTGGTGTTGTGAATCGAGGCTTGTCTCTATACCACGTACGGGCGATATCGTAAAGCTGTATGCTAGCTGACTCGATCTTCAGGTCTTCAGGAACTCGAGTCATCCGAAGAATTCGATCAACGTTCTCTTACCACTCATCCGCGTAGAGAATCCCTTCCGTCCCTTTGTATTCCCTGGGCCTAAGGTCCATGAAATTATTGGAAGTTCCAGGGCGCGGTCGCGGAGCATCCCTAGTCTGGAGAGCCTCTCTCAAGGTGTCGCGGAAGACGTCGGCCTGCCGCGTCTGGTAAGTGATGAGCTGCTGGAAGATTTCGAGGAGAGCAACAGTGTCCAGTGCAGGTGGCGGAGGCAGAATATGTGCTGGATATCCGGCAGGCGCTGGATACGTCGCTGGTGTTGGATGAATCATAGGAGCTGGATGCATCACCGGTGCAGGGTGCATGGTAGGTGCTGGATGCGGAACTTGTGCTGGTGGTGGAATATCGTATCTGCGGAATCTCGAGTGTTGCGGTTGAGCCAGGTCATCCTAATGAGTAAGCTGGCCTCTCTGCGTCGACGGGGTCATGTAGGTGAAGAATCCTCCTGCAGTCGGTAGGGTGTTCAGGGAGGCGTTGTTTCTGCCATGAGAATCCATTTACTGCAATAAAAGAAAACATTAGACGGCACAAAGATTTCAAGCATGATGCAAGTCAAGGATTTAATAAAAAATAGAGATCAATAGTGAGTGAAGACACGTGGATGAGATCTTAAGAGTCTAGTCCTATTTGCAGGCTCACGACGGTACAGTGACGTAACCGAAGTGATTAACGTTGACCTGCATGGGCCACCAAAAAATTTGTCACGACCCGCACCTGCTTTTCGGATACAAGACGTGTCCAAGTCCAGCCTACGCCACAGTATCGGCGGTAGAACGTTGTCTAGCATATACATCTGTCACAAGAATCTAGAACATTCGGGGCAATCTATATCTCATCCACAAAACTAAGATACAATCAAATAACTCAAATGAAACTGAATGATAAATAATAATATGAGCTCAAGTTTATCGAGTATCCAAGTCACGTCCGGTGGACACAAATCCACTACCAACAGACGGAATAAAAAGTACATGAAATGGGAATAACTGAGTCAAAACTACTAATCATCAAAGTACCCTCGTCTGCAGTAGTACCGTAGTCCAAGGCTGGCTCTGCTCGTGTGCACCTGGCTCAATACTTGGCTAACCTGAAGAGATCATCAGGTCCTCAGAGGACTAGCAAGATACATAATATACAAGCCTTTCTAACAGTTTATCATGCATGAAAGGAATCCAGGATACAAACAGAAAAAGCTAAACAATCACGAGACATGAATGTATGAACGACTACGCATAAATGAACTGCAGGAAGACAAATAAACAAGAGATCAATGGAATACCAAACCCTTGCCCCGAGTGTGGACTCGCAGGTTTGAACTAATCACTAACCCTCGCCCCGAATGTGGACTCGCAGGTCAGTTTCAAAACAAGTTACCCTCGTCTCGTGTGTGGACTCGCAGGTGCAAACGATCAACCCTCGTCCCGTGTGTGGACTCGCAAGTTGTAAGAAATCGAAATAAGGAAATAGCAGTTCAATTTATAACGTGATCGTCTTACGATAGAACTCAAACCAGTACAAGTGAAAAACATATTCAAATAAGGCTACAAGGCTAGCTGTGAGCAATGATGAAGCACATGTCAGCAATCAACTGGATAATGAAAGCAGATAAGCATGTAAATAAAGCTGTAACGAAAGGCAAGGTATACTTGCCTGTGGTCCTGAGCTGCTGGTACGGATCAGGATCCGTATCGAGGTCAAGTGGCCTGTTTATGCATTCAATGTCAGAAGACAAAATAAAAACCAATATCACTCCTATCTAAAATATCTATTGAATTCCTAACATGGTGAATTCTATACTGGTGAGATTGCCTATAGCTATCATCATTGTCTTGTTTGGTGCTTTTAAACCATTCATGAGTTGGTATGATATATCATAGAAGAACCCCTCTTCATCATTAAATCAAACACTTACAGTTCATTCCCTCCGGTTTGGTAAAAGACAACAATTTGCAAGTATAAAAGTGTATTATGTTTACCTTTTGGATCCTGCGAGCGAGGCCTTGACCGCTCCTTCGACTGTTCCTTCCTTCTGTTCCTGTCCTTCTCGTGATGGAAAGGAAAAATATGCTAGGGTTTTGCGAAAGGAATTGGTCGATCTCTTGAGCTTATATACAAGGCTTCTATATAGGATTATATTGGTTTTTGGATCGGACTAAGATTCAAACGAAGGATTTGAGAAACTCCTATTCTCATCTACTCTGTTTTAAACAGAACTAGTTGGGGTCGGCCAGGTATCCAAATTTGAATTGGGCCAATTGCAATTAAGCCCTTCTTATAGATTCGGTTTGCAAACCCCCCCCCCCCCTCAGACACCAATTTCATTATATACCATTACATATTACCTATGATAAGCCTCATTTGTCACGCCCCAGTACCGGAATACTGAGACGGACTAGGCCAGCTACTCCATATGAGGTATATAAACGTCATACGGCGATCGTGGCTGTCAAGAGACAAGGGGGTGCATACTACAATCAAGTCTCCTATGGTCTCACAGAGCATCTATGTCTCAATCAATCAAAATAAGAAGCAGTAAATAATGATCATATAAGACAAAGCAGAAAGGCGTCCCCGACGCTTCATCAAAATGATTCATGAGCCTAGCTATACAAAATGATAATCTAGTACCGAGAGTCAATAGTACATAACCTTAATCAGCTGCAGTCTGATTTAACTACAATTATACAAAGGAAACTAGTGTCCAGAACTGCCGGCTAAACAAGTGCCGGTGGCTAAACGCCAAGTACAAAATAGAAGATATCAGAGCGGTGAAAAAGAAACCCACTCATGGTCCCTGGCGCCCATACTCCTGGTGTGCACCATTGTTCGGGTAGAAGGCTGGATCCTCTGGCGCTGCTACGAGATCTGGCCAAACAAAACCAGCGGGGTCAGGCCCCGAATAGCAAGTACCACAAGGGAGCACAAAAGAGTGAGATAAATCCAATGAGTTAAATAAGACCTGATTCACGAGTTATAGGCTTATACCATATCATCGAGACAATACGACACCCTTACAACCAAACAAGGACAAACGGTGCCAATATCGTGCCGAGATAAGATATATCCTATAACCATGGGCAGGTAAAAGGGCTTCTGATCGCGACTTCGGTCTATAGCCTATCGTAGCACAATAGCCCAACCCAACAACCAAACAGGGACATGGGTTGGACCACGCACCACGATAGTCCATGTTCCTCGGTAGCTAACAGAAGAAAACATATCACAAATAAGTCAGCTTATAATCTGCCAATCAATCCTACGGCTTTCTATGATTTGTCTGGATTATCCCAGTAATGCAATATATATATAGGAATCCTCATATCGTATCGCATTCCAGCAGGGCTAGCCAAACCATTATATACAAGCAAGCACGAAATGCACTGGTCCCGAAAGGCCACCGCGCTAGAATAAGCAGTAACGGTTCCAGCTCTCCTATAGGAAGAGCTGGCTCGGCAGTCACAAATCAGATACTGCACTCCACTAGTGCGGATGACTATACAGTATCCGAGGCGGCCAACCCAATGCGCCAGGACGGGACCCAGGGCGGCTGGTGACGTACGATCTCGAGATTCTGTTCCCTCCCAATGCTTCTACCGATTTAAGTTGCTTAGCTTAACCCTATCTTGATATTGGAATTACATATCGTGGTCACATGGTCATCCTCCTATATGTTGTACCATAGTACGTGTACCCTAAGTATGAATCCACATTAGCTCAATCTAGATCCATGCTTAGTGTAATACTTCAAACAACAATCAACATACCACAACACTATTACTGACCAATTACCATGACTGTGCTGGAAGGTACACATGTATTGACATATAACACGAATGATCACTTAGCACGTAGAGTCATACCTCAGTGCACTCATTAAATAGCACCGCAGTGCATACTAATATTGCATCTCAATACACACTTATTATAGGTACCAGCACGTATACAGGTAATCAGGTCAGGAACACGGTCAAGTCAGGAAGTCACGTGGACCCCTCGTGACATAAAAGTCACATATGAATTCAGGTTAAAGTGAGACATGAAGGTCCTTGAAGCCAAGACAAAGATCTACAACTTTTATGTTGGAAGTTGGAAGAAATTCTGGCCACGAATCAGCCAAATAGGACATAAAACATATAAAAATAGCCAAAATAGGCACTATAAGCGGCAGTAGATGGGTACTCATCTATGCGGCTGGGTAAGTGGGAACCCATCTATGCTGCTGGGTAAATGAATCTCCGGCGGCTGGGTAAGTGGGTACCCATCTATGCGGCTGGGTAAATGAATCTCATGCGGCTGGGTAAGTGGGTACCCATCTATGCGGCTGTGTAAATGAATCTCATGCGGCTGAGTAAGTGGGTACCCATCTATGCGGCTGGGTGAATGAATCTCATACGGCTGGATAAGTGGGTACCCATCTATGCTGCTGGATAAATGAATCTCATGCGGCTGGGTAAGTGGGTACCCATCTATGCGGCTGAGTAAATGAATCTCATGCGGCTGAGTAAGTGGGTACCCATCTATGCGGCTGGATAAATAAATCTCATGCGACTGGGTAAGTGGGTACCCATCTATGCGGCTGAGTAAATGAATCTCCTGCGGCTGAGCAAATGAATCTCATGCGGCTGAGTAAATGGGTACCCATCTTCTCCGAAAATCTGAGAAGGATGGCCATGGAACCCACAACTTCCAAGCTCCATAAAACCTTCACTCTAAGTCCAAATTTGGACTTCCATAGGTCAAAATGGGGTAGAACGAAATTCTCTAAAACATAGAACAACTAGATTTTGAAAACAAAGAAGTTTGATAGATCAAAACCCAAGAAAACCGAAAATGGTACAAACTTAGATCTACACAAAACTAGCCATTAAAATTAAAACTCCAAGAACTAAACTTGTAGAGGATGATGAGAAGAACAATATAGGCAAATCATATCAAAGAAAAATCAAGAAATAAAAAATGCAAGCATCTCTCCATTTGGTGCAAGATGTACTTGCCTATTGGTTGGGAGGAAAAGAAATAAAAAGAGTGAATGAGGAGAGAGAGTGAGGAAGAGAATATATATAGGGATTGGCTTAAGAAAATCCTAAGCCCTAAACATGCTCTAACCATGTGACTAATGACATGTTAATTGCTACATGATACAACTAATTAAATTAATTAAATAAAATCCTAACCACAACACGGTTCAGAAATCCTATCATCGAAACAGTGAACCACGCCTACAACCAAACAAGGACAAGGGGTGGCACACTAATCCGCGACGAGATACTGTTCCATGCTATGGTCAGTTACAAATACAGGATACATGCAATAAAGATACAGGTGCCAAATACCATATACATAAAAAAATCAAAAATTTACGTATTCTGGGAATGGGGAGTGACATCTCTACCCTCCTTAGAAAAATTTTATCCTCGGAATTTTGATAAGGCTAGTCGAGCGCGCTCTCAGATCACGAAATACACTCATGACATATAGCAAGCACAATTATCAAACAACACATGACACATGAACAGTTTAAAAAAGCAAGAATAATTAAGTAACAACACAAACAATAATCATACCCTAGAAGGAAATGATCGGAGACATACGAATAAAATATGTCTCTCAAGTCAGGTAGGAATTCGTCCTCGAGGTCCTACGCTGACTCCCAAAGTGGACACGGGTCAACGCTTGAGATAAGTCGGTACCAATGACTAAATCAAGAACGAGACTCTGCCCAGGACGTACTCTCGTAATCAAGACACATGATGAATATCACGTATCACATGATACGAGAGCAGATGAGTGAGATGAGAAAGTCGCCTTCACTCTTCGAATATAAAACTCAAGGAATTATAAATAATACTCAAAACTTACCCAAAATCTGACCGCCTTCAGCCAACCTCTGCTCTAATACTCCAAATTCTTCTTGCATTTATCCCTGCCTTCCCTGGCCCTGCTGTCTATCCTGATATTGTGCTTGTCGGTACATCTGAGCTTGCATCAGTAAGGGGCGATGGGCTAGTGGCCTCACTGCTAGTGCTGGCCCTTGATACGGTGCTACCTCTGGAGCTGGCAACGCCAAAAACCGTTGAGCTGGCCCTCCTGGCCTCTGCATCATAGGACAATTAGCAATCCTATGGTCTGGACTGCCACACCTCAAGCATAATCCATTAGCTGAACGACACACATCCCTAGTGTGCCCTCCCTTACCACAGTAAGTGCAATCCACTGGTGCTTCCTGACGCTGCTGCTGGTTCCTCTGTTGCTGCTGTCGAACTGGTGCAGTCACAATTATCGTGACTGGTGTTGCATCACAAATACGGATGCCAGGTGCTAGTGCTGACGTCCGAGGTACTGCTCCTCCCCCAGCACTCTGCGTATGAGACCTCTTCTGGCCCCCAGTCCTTGCTGATAACCTTTGAATAGTAAGCTCGTGCCTCCGAGCCGCCGTCAATACTGCATCGAATGTCTGGTAGTCGTGCCCCTCGACCAGCTGTAAAATCTCTAGGTGAAGTCCCTGATGGAACCTCATTGCTCTCTCTGGCTCTGTCGCCACCATCATCCGAGCAAACCTACTTAACCTGCAGAACTCCGCTGCATAACCATCCACCGTCTTACCAGCCTGCTTGAGACTGATAAACCTCTGTTGTAGCTCATACCGCGCTACCATGCCAAAGTACTTGGCCTTGAATCTGGTACTGAAGCTATCCCAGGGAACAGGACGTCTCATTCCAACCTCTTCCGATGCCCACCAATCGCGGACGAGATCCTAAAGTAAAAGTCTGACCTGGTCAACCTTCTCTTCTGTTGGAACCTTTGCTGCGATCAATATGGCCTCTGTATCCTGAAGCCAAGCATTCACCGTGATGGCATCCTCCGTGCCGTCAAAATATTTCGGGTTAAGTCGACAAAACCTTCCGGACGCTCCTGAATCATTCCTGACACTTCTCTCAAGGGCTAATTGTAACCCCTGATTCTGTAGCATATTTTGTTCTTGTTGTCGGGTCTGTTGTTGCTGTTGGGCTGCCGTCTGACGTTGCTGGTGTAGTGCCCTGTCCCACTCAGTCAATTGGCAGAATCAAAATGCCAACGGCATTCGGACTTAGCCTTACAACGGCTACTAGAAGACATCGCTCGGTCGAAGCGACCGCTCGCTCAGGTGGGGTAGTTTCGGTGAACTTGCCTCATCTTAGCCTTCACATAATAAATCGCATGTTTTCAACTTGCACAAGTAGGCTTGATAATAAAAGAGACGAATCCACACAGCTAAAAGGAATAATCCCGACGGGTCGAATTGAGTTAGAATATGGAAAGGTCCAACGGTCGGCTTAGAGTTGGTGCACGGCGTGCTTTGAAAATGACACTCGATCCTTCGTCCCGTGGCTTGGGAGAAGGAAAGTTGGTTGAGTCGACGAAGTTATGAACATAGCCTAAGTCATAGGCGTCGCCCGCATGAATGTTTCATAAAGCATGCACGGTCCTGTCGTCCAAGGCTTGGCATAGCCTTGGCTTGCCCCATGAGTTAAGTTGCGTTGCACAGCTTGTGCCATAAGTCTAAACACCCAAATGACTTGGTCGTTCAAAGTTGAACGCGTGCACGGCACGTTCCATCGAGGCAAGGCTTGACGCGGCCTTTGCTCGTTAAGTTGTAGGCTTGAGTAAGTTAGGCAAAGTTATGTCGGTCGATCTAAGTCATTCGAAGTGCTGTCCCGCTCATTCTGCGGTTGTCAGGTTAAATAGTCCCACGATCCCAAGGCCCGTCATATAAACTATGACTTGGGCGATAGCGTCGCGTAGAATGGAAGTCGGTTTGAGGCACGATGTACGAACTTAGTGTCTAGGGCATGAACCACGGTTGATTGAATGAGTTTTGGAGAAAGGATTATTGAATAGGCATTGAGCTGAATGAAATGATATGGTAACATGGAAAGAATACTCGCGACCGTGGGTCGTCGAGCGGTCTCAAATGATAGAAAGAATGCTCGCGACCGTGGGTCGTCGAGGGGTCTCAAATGATAGATGGTTTGATATTGGTTTTGAAAGAGATGGTAACATTGGAAGAGGAATGACTGTATGAGACGTCAGTTTATGTCGAGTCTTGCATGGTCATTGGACAACTTGTCGACAAGGAGGAGTTTCCATGCGCGACAATCCTGGGCGACATGGGACCGCGGCGTTCCGGAGAGAAACATGGTATAGCCGTAGCTAGACGAACCGCTCGGATCATTCGAAAACTTTCAGCGGGGCTAGCTACCTGCGCTGAAAGGGTCGCCGAATGGCAAGGCTATAGTCCAGGATAGCTTGTGATGTTAGTGACCAATTCATATAGATGGGTCGGCACGGGCGACAATCCGCATGTGTGCCTTTGGATTGAGTCAGTTGGATGTGTGTACAGTTAGAACACAAGGCTTGGTCCTAAGATTTGGCATCAACATAGGCGACGTGCTACGGTACGAGATGCGGCGTCGGTCTTAAGTTGTTGGCATATAAGTTGCATAAGTTATGGTTTTGAGTTGTCTTGAGTTTAAGTCAGGAAATGCCGCAAGGCAAAATTGGTCAAGTGATACTTAGGCCAAGAAGTCTTGATTGGGTCTGTTGGTGATCGAAGTAGCAATGGCCGTGAGGCGGCGATATGGTGAAGTCACATTGAGTTGCGAGGCACGGTATGATGGATTTGTAAGCACAGTCACACGGAAATGGAGCTTCATCGCGTAGTTGCGTCTTTGATTATGGCCGTAAGACAAACACGACTCGATAGGTTAACGTTGTTGAGTTAACATTGATGTTGCAAGCACGAAATGGTCTAAAGACACAAAATAAACAAGACGTCGGTCATAAAACTGATCCTAAGGCAAGATTAGAAAGACAATCGATAAGAAGTGACTATGTTGCACAAAGTAAATCAAACGTGTTAGATTTTTATGGGTGGGCGAGAAGCTCATTCCACCAGTACAGTTGAGTACTGACACCCACATAGTTTCCATGTGCAGGCACAGGTAGAAGCTCGTGGTGCGGAGCTCGCTTGGATGCGTCGAGGCACGGAGTCCCTTGGCGATTCGAAGCGTGCGGTCGCATGGAGTAAAGACTTATACAGGACATAATGTATGGACATCGCCTTCCGAAGCATCCACTGGCTCAAGACTTGTAACTGAGAGATGAGAGAGAGCTGAGCGACTTGTAAATGTGAGATGAGTGAGCTTGAGCGATTGTAATATTGGCCTTGCGCCCCATTGTAACATTTATTTCAATATCAATAAAAAGAGTTTCTTCTGAATGACTGGTGTTTGTTCTAATTTCTGCTGCTATTATTCAATGTCTCTGCATGGGACTTCTGTGCGACGACCCCGTCGCAGCCGCTGAAATCGACCGTTATGGAATCCGCCTTGCACGAGCGCAATCTAGGCTCGTACGGCATCACGCCTTAGCGAGGACGATCGCTCCTACGGGAGTGGGGTGTGACATAATGGTATCAGAGCACGGCTTTACGTCCTTGGACTATCGATTGAATTCTTTAACTCGTTGTTTCCGCAAACTCTGTTGGTTTCGCAAGTGTTATCGTTGGTACGCTCTCTCTCAGTTGACCCACGGGATGTCCATACAATAAGTCTAACTATTTTGCAAAACGTAGGAGAACAATTTTTGATAAAAAATAAAAGATGGTTTGCGTAAGCACGGTTGGCTAAGTCGGGCTAGGCATATACACCAAAGTTGCGTCGACCTTAGAAAAGTCGAGTGCGGGAATTGAAATGTTCGAGCTAGAATGAGTTGAACTCGATTGAGTAAATGTGGGATGACTGTCGATAGGGGTGCTATCGAGCGACAATAACGTCGGTGCGATATAGGTGAGCGTGCTTGGAATTCGAGGAATGGTTCGAACGAAAAAATTTGAAGAAGTCAATTTTGATTCAAAGGATAGTTTTGAAAATTTGTTGAATGACTTCATTCCTGAGTGGTGTATGCGATAGGCTCAGGAATATCGATCGATCAATTGAGGATGCGGGGTGTCGTTGAGTCTATCAGCAAGCGTCGCACATATGCAAAGCCTTAGATCGTATATGATGGAGTGAGTTGTTGTCTTAAAGATTGACGAGTGGATTCGAACAACCTAGAATTGATGTGCATGAAACGTGTACGGGATTGAGGATTACGCAAGTATGAAACGCGAAAACGATTGAGTAGGTGAAATCGAATCGAGAAAAAGTAAAGGTGTAACGAATGGATAACTTGATCGAGGAAATCGAAACGGATCGTATACGAAATGTTTGCACGACGAGAAGATAGCGTGCATGAAAAGTTTGATTCGAATATTTGAAAATAACTTTAAGGATTGGATTGAATATTGCTCGATGATTGAGTTAGCAAGGAATATTGCGAATTGAGGAAATACGTTGGTCGATGACTTAAGATAAAGGGATAAGGATCAAACTTGAATTAAATATTGAGGAGATTATCCAGTCGGACGATAGCATCATTCGTACGACCCGAAATTGGTTGCAAAGGAAGATTGTCAAGTTATGCATATCGTCGATGGTATTGAGGCATATCAAAGATCGATATGCGATAACTCGGGGGTACTCTGACTCGGCGAATGACGATCGTGCAAGTGTTATTGTTCGGTTGGATGCAATACTTAGGATTTTGATCGAGATGGATGTTGGATGAAAATGATCGTGTCTTGATGGTTACGTTGATAGCCACAACGTCAACGATCTTGTCTTGCGCGAGCGCAACTCTAGCCTCGCACATGCGTCGCATCAGATTTGAGGCGATCGTTCTGCGTGAGTGCTGACATGGTGATTCATGTCGCAGGAATAATCGAACTCGAAAAATCAGGACGCGGCAACTTTGATTGTCTCGACTTGTTGGCTTGATACGAAGGAAAATTCAAGGATGTGAGTACTTGCGATTGATGAATGAATAAAACTTGAGGATTGAGTAGGTCCAATCCGCGCATCGAGAATGAACTAGTCTAGACGCAAAACAAGAGTTACGTCCCGATGAGGATGATTATCCCGCGGGAGCGTGCATGGTGATTTATGCCCACCATGGGTAATCTGAATCGCGTGAGATCGGGGCGCAACATATTGTTAAGCTAGACGACCTCATGATCGAATGCGTGAATCGGGATGAATGACTTAGGAAATATGAAATATGAATTGTGGTTTAGCGGTGGATTGTGTCGTAGCGTGCTTGACTTGAAAAGGATTGATAGGTGGATTATGTCGAACGTGTGCGAGGGATAGACTATACAAAATGGCTTGATGAACGAGCGATACGTTCTTGTTGAGTATTGGTTGGACGTGAGTTATCGTAGGATGGCTTTGCTGAATGACTCGGACCCCGTGCGATGAATATTGAGATGTGTGTAGGAAATCTATGCTCGAAGTTTAGAAATTGGAGTGATACGAGCTTGGGTAGAAACCCCGTACTATCAACTTGGTTTGACCTTAGGATGGGGTCAGTGTTGATATTGTTCTTTGGGAACTATGATTTTAATACTGACGGAAAGACATAGCCTAGCGGTTAGGCAGACGTCCAAGTGCGAAGTGGTAGAGTTTATGGAGGCACCACTCGTGAGTATCGGTTGACATGCACGTATATCAGGGACGCCCGAATACATGCACGATCCGACTCGAGTGGTGATGGGGGATTCTCTATCACGAGGCTTGGTTAAAATACATGTATTTTGGGGACGCCTGGAATATGTGCACGATCCAACTAAGTGATACGTTGAATCAAGTGAGACTTGAGGAATGGGAAAGTGTCGAGGATTTGATATCGTAAGCTTGGAAGAAAGGATTGAGGGTAGCACGAGCGTGGCTCGGATTTGAGGGAACGCATAGGAGAAGTGTGCACGAGAGTCGTTGAACGTTCGAGTGGTAAGTCAAGGAGTAAGTACTCAGTTAGTTTCGAGGACGAAACTTTTTCTGAGTGGTATATGATGTAGTGTCCCGTCCCGCTCAGTCAATCGGCAGAATCAAAACGCCAACGACGTTCGGACTTAGCCTTGCAACGGCTACTCGAAGACATCGCTCGGTCGAAGCGACCGCTCGCTCAGGTGGGATAGTTTCGGTAAACTTGCCTCATCTTAGCCTTCACATAATAAATCGCATGTTTTCAACTTGCACAAGTAGGCTTGATAATAAAAGAGACGAATCCACATAGCTAAATAGAATAATCCCGACGGGTCGAATTGAGTTAGAATATGGAAAGGTCCAACGGTCGGCTTAGAGTTGGTGCACGGCGTGCTTTGAAAATGACACTCGATCCTTCGTCCCGTGGCTTGGGAGAAGGAAAGTTGGTTGAGTCGGCGAAGTTATGAACATAGCCTAAGTCATAGGCGTCGTCCGCATGAATGCTTCATAAAGCATGCACGGTCCTGTCGTCCAAGGCTTGGCATAGCCTTGGCTTGCCCCATGAGTTAAGTTGCATTACACAGCTTGTGCCATAAGTCTAGGCACCCAAATGACTTAGTCGTTCAAAGTTGAACGCGTGCACGGCACGTTCCATCGAGGCAAGGCTTGACGCGGCCTTTGCTCGTTAAGTTGTAGGCTTGAGTAAGTTAGGCAAAGTTATGTCGGTCGACCTAAGTCATTCGAAGTGCTGTCCCGCTCATTCTGCGGTTGTCAGGTTAAATAGTCCCACGATCCCAAGGCCCGTCATATAAACTATGACTTGGACGATAGCGTCGCGTAGAACGGAAGTCGGTTTGAGGCACGATACACGGACTTAGTGTCTAGGACATGAACCACGGTTGATTGAATGAGTTTTGGAGAAAGGATTGTTGAATAGGCATTGAGCTGAATAAAATGATATGGTAACATGGAAAGAATACTCGCGACCGTGGGTCATCGAGGGGTCTCAAATGATAGAAAGAATGCTCACGACCGTGGGTCGTCGAGGGGTCTCAAATGATAGATGGTTTGATATTGGTTTTGAAAGAGATGGTAACATTGGAAGAGGAATGACTGTATGAGACGTCAGTTTGTGTCGAGTCTTGCATGGTCATTGGACAACTTGTCGACAATGAGGAGTTTCCACGCGCGACAACCCTGGGCGCCATGGGACCGCGGCATTCCGGAGGAAAACACGGTATAGCCGTAGCTGGACGAACTGCTCGGGTCATTCGGGAACTTTCAGCGGGGCTAGCTACCTGCGCTGAAAGGGTCGCCGAATGGCAAGGCTATAGTTCAGGATAGCTTGTGATGTTAGTGACCAATTCATATAGATGGGTCGGCACGGGCGACAATCCGCGTGTGTGCCTTTGGATTGAGTCAGTTGGATGTGTGTACAGTTAGAACACAAGGCTTGGTCCTAAGATTTGGCATCAACATAGGCGACGTGCTACGGCACGAGATGCGGCGTCGGTCTTAAGTTGTTGGCATATAAGTTGCATAAGTTATGGTTTTGAGTTGTCTTGAGTTTAAGTCAGGAAATGCCGCAAGGCGAAATCGGTCAAGTGATACTTAGGCCAAGAAGTCTTGATTGGGTCTGTTGGTGATCGAAGTAGCAATGGCCGCGAGGCGGCGATATGGTGAAGTCACATTGAGTTGCGAGGCACGGTATGATGGATTTGTAAGCACAGTCATACGGAAATGGAGCTTCATCGCGTAGTTGCGTCTCTGATTATGGCCGTAAGGCAAACACGACTCGATAGGTTAACGTTGTTGAGTTAACATTGATGTTGCGAGCACGGAATGGTCTAAAGACACAAAATGAACAAGGCGTCGGTCATAAAACTGATCCTAAGGCAAGACTAGAAAGACAATCGATAAGAGGTGACTATGTTGCACAAAGTAAATCAAACGTATTGGGTTTGTATGGGTGGGCAAGGAGCTCATTCCACCAGTACAGTTGAGTACTGACACCCACATAGTTTTTATGTGCAGACACAGGTAGAAGCTCGTGGCGCGGAGCTCGCTTGGATGCGTCGAGGCACGGAGTCCCTTGGCGATTCGAAGCGTGCGGCCGCATGGAGTAAAGACTTATACAGGACATAATGTATGGACATCGCCTTCCGAAGCATCCACTGGCTCAAGACTTGTAACTGAGAGATGAGAGAGAGAGCTGAGCGACTTGTAAATGTGAGATGAGTGAGCTTGAGCGATTGTAATATTAGCCTTGCGCCCCACTGTAACCTTTGTTTTAATATCAATAAAAAGAGTTTCTTCTGAATGACTTGTGTTTGTTCTAATTTTTGCTGCTATTATTCAATGTCTCTGCATGGGACTTCTGTGCTACGACCCCGTCGCAGCCGCTGAAATCGGCCGTTATGGAACCCGCCTTGCACGAGCACAATCTAGGCTCGTGCGACATCACACCTTAGCGAGGACGATCGCTCCTACGAAAGCGAGGCGTGACAGCTGGGTCTCCAATAATCCTCTAATAATCTGCAATAGTGCCGGCACATCTAATGCTAATGGTACTATCGATATCACTGGAGGTACGGGATCCTCTGGCCTCTGTAGCTCAACTGGCTCATGCTCGGTAACATTCTCGATGTGAATCTGTCCAGGTAGAGGGGCTACCCCTTGCTGATCTTCAACTGATCCCTGATCTACTGGATTCTCTCCCATGCCGGCTCCCCCAATAGCCGAGAATGATGTAACCCTAAAGGAAAGGATACAAGGTATCAAAAGACAGGACGGAAAGGAATAGAGGATGACAATCAAGTTAGCAATCAAGGTGGGAGAAAGAGAAAATGAATCAGGAGATCAAGGGGAACATGTTTTGATTGAGACTCCTATAATCGCAATACCCCACAAGTCTGAAAAACAGACCTGCATGGGCCACCACTAAAACCTTGTCACGCCCCAGTACCGGAATACTGAGACGGACTAGGCCAGCTACTCCATATGAGGTATATAAACGTCATACGGCGATCGTGGCTGTCAAGAGACAAGGGGGTGCATACTACAATCAAGTCTTCTATGGTCTCACAGAGCATCTATGTCTCAATCAATCAAAACAAGAAGCAGTAAATAATGATCATATAAGACATAGCAGAAAGGCGTTCCCGACGCTTCATCAAAATGATTCATGAGCCTAGCTATACAAAATGATAAGCTAGTACCGAGAGTCAATAGTACATAACCGTAATCAGCTGCAGTCTGATTTAATTACAATAATGCAAGAAAACTAGTGTCCAGAACTGCCGGCTAAACAAGTGCCGGTGGCTAAATGCCAAGTACAAAATAGAAGATATCAGAACGGTGAAGAAGAAATCCACTCATGGTCCCTGGCGCCCAAACTCCTGGTGTGCACCATTGTTCGGGTAGAAGGCTGGATCCACTGGCGCTGCTACGAGATCTGGCCAAACAAAACCAGCGGGGTCAGGCCCCGAATAACAAGTACCACAAGGGAGCACAAAAGAGTGAGATAAATCCAATGAGTTAAATACGACCTGATTCACGAGTTATAGGCTTATACCATATCATCGAGACAATATGACACCCTTACAACCAAACAAGGACAAACGGTGCCAATATCGTGCCGAGATAAGATATATCCTATAGCCATGGACAGGTAAAAGGGCTTCTGATCACGACTTCGGTCCATAGCCTATCGCAGCACAATAGCCCAACCCAACAACCAAACAAGGACATGGGTTGGACCACGCACCACGATAGTCCATGTTCTTTGGTAGCTAACAGAAGAAAATATATCACAAACAAGTCAGCTTACAATCGGCCAATCAATCCTACGGCTTTCTATGATTTGTCTGGATTATCCCAGTAATGCAATATATATATAGGAATCCTCAGATCGTATTGCATTCCAGCAGGGCTAGCCAAACCATTATATAAAAGCAAGCACGAAATGTACCGGTCCCGAAAGGCCACCGCGCTAGAATAAGCAGTAACGGTTCCAGCTCTCCTATGGGAAGAGCTGGCTCGGCAGTCACAAATCAGATACTGCACTCCACTAGTGCGGATGACTATACAGTATCCGAGGCGGCCAACCCGATGCGCCAGGACGGGACCCAGGGCGGCTGGTGACGTACGATCTCGAGATTCTATTCCCTCCCAATGCTTCTACCGATTTAAGTTATTTAGCTTAACCCTATCTTGATATTGGAATTACATGTCGTGGTCACATGGTCATCCTCCTATATGTCGTACCATAGTACGTGTACCCTAAGTATGAATCCACATTAGCTCAATCTAGATCCATGCTTAGTGTAATGCTTCAAACAACAATCAACATACCACAATACTATTACTGACCAATTACCATAACTGTGCTGGAAGGTACACATGTATTGACATATAACACGAATGATCACTTAGCACGTAGAGTCATACCTCAGTGCACTTATTAAATAGCACCGCAGTGTATACTAATATTGCATCTCAATACACACTTATTATAGGTACCAGTACGTATAAAGGTAATCAGGTCAGGAACACGGTCAAGTCAGGAAGTCACGTGGACCCCTCGTGACATAAAAGTCACATATGAATTCAGGTTAAAGTGAGACATGAAGGTCTTTGAAGCCAAGACAAAGATCTACAACTTTTATGTTGGGAGTTGGGAGAAATTCTGGCCACGAATCAGCCAAATAGGACATAAAACATATAAAAATAGCCAAAATATGCACTATGAGCGGCAGTAGATGGGTACTCATCTATGCGGCTGGGTAAGTGGGTACCCATCTATGTTGCTGGGTAAATAAGTCTCATGCGACTGGATAAGTGGGTACCCATCTATGCGGCTGGGTAAATGAATCTCATGCGGCTGAGTAAGTGGGTACCCATCTATGCGGCTGGATGAATGAATCTCATACGGCTGGGTAAGTGGGTACCCATCTATGCTGCTGGGTAAATGAATCTCATGCGGCTGGGTAAGTGGGTACCCATCTATGCGGCTGAGTAAATAAATCTCATGCGGCTGAGTAAGTGGGTACCCATCTATGCGGCTGGGTAAATGAATCTCATGCGGCTGGGTAAGTGGGTATCCATCTATGCGGCTGAGTAAATGAATCTCGTGCGGCTGAGTAAATGAATCTCATGCGGCTGAGTAAATGGGTACCCATCTTCTCCGAAAATCTGAGAAGGATGGCCATGGAACCCACAGCTTCCAAGCTCCATAAAACCTTCACTCTAAGTCCAAATTTGGACTTCCATAGGTCAAAATAGGGTAGAACGAAATTCTCTACAACATAGAACAACTAGATTTTGAAAACAAAGAAGTTTGATAGATCAAAACCCAAGAAAACCGAAAATGGTACAAACTTAGATCTACACAAAACTAGCCATTAAAATCAAAACTCCAAGAACTAAACTTGTAGAGGATGATGAGAAGAACAATATAGGCAAATCATATCAAAAAAAAATCAAGAAATAAAAAATGCAAGCATCTCTCCATTTGGTGCAAGATGTACTTGCCTATTGGTTGGAAGGAAAAGAAATGAAAAGAGTGAATGAGGTGAGAGAGTGAGGAAGAGAATATATATAGGGGTTGGCTTAAGAAAATCCTAAGTCCTAAACATGCTCTAACCATGTGACTAATGACATGTTAATTGCTACATGATACAACTAATTAAATTAATTAAATAAAATCCTAACCACAACACGGTTCAGAAATCCTATCATCGAAACTGTGAACCACGCCTACAACCAAACAAGGACAAGGGGTGGCACACTAATCCGCGACTAGATACTGTTCCATGCTATGGCCAGTTACAAATACAGGATACATGCAATAAAGATACAGGTGCCAGATACCATATACATAAAAAAATCAAAAATTTACGTATTCCGGGAATGGGGAGTGACATCATTATATAAAATATATTAGTAAAATATATTCATAAATCTAAAATTATTGTCTCATGCCAATAAAATACTGAGAATAAAATAAAAAAAATCAATAATCAGAACGGGGGTTTACAATCAGTCGGTAAGCCATTGCTGATTTGTTGAATATGTTCGACGGAATTCCGTTGCTAATCCGTCGAACTAGTCCACTGCTAAGTCGTTGCTAAGTTATCGCTACCCATCCGCCACGTTTTTACACTACTAAAATACCCCACTTTACCGACGGAAGTTTAGCGACGGACGAATTCCGTCGCTAATAGCGACCAGTTTCCGACATCTTAGCGACGGATTAGCGACAGACAACATAACATAATTTTTTCCAATTTTAAATGTAAAAATTTGTCGGATTTCCGTCGCTAAGTCGACGAACGTTAGCGACGGATTCTTTTTCGTCGCTTATTCGTCGCAAATGTTGGCGGCAAAATCTTTAAAACATTGGCGGGAACTTTAGCGACTAACTGGCGACGGATATATCCGTCGGAAAACACCTTTTAATTGGCGACGGTTTAGCGACTAATTTATTCCGTCGCTATTCCGTCGCTAGGTTCTGTGCCCTAACTTAAATTGAACCGACGGGGGGGAATTTTTCATTCCCCCCAAAACTCTCTCTCTCTCTCGCGGCTCTCTCTCTCTCGCGCGCGGCTCTCTCTCTCTCTCGCGGCTCTCTCTCTCTCTACCAGGTATCTCTCTCTCTCTCTCTCTCTCTCTCTCTCTCTCTCTCTCTCTCTTTCTCTAATTTTGGGTTTTGGGGCCGGGGGGGGGGAGTGGGGGGGGGGGTCGGCTTCGCGGGGGGTCGGCTTCGCGGGGGGTGGAGAGGGCGGGGGGGGGTGGTGAATGGGGTCAGGGGGTCGGGGGGTGTGGGGAATGGGGGCATGGGGGTGGGGGGGGGAATGAGGGTCGGGGGGTCGGGGGGGTGGGGAATGGGGGCAGGGGGGTCGGGGGGTGGGGGTGGAGAGGGCAGGGTGGGCTCCGGAGTACCCCCGGATTCAGCTTCATCCTGCTACCGGTGAGTACATCCGCGGACCCGCGGATCCTCCGACGCCTCCAGAGAGGCCGATAGGCGAGAACCGACGAGAGCTATGGCCCGCGGGTGATACGTAAGTAAATTTAAGTTAATTTATTAAATTTGTTTCATTTATTCAAGTTAATAATCCAGTCTTTGCTTCTTTGTAGGTTTTTCCCGTATGATGCTGCCCGGATACTCGGGCAAATTATCCGGGAAAACTACCATGGCCCCTACCTCAATTTTTCTGAGGTGCCTCAGAACATGCAGTACGTCTGGCTCGAGGAGATGAAGGTATATATATATATCTTTTGGTTAATTATTAATTATTCTTTAATCCACTAATTTTTTAATTATGTGATAATTTAATTTGTATGTCAGACGACGTTCTGGTGACCCCCCCATCGCGAGGAGTTGATTCGCAAGGCCTACAAAGCCGCCGCCGGGAAGAAGATACGGGATGCGGTGTACGACGTTCGTACGGCGCATTCAAGGAAGAAGTGGCTCCGGGAGGAGTACTACGAGTAGATGTTGGATAAGATGAATACTGCTCAGTACAGGGAGAAATCAGAGAAAGCGAAGGCGAGCAGACAGGCCGCTGGTCTGCATACGGGAGGTTCAAGGCCCCACGCAGCGACGCGTGCAGATTTGGTGAGATACCGCAAATTTATTTCACTATTAAATTCGGTACTATTAATATACGTAGTTAATTAAATTCGACGTATATTTCGTATGCAGGCACAACGGGCGGTAAAGGAGGGGAGAGAGCCGGAGTCGGTCACCGCCTACGATGTATTCCTGCATACACACAAGAGGCGGGCAGACGGGAGCTTCGTCGACGCGAGGGCCCAGGCGACTGATGTAAGTAATTACGTTTATGAGATTTATATTAGAAATATAATTATTGTTAACTTAATTAGGTGAACGTAGGATTCAAATTATAACTTAGGGAAACATAGGATTTAGATTATAACTTAGGAAAACTTATAGTATAAACACATTCATTGGATAGGCTGCATATCGTGAGGCCCTTAGTCAGATTGAGCCCCCTGCCGAGGTTGTCGGCGAAACGACGCCCACCCAGACGCCCTCTTCTATGGCCGCTCGCTACGACGACGTGTTCGTAGAGTCTGTCGGCGGCTTTAATAAAGGGCGCGTCTACGGCGTAGGTTCCCTGGCGGCGTCGTTGCAGGGCGCGACTCCGAGATATCCACCGCCCCCGCCTCCTCCCGCGCCCCCGTCGGACGATATGAGGATGCAGCTTGCGACTCTCACCTCCGATATGTCGGAAATACGGAGTCTAATGTCGGATGTGCTGGAGCGCCTTCCGCGTCCTTCTTCTGCTCCCGGTCCAGATCCGTCTGCTCCCGGTCCGTCTAGTGCGGTTGCCGGTCCTTCCGACCCTGGACGTTATTCATTTGACCGTTCTGCCGAGGTCCGCCTGGTACCGGATACTGCGCTCATTGGGCTCATGGACTTGATGTCGCCAGAGCAGCTCTGCACGCTTCCAGAGCATGTGTTGTCCCAGGTGCCGGCGTACATGGTGGAAGAGTACATCCGTAGAGCCGAACGACGACGCAATCCATCTCAATGATATTTGTACTGTTTTTGGATATTTGTACTGTTTTTGGATTTTGAATTCTGGATATTTTGGAAGCGTACATGAATGTTTGGATATTATGAATTTGTGTATTTGTGTTTGGATATTTGTACATAGATGTTTGGATATTTCTGTTTGATATTGGATATTATGAATTTGGATATTTGGATATTTGGATATTTGTTGATCGTACATGGATGTTTGGATATTGGATATTATGAATATGTGTAATATTTACGAAAAGGAAATAGAATGTTTCTGTAATTTTTTTTAATTAATGTTGCATTTAGCGACGGACTAGCGGCTAATTAGCGACGGATATATCTTTTTAGCGACCGATGAGCGATTAACTAGCGACGGAAAATCCGTCGCTAACTGGGTTATATAAATATTTGCAGTTACCGACGGACGAGCGACGGACAATCCGTCGCTAACTGGTTGAAATAAATTTGCAGGTAGCGACGATCTAGCGACCAACTAGCGACGGAACTTCCGTCGCTAACTGGGTACGATTAATATTAGCGACGGAATATCGACTACCTAGCGACGGCAAATCCGTCGACATGGTTCTGGAAATATGGTAGGTTTCCAGAGACTTAGCGACGGATAATGGGTCGCTAATCCATCGCTAATCTGTCGAGGATGACGACGGACTAGCGACGGCTTAGCGACCCATTATCCGTCGACATGGTTCTGGAATTATGGAAGCTTTCCAGAACCAGGCCGACGCCCTACCCGTCGCTAATCCGTCGCTATAACGTCGAGGTTAACGACGGAATGGCGACGGAATAGCGACTGATTTTGCGTATCAGGAACCTCTCTGATACGCTTTTACCGACCTATTTACGACGGCTTAGCGACGGATATTTTAATATTATATGGCATGTAAACCGACGGGAACAAGTCGCTAATCCGTCGCTAATCCGTTGAAAGGCAACCGTCGGTAATCAGTCGCTAGTCCGTCGGTTAATCATTTGTCCGACGGCTTAGCGACGGACAAATTTTAGCGACGACGTATTTTTCGACGGCCATTTTCATCAAATATCCGTCGGTATGCCGTCGGTAATTTATGTTACCGACGGATTCGCGACGGATGTGGCCGTCGCTAAAGTTGGTTATTTTGGTAGTTTTGTCGAAGCTTCGACTATCTAGCGACGAATTATTTTAGTGACGAATTATTTTAGCGACGAGTATTTTACCGACGGCCAGTTTTTGTCAAAAAGCCGTGACTAATCCGTCGCTAATCTCATTTAGCGATGGATTCGTCCGTCGCCAATTGACTTTTTTTGGTAGTGTGGTATGGAAATGGTTTGGTACCATAGAATAGTTAAAAAGGGTTTGGGACCAATTTGTCGCAAATCATGATAATCCTATATGGGAATGTGAGATTACAAGAATAGACTCGATGAATGAGATGTACAAGTAAATATTTTATTGCATTATTTTTAGTTTTTGTTACCATGCAATTTATGTTTAATAGTTAATACATACACATTGAATTGTTATGAATTACTTGTGCACAAGGTTTGGCTTTTCTTGAATAGTATCCGGGGTACCGAGACCGTATTGACCTAGAAAAAATTATGTGAAATGTGCTTCAAGCACAAGATATTACAGGACCTTCAGTGGGGCTAGCTACCCGCATGTATTTGGCCAGGAGGGCGCATCGTAATACCATGTATAGTTGTATAGTCTTTTATGGTACTAGAATCATCAATGATTGTCATATAGACAGGTTGCATTGTTAATGAAGGTTGGATTTATAAATGTTGTCTTTGCACTTGTTGTTTGAAGTCGACAAGCTCTTCGGAGCAAAAGCTTGTGGTGTTAAAATCAGCAAGCTCTTCGAATCAAATCTTGTGGTTGTAAGAAGTTGACGAGCACTTCAGATCAAAACTCGTGGTGTACTACTATTGATGAATAGTGGTTTAACTCCGAGAAAAAGTTTTCATGACTTGATTAGTACTCCACGAGGAAAACCAGTATATATTGCGGTGTTTGCGTTTGTGACTTATTACTCATATTGTCCATACTTGCTTGCTATATATTTGATTATTCTCATATACCTTGCTTGTTGAATTTATTAGTTGGTAATTTGCATTATTTTTATTAAATATTTTTTCTGCACTTTATTCACCCCTCTAGAGTTGCCTTCATACTGTTGACCCTAGTTGTTCACATAGAAGAACACTGGTACAGCTAAGTTGCCCACATAGTTATTTCTTGTATTTTGTACCCTTGGTTTGTCATATATAGTAGTTGAAGTTGAGTGGAGATCACATAATTATTGTCAACGTATCCAGTCAGGATGGGAACGAGTACATAAACTAATAGCAGTTCCATATGAATTGACAAATTCTATAAGAGACAATTATAATGAAATACAAGATAAAATATCAAGACTGGAAATAAAGTAGTATATGTTAAACTGGATATCATGTCAGGGTATGAAATATTGGAATGTAGAACAGTACAGTAATATATGATGTATAATGTAAATATAAACAATGCCTTGAGATATTAGAGCATTATGTGATCGGCTTAGGTCAAGATCAGGCTATTCCATTTGGCCCGGCCATCACAGAAAAATATCAAGAAGGGTCAAACCGGCCAACATGGAAAGCGAACACAAAAAATATAAGATCTCGCTACACCCTACGTGCAATGAGGGTGACGCAAGCACAAGAAATAGTGACATGGGGGTATTGATCACATAACCTATAATAACTCCACATCCTCGAGTAGTGTAATGGATCCGAACATGTTACGTCATGATGCGGGATTCTCTAAGAGGGTAGCAAATCCCCTTAGGAATCGGCGTCTATACAAGTACAAGAAAAACAAGATCGAACAATGTACCAATATACCATGGTAACCCAGGAATGACATGCTGCCTCCTGGATTGTTGGTTTAGTAACTTCAATTATTAAGAAGGTTAAATCAACAATGGACAATTCAATTTCATGAAGAGCCTATAAGATAGAAAATCGAGGTTGAAGATTTTGTTCAAAAATTCTTACTTTAAAAAAATTATTGTTTCATAACTATAACGACGAGGCATAGCCCGTACAGCTATTTGACTAGCAAGGCAGAGACCATTGGGGTTTCGACTACTGCACCTGCTAGCGGCGCTGTCCCAGACACTCGTGTCGCCACGACATCAGATGTTGTCGGTGCCTCTACACCTCATATTGTTGCCTCTGCTTCTCATGTTGCCCATATCGTCATGTCTCTGGCCGTACTAACGAGTCCGTTGAGTATACTTTCGTCGGAGGTATTGAGTTCACTACCACCTGAGGTAGTGAACTCAATTCCTCCGGACGTCTTAACTCGTCTACAGGACCAAAGACCACCACCAGATTAGTGATTTTTTTATTTGAGATTTGTATGTTGTTAATTGTGATGTATGTACTATCAACACTATATTTATTATGGATGTTATTTACTATTGTTTGTTCGTATTGACGTGTGGAGGTTATATACTTATTTACTATTGTTGTGATGTGTATCTTTCATGGATTATTTGTTTGTGTTTATTTGTATTGAGTTTTATTTCTATTCTATTGTGCATTTTGTGGTTTCAATGTGCGTTTTGTGCTGTTGAAGGTTTGATTGGACAAAAATTCTACGACAGGTTGCATTGGCTGGTTATATACTGTGATTGGACAGGTTATATATACTGTGTATATGTTGTGATGTGATTCAAATTATTTTTTATCAGTTTTGTCCAGTTTAGCGATGGCTAAACAGCGGCTTGGGGATGGACAACGACGCCTTCGCGTCGCCTAGGCGACATACATAGACGTCGCTCCCCTAAGAATTCTCAGGCGAGCGACAGCTGAACAACTTACGACAACACCCATGCGACGCGTATGCGACACATCCACCCGTCGCCCAGCCGTCACCTAGTAAGTATCAGAAACTAGTTCCAATATCAGAAACTTCAAGTCGTCGCATGTGCATATCCAACTAGAAGAAAATATGTCGTTTATCCGTCGCTGACTAGTCGTTTAATCTAGTGAAGTGTTAGCCGTATGTCCGTCACTAAGATGCCAACCTAATCCGTCACTAATGTGACAATAAGTCGTCGCTAAATCATGCGCCGCCATGTACAGTCGAACAATCGTGAAAAGTCTAATACTTGACTAGCTAGCAACGGATTGTTTACTGACGCCCCTTATCTACCCTACATCCGTCTCCCGGTCGCCGCTACTGCTTTTTGCCACAACTTGGTGACGGATTAGACCGTTGCTATACCTCTTTATTTTCGTAGTGCATACTGCTTGCTCTTTCCGTAGTATGTCATGTTGTTAATGGTGAAGAGTAAGGCCTCACCACTGCCATATGGTGAGGCCGGCCGACTGAATAATTTCTCAAAGTGCACACTAGATTAGTGTGGTTGCAATTTATATTATTATCTGAATAGTGATCTCACATTTGTGATTTTCGAATGAAAATCATATATAACTATATATATATATATTTGAGAAGAACCATATTTGAGAGGAATATCCGTGTATATATATGTACATGACATTTACACAACATCCGATGAGAAGCACTCTATGTAGCCTTTCGCTTCTCGAAGTTTTGTTAGTGCATTCAAATGTATTTGTCGAATTCTCTCCCTCGAGAGATTCAACAATCTCCCAATCTCTTCACACGATCGAGGCTTCTCCCCGCGGCTCAGCCCGTAACGCAACCTCACAATGTGTCCCTCTCTTTCACTGAGAGTCGTGAGAAGATCTGTCGTCCTCTGCAGCAGCATCTTTCTGTTGATCATAACTTCCGGTGTCATTTCTTCGGGGCCTGGTATAATTTCCTACGTCCAATTGCCAGAGATATATAATTATATTGAAGTTAAACTTCAATTCAAAGTGAAAGGTTAGTTTCTTCTAGTATAGTAAGGCAATTTATAAAATCACTGCAAAAGTTATTCAGGGTTGTTCAGGTATTTACATGTTTGTTGTTTGAAAAAATGTACTAAAGGGATGCCCACTATGGATACAGGATTGTCAAAACTTTTGACAGTCCTGCTAATATACTGAACTGTCAAAACTTTTAAATATAATATTTGACAGCCAACATAAATACTGGATCCAGTCAGGACTGTAGAATTTTTTCTACATTCCTTTGTATCCCTTATGTAGTGGGGTATGTCAAAAATTTGACAGCCTATTATATTGGTAGGACAGTCCTAGTCAGGGCCGGTTTTGAGGGAGTGCAATGGGTGCGATCACACTAGGCCTCCCGAATTCGTAGGCCTCCAAAAAAATTTATATGTATATTTTATGTATATATACTAAACTAAATTATGGATAAATAATTTTAAAATTATGAATAAATAATTTTATAAATGTATATGTATACTATAATACTAAACTAACTTATAAATAGATAATTTACAAATTTATTGGCCTTCCTTATGTATACTAAGGTAATCAATGTGGAGATTCTATTAATTAACTAAGCCTATATCTGTTTCCAATTAATGAATCAATTAACTACTGTTTCCAATTAACGAAACAAGTCAGATATTCTCTCAATTCCATTCAATTGATATTCGAAATCAATAGGAAATCACAACACTTAATAGGAAATCCTAAGATTTATATGATTCAAATAAAATCCTATTTATCTCTGACTCTATCGACCTCCTGTCTCTCGACCCCTTCTTGTATATAGTAGATCATGCTATTGCGTCACTCAAAAGAAGGTTCGAACAATATCAAAACTATGAGCATATTTTTAATTTTTTGTTCAATTCATGGAAATTGAATTCATTCGATAGAGATGGTTTGAAAGCTTCTTGTAGTAGTCTAAAAAGCACTTTTAGACATGGTGACTGCGATCTGATATCGATAGAGATGAGTTGTTTGAGGACCTAGAAACTTTATGAGATATTCTACCAAAAGACATCCAATCACTTGAGATATTAAATTTGATGAAAAAATTTAATTATTTTCTTTTGAATTCTATTGACAATTCCAGTGACTTGCATATGCAGAAAGGACTTTTTCCAAGTTGAAGTTATTGAAATCGTACAATCAATCAGACATGTCACATGAAAGATTAAATGAGCTAGCTCTAATTTTCATTGAAAATGAGATCTTGGAAGGTGTTGATTATGAAGGATTGATTAATGATTTTGCAACTAGAAATGCTAGAAGATTGTTCTTAATATAAAGATGGCAAAAGATGCTTGTTTGTTTAGCTTTATTTTATCTCTTTTAGTTGAATATTACTTCAATTGAAAGATATTGTAGTAGAACAATTTTTCTTATTTATGATTAGTTTGGATAATTTATTTTTTGAATTTTTTTTATATATTAGAAGGCCTCAATTTATTTTTTGCACCGGGTCCAATCGTCCTTGACGAATCTCAGCTCCGGCCCTGATCCTAGTATCCATAGTGGGTGGCAGTCCCGAGTAATTTTTGCAGTGCCTTTATATAATTTGCCTATAATAAGCACTATGTACAAGAATTACGGACGTACCTTGAGTGTCAAACCTTCATTGTTGACAGACCTGTCGATGGAGATCGGGTGGCTGTTCCTCTCCGAGGCGAGCTGCACGACTGCCACGCCAAGGTCGAGAAGCTCTGCAATCTCCTTGTTAGTCGGCCATCTCCCTAGTTGCCTATGCAACAAAGTTTTTGCATCTATAACCTTTGCCATCACCTCTCGCAAGCTTCCCTATACAAGTATATATAATAACATGAGAGCAAGCAAGCAAGTAGCACTACAAAAATGTTTCTAGCCTTCACTGTAAATATTCACACACCGGAGATCTCACAATGCTTGATTTGTTAGTTACAGCCTTGATGATTGCTTGCTTGATCCACCAGTATGCGTACGTCGACAGCTTATATCCTTTCGTGTGATCGAACCTCTCTGCACCGTGAAGAAGTCCAATGCACCCTTCCTGTTCCAATATGCCACGAGTAATACTATCACAAGGTTTTATAATTTTGGTTTTACTTCATGACGACTTCCATAAAAGAGAGCGTGTAATTCTTTTTTCTGCTAACTGCAAGGTTAATTTTGAGGTTAACATAAGGATTGAAGTTTCGTTAGACGTTTCTTTGGTATATTGTAAGCAAGATTTACAGTCTATTGGCTGATACCGACACATATCGGTTATATCTTATCGTTTTTGACATGTGTCAATCTGATATTGAGTGTTGTCAATACTGGCCGATACTGCTCTTTATCCCAATTTTGATACCAACAACGCAAACATTGAATGTTAGAGCATCTCCAACCCTATTGTCTTATTTTGTGTTGTGAATCTTAGGTGGCATGGGACACAAAACAATGTCTTGTATAGGTGGCAAGATTATATTCACAAATGACAATAAGTTTAAAAAGTCATCTCCAATGCAAAAGTATTGAGAAGACAATACAAAATAATTTTTACAACTTCCAAGACAACTTTTACTCTTCTACTTCTTTTTATAAACATTTTTATTCACAAATGATGATGTGGACATAAAGACATTGTGAAGTGCATTGTCTAGATCTAGACAACCAATTTCACATTGTCTTTGTCATGTCATTGTCATGTCAACTCCACACTTTATTTCACATTTGCATTGGAGAAGTACTTTTGAAAAAAATTGTTGTCATTCCTATGTGGCAACCATTTTTTTCAAACTCAAAATAGGGTTGGAGATGCTCTTAGTGGTCATGAAAATGTTAAATTAACATTGTTGGCTTCTATGTTGCATGAATATGAATATAGACACAGGTAAGGACAAGATCCGCGTACGGGATACAAACATTCTTAAATAGGTACATAAGGTAGTTTATCCATGTTGCACAAATATGGACACATATTCAGGTATGGACATGATACTGATACGGATACTATTTTTCTTGTTCATACAACATAAATCGACTGTAATAACAAGTCCTTTCGGTTAAGGCAGGTTAACTTTTATCCGAAAATTGTAGGCTAATTCATGTAAAATCTAATAACTATTAGGCATTCCCGACCTGGTCCCTCATTCCTTCATAGAAATCAGTATATCACACTTTGTGGCATGGATATGAATATGACACGGCATCAGCATGTGTATAGATCGACAGGCTGACATGGACACAATAGTTATTGGCGTGTCCTAATGTATTTTGGAGCTTAATTCGTGTCCAGCACAAACTGAAGTGGGCATATATGACACCCATTTTTTGAGTGTGTGCGCTTTGTAGGAGCACACCAGTACTCGTTGGTTCCCACATTCAAGAACTACTAATACAAAGCCAAAGGTGGAGAGCTAGGTAACTAAGACTTGGATTAGGTCAGTGCTATTTTTTTTTTCTTCCTACCTGATAATTAAGAGAGGATATATCATGGGATCAACCTGGACGAGATCCTGGAGAGACAATCCTTTTCCTTGATACTGAGTTGCAACAGAGACGACGAGCCGTTTATAGCTAAGCGTGATCCTCTCTCGACACTCTCTGGCCCTCAAGAAAGCCTTGTCTGTGCTACTCCTCTGATCCATCCCAGCGGTCGATGTGTCTGCAGCCTCCAGCGTAGCCGCGACCTGTACTCAGTAACAACAGATCATTCAGAATCGTGTGCTAGTAGCAAATATAAGAAATTACTAGGGGAAACACGCAAAAAGTGCTATGGTCATTCTTTTGGTACCCAAATTATCTTGGACAACAAATAATTTCAAATATCCAAACTCCTATACCCTCTTCCTCACAACTTTGTTTTCCTCTTGCAACAATTTTCTTTTTCTAATATCATTGTTTTGATTTCAAACCCTATTATAATGATTTAGAAGCTTTAGTATTCGTGACAGTCGGATTGAGTACGACGAAGGACTATAAGGAGTCCAATAGTCATGAATGTTGTTAGGACTGTCAGAATCCTGCTCATAGCCTTAAAGAAACACTTATTACCTTGAGGCAGAGAGAGAACTCGGCCTCTTGTCTCCTTGTCAAGTACTTGGACCGCTCCAACCGTGACGAACATCCTTCCACAAAGCGCCTTCCCGATTCGTCGTCGTCTTCACGAAACTCTACTCCACTCCTCGACCTCATCCTCCTTTTCCTCCTGAGCGCTTCCGTCCGGCTTCCCTCGAGCGCATGGGCCGAAGATACCGCATCCTTGGCAGCTTTAGCGGCGGCATTGGCGAGGCTGACGGCTTCTACTATCGCTGCAACAGTGAGAGCGTCCTCGGAGAGGAAGGCACTGGTACTGTTTTGTTTGAGAACGGATGAGGATTGAGCGTAGGGGATCTGAAAGGCAGGTTTTGATGATGGCACAGGAGAGTAGTAGAGAGGGAGTGAACGGTTGAGGGAACAGGCACGCATAGCCATTAACAGGTTGGTGCTGAATCTCAATGTGAAGAATGTTATCTTGCCTAGACCCCATGGGCTTAGATATTTGCTATGTTGCATGGTGATAAATATATAGTTTTGTTTGGCTTTATATGAAGATAAGGCTGGTGGGTTGAGAACACACAATTCCCCTCCATTCATTCTTTTCTCATGTGATTTTTTTTTTTTTGTGTGTACAAGTAACCGATGGATATATATATGCCTAAATGGCTCTGCGCAGTAATTAATATAGACGTGTTTGCAATTGCCAAGTGTGCTCCAACTACACGAACTTGATACTGTGGTCATAACAAATTGAGGATGCAATACTGGTGCCATAGTGACAACTTGTGCCAAACCTAACGTTTGCTACCAATGTCTCAATATATTGTAAAATTTGTGAAATCAGTTGAAGTTGACAGTAGAAATAAATAAATAAAAAGAGCTTATATATAGAAAGTTAAGTTACAAAGCCTGGGCCCATGATGTCAACAAATTTGATCATTTCGGCATACAAAACCCGAGAATATAACAAAAGAATTCTCCTGCAAGATAGAACTAAAAACTCTTCACATCCCATACTCCATCTTCCTCCTCTCCTAAGCAAGAACTAAATGAGGAATTGCTGTTAGTTTACTTTTTCCGATAGGCCATTCTCTACAGGGCCTTCAACCTTGTCATCATACCCATGGTAAGGGACGTCACTCATCGGTCTTGGGGTCTGCCGCCCACCAAAATTTTCTGGAAAGAAGTCAAAATCAGGCCCGAAGTTGAATCTCACTTCACAGTTGGGCTCGTTAGGCATGGTGTACATGGAGGCAGCAGGATAGTATCTCCCACCAAAAATGTCTTTGAAAGCAGTACCTTGACATACACCATTCTTGAAGAAAGATATCTCACTCCCTGCAGAAATGATTCAAGCTCTGTGATTATTGTCCAAAGAAAATATATACTCGAGTCTGCAGCACAAACCAGATAACTTGCAGGTTCCATCAAAAATAGAAAGTAGAAGCATGCAGGACCAAACTAGCAACTAATGAAGAGAGCAAAGCCTCAAAATACGAAGAAACAAGATCCCGTTTCAAGTCTGCAGAGAGCCTAACACTTCCTGACACTTAAAAGTTTATTAAGATGGAGAAGCAGCTGATATCTATCCCATATGAAGGGGGTATATAGTGCTACCAGGAATATTTCTAAGAAAGGCATAATCTTACTACAATAAGCAGCCACAATGAATTATGAATCGACACTCTCCATACTGACAAACAGTTGAATATCTAGGATAAGAAACATAGTGTAATAAATCTAATCTACATCGGACTGTTGATTCCTTATTCCTATAATAATAGGCTTCCAAGAACACTTCTTGCTTCCTTCCACAGATGACCACACATTTGTGTTTTCTTGTAACGGCATTCCCATGTTCTTAGTTCCATCATCATCCAAACGTGTTTGATCTGCACTTTATCCTTTTAGACCTGGATAACACAAACCCAGATGGATTTACATCCCTCTTCACATCCTCTTCGATTATGGTCTCTGTGGTCTTTATTTATGCTGGTGTGCAAATTCCTAAGTTCTACTCACAAGAGAAGGGAGCTATAATGACTCTTTCACGTTCCAGCTTTCCATATTGTTGGTGTCCTTTGGCGACACGTGAAAAGATTGGTCATCCCATCCTTCAGATGGGAAGCGGTACTTCTTCCTTTCAGTATCCAGACTAACCCAAGTGGGTAGACTGGTTACTGTGCTCAGTTTGTTGCGATAGTAAAAAAAGATGCATGCATAACGTCGTTCCTTTTCCTCAGCTTTGAACTTCCCCCTTCAATGGTAGGGCATGACAATGGTGGTTATCTGATGTGAAATAGGATCCGGAAGGTAACAATTTGATCTGCAGGGGATGAGGGTTTTATGGCTTTTTTCTTAACTTCTTCCGACTGATTATAATCCAATTTGTTGTTAGGTGCTCTTTAAACTAAAATTTTAGAGGAAAATAATGGTAAGGTTTGAAGGATATGCTTTGAGGGAAGTGCTGGTGAGGGAAATTGATACATTGTTTTTCTAATTTTGGTGATTTTGCTCCTCTTGCTTGGACGATGATGTTTGCTCAAATTCTTCCACTAGAAAGGTATGATATTTCTTCCCTTCGCATGTGATTATTCTTTTACAGGGGGCTGTTACTCATTATTTTTGGAGGCATTTAATCTCCCTGTCGTATTTGTTTTGCTTTTGTATTTCTATTAAAATAGGTATAAAGTTGTTCCCATTATTGTTTGTCTTGGTTGCCATCTTTTGATCCTATGGCTGATTTAGCATGTCTTATAGAGCTTTTCAAATTTCTTCTTCTCTATTTACCTTTGTACACTTAGCTTAGGTTGACTGTTGGTTTCATTAGGAGGATAGTCTATTATACTAATACAGGGACTCTTAGATAATAGCTCTTAGAATTAAGAATTAACTTTATTAAAAGCTACATTTTAAGAATGCCATGTATCTTACTATTTGTTTCTTACTAATTGGCTAGGTTGCACAAATATTCCTAGAGAGGAGTGTATCCATGTCAAAATTTGTGACTGACGTATTTGACACGTATTCGACATGATACTTTCAGGATGATCCACCAATGTTTTGGTTATAAAGGGAGTCAAAACCTAGGTATGATCGCACTCCTGCAAATGTAATCAGATATGAGAGAGCAACATTATTTGCAGTATTCAGTCTAGAATTGTTACTACCCAAAACCTAAGGTTCAAGAGCTCGGTTTCAGACCCTTTCTATGATTGGATTTGGAAGTTTCAGGGGATTTTGAGGTGTTTCAGACCCCCCCCCCCCCCCCCCCCCCCCCAATTCCGAGCTGACATATATATATATATATATATATATATATATATATATATATATATATATATATACATATATCAAAAAATATATATATATATATCAGCTATGAGGAGGCCAAATGGGGCCTGAAATTGTATGAGATGTATCTGATTTACTGATGATATGAAATTTCCACACATACCCACACCCCCCTGTACTCGTATTCAGAATTTTCTAAAAATGCCATATTTCAAACCCATAGTGTCCATATGTGAAATCCGAGCATGTGTCATGCAACCTAGCTTCGTGGAAATGCCTAAATCTGTTTGTTATCATCCTCATGAGTGGTTTATCTTTGCTTTCATTTGGTACCTTTATTTACAGTTTCATCAAGTAGTAGCAGAAATTTATTCATATCAAAGGTTGTTTCATTTGATACTCTCAGAGGTACTTTTTGCAACTTTGACATGCTATTTAATTGTTATATTCATCTAAGTTGGCAGAGTTTAATAGACATGACAATCATCAACAAAGATTGACAGCTGGATTACCTAATAAATTTGTATGGCAATAAATAGTCCATGAGACAAAACCATATTAGCCAGCAACATTTAACTCTGCTCTATAGGAGGATGCTCATCTCCAAGTACAAAGCTGAATTCACTCGAGGATTCACCAAAGATAATCATCTACATGCATTAGGACTCAATCCTAATGCATATATCGGTATAATATTTACACTATGCACCCCAATTGACTTTGTTTTCCATCAGTCCTATAGAATTTTGTTTTACACTTGCCACTATGCATTAGGACTTTGTTTTCCATCAGTCCTTTAGGACAATTGGATTGACACAAACATCTTTTGAACCACAATACAAACACACTGCTCGCATCTTGCAAAAATGGAAATACTTATCTTAGTTTAAATCCATGATTCCATATAGGTGAAAGTATCAATTTCAGAACTACAAGTACTGATTAATTTCCGACTGCCGCTCACAAAGCAGCACAAAATAATCTTCCATAGCTGATAGCTCACAGCAGATTGTTCTACTCCTACAAGAAGAGTTATTTTAAGTGAGGCGGAATGATCAAACCATGAAGCATCCACCCTCCCTCTACATCAAAACGTAAGAAATCATTTGGCCATCTATAAAGCTGATCAAACATGTCACTAAATACATAGTGATTGTTAAATATGATTAACAATGACATGGCTTTTGTCTCTATAACATCAATCATGTTTCTTACACTTAGCTTCCAATAAAAAATACATAATGATTGTCTATAATCATTTTATATTGCAACCGACACCTAAACTAATGATCTTCATTCTCTATTAAGACCAAATATTTCTTGTAACTGCTACATCAATACTGATAGAAACCCTCTTTCATGAAACACGGGGGAGAACTTTGCTCCGACAGATTCTCCCAAGAAAAATAAAAACCCACCACTGCATAGGATTCACTTCTACTTTATCCTCATTTACCATAATGTAAGAGGAAGCATATGGGGAGAAGCTAGTTGCTTTTGGTCTTGTGTCTCAATGCCCAACTGGTTGAGTTAGTGCACTTTTGTGAGATTCAAAATCGGTCGCCGAATCTGTCGCGAGAGAGAAATAGGGATTAGGGCATCAATTGGGTGATGGGGTTTGGGTTGAGGAAACTTGTAAGTATTGGGTCAATGAGTAAGATCTTACCAATCCTTAATGCTAACTCTTAAGAACCCAATTTCACAAATAAATATTGAATGTCTTCAGGTTCCTTGTAGTTGGTGATTTGGATGCTGTTTTAAATTGTAGTTTTTGTTAGATCTGAAGGTTGTTTTGCGTGTTCTCCGACACCGGGTTATCCTCGTAATCATCGGTGTCTCTGTAAGTGGATCTGAGGCTGTCCCTTAGGAGGAGAGCAGAGTACAAGGAATGTGTATGTTTCTTTTGGATGGTCCATTTGCGAAAGGAAACCCTGAGAATAGTCTAGTTGAACACGAGTGATTTATGGACGTAGGTCTGCGCCTCCAAGTTCCATGCTAGTTATTAGGGTTTGCTTTAGGAGAACATGTCTAGAATCAATATCCAAACTACACATAAACAAGTTCATCTCCACCACCGGATTCTATTTTGATACTCATTTACCATTGTGTAATAGAAAATATATGGGGACTGGGGAGAAGCTAGTTGCTTCAAGTCTTGTGTCTCAACTCATAACTGATTGAGTTAATGCACTTTCACAATATTCAACATCGGTCGTTGAATCAGTCACGAGCTATGTTGCACGAATACAAATAAGGACACACTACGTGTACAGGATACGGGCATTTTCAAATTTGTATAATGTAATCACCTATGTTGCATGAATACGGGTACGGACATGATACGTATATGGGCACTATTTCCCCTGTGCAACATAGGCCGCGAAAGAGAAGTGGGGATTTCGGCATCAATTTGGTTGGGGCTTGGGTTTAGGATACTTGTAAGTATTGGGTTAACAAGTACGATGTTACCAATTCTTACCGCCAACTCTTAAAACCTAAATTCAAAAGTAAGAACCCCTATAAAGCATACCAGGTCGATTAATTCAGGTAAACTCGAACCGGATACATGTCGGACAATATTTTGAACAATGGCCCAAATCAGTGGATCTGTCTCCAAAGTTTATTGTCATTGCTTTTGCAGAATTCACCTAAACCGGTCAAAATAACCTAAAGGATGAAAAATGGCGACGAAGCTATCACTAGTTCAACAATCCCACATAAGAGACGAGCTATAACCAACACATGTTACAGGTCATGTTGCTACAAAACAATCAAAATAAACACAGTGGAAGTATACTCACCGGGCACGACCTTGGGTGACTCATCCTTCCCGTCAGTGTTGTACATGTACCTCTGCCCCTTGTACCACACCAGATGCGGCGGCCTCGGAGCGTACCTCTCCCCGTCCGGCATCCCGAGGTAGAACCCGATCACGTCCCCCTCCCCGTACCCTTCTGCCCCGTACCTCTCCCTCTGCGCCCGGTGCACCCTGCTCCCGTCCACGTCCCTGTACCCGTAGCTGCTCCCGTCGTACCCCACGGGCGCCTGCAGGTCCCCCTTCTCCGTGGCCCAGCCCAGCCTGGCGTGCCCCGTGGGGCCGAGCCGCAGGACCTTGATCTCGAAGTACCAGTGGCCGGCTAGGACGCCGCGGGTGGCGCGGACCATGCGGTAGCCCTTGGAGCTGGAGGCGGAGAGGCGGTCGTCGGAGAGGTCGACGCGCTCGGCCTTGTGGAGGCGGGATAGGGAGATGGGGAGGGAAGGGGAGTCGTCGGAGGAGCGGTGGTCGGAGGGGAAGCGGGGGACAGGGGTGATGAGGACGGTGTCCTCTGGGGGGAGGGGGCTGGGGGAGGGCTTCGTCTTCTTCTTCCCCTTTCGGGAGGTGGACTTGTAGGTCCAGACGCTGTTGGTGGTCTTCTTCTTGGCGGGCTTTTTGATCGGAGGGGGGGTTGGGGTTGAGAGGGAGGAGAGGGGCTTCTGCTTCCTGGTGAGGATGGGGTTGGTGGCAGAGTCGTCGTCGTCGTCGATGATGTCGTCGACGTCGTCGTCGAAGGGGATGGGGTTGGAGGCGGAGGCGGAGGAGGGGGTTAGGGTTAGGGTTTGTTCGTGGTGGTGGTGGTGGGGATTTGGTGGGGGAAGGGGGGTGGGGGCGTCGGACGAGTGATCGTCGGCGTCGGCGTCGGCGTCGGCGTAGTTGGAATGGAGGTTGTCGTCCATTGGAGGAGGAGGGAGCTAATGAAGAAGAAAGCTGTGAGCTTTGGGTGAAGAGAGCATATAACTTCGCTAACTAAGGACTACCAACTCAAATAAGAATGCCCTCAGCTGAAAAATTTCTAATCTTTGCCTCATGGCCACATCAAATACTTCTATGGACGTAGAGATAGCATTCCCATCCCACCTCTTCTATGCGGACGACAGTCTCATATTTCTCAACGGAGGCATCGACAGTATCGATAACCTTCTGAAGATTCTTCAGGACTAATTAATATGGGTAAATCGGCGCTTATCGTCTCCCAGAAGGATCGCATGTATGTCCGGGTGGAGGAGATTGCTACGCAGACGGATTTTACGATCACGCATCTGCCGATTCATTACCTGGGGGTGCCTCTCTTTAAAGGCAGAGCTAAACAGGAATACTTCTTCGACATGATTGAGAAATTTGAGAAAAGGATCTCGGGATGGAGAGGAAGACTTCTATCATTCGGAGGAAAGATTACCCTCCTCAAAAGTATGCTTACTGCTCTTCCTATTCACGTCATGTCGGTGATCAAAGCCCCCAACAAGCTTCTCAAGAATTTAGAGAAACTGATGGCAGCCTTCCTCTGGAACTCTAAAGATCAACATCGGACCAGATGGATTTCATGGAGCAATGTGTGCCGCCGGATGGATGAGGGAGGGCTTGGCATTAGATCACTAGACCAGGTGATGACTGCTTTACATGCTAAAAGATGTTGGACGGTCATTCAAGGAGAATCGGTGTGGGCCCAGTACATGATCAGGAAGTATGGAGATCCGACCACTCCCGGATACTCCCTACCCTACTCCCCCTCCCCACTATAGCGTTCTATGATGAAGATCTTTCGCAATGTTTACTCCAACTGCCAATGGGTTCTGGGCCGTGGCAACATCCCCATCTGGGGTCAGAACTGGTGCGATATATATATCCCCAAACCGTCCGAGTTCATCTACAACCCTTCCATCCGTCAGGTGATGGCCTCACCGATGGTACGTAGATCCTTGAAGGAGGAGGTTAATATTCGGGATTTTCTGACTGTTGAAGCCAACACTTGCCTGGACGGGATTATTCTCAACAATGAGAAGGACAGGATGGTTTGGACTTCTGACCGCCAGGGAGAGTTCTCTACTAAATCTTACTGGTACCACCACCGCAAGAGAAATCCGATCGACTTCTAGAGTAAATTCTGCTGGAACAAGTACATTCAGTCACGCATAGGCGCCTTCCTCTGGCGGCTTCGCAGAAACGCTATTCCTGTAGAGGCCAGACTTATTTCCATGGGGATCAATCTCGTCTCGAGATGTGTGTATTGTGCTAACCCGGACACTGAAACGAATGATCACCTGTTCATCTTGGGTGAGACGGCTCAGATGGTTTGGCTCCACTTTGGTAACATGTTCAATCTCCTACCTCGCACTCGTCGATCGATCAACTTGCTCAGGTATGGCTTCTGAACTCTTCTCCCTCTTCCCTCTCCACCCCGACGGGCATCAGCAGGAACATTATCTTCGCATCTGTATTATGGGAGATCTGGAAGCAAAGAAACTCTGTTCTTTTTGGCAATGGACAGAGAAACTACCGGGACATCATCCGACAGGTTTCCACTCAGCTTCAGCATACTTTCAGTCAACCGTGAGTCAACACTTTGTCTAGATTTGACCAAATCCAAACTAGAGTTGACCAGTTTGACCTAGGGTTGACCTAGAGTTGACCAGAGTTGACCAGGGTTGAACAGTTGACCAAAAGTCAACTGTAGGCCAACTCTTGACCCCGTTTGATTCGCTTTGACTTGTTTTGACTTGCGATGACTGGTATGACCTAGAGTCGACTTAGTCTGACTTAGATTGACTTGATATAACTTGATTTGACCTAGATTGACTTGACAGGACTTAGTGTGACTCAGCGAGACCTAGTTTGACCTAGATTTTATATCATTCATTGTGAATCATTCTTAAACTTGTTTAAACCTAAATTAACATACAATATCTCATCTTTAGGTCTCTGATTACCACACTGAGCATTGATATACCCTACAGCTCAGGACAGCAGGCGAGTACATTCTCTGATAGCAGTTACTTGTTTTGATATCTTCTCTACCAGTTCAGTTATAGTGTTTACTTGATTCTCGACACATTGGTGCACGGACTAGTATTGTCGGATTCCTGTCATGAGATGTCATTCCTGGATTTCTTGGGATACGGGTACTTGCTTGGTCTTGATTCTTGTACTTGTATTGACGCCGATTCCTGAAGAGGACTTGCTCTCCTCTTAGGGAATCCCGCGTCATGACGTGTTATGTCCGAATTCGTGTACTATTCGGGGATGGGAAATTTTATAGATAGTGTGATCAATGCCCACCTTGAGTTACTACTTGTATCATAGCTATACCCTCACCTCACGACGGGTATAGCCTGACCTGTGCTACTACTTGCTCCATAGCTTGCCATCCCGGCCGGGCCGAGTCCACGTACTTGTAGCCGGTCGGCTGGAAGCCTGATTCTTGACCCATACCGATCACATTATGCTATAATATTCGAGGCACTTTTATATTTATTACATCAGTTACATGATTTACAGTTCAACTTACTTTTCATGCATGATTCATCCTGACATAATTTCTAGTTTACATATCCTGTTATACTTACATCTTGATATGTTCATCTTGTACACTATTATGATTGACTGTTAGAGCATTTTTCATTACTAAGGAATTTGTTGCCAGCGTTGTACTCGTTCATTTTCCTGACAGAATAACGTTATGATATATCCAGATGACATAGATGCGGACTGCTCTACCTACTATGGGTATGGTCAGGACGTAGACTGCGACCAGTTGACACCCTTGGAGCCAGTGGATGATGGTACTTCTGTCTAGATCTTTTTAGCTAGGTTTGACTGGACTGCGATCCAGCTAGCTTTCAGACTGTAGTTTTCTATATTATATTTTGAGACCCTGAGATGTTATGTATATATCTGGGCTTGTGTCGGACACTGGACTTATTTCTATTTTCATCTATCATATGTCTTTCCTTCTGAGCTATCTACCTTAGTTTTATTCTGTGATTAAGACTGTATTGTTATGTCACCTCCACTCGGAGTGTATATACTGTACAGGTACCTTTATACTGTTAGTCGTAGTATTTACAGATGTTATATACAGCGTTCTACCGCCGATACTGCGGCATAGGCTGGACGTACCCACGTGCTCGTGCCCCTCATAAGGGTGCGGGTCGTGACACTTTCTCAGCTCATAATCTAGGAAAGGACGACTTGGGACGCTCGACCTCGCCTCCGTACCCTGTCGTCCGAGGGATCAACGCAAGATGGGTGGCTCCGGGGACGGGTCAGAAGCTGAGCATGGCAGCAAAGATCGAAGATTTGGCGGGGATTGCGTATGGCGGTATCATCAAAGACAATCAAGGCTCCCTTCTCTATGCCTTCTCCCTACTCATGACAGACATCACCAGCCCTATTCCGGAAATCGATGCTCTTCTCAAGTCGATCCACTAGTGTAATGATCAGAATATTCAGTACAGTAAAATCGAAACATCCTCCAAACTTCTCACCAACATCATTGCCAACAAATCCAAACCTCCATGGGCTCTCAGATACAAGACCCGGTACATCCAACATTTTATAGGGTCGCACACCGCCATTGTACATATAACTCCTTCTGCAAATGGCGTGGCCAAAGCTCTAGCGTCTCTGGCACATGACTCCAGAATCGATCAGATCTTCGTCCACACCTCCGAACTACCTACTGAGGTCGGCAACGCCCTGCTTAAGGACGTATCTGCTTGTTAAGGGGTTTCTTGTTTCGGTCCTCGTTTACCTTTTGTTTACCCCTGGGAACTCCAGGGTGGATAGCTTTATTTTACTTTGTTATCCCCGGAATCTCCGGGGAGGATAGATTGTCCATTTTGGCCAGGCCTCTGGCCTGGTTCTTATACTTTTGTAGGTCGTCTGGCTATTTCCCAGCGCCATCTTTGAGCTTAGTCTCCTACTATTTCAATAAAGTCTAATGTTCTCTTTAAAAAAAACTCAAAATAAAGGAAATTTTTATTAGCACCTCAAGTTTTACTTGAGAGTAGTCCCATTTTTTCTAATTTATTTATAAGTTAACTATTCTAAATTTTACTAGAGGGCAGTCCATATATTTGGATTTGGAAAGTTGGCAGTCCTTAGTGTCTGTTTGTTTCACGAAAGTAAAGGGTTGAAGTAGTTTGGACTTTGGATGTGAATTCTCAGGTGTTCAAGTGTTTGGTAAGACTCCTTCAGGAAGTGTGTTTTTTGTGTGATTTGTGATTTTCAGTTCCCTGTCACCCCCTATTTTGCTCTTTTGATTTCCAATTTTTTTTGATGAAGTACTCCTGAACTCGGCTCTTTGTTGTGCGGCACCTCCCAAAAAAATTGGAAGGGAGAAGGACGGGTCATGGGGAAGAGGTCATGGTGGAGCCGTCGACGATGACGACCCCGACCTGTTGTTCTTCTCCCAAGGCTCCCCGTGATGCGTCGATGTCGGCATCAAATTTCGGGCTCCGGGCACCGTCGTTGTCGAGCTTGGAGCTTCGCCGGCATAGAACTTCGCTGGCTTCGAGCTCCGAGCAGAGGCAAGCCGGCGAGCTTCTGGTAAGGGCAAGCCGGAGGTGAGGTTAGGACAAGCGCGAGCCGGCAGTGAGCTTGGAGCGCCTCTAGCACTGGATAACCGGTGTGGGGTTTGACGAGGGCTCTCCTGTGGAGGGGTGCGATTGCAGAGGTGGAGGAGCGCGATTGGAGAATTGGGAAAGAGAAAGAAAGAGAACGAAGGAAATTAATGAATAATAAAATAATTAGTTGTAACAATTAATAATAGAATGAATGATATTAATAGTAGTTAATAATAATAATAGTTAATAATTAATAATGATATGAATAATACCAATGATATTTTTTTAGGGAATTTTTGACTTTGGTCCCATCTGATGATACGTTTTTGTAGTTACACCTATATTATGATACTTATTAGACTTTAGAGCATCTCCAACCCTATTGTGACTTTGAAAAAAAGTTGTTGCCACATAGGAACGACAACATTTTATTCAAAAGTTCTTCTCCAATGCAATTGTCAAGTCAATTGTGAAGCTTATGTGGCAAAAATTAAAGAAGACATTGTGAAGTTGATTGTCTTGTTCTAGACAATGCACTTGACAATGTCTTCTCTTCCATGTCATCAATTATGAATAAAAAATATTAGAAAAAATAAAGAAGATGAGTAGTTGTCTTAAAAGTTGTCTTGGAAGTTGAAAAAAATACTTTTTATTGTCTTCTCAATACTTTTGCATTGGAGAGAGTTTTTCTATCTCATTGTCTTTTGAGATATAATTTTGCCACATAAACAAGACATTGTTTTGTGGCTCATGCCACATAGGAGCCACCTAAGACTCACAACACTTAACAAGACAATAGGGTTGGAGATGCTCTTAGTCATATTCTAACAGTCAATCTCATTTGACCGTTAAATCTTTCTCTTTCCAAAATTAAAAAGTAAAAAAAAAAAAAACTCTCCATTACTTTCCAATTGACAGCAGGTCCGCATGACCTATCGTATCCCCCCATCTCTCTCTCTTCTCTCTCAAAACTCTCTCCATCGAAAACCCTCTTTCTCTCTCTATCAAAACTCTTTGATCTCCATTGCAGTAACCCTCCCCCCCCCCCCCCTCTCAATCTACTATTTATTTGTTGGGTGTTATAATTTACATTCATGCTCTAGATCTATACTTTCGAATTTTAAGCCCTAGTAGGTAATAGTTGCAGCAATGGAAGGATGATTACCATCTGTATGCTTGAAGGTTAGTATTTTGACAATATTCCATCATGTTATTTAGAAATTTTGATTTTATGTACATGGATTGCTCCTACAATATCGTTGTAATCACCAAATGTTTATATTTCATTGTATTTGGCAATTGTTGATATGATTAATATTTTATAAATTGCATTTTAACTGATCTTGCAGTGCCATAAGGAAATATTATGCCAATTACGCGGTCTGAAAGACCATGAAAGACCATGAAACAAGGTCATGCTGCTGGATTTACACAAGGTGTAAGGAGAGAACAAGTAATGGAATTTGGTTCTTGCTGGCAGTGGAGGGAAGAAGTTCCTGAAATGTCAATTTGAGCATTGTCCTGGTTATAAATGGCTTGAGGATGCTGTTAATGAGCATATTGATTCCAATGGGAGAAGTTCAACAACCCGTAGCTGCTTCAAGTGTGACTCCACCGGACGTATTATGAATCAGTGCCCTTGGATGGGCATGCCATGTCAAACATTGAGATGCACAGGCCACACAAATGTCTACACCTCAAAACAAGTTGGAAGTAGAGGAAGAAAATTTTAATCCAGTGCTTTGAGTGCAAGAAATCATTCCAATGGCTTGAAGAAGCCATAGCTGCAAATGAGGAGGAGGATAAGTCCTACTCTAGGATCAATATTGAAACAGAAAATTTCATTGGCAGGGATAAAGTTTTGTTTATTTGCGTGAAAGAGAACAAGTTTTGAATAATAGCAAATTCGGGGAGGTGGCGCCAGTTAAACTGGCGCCGAAGAAAAAAAAATAAAAAAAAAACAAAGCTGGCGCCAGTACAAGTGGCGCCCAATTTTTAATTTTTTATTTTTTAAAGCCAGCACCAGTGCAACTGGCGCCAAAAAAAAAAACTGTGCTTGGCTCCAGTTGAACTGGCGCCAAGATGATGTGGACGGGGGGTTGTTTGCATTCATTCTTTTTGTTTTTTTCTTTGTTTGCATTACTTTTGTTTCTTTGTTTGCTTCATGCCATGCGTACCAAAAAAAAAGTAACATGCTGCCTCCACCCCCCCCCCCCCCCCCCCCCCAAACTCATCTCAACATCTTGGCGCCAGTTCAACTGGAGCCAAGCCTAGAATATATATATTTTTTAATTTTTGGCGCCAGTTGCACTGGCGCCGGCTTTAAAAAAAAAAAATAGGCCCCAGTTGTAGTGGCGCCAGCTTTTTTTTTTTTTTTTTCTTTTCTTCGAACTGGCGCCAGCTTTCTTTCTTTTTTTTCGTTTCTTCGAACTGGCGCCACCTCCCCGAATTTGTTATTATTCAAAACTTCTCCTCTTTCACGCAAATAAACAAAACTTTATCCCTCCCAATCAAATTTTCTGATATTGAAATGAACTTTAATGAGTTTTGTCAACTCTTTAGTAAGGCTAGTCTAAAGGGGAAGGGACCCGTGTGGTGAATTGAATGTTCTGTATTTTTTAGGTTGCCTTTTGTTGGTTAGCATTGTGTAATGTTTTTGTTGATGTATAATTACTTATGTAATGGACTTTTCATCAATGATATGAATGTAAGATTCTACCTAAGTGTGTGAACATTTGATTAGTTTAGAAACAATTTGTCTTTCTTATGTACTCAGCAAACAATGTATTTTTTATGAATTCCTGAGTCCCCATATTTGAACAAGAAATATATACTATTTATCAAAGGCATGCAACCAAAGAATCACCCTTCATAATTTCTCTTTTTGCATCTGGCCTCTAATTCTGAATGAACCTGGGCATCTTGGATGATGGTTTTGCTTCCACACTTTTATAGGAATTCAATAACAGCAAGACTAGATGCTTTGAAGCTATGGGAGGAGCCATGTTAATTATAAATATTCTTTGTTTCTGCTTTAGATAGATTTAGGATGATGAGCACTTGAAAGGCAAGTGCTCTTTCTGCATGAGAAATTCCTGGAAGTGGTGCTGATCCTTTTTATACGTAGATATTTTGATTTTAGTTTTACACTGAAGTGCAGTTTGGAGGAGTTTCGTGTTATCTATCTAAAGTAGCAAAGAATAGATAATTAACATTTGCATTACCTGGAGAACACCCACCGGGGCTAGCAAGTGAAGCTGTGGAAGGAGACTTCTGTTAGTACCGGGACTTGATTAAAGATGACAGTCTCGATGTCGAGATCAGAGGTTCAACAAACGTTCACCTTCTGATTATTCTCGAGATCCAAGAGGAACACTATAATATGAATCTGATTACAAAAGCTACAATAATCAGAAAGTAAATCTCACGTTCTTCCTCGCAATCGCAGTTGCTGACGGACAGAACTGAGTTACAACTCAGATGAAGGAGAAGAAAGAAAAAGAAGAAAGAAGAAAGAAGAAGAGAAAAGATTCTTGCCGGGGTGATTAAGATCACTGTTGCTCAAAGCAAGATTCGTCCCAACACGATCTGCTTCCAGGAACCAGCAAGTTCACGAAGAACTTCTGGAACGCTCGTAAGTCAATATTTGAGACTTGAACGGGCTTCCTGGACTTTATAGACTCCCTTAACTCTCTTCTTGGTGCATCTTTCAAAGGAGGCCAAGGGGCTCTATTTATAGAGTGGAGTTGAGACTTCACCTCTTCTCCTATCCGATGTGGGACTAAAATACCAATACTCAAAAATAGAGTTTGATATTCTAGATCATCCCACAATCAGCATAGAAGTGTGCCAGTCCACGCCTACCCCCCGAACACTCTCGTGCATGCACGAGATATCCTGGAGTCCGTGTCCGTGTCCGAGTCCGAGTCCGCACAACAAAAATCAACTTGCATCCTCGTTGGAATTAATCATTTTTTCTTATAGAAAAATACTCCCACATGGCACACACTTGTGCCCCACCATACCTCATGTGCACACCTCAACACAAGCAATGCATTATATTGAGATACTTACCATTTGGTGTAGCAGATGTGGGACTATCTTTCCTAGTCCAAAGGCAAAAACACCAACAATTCCCAACACATCTCAATATATGGGTTGAACGTTCCCCACAATGACTGTCCATCATGCATTAGGAGAGATGTCGCTACGACTAGAATCTTCTCGCATAGGTTAAATAACAGCATGATATAAGAATGGACTAAACCTTGAATTCTGCACCATAACCGTAATTCTTCCTACTCACATAATGACATCAACTGTGCTTCTGGCTGCACATTAAAGGCCTTGTGCCAGCCTGGTTTCAGTGTATAATTTTGGACGTCTACAAGTTTACCCTCAAGAGACGGCCTGATATCTCTGTCCATACACTATAGGTGAGTTCTTTATAAAGAGTTATGGCATAAAGCATTGCGCTTCTTTGCGGTGCTACACCACTATGACATGGCTTAAAGCCGAGGCTTTACCCCACCTGGGTACCTCATCGTAGTGTCATACTACTGTAGCATGAGGTCACAAGCCTCTTTGTAGTGCCAAACTATCCAGCATGAAGTCTTGCGCTTCCGTGCGGTGTTACACCGCCACTACCAAAATAAGTGGTTTTAGCGACGCCCAAAAACGTCGCTAAAACAACAAAATCCGTCGCTAATATGAAGCACCGACGCAATTACCGACGTTTAAGTTTTGTCGCCGTTTCCTTAGTCGCTGATTACAAAAACGTCGCTGAACGTCGCAATTACCGACATCCAGCGACGTAACTGTACGTCGGTGAGTTCTCGACGTCTACCGTCGTGTCGGCGGTATATTAGCGACGTATATGTAGTCGCTACACGTCGGTGAAGTCCTGGAATAATTCCCGACGTCTACCATCGTTTCGTCGGTAATATAGCGACGTGAATGTAGTCGCTAGACGTCGGAGACCTGTACATTTTTTTGCAGCTAGTCGTCGGTAAACGTCGGAAAAGCGTCGGAGACCTGTACTTTTTTTGCAGTTAGTCGTCGGTAAATGTCGGAAAAACGTCGGAAAAATGTATTTTTTGCAGCTTGTCGTCGGTAAACGTCAGAAAATGACGTCGATAAACGTCAGTAAGCGTCGCTAAACGTCGCTAAAATTGTAAAAAAAATAAAACACAGATTCTATATTACCACTCACAATTCAAGATGCTACACATATAGGTACACATTCAAATCCCCACTCACAATTCCAAATCACAGCGCATTCAAACCCCCACTCACAATTCAAGATGCTACACATATAGCTTTAATCTAAGTTAATTAACATCCAATCCAAACACAATTAACATTTATCGACGAAGGAATTAACATCCAATCCAAACAAGTCACAAGTCAAATCGATACAAACACAATTAACATCCAAATCCAAACATCCAATCATAAGTCACAAACATATGATGATACAAACACAAACAAAAGTCCTAACTAGGACTACTAGTGATCTGGTGCAGGAGGGGCACCGCCGCGACGAAGGGATAACAACTCCTCATACTCCGCAAGTGAAATCGATACAGATGGAGCGCCAGGCTGTGACGTTGATGGAGTCGGTGTCGAAGAAGAAGGCGGTGGAGGCGGCGGAGTCGACGACGATGAAGGCGCACCCAGAGTACCAGCATGCTCCAACGCTGTAAGTCGCTGGTTGTATGAATCCATGATAGATAACATTCTACCACTGCTCTGGACCATCGAATCTTGCGCCAATCTCACCGTCTCGGCCATAGTCACCTGTCCTGTCTGCAACTCCGTCACTGTGCACTCTAACCCTCCAACGGTGCGCTCTGTCCTCTCAGTCGTCTCCACGAGCCCCATAATGGTGCGGTCGAGCGCATCCAATCATGCTATCAGCGCAGGATCGTCCGTAGGGTGCTGAGACTGCTGCTCGATCCGTCGTAGCAGGTCGTCACGGAGAGACTCCATCATCTGGTGGACTCGGGCAGACTCCTGGGACGGCTGTGGACCATGCACACTAGCAGGAGATGTCCTAGAGGACTGGGTCGCAACTAGGGCGCCATAGGATCCCGTACCGTAGTACGTACCCCTATGGAGGCCACCAGCGGCGGTCATCCACAGCTCGTCCTCCGACAGAGCTTGAGTGGGCTGCGAGGAAGTACCGGCCACTCCTACATCAGGTGCACTAGCAGTCGCCCGTTCCCGCAGCCTCTGATACTCGGCCTAGAAAGTATGGATAGTACTCTATGATTTCTAATTTCTAATTAATGTACTTATTTTTACTAACTTCATGAATATTTATTTGTATCATATTTACTAAGTTATATTAAAATTGACACGAAGTATTAAATTAAGATAACGTATTGTAATACTTACATAGGTCTGCTCGGCCCTCTCGTCAATAAGGACTCCGCCCTTCCGATGGGTGGCCAGGAAGACGGTCACCATGTCGGCGTTACCGACCTTCCTTACCTGTAATTAAATATATTATCTTAGTAATAATTTATCGGATTTGCATTAAAATAATATTTCTAAAAGAGAAAGACATACCAGACGACGGAAATGTTCAGTCATCGAAATCGACCCACCGCACCACTTTGAGGCATGTTGCCTAGCCGCCTTAGCCTTCTCCGACTTCTCCTTGTACCTTGGCTCGTTGAATCGAGCCTTCATCGCATTCCACTGATCAGGGGTGATCCAACCTTTGATCGGCTTTCCGGCACGATCACGTTCCTTCTGATCATTAATAGAGTCGAGGATCAGCTTAGCAGCGACGGAAGGAAACATTAATCGAGACTAATTTCTTAGACTGAACCCACAATCTTTAACTTACCATAAGTCACTATACTATCCTTTATATATACAACCTTTATAGATACAATCGATATATAGCCATCACTCCCTTCTTTTATCAAATCTGATACACCCTACCATCTTTGTGAACTCTCAATGTCACATACTAACTTTCCCTCTTCACACTCCACTCTAAACTCTGAACTCAACCCTTAGGTAACCCAATATATAACTAAATCCTAACCACTGCAACCAAACACAAATCGAGATACACATATATATACAAAGCTAATCAAATATATATACTAGACTTCACATTCAAGGATTGGTTTAAGTTCAAGGACTGAACAAGGATGAGAAGGGTTTGACTGAATATGGGTTCAAATTCTAATCTAAAAGATAATATGGTTGACTATGGCTGATACTAGTAACTTTGGAACTGATACATGTTCATAAGTTGAACAAGGACTGAACACTTATGCCCCCTCTCCCCTTCCATCAAATGATACATCTAAGAAGTGGCCTTTACCTACCTAGAAGTCGACTGAACAACTAAGAAAGGGGACTGAACAATATAGAGGGCAGTTACTCAGTTTCAATGTCCTACAGTAAATAACATTACATTATATGAATTAGCATCTTAATTATCAATTTTACTCTTGAAAACACAAAGAACAATACATGTATCAGAAAATCCCTTTTTCGAACCCAAATTTGAATAAATACAACCCAAACTTGCATTCCATGAACCTCGGCCATGTAAACTAACATCTCAGATATTGTATACATCTTAAACATCATGAATCTACATTATTTAACAATTTAATTTACTTAAAAGATTTTAGAAAATGCTCAAACTGGACAGTTTCAGAAAATATGTGAAGAACCCTCAATTCGAATCAAAAACCCAAATTCATATCAATTAATGTGTGCACAAGGTTTATACATATGTCAGGGGGGTGTCTCGTGTCTAGCAAACTAGACACGAGGTGTCCAAACAAGAAACGTGCACAGGCTCGTGTTGAGGTGTCGAGCCGGTTAGAGTTAGGGTTTACCTGACCGTGACGACGAGGGGGAGCGACGACGGCGAGGGGGAGCGGCTGTCGAGCTGGCTCTGGCGAACGGCGAGGGGGAGCGGCGGTGGAGGGGGAGCGGCGGTGGAGGGGGAGGAGGGGGTCGACGGTCTCCGGAGGAGGAGAGCGGCGGTCACCGAAGGTCGGTGGGGGTCGGGGGCCGAGGGGGTGGGGGAAGCCGGCTCGGGGTCGGAGGGGAAGGAAAATAATTGGGGGGAAAATAATGGGGGGAATGAAAATCGAACCTGACCTATATTTACAAGTTAGCGACGTCACACAAAAACGTCGGTAAACGTCGCTAGAATAAGTGATATTAGCGATGAATTAACATATACGTCGGTAAACGTCGCTAATATCACTAATATTAGCGACGTTTACCGACTTATACGCGACGTTATCTGTTTAAAACGCAAACGTAGTTTAAATACGTCGCAGAACGTTGCTGTCCGTCGCTAACAACGACGTTTTGCGACGTAATAAAAAAACGTCGCTAAATTGTTTTTTCCCTGCGACGTTTTCTTAAAACGTCGCTAATTTCGTCGGTAATATGACTTATTTTGGTAGTGCGCTATGACATGGCTCGCGAAGCCGAGGCTTTACCCTACCTGGTACCTCTTCGTAGTGTCATGCCACTGTAACATGAGGACATCATCCTCTTTGTAGTGCTGTCTACCTATCTTTATTACGATTATCATACAGCATTAGGCTACCTGCCTATTTGCGGTGCTACTCCGCTGTGACTTGGCTTACAAAGCCGAGGCATTACCCCTACCTGGGAACCACATGGTGAAGTCACCTCACTGTAGCATGGAGTTACACTCCTTGTAGTGCTGCACTACCGTGCTTCCTGTAAAGCACTCCAGGCATTCACTCTGTCTGAGAACTCATTAAGGCATTTAAGCCAACCTTTCCACAGGATCCGTTTTCTGCAGAAAACAACAGTAGACAATAGTGGTTGTAGGTCCGTAACCTCTCCATGTCACGAAAGACAAGTACCCACCGTTTCTGATATTCTTCTGGTTAATAGTCCTCCCTTGAACCAAAAGCTAGATGCCTAGTAGATTTCTCTTTGAACTAATAGCATAAAACTTTATGGTAGGATTGTAATAACACAATATCAGAATGCCTTCAAGCCCATTTTACAAGCTGTATCATCGACCAGCTGGCGCTTGAGGCCCGTGGTGAACGGATCCGCCAGGTTATCCTGACTCCGAACATCAATCACTGTAATAACACCCCTCTTGATGAGATAGTGTATTGTCCTGTGCTTCAACCGCACAGTCCTCTTCTTTCCGTTGAAGAGGTCATTTGATGCCACCGCCGCAGTCGCCTGGTTGTCGTAGTATATCGATATCCCCGGTATTTGCACCCAAACCACTGAAAGATCATACATGATATCCCGAAGCCATTCTGCTTTCTCCGCTGCGGTATCAAGTACAAAGAACTCAGATTTCATGGATGACCGCAAGAGCATAGTCTGCTTCTTCGATTTCCATGATATAGCAGCTCCACTCATTGTGAAAATGTATCCACCTGTGGACCTCTCGCTCTCCACTTCTGAGCACCAACTAGCATCACTGAAGCCTTCCACTACCGGCGGATCTCCGCTGCAGTGCAGTGCATATGTCTGAGTCTTCTTGAGATATCTCATAACCCATTTCACAGCTTTCCAGTGCTCAATGCCTGGGTTGCTCGTGAAACGACTCAGCATTCTCACAGCGAAAGCTATGTCAGGCCTTGTGGCAGTAGTAGCATACATCAAACTCCCGATTACGCTTGCATACTCCAGCTGCCTGACGTTTTCCCTTGAATTAGGCTTCAGTTTCAGATCACACTTGTACGGCGTATCGATTCCTGGAAGATCCTGATACCCGTAACGAGTGATCATCTTCTCAACATAACAAGACTGTGACAGCGCTAGTCCAGTGTCTGTCCGAACGATCTTGAGTCCCAAGATAACATCAGCATCCCCCAAGTCCTTCATACTGAACTTCGTCGAGAGGAACTTCTTTGTCTCCGTAACACAGCTTATATCCGTACCTAGGATTAGCATGTCGTCCACGTATAGACAAACGATGACTCCTCTTCCGTCAGCAAACTTCGTATAGACGTACTTGTCTGTTTCACTGACCCTATAGCCATTTGACCTTATGACTTTGTCAAACTTCTCATGCCATATTTTGGGATCTTGCTTTAATCCGTACAGAGATTTTACCAACTTGCAGACTTTCTCTTCAAGACCTTTGACGATAAACCCTTCTGGTTGTTGTATGTAGATCTCTTCGGTCAGCTCGCCATTCAGGAATGCCGTTTTCATATCCATCTGATGTATCACCATCTTATGTATCGCTGCGAGAGCAATCAACATTCTGATGGTGGTCATCCGGGCTACTGGAGCATACGTGTCAAAGTAGTCGATCCCCTGCTTCTGAGAAAACCCCTTGGCCACTAACCTGGCCTTGAACTTGTCAATAGTTCCATCTGCTTTCATCTTCTTCTTGAAGATCCATTTGCATCTGATGGATTTCGCTCCTTCATGAAGATCAACAAACACCCAAGTGTTATTTGAGGTGATGGAATCAATTTTATTGTCAATCACCTCCTTCCAGAAAACATCATCTCTGGTCTTCATGGCCTCATCATAGGTAAGCGGATCAGCTTCCACATGATAGGTGATGAAGTCATCTCCGAAGTTCTTCGGCCTCCTCGTTCGCTTCGACGACGGCTCAGCGAGTTCTGGTTCAACCGTTGTTTCAACAACAACATCTTCTTGGACTACTTCTTTATTGAAAACTTCAGTTTCTTGCGCACCCTTATTGTTCTCCGATTTATCCGTAAGAACAATATTCTTGTGCCTTACAAAATGTCTTCACGAGATTCGATGATATGATTTGACTCAATATCAAGAAATCTCCGAGCATCACTCTTCTAGGCATACCCCAAGAAGATCGTCTTCATAGTCCTAGTCCCCAGCTTCTGAATCTTCAGATCTGAGAGCTTCACATAAGCCAGAGACCCCCACACTCGAATGACATTCAAGTTAGGTCTGACTTTGAACCAGAGTTCATGAGGGGTTACGTCCGAAGTTGCATACGACACTCTATTTAGAATAAAAGTGGTCGTCAATGCAGCTTCTCCCCATTATCATTTAGGAAGACCCGTAGTTAGCAGCATTGAGTTCATCATTTCTGTCAACGTTCTGTTCTTCCTCTCCGCTACCCCATTAGATTGAAGAGAATACGGAGCAGTAGTCTCATTGATGATTCCATGTTCTTTGCAGAACGATGTGAATTTATGAGACCTATACTCTACATCTCGATCACTTCTGAGTAGTTGTAGATCGGTTTAACGTTCAGCTTCAGCCCTAAAGTCTCTAAACTACTCGAATGCTGCATCTTTCTACTTGAAAAGTCGTGCGAACGTGCACTTCGAGAAACACTTCGAACCGGCCTCTGTGGAGAATTGATAAAAGTCACAGATATCTGAGTGTACTAACTCCAGATGATCAGTACTTTAGTTCAATCGTCTGAACAGCTTTCCAACAGTCTTGTATCTGTACAGACCTTAAAATCCTCCACCTCCTTACCTCCATATTCCGAAGATAAGGTCCCGGTAGGACAGCTTGAGTCTGCTTCTGTCATAGAATAACTCCCAGTTCACTCAATGAAGTAACTTCATCGCCATCAGCAGAAGTTCGAACATTCTTTCATCACCGAACATCTTTTCGAAGCATGTTCCTCGCTAAGAAATTACCATCTGGCTAGTACGAATGTCCATCTTTCAAGTCTGTATCAGATAACAGACTTTCTGAGATCAGATCGCTGAAAAATCTCTGGTACGTGCAATACTTATTCCAGTGTCCTTGTCGGTGGTTAATAACTACTGTCTTAATCTTCAGAACTTCTGCTAGATATATGTTCGCCATCGAGACCTTCGTCATAACATGACCCGTCCTTGGTGAACAACTAGCTCCTTTGAGAGCACACGTGGTCAGATGCACTAGTGTCAGACCACTAGTTAGCTACCACGCTAGATAACTCAACCTGTGCAACAATAGCAACCAAGTTAAGTAATCAAAATAACCAAGTTTAGCTATACCTGCTATTTTGGTTTGGGCTTGGATTTGTATTCACTCATGTAGTGGCCATTCATATCACAGTTGAAGCAAGTCACGTGGGACTTGGACTTCTGTTGCTTCAACGAAGGACCGTTCACTTTTAGATTAGTGGAGTCCTTCTTCTTGTGATGAGAATGATGGAACTGGGGATTCCCAGGAGCCTTCCTTTGGTGTGCGTATTGATCGATAGAAAGTTAGACAGATCTAATACATGTTCAAACCCTTCATAGGCGGAAACTAGGGTTCACGAATTATACCTGCGGCAAAAAAGAGACAAGTAATTCATGGCAATCTCGAGCGGACGACCCCAAGATCTTCTGCACGTATTCCTTGCTCGAGTTGGACGTCGTGTGGGCGACGATCTCCCAACCTTTTCTTCTCCTTGGCAGCCCTCTCTTTCTCTCCTTACGTGAATCACGAATTTAGAAAAAGTTTCAGATTTCTGATCGGTAATCATGGCAGCCAAAAATAGAGGATATATATAGTTTACGGTAAGGACCATGAGGAGAAATTAGGGTTAGGTCTCCTAACGGATCTGGATATCCCGTGTTCAGCCCGAACACACAATCCAGGCCCATTAACAATAGCTCGGTCCACTAATGAGCTATTGTTGCACTACCTCCCTAATCCCAAATTATGTTTGTGGGCTCCTTTTATTATATGCTCGTTTGGCTCTCCATGTTAAGATATCGTATGTCCGTCGATCAAATTAAGTTACTGACAGCTATATTGATTCGACAACTTTTATCCTTAAGTAGTACCGCTCAACTTTATTTGTCATGTCGGATATAATCCACCTGCAGGGTTTACATGAAAATCCTTATGAGCTCCTTAAGGGGACATCATCAACCCGATGTATCGGGACATGGATTTCATTTATAATCAACAGCTCATCATACATACAATGTTATTACCCAATTCATAGAGGTTGTTGATCCATAATGAATCTCACTCTTTTATGAGTCAAAATAATGCACACTGCATATACATGTCCGTTATTATATCCGGGTTAAGAGCACAAGCATCCATAATAACGGAGGTATTTGTTCTCTTATGTAGTCAGTACAAAAAGAACAACCTCAAGTGGTCATGTTCAATACACACAAAGTGTACTAGTGTAAACCTATAGTCAAGATAGACTAATACCAGATTACACTACAACCTTTCCAATAGATTGTCCAAGTCCATCTAGGTTGTGAACTATTTATATACTCCATAGGGAACTGATAATATGATCTTCTGTGTGACACCACACACCATATTATCTATAATATAGAATATCAGACATTTGCATTAACACTTGCAACAAATACAATATGCAAACATTTGCCCATATGATTCTCATTCAAAATTTAAGGAAATAAGGTTACTAAAAAAGTGATGCTTTTAGTATATAACCCTAACAATCTCCTACTTATACTCAAAGCATTGCTTTTCAGTATACTGTTACAAATCTTCCACTTATACTTAAAGCCATGCTGCTACACATCTGACTCTCATTCCCTCAACATGACTATCAAAAGCCTTAGCTGGTTAGCTCTTTGTAAAGGGATCAGCTAGGTTGTCGGCTGATACTATTTTGATCACAGCAACTTTTCCTTTCTTTACGAAATCTCGTATCAGGTGGTACTTGCGCTTAATGTGTTTGCCAGTCTTATAGGCTCATGGTTCCTTCGAGTTTGCAACTGTACCACTATTATGACAATAAAGTGTAATAGACTTAGGCAAACTAGGTACCACATCCAAGTCCAACAGAAAATTTCTGAGCCAAACCGCTTCTTTGGCTGCCTCAGAGGCTGCCACATACTCGGCTTCCATGGTGGAATCAGCAATACATTTTTGCTTGATACTCCTCCACACAATGGCTCCACCTCCCAAAGTAAACACATAACCTGAGGTAGATTTCCTGGAATCCCTATCTGACTGAAAATCTGAGTCTGTATACCCCAAGGGAACTAAACTATCTGCCTGGTAAACTAGCATATACTCTTTAGTCCTTTTTAGGTACTTCAAAATATGCTTTACGGCAGTCCAGTGCTCTTGTCCTGGGTTAGACTAATATCTGCTGACCATGCCTACGGCAAAGCAGATGTCTGGTCTCGTATATAGTATTGCATACATTAAGCTTCCTACTGCTGAAGCATAAGTAACTGCCTTCATGTTCTCTATCTCTTTAGGTGTCCTCGGACACTGCTCCTTTGATAGAGCAATTCCATGTCTAAAACGTAAGAAACCTTTCTTAGAATTTTGCATACTAAAACGAGTTAGTACAGTATCGATATAGGAAGCTTGGGATAAGCCCAACATCCTTTTCTTGCGATCTCGTAGAACTTTGATCCCAAAGATGTGACCTACTTCTCCCAAGTCCTTCATATCAAACTGTTTGGATAACCATACCCTTACATTAGATAACACCTTCACATTGTTTCCAATGAGCAAGATGTCATCCACATAAAGTACTAGAAACACCACCACGTTTCCGTCACACTTTCTGTATACACATGATTCATCCTGACATTGATCAAATCCATAGGATTTTATCACCTGATCAAAACATATGTTCCAAGATCTGGAAGCTTGCTTAAGTCCATAAATGGACTTCTTGAGCTTACAAACAAGATGCTCCTGGCCCTTTTCAATGAACCCGTCTGGTTGCTTCATATAGATGTCTTCCTCAAGACTTCCATTAAGGAAAACTGTCTTGACATCCATTTGCCAAATCTCATAATCGAGATGAGCTACAATAGATAAAATAATCCGGATAGACTTAAACATGGCTACAGGAGAAAAGGTTTCCTCATAATCGATACCCTCTCTTTGAGTAAAACCTTTTGCTACAAGCCGAGCTTTAAAGGTTTCAACCTTACCGTCTGATCCTCTTTTTCTCTTATAGACCCACTTACATCCAATGGCTTTTACACCAACGGGTAGTTCTACAAGCTCCCAGACCAGATTAGAATCCATAGATTCTATTTCAGATATCACTGCTTTTTGCCAAGACTCTGCATATTTATCTTGGAGTGCTTCATTGTAGGTACAGGGATCATAATCTTGTTCCTCAGGGACGAAGTCTGATGACTCTCCCAAGAACATATATCTATCAGGTTGTATCACAACCCTCCCACTACGACGAGGCACTATCGGTTGTGGTGTAACATTTGTGACACGTTGTGCAGTTATTTGTGGTTCATCCTCTTGTACTGTTGGTACTGAAGTACTTGGTGCCTCACATCTCAGTTCTTCTAGAACAACTCTACTTGTGGGTTTATGGTTCATCATATAGTCTTCCTCTAAGAATCGGACATTGGTGCTAACAATGACCTTCTGATCCTTAGGACTATAAAATAAACCTCCTTTCGTTCCTCTTGGATAGCCTACAAACAAGCGTACTTCTGTACGAGATTCCAACTTATCTGCTTTTCCATTCAGCACATGTGCTGGACTACCCCAAATGCGAACATATTTCAGACTAGGCTTACGCCCAATCCACAGCTCTGTGGGAGTAAGAGGTACTGACTTAGAAGGAACCAAGTTCAAAATATAAGCTGTAGTCTCTAAGGCATATCCCCAAAACGAATCTGGCAAATCCGAATAACTCATCATTGATCTAACCATCTCCATAAGAGTTCTATTCCTTCTTTCGGCTACACCATTCTGCTGGGACGTTCCAAGTACAGTCAATTAGGATGCAATTTCAGCCTCTGATAAATAATCCCTAAACTCTCCAAAGAGGTACTCGCCACCACGATCTGATCGTAATGACTTGATACATTTTCTATGACATTTTTTCGTTTCAGCCTTATACTCTTTGAATTTCTCAAAGCACTCAGACTTACGGCGCATCAAATAAATGTATCCATACCTTGAATAATCATCAATAAATGTGACAAAATATTCAAAGCCACCTCTAGCTTGGATAGTCATGGGTCCACACAAATCAGAATGAACCAATTCCAACACATCTTTGGCCCTATACCCCTTTGCCGTAAAAGGCCTTTTGGTTATTTTATCTTCCAAGTAGGATTCGCAGACTGGTAGTGCCTCCACTTCCAATGAACTCAAAGGTTCATCTTCAACCAGTCTTTGAATCCTTCTTAGATTAATATGCCCCAATTGCAAGTGCCAAAGATATGTTTGGTTCATACAAGAAGGTTCTTTTCTCTTATTTAAGTTAGATGACATATTATTCATTTCCATAAGTTGCATTGTGGGCGAAATAGGATTAATGACATACAAATTATCAACCAATGCACCAGAACAGATAAAATATTTATTCTTTCTAATAACAATATTGTCATTAAAATAAACTGAATATCCATCCTTAACTATCATAGAAACAGAAACTAAATTCCTTCTAAGTGAAGGTGCATAAAGATAATCTCTCAATGTCAAAGACTTATTTCTACCAAAAGATAAAGTAACATCTCCTAATGCAACGAACGATACTTTTGTAGTATCACCCATGAACAAGCATATCTCTCCATCACTGAGCCGTCTGGTTTTCTGGAACCCCTGCAATGTATTGCAGACATGATTAGTGGCTCATGTATCTACACACCAGGTGCCGGTAGATAATACCGCTGAACATGTCTCAACTACTAGTAAATGAGATATACCTTCTTTGTTCCCTTGTTTGAGAAGTGGACAATCAGTCTTCCAATGTCCTGACCCTTTGCACTTGAAACATTTGCCTTTCAGCTTTTTCACCGCGCCTTGAGGTCCCATGTCCTTCTTTGCTGAGTTTGCATGTTTCTGAATGTTATTCTTCTTCTTACCGCCTTTTGGCTTAGAAGTAGAAGCATTTTTAGAAACAAAAACATGACCACTCTGCCTAAAGAGAGATTTAGCATCTTGTAGCTCTTTTGCAAGTTCTTCCAAACTATACAACCTTTTTGTAGAAGTATGGAAAATATTAGAATAAAGGCATAAATGGCCCATGCGGTTTTGGGTAGCAAGTCTATGCGGCTCATACTGGAGTTGCCCTATGCGGCCCAAAAGAAGACCCTCAGACTCATGCGGCTCGGGGATGAATGCGGTTCAGCAGGAATATGCAGCTCAATTGACGACACGTGTGACCCCCCCCCACAGTTGGCCACTGGAGTAATGGCCTCATTTAATGCTCTGACACGACTCGACGGCTGTCTCTGACATAAAGTATCATAGTGGCTCTGCCATAATGACAGACTCTTCGGGAAAAGAAGAAAATCTCTGACCCGATCTGACAAAAAATCCTAGATTGCCGCGTGGCAAAAGTCTCATGCGGCTCGGATAGAGAACAGCTTCATGCGGCTCATTGAGGAGTCACTCTAATATGATTAACAAAAACCCGCCATATGCGGTCCACCCATAGCCCGGTCTATGCGGCTCAACACCACGCTAATTCATGCGACCTACAGAAACTATGCATATGCGGCTCACGAAAAGTTCATCCCCTGCGGCTCGATGAGGCATTGACTCATGCGGCTCACGAGTAGTATCCCCCTGCGGTTCAAGTGTTGGTCACCCTATGCGGCCCTGGCAGGATCTTCAATTTAAAAAAAACGTGGCACTGAAGATGCAACAGAATCCCAACGAGAATATTCGACATCATCATCATAATTGCCGAGATCAGGGCATATCATTCATCATCAAGCCAATAGGACACGTGGCGAGCAATCAAGTATTGGCATAATCAATCACGAAGATTTAAAGCAGTCAGCATTAACTGCTCATAAGATTTGGTGCTATCCGCATTAGTGGTCGAGATTCATTATGATCAGGATCAAGGGCCCAGATAGAATGAAGGAGCGCCGACATTCCAAATAGATAATCATCAGCAAACCCTAATGATCCCACCCCACTCTTATAAATAGCCAGCATCATTTCCATGTAAAAAAGGTCGGCAACAAAAGAATAAAAAAAACAGAGAAGAAGAGAGAGATATACACAGAGAGAGCTCCCCCTTTTCTTGATATTCACAGAGAGAGAGAAGCCAGGAGAGCAACCCGAGGAGAGTAAGAAGAGCCTTTCTTCGTCAACGCCGAGCAGATCTTCTTCGAACCAAGGCTGCATACCGATCGTCCAAGGAGTAAGGCAGAGCGGCCGTCGCTTTCCCGAGCCTCTATCGTCACCCCCCAGAATCAAAAATAAACAATCGTACTTAGTCTGCTGTACCTAGGTTTTCGTCCCTAGGCTTTCTTTGTACGAGCGAGTTTGTATTGTGAGTCTAAGTTCAGTCCTCCGATAATTGTTCTGTTCTTTTACAATCAATGGCAAACACGATGGCGACTCTGCTGGGGACTAACTTCTCCACGGCTGAGGAGTTGGTGACGCAATCGGATGCAGCCAAACTTGGCTCCACACAACAGAAGATGGTCGTCCGCTTCGACCAACAGGCGTTCGAAGAGATGCTCTCTGAAGGCAGCGCTGGCCCGGTCCAGAAACGCACCCGCACCACAAAGGCTCGCAAAGAGTGGAGGCCAAAGTCATTTGCTCCTCCCCAAGCCCTCGATGGGATACCCTCGGTCGCTCAAGACGGTGAGAAAGATTCTCCTGCGGCCCCACTTCAGATCGCAGACATCTCTGCTGTCCCCAAGTCCGGCAGAAGAAAACACTATGATGCTGGACTTGCAGGAGCAAAGAGGGTCTCTGCTCAACCTGAGCCACAGAGGGGTATTAGCCGCAGAAAGAAAATCCATACGGCCACAACCGTCAACCACACGAAGAAAACTCATGCGGCCACTTCTGTCAGCCGCATAACTTATGCAGCTACAGTTTCCAACCGCATAGATGAGGTTCCTGCGGCTAGTAAAGTCAACCGCTTGCAGAAAACCCATGCGGCCACAGATGCCAACCGCATGCGGACAGCCTGCACGGCCGTGACTCTTAACCGCATAAGAACTCGTCCCACAACAGAAGACAGTCGCATGCAGATAGCCTGCACGGCACCCAACGCTAGCCGCATAGCGTCTCTACCGTGCTTCTCTCGATCAGTTTTCGACCGACTCTCATGCGGTCCTAACTCTGATCACTTTCTGGATGAAAATCCAGACTCTGTGATACCTAATGTGGACTCTTCCTATTACGCACCCACAAGTGCTAAAAAGAAAAAGTCTAGGGCAGCGCGGGCTCATCAAGTCCAGACAGCTGCCCCAACCTCTGACTATCGGGGCGTCCCGCTGAGTATCACGCGGGCCTCTGACGGGAAGTTGTATAAAACCACTCGAGTCCAGCCCCCGGCGGCAAACGGACAAAGTGGTCCCTCTGACCTGCGTGAAGCTATCCTCCACAAACGCAAGGAAAGAGAAGGAGCCTCAGCATGCAGAGAGTCCTCACAGGGACGTCACTGTACCCAGATTATCGTCAACTGCTGTTGCAACAACTCGGCAGTAACGGAAGACCGGCCATCCGTCTTCCAAAGATTACAACATCCGAGCTCGGAAGACGAGGCACCTCCCGTTGCCTCCTGCAATTCTGTACGAAAGTCCCCGTGGAGGGGAGAGGGAAGAAGACAAGCATCTCCAGCCCAAAGGTGTCAACTATTGCAGCTAAGAAGCCGTCGTCTAAAGGATTATCCTCTACTGGAGTATTCCAACACACCCGTTCAAAGACGAAAACTGCTGCAGTAGGAAGTTCGCCGTCTACGTCATTGGGGGTCGTCGGAACTGGGGGTAGCACTCCTCCAAACCTCTACGACAACCCGACATTCCAAGAAGACGGACTGGAGGAAGCAAATCCTCCGACGGATACAACAGATACCGACGTCCCCGAAGACGTCCTAAACGAAGCAAGCTCTGAAGCTGGGGGTACTGTTCCTTCCGAGTCCGTACCAGAAGAGAATATCCCCACATATCCTGATGATTTCTCGATGCATGAGTATGACTCGGAGGGCATGTCCGCCACTTCTCCTTCTGTCACTCCTCACGTAAGGACGGTATTCATGACGGACAACAGCCAAGGTGGTTCCGGCGATCGCCAACGTATCGACACTTTGGAGGCCATACTGCACGCCTTGGTCAAGTCTGTAGACGAGATCAAAGCAGCGCTTCCTACTCTGCAGGGAGTGTCACCTGGTCAGACAAGCACGGGTCCCACGAACAACATAGATTCAAATTCAGCGGCACCAAACCCGAACAATAATGCTCCCGAGATAACGGCCCCTACCGCGACAGATGAGGCCCGAGAAGTAAGGAGAGAGGTTCAGGAGCTTCGAGCGATGTTCCACGCCCAAGAAAATTCTTAAGACCTCAGAATACGGCAACCATACCCAACTGAATGGAGGGATGTGCCCTTTCCCCCAAGATATAAGCCGTTCAATATCAATCCATATGATGGTAAGACTTCAGCAAGCCGGTACATCACTTACTTTGAGGTCACTACCGACCATCTGCCCCATGATGACGCCATCCTCACACGGTTATTCATTGGGGCACTGGAAGGAGTCGCCTTCGATTGGTACCGCAACCTGCCAGATAATTGCATCTACTCCTTCGCTGGCTTCAAGCGCTTGTTCTTGGAGAGGTTCTATGAGGTAGGGCAGGACGTCACGATGTCTACCCTCATGGACGTCGTCCAAGGAGAGAAAGAGCTGACAAGGAATTACATTGAGCGATTTCGTCAAACCGTAATGAAGTTACCATCTGGCAACCCGGACTCTTCCTTGATTGAAATTTGCCAAAAGAGACTACTCCCAACAATTAGTCTCTGGATGGGCGAAAGTCAATTCAAGGACTGGAAGGCCTTTATCATCAGCGCTACAAGTGCCGAGGAACGATTGAAGAAAGCTCGCCAACTGGGGTTGCATATCTCAGAGGGAGAGAGCAAGGGGAAGCGTCCCAACGCCAGTAACGACAATGGGGGTAGCCCCTCCAACAACCGGGACAACAAAGGCAAGCAGTCCATGGTGACCGATACAGCCCAGAAGCTCGAGCCACAGCCAGCAGACAAACAATGGCCTCAAATCACTTATTCTTTCGAAGACGGCCACATCAAGCCTATCTTGGACATGCTTATACAAGGAGATAGAATTCAGCTTCCTCCACCAAGGCGGGAACCTCGGCCTGCTGATTTGGAAAATCCAAAGTTCTGCCATTACCACCGCTACGTCCACCATGCTATACACGACTGCTACCAACTGAAACGGTATATCCAGAACCTCATCGATTCAAACGCTCTGGCTATCGACTTCGAGGAGGTAACCGTAGCAGCCAATATGGTGTCCGTACAATTCGGCAATTTTCCTCCAACAGAGACTCAAGACGGTGTCATACCCATCCCTCTAGCAACGATGGAAATCACTAATCTTCCGCCTGCCCGTGATCAAACTTCCGGCCTAGTACCCCTCACCACATCACGAGGGGAAATCATGTGGGTCCATCCGGGCCTAGTCCACGAGGTGACTCAGCCCACTTTACCTTCTAAAAAGAAAAGTGGAAAGGTCAGATCATGTCGCACCGCCTCGACAGAGGAGGAGAAAGTCTCAGCCGTCACTACTCGATCTGGAGCACAAGCCCAACCAGTGGCCGAGAATCCGACTAATGATCAGCAGCCCACAAATGCTGATACTCCGGGACCGGCTCAGCCTTCGACGACCGACAAGCCTAGGCCGAAGGAGACTCGCTTCGACAAATCCCTCCGAAAGGAGACACCTCAGGGGCTGGAGAGGCCCTACAACTTCGACATCTTGGCACAATTGGCTAATACACCGGCCAAATTGTCCTTATATGAACTCCTGAGGCTCTCAAAGGATGTCCGCACGGCTCTAAGTGAGGCGCTCCAAAATGTCGACGCATACTTGGCTCAGGTCAACCTCACGGGAGATAATCAGCCTACAGATCTCCAAGATAGTGCGTGTACAGGTGCAATGCCCAATATCGTCTTCTCTCCGCAGGATATGCTCATCAAAACTAACCTGCACGATCGCCCATTGTACTACACTGGATACATCGGCGACGTAAAGGTAGACCGAATGCACATTGATCCTAGGTCCTCCATAAGCATCATTCCGAAGGGTCTGCTACATCATCTTCGCATTCCAATGCATCGCCTGACGCCTACAAGCACCGCCATTAGCGGTTTCAATTCGGGCAGGAGCTACCCAATAGGGAAGATTCGCTTGAAATGTCAGATTGGCGATCTCCAATCAGAAGTCACCTGCTACGTCATAGATGCCGACACTTCTTACAATATCCTTCTGGGGCGGCCTTGGATACACGATTACATGATCGTGCCTTCCACGCTACACCAGTGCTTCAAATATGTCGATAAGCACGGCTTCGTGAGGACAGAGTTTGCTGATATCGATCCCTTCAAAGGGGTCGAATCTTATTACTCAGACTCCTGTCTGTACGAAAAATCAAAGAAGCATCTGGTCGAAGAGGAGGTGCAAGCTCACACCAAGACCACCACAAGATCAGAAGAACCCCTGACGATCCACCTCCACGCTCGCAAACCGGGCAGTTCTGCACCCCTTACGGCTACTTTGTGTAAGGACGCAATCAGTCTATCGGCACAAGAAGAGCAGATGAGAATCCGGCTGCCGAGGTCTGGTCAAGTGCCGAGACCCACACCAGGGCCTTTTACCATCAGACTACCGAGAGTCGGTCAGCTCCAAGCGGAGAAACTCAATCCCTCCGACAGACCGCTCACAATACGTCTTCCTAAAAAGGGCCGTCACCCCGATGCGAGGTCTGACACTTCCAGCGAACCAGCCACTCCTCGCCCCACGTCAGATGCCAAGCTGGGGGTTGCTAGTCTACCAACAACTCCACGACCTGCTCCCCCGGTCGAGCCTCTGAAGATCAAGCTGACTAGGTCGCTCTCCCAGTCTTCACTTATACAGGGGGTGGCCGAAGAAGAACCAGAATTAGCCAAGTATGTGGCTGCCCACTCCGATACCCCTTCCGCGGATGATGTAATCCCTCTCGAGAAGATACCTTATTTTATCAATAAAGGGCTATCTTTGAATTACATCGAGCTCAACAAGCTATGTACAATGTATGCTATGGACCACGGTATAGGCACTCACCTACACACACAAGTGACAAATGTATATACCACAATCCAGCTCACTCCGGCAGAAGACGCTTATCGAATAGTCGAGGGAGGGGACCACCCGATTATCTTTGGCCGGAAAGACGATCCGTACCCCTTCACCATAAAAGAAGTCGATCTTGGGTCAGATGCCGGGAGATTGCCTCTATACCTTTATAGTCCCCAGTCCAAATACCTCATGCAGAAACAAGGATATGATCTAGAAACTACACCAGGCTTGAATTACGGTACCGGACGGCGACTACCTTTGAAGCCTCCAGTACCGTCTGGTAAACCACGGGACTACTATAGCAAAACTCGATGTGGACTAGGGTATGTAACTCCCACAACGACTCCAGAGAGTTCAGATGAAGAATGTGATTGGCAGTTACACTCAACCGGGTCACCAACTTCTGACTCAGACACAAGCATTGGGGACATATTCAGACAAGTCCTATCAGTCAACATGGCATTTGCCGACGCTTACGAAGAAGATGAGGACATTCCTGAAATCCTCGAGCTTGAGCCGTGGGCCCAACAGTTAGACGCACAATGGGAAAAGCGGTTCAAGCTAAGAGAACCTCCTACAGAGGATGAATTTATGCAGGTCAACCTCGGCACCGAATCCTCTCCAAAGCCAATCTTCGTCAGTAAAAGCCTAACAGACGAGGAACGAGAATCACTGCTGGAACTCATCAGAGAATACATTGACGTATTTGCATGGAGTTACGAAGACATGCCGGGATTAGATCCCGATATTGCTCTCCATAAACTCAATATACGGCCGGATGCAAAGCCAGTCAAGCAGCAGCAACGACGCTTCCGCCCGGGCGTCATGGACGCGATCGAAGCCGAAGTCAACAAACTGATAGCCAGCGGCTTCATCCGTGAGGAGCAACACCCTGACTGGGTCGCCAATATAGTCCCGGTCCTTAAGAAGAACGGGAAGATCCGAATCTGCATCGACTTCCGTAATCTAAATGAGGCATGTCCGAATGACGAATTCCCCCTCCCGATCACGGACATCATGATTGACAACACATGCGGCTTCGAACGAATGTCATTCATGGATGGATTCTCGGGATACAATCAAATCAAGATGTCCCCCGACGATGAGAAGCACACATTATTTAGAACACCGATCGGCACATACTGTTACACAGTCATGCCATTCGGTCTAAAGAACGCTGGTGCCACATATCAGCGGGCTATGAGTATCATTTTCAGAGAATATTTGTGCAAAACAGTGGAATGCTACGTCGACGACATCGCTGTCAAGAGTCGCCGCAAGGAGGATCATCTGCAAGATCTGAGAACGGTATTCGACCTGATGCGAGCCCACAACCTGAAGATGAACCCTACAAAGTCATTCTTGGGCATATCCAGCGGGAAGTTCTTAGATTTCATCATCACTGCACGGGGTATCCATGTAGACCCTGAGAAAACCAAGGCAATAATGGAGATGGGTCCCCCGAAAAATCTCCGCGAACTTAGAGGCCTCCAAGGGAGGCTAGCCTATATCAGAAGGTTCATTTCCAATCTCTCCGGACGATGCCGGCCGTTCACACACCTCATGAAGAAGGGAGTCTCATTCGTATGGGACGAAGAATGCCAACGCGCTTTCGACGACATCAAAGAATATTTGTCAAATCCTCCAGTCCTGGTGGCCCCGGTCCCTAGAAAACCATTCTTGCTCTATGTACGAGCAATGGAATACTGCCTTGGTGCCCTACTGGCACAAAATAACGACGCAGGACACGAACAGGCCATATACTACCTCAACCGAATGATGGTCGGGCCCGAACACCGATACACTGCCGTGGAGAAAGAATGCCTCGCCTTGGTATTCGCCATTCAAAAGACGCGGCATTATGTTACAGGACAAACCATACATGTGATCTCATGGGTAAATCCTCTCAGGGTCCTCATGACTAAACCAGGGGCGCTCAGCTCTCGCCTCGCCACATGGGCAATACTGCTATCCCCATATCATATGATCTTCGTCCCACAGAAGGCTGTCAAAGGCCAAGCCCTGGCAGACTTTTTGGCGGCCCAGCCAGGATCGGGGTCATCCAGAATATACGAAGAAATCCCAGATGAGGTCGCCGATTCTAATACAACCACCCAAGACAACATATGGAGGATGTTCTTCGATGGCGCTTCAAGAACCGGACCCAAGGGAAATATCGTCGTCGGGGTCGGAGTAATATTGATCTCTCCTACCGGGCTAGTGATCAATCACGCCTACTCTCTTACGGAACCCTGTTCCAACAATGTGGCCGAGTACAACGCTTTGGTCATTGGCCTCCAACTCGTAAAGGAGCTGGGTGTAGAATATCTCGAAGCATACGGCGATTCACAATTAATCGTCAATCAGATTCGGGGGTCGTACGAAGTCCGCCATGAAGACATGATCCCCTACCACCAAATAGCAATCAACATTATCTCCTCATTCGAGGGATTCTTCATCGAACACGTCCCCAGACTTCAAAATATCGAAGCCGATGCCCTAGCAGGCCTTGCCGCTTCCTTAGCAGTGCCGAACCAAGCGCATCACTCGGTTGAGGTGATAGGCCACGAACTGGTCTGTCCCAAGAACAATATTCAATTCGTGGCGAGCTATTCCGCCCAGACGGTCGACGAAACACCAGACTGGAGACAGCCGTTCGTTGACTTCGTCGTATACGATATCCTCCCGGAGAATCCAAGGGAAGCCACCTCCATCAGACGGCGTTCTCTTAGATTCTTCTACGACACAGAGACAAAGATGCTGTACCGACGATCCTACGATGGATTATTACTCCGGTGCTTGTCAAACGCAGAAGCCAAAAAAGCTGTACGAGAAGCTCACGATGGTGTCTGTGGGGCCCATCAGCCTGGCCCTAAGCTACAAGACCGCCTTCGCCGTATGGGCTACTACTGGCCCACGATGGTGGCAGACGCAATAGACTATGCCAGAAAATGCAAGGCTTGCCAAGTCCATGCGGACTTCATTCACCAACCATCCGAGTTTCTACATCCAACGGCGGCATCCTGGCCATTCGAAGCATGGGGAATGGATATCATTGGTCCAATCACCCCACCTTCCTCCCGAAGACATCGCTTTATACTTGCGATCACCGACTACTTCTCCAAATGGGCGGAAGCCGTCCCACTCGCAGAAGTTAAGACTTCAAACGTGATCAGCTTCCTTAAGCATCACGTCATCTACCGCTTCGGACTGCCGCAGAGGATCATCCATGATAATGGTCCGCAGTTTGCAAGCCATGCATTCTATCGATTCTGCGACAAACACCGCATTCAGAATGTCGCTTCGACACCATATAACCCGGTAGCAAACGGGTTGGCAGAGGCATTCAATAAAACAATCATCAAACTCCTCAAGAAGTTTGTCTCCTCCAACAAACGCGACTGGAACGAGAAGCTCGGCGAATGCTTATGGGCTTATCGTACCACGGTTCGAACAGCTACTGGGAATACACCATTCTCTTTAGTATACGGGAGTGAGGCAGTCCTCCCACTGGAAACTCAGATTCCCTCACTCCGCGTCGCCCTCACTTATCAATTGACAAAGGATGATAACTATCGACGCCGATTACAAGAGTTGGAGGCCTTAGACGAAAAGCGCCTCCTAGCCCAACAAAGGATCGAGCTATACCAAGCACGTATCTCAGGAGCCTTCAACAAGAAGGTCAAAATCAGAACATTCTAAGTGGACGATCTCGTTCTGGCAGTCCGGAGACCAATGGTCATGACTCACAAGACCGCAGGCAAGTTCCAGCCAAAATGGGAAGGTCCATTTGTCATCGAGGCCGTGTTCTCCAACGGCACCTACTGCCTCGCCAAGCAGAATGGGGACTTGCTTATGTTGCCCGTCAACGGCAAGTTTCTAAAGAAATACTATGTTTAAACAACATTCTCCTGATTATCGAGTCATGTACCCTCTTAGTACCCCTGAACTTGCACCCACCATTTTCCAAATTATCGAGTCATGTATCCATTGATACCACTGAACCCACATCCACAACATTTCAGATTACCGAGCCATGCACCCGCTGGTGCCACTGAACTCTCATCTCCTCAATATTCTAGAAAATCCAAATTATGTACTTACATTCCGGTCACTCTCTCAGATAGTAAGTCACGTATAATCATACCTCTGAACTTTCTTCCTGAAAGAGATCCTCCCTCATGATCCACTACCCGCGCTCCCAGTGCACAAAAAGGGTAATCGATCCACTAATTTCCGAAACGACCATGTCCTCATTACCTCTGAGTCGTTTTCACTTCCACCAAAAACAAACCGCCCCCTCGTATAGAACTTCCATGTCCTCCTACCTCTGAGTAGTTCTATGCACCCCTTCTTCATTGAGCCCACTCCTGCCATGTCCTCATTACCTCTGAGTGGGAAGGCTCCGTCGAAGAAATCACCATATTTGCCATGTCCACATTACCTATGAGCAAGTATGTTGGTTCCCTTTCAACCTATTATCCGTACCCACAACCGGAGTGCGACAAGGATAATAGGTCCACAAATGTCCTCGGTTGACCACAAATGTCCTCTGTTGACCACAAACGTCCTCTGTTGACCACAAATGTCCCCTGTTGACCACAAATGTCCTCTGTTGACCACAAACGTCCTCTGTTGACCACTATTGATTATAGAAAAGTCTTCCGTGAAGTCTCCCCCTACCATGTTCTCATTACCTCTGAGTAGGAAGATTCCACGGTAAAACCCTCATGTTTGCTACGTCCTCATAATCTCGGAGCAAATATGACTGGCTTCCTCCCACCTTATTATCCGTATCCTGAACCAGGATATGCCAAGGATAATAGGTCCACAAATATCCCTTGCTAAGCTTCTTAAGCATAAATCCACCATCCTACCATGCCCCGGGAGCCCAGCTGCTCTACGGCATTCCTTTCCCCAGTACCGAGAACATCCATGACCATTTTGTCGTGGCTGTCCCGGACATCCTGATCAAACTTGTTATCCGTACCTAAAACCAAGGTACGCCCAGGGTAACAAGTCCACAAATAATCCCCCAGCAAGTCCAATTCCATGAACACCACAAGAACAAGAAAGAGAAGATGAGTTGAAACATGCTCATTTATCTCAAAATTCAAAAGAGCTACATCAGTGGGGATCACATCCCTTGCAGATAAAAATATACACATATGAAAGAAAAACAAAAAAGAGAAGCAGAAGAAGACAGATGGCGGATTACTGTTCCGGGGCACATAACACCGTGAGGCGGTCCTTTATCAAGGCGACCGATCGCTCAAACCTCTGTTTGGCTCGACGCTCAGCTTCCTGGTTCAACACCGCCGGGTCCTCCAGATGAACGTGGGCCTGCCAGTTGTCCTCGAACTTCTTAAAAGATCGCTCCAGGTTGGCAGAAGTTCGAGAAATCTGCTCGACCTCCCGAGCAATCGACTCCTGTTCTGCATGAGCAGCCTCCCGCTCTGACTCTAAGAAGGCCAACTCCTCCTGGAGTGCGAGAATCCGCTCCTTCGTGTCAGCTATTCCACGAGAGGCAGATTCTTTCCGGGCCCTACAAGCCTGACTCCGACGACCCAGTCGGTCATAGGAGACGGAGAACTTGTCAAGATCCCCCTGCACAGTCGGCCCGATAGTTTCTCGAGCGAGCTTGATCCTGTCCCGAGCAGCAACCAGGAAGCCCCGCTCTCGTTCGATCGCAGCAGGCAAACCAGCCTGCCGTATTGCCAGCAGTTGGGTCACAAGCTGGTCAGCCTCTGTCAGCTTAGGCTCCAGGAACGCTGCTAACCCCAGCCCGCCAGGAAGACCCTTCAGAGTGTCAATTTGGCCCCGAGCTCCCCGAAGAGACAGAGAAAAAGGGACCCCCCGTTCCACGGCAGCGTTTATACCCCTCCCTAAGTGGCGATAAAAGCTGTCAACCACATCCTGCGTCACCTCGTCCAGAGCCTCCGAGGAAACCGGTGTCAGCGGGAGTGTGGCTGGTAGCACGGAAGAAGACGTGACGGAATCTGCCGCTCCTGCCACAAGAGAAACCAACTCCGTACGAGAAGACGCTTGAACAGCGGCCAACTCCTCTTCAGCAGCCCGTAGGATTTGGATGCTCGACAAGGTCGAGAAGTCGACTTTCGGAGCCGTGTCAACAGCGGAAGACGAGGCGGAAACCATTGCCAACTCCCTCCCCGTCTGTCCGGAGACGGCAGGAGGCTCTTCAACATGAGAGAGAGGAGAAAAAACATTCCTTTCGTCCAGATAATGGCCGGCCGAACTCTCCCCGAGAACATCCGCGGCGGGAGGTAAAAGGTCAGGACCTGCAGGGCCAAGGCAACCATGAATCGACTTGACCCGAAGGATATGTTGATAGAACGAATAAGCCCCTTCGATAGTCAATATATGGCCTATCTTACCAATGGAGGAGTATGGAGGTTGAGGTTCGCTTACAGCCACCACAACCTCCTCACCAATAACCTCCGAATCAGGAATCAGAGAGTCATCCCCGGGAGAAGAGGTACTGAGAACGGTGTCATCTCGCCGAAGCTCAACGACCGCAGGGGCGGGCCCAGAGGAACCTTCGTTCCCCCGAGCTGATGCTTCAGCAACCCGGGAACTTCCAGCCGCCTCCGGGAGAGCCCCAGCAGAAAGGACCGTGGCGCACATATCGCTGATTAAGACAGCAAGAGCGGGATCAACCTCGGAGGCAGTAGATGGTTCAGAAGACCCCGGTCCGTCGGACGCCTACAAAGAAAAGTGATTAAATCATATCTGCGAGAGGAAAGGGAACTACAACAAAGAAATAAATCCAATTTAGCCTTACCTCCGGAGTAGCATCGGTATCGTCATCCCTTTCGGTACTAAGCGATCCACGAGACTTAACGGCAGCTCTCTTCACGAAAAAAGTTGCTCTACTGCCAGAAGATTCGTGCCTGACTCGCTTACATGAGGAACCAGACACAGCCGGAAGCTGTTCTTCCCTCACTCTTCCACCTTCTGTAGAAAGCAATGGGCCCTCCGCCGGTTCATCAGGGATGGGAAGCGATTGATCTGCTACTTCTTCGCCTCCATCAAAAAGAGAATCTTCGCTATCATCTTCCTCCCCAGCCGACTCGGAAGGTTCTGATTCAGGGAGAGGAGTCTGAAGCGCTAGTTGCTTTCTGGCCTTAGCCCCCTTTGGCTTCTCCTCTAAGCCTGTACCTACGATAAAACTGGTACTCGGATCAAAATTAATAGGAGGCTTGTTCGCCATGACATGATACAAAGCAGCCACGTATAAAATTTCCCTTGGCGTCTGAGCATCAGGGACCGAGAAGCTGGCTCGAGTATGATAAGCATCATAATAATTCCATGCCCTGACGCCATCAAGAACACTACCTTCGAAGCCCAAACCCGGATTGGGATGATCAAGGAATAACTGGCTATAACCGAACTGCCGAAAAAACCTACTAGGTAGGTAAGACTCCAGGTACACCCTATCGCGGTTGCGATAAACCAAATGAGCATGACGGATGTTACGCAACCAGGTGAGCATATCCGGAGATAGAAAGTGAGGAGGTCCAGTACCATCAAGGTGTACCTTACTCACATCCTCATCAGAAAAAGAAGGAACAGACACAAAAAGGTGACACCCATCTACCCTTGCCAGCGCCCTCCGACAAGCCGGCATAGTATTGTATTCCCAAGACTGGCGATGGCATTTGAAGAGGAAAGCATCTTCATCCGTAGCATCTTCCGCTATCCCGAGTCCCATCAAAGACTTGTAATGCATCGCCAACCACGCCATCAAGTAATGAAAAGGCAATTCTATGCGCTCAAAATCCAAGGTCTTCTTACGCGCAACAACTTTGGATGAGAAGGTCCGAAGACCGTGGTGGATGCTGCACACCATGGCAGGAAGAAGGGCCAGCCTAACTCCGAACACCAATTTAACGGCGGGAAGAATAAAATGGCGACCGATCCTCTCGATGGAACCTGCTCCTCCCGAGACGACGCAATTCTGTAACCATATCATCAAAAAGCCAGCCAGAAGCGCCTTCTCTGACATCTGCGTGGTCCCATAGTAAAAATAGCTGAGAGAGTCAGTTTGACTCCCAAATATGTCACTCCTGGACCGCGACTTCTTGACGCCTGACATCAAATCCTTCACCTCCACGTGCGTCTTAGGGGTTCGAGGCGTAACTCCACCAGAAGGGTTAACTTTGAAAAGGTAACTAATCCATGATGTGGTGTGGGGAGCGGTCCCTTCGGAGCTATCTGCTGTCTTTATGGCCATCTGGTGACAAGCACTATGGTGGCACAGCAACTCCCGGTATACTGCAACGAAACCTGGGAATCGTCGGTCCAAGTCCTCAAACTCCTCATTCGAAGGGGTATACACCTCGAAAGGCTCATTTCCCCAGGGGAGTTTAGAGACAGTATACATCTCATGAAGAGCAAGCCCCAGCTCCCCTACTGGTGAGAAGAATGTCCCCGTTCGCCAGCTATACATCTCCAAGAGCGCCATGAACAGCGACTTATTAATAGGGAGCCCGTGACAAGTCCCTCGAACAGCATGATAAAGTCCCACCTCACGCAAGAGTGTTCCGTAGGTCTGCAGGACCCAGGTGGTCAACTGGACCCACATAGAAGTAGGGTTTATCCAGTTCGGCAACGCTATCCTACCAACAGGATAGGACTTCTTACGGACAAGCCGATTCAAGAAGGTGTCAGCCTGAGCAAATGAGAAGTTGGGACCGTATGCATTCATAAACGAGCCCGGGGCCAGACCCATCATATACCGAGGGACGGGATCCTTACCTGGGTACGCTGACCGCATATTCGAATTGTAATGGATGTCGCCCATCAGCATCCCCGATTGAGTAGGGGTTAAGTTGCACACCATCTTCCTGTTCAACAACACCATGTTGAACCACGATAAGGGATAATGGCGTTCCATAAAAGGAATATGGATTGACTCCCCGTCCAAAGAGAAATCCCAGTTCTCGGAAATCTCTAACACTCGAGAGTTCCCTATGATTAGAGCATCTCCAAAGAGGAATAGAGGCTTCAGGTATTTCCCATCCAGCCTCCCAGTATTCATCATGGAACGAAGGTAATGAAGGGTCTGATTCTCGATGGCATTCAACCTCTCCAAAGGCTCATCAACAGGAAACTGATTCAATACATGCTTAATTAGGTCGTCAAGACGCACACCCAAAGCGAATTGATTTGAACCAACCAAAAGTTCCCCCGCAGGATTCACGGGCAAATTTACTAGAAAAAGATAAAAGAAACAAGGTCAGAAAACAAACAAAGAAAACAGAAGTATTGGAAAAGATTACTGAAGTCTATGCGGCTCAGGTTGCCACAGCCTCATGCGGCTCATCAGCAGATAGGTCCATGCGGCTCTGCGCGTCATAGCCCCATGCGGCCCTGAATTAACCAAGTTCGTACAACTCAGATTGAGAAGGGTTTATAGATTTATGCGGCTAAGCCAGACTCATACAATCCGCTGCGGCTACAAACCATCAAGTTCATGCGGTTCAAAAGTGAGCAACGCTTATGCGGCCCAAGTCGAAAACACACATGCGGCATTGATCGAATATGACAAGCTCATGCGGCCATAATGGGCGAATTGCTTATACGGTCACATCGATACGTCTCGTATATGTGGCTTGTGCATAAAGTATGCAACAGAGCCATGGCAGCAGCTAGGGTTTTTTCGGAGTGACCCCCTTACCAGCGATGGGCGGGTGAACATCAGGATGGACAGCGCCTACAGCAGCCGACGGAGGAGCGACTACATTCGTCGCCGCAGTCGCCGTAGCAGCAACTGCCTTGCCCTTCGCGGCCTTCGATGCAGCAGATCTCTTGGGAGCCATGGTCGATGGATGAAGAAGGAAAACGAAAAGCGAAGTTGGCAACAGGGAATTCAAGCAAAGAAAGAAGGTAAAGAAATCCCCAAGAGCTGAAAAACTCCTATTTATAGGCGATCCATAAAGTAGAAAGACGCCTCGGATTACGCGCCGCCTCCAGAAATAAAGGCGAAAACGCTTCGGTCAAGGCAAAACCGACCCTTGGGATCCTCCCCCAAAAGGCGACGTCAAATCAAATCGAAGGCAATTAATGAAGATTTGCTCACGTGGTCAGGGCGCGTGGCAAAGAGCTTATGCGGCCAGAAGAATCTATGCGGCCGAGATGCTAATGCGGCCAGGAAGCTCAGGTAAACAGAACATCCTATGCGGCATGAACGGGGCCATGCTTCTTATTCAAAGTGTTTCAATTTTACAAATTGAAAACTTTGAAGGGGGTCCTGTAGAAGCATGGAAAATATTAGAATAAAGGCATAAATGGCCCATGCGGTTTTGGGTAGCAAGTCTATGCGGCTCATACTGGAGTTTCCCTATGCGGCCCAAAAGAAGACCCTCAGACTCATGCGGCTCGGGGATGAATGCGGTTCAGCAGGAATATGCGGCTCAATTGACGACACGTGTGACCCCCCCCACAGTTGGCCACTGGAGTAATGGCCTCATTTAATGCTCTGACACGACTCGACGGCTGTCTCTGACATAAAGTATCATAGTGGCTCTGTCATAATGACAGACTCTTCGGGAAAAGAAGAAAATCTCTGACCCGATCTGACAAAAAATCCTAGATTGTCGCGTGGCAAAAGTCTCATGCGGCTCGGATAGAGAACAGCTTCATGCGGCTCATTGAGGAGTCACTCTAATATGATTAACAAAAACCCGCCATATGCGGTCCACCCATAGCCCGGTCTATGCGGCTCAACACCACGCTAATTCATGCGACCTACAGAAACTATGCATATGCGGCTCACGGAAAGTTCATCCCCTGCGGCTCGATGAGGCATTGACTCATGCGGCTCACGAGTAGTATCCCCCTGCGGTTTAAGTGTTGGTCACCTTATGCGGCCCTGGCAGGATCTTCAATTTAAAAAAATGTGGCACTGAAGATGCAACAGAATCCCAACGAGAATATTCGACGTCATCATCATAATTGCCGAGATCAGGGCATATCATTCATCATCAAGCCAATAGGACACGTGGCGAGCAATCAAGTATTGGCATAATCAATCACGAAGATTTAAAGCAGTCAGCATTAACTGCTCATAAGATTTGGTGCTATCCGCATTAGTGGCCGAGATTCATTATGATCAGGATCAAGGGCCCAGATAGAATGAAGGAGCACCGACATTCCAAATAGATAATCATCAGCAAACCCTAATGATCCTATCCCACTCTTATAAATAGCCAGCATCATTCCCATGTCAAAAAGGTCGGCAACAAAAGAACAAAAAAAAAACAGAGAAGAAGAGAGAGATATACACAGAGAGAGCTTCCCCTTTTCTTGATATTCACAGAGAGAGAGAAGCCAGGAGAGCAACCCGAGGAGAGTAAGAAGAGCCTTTCTTCGTCAACGCCGAGCAGATCTTCCCCGAGCCAAGGCTGCATACCGATCGTCCAAGGAGTAAGGCAGAGCGGCCGTCGCTTTCCCGAGCCTCTATCGTCACCCCCCAGAATTAAAAATAAACAATCGTACTTAGTCTGCTGTACCTAGGTTTTCGTCCCTAGGCTTTCTTTGTACGAGCGAGTTTGTATTGTGAGTCTAAGTTCAGTCCTCCGATAATTGTTCTGTTCTTTTACAATCAATGGCAAACACTTTTGTTCATGTTGTAATTAAGGCAGAAATTGTTAAAACTTTTAGGCAGAGTCACCAGAATGATATCGACCTAGGATTCCCCATCGATTTTAGCTCCAAGGATCTCCATCTCATTCAGATGACCCATCATCTTGAGAACATGATCCCTTACTGGTGTACCCTCAGCCATTTTTGTATTCATCAAACATTTTATAGCAAACTGCCTAGCTGCTCTACTCTGATGTCCGAAGAGTTTCTTGAGGTTATACATCATATCATAAGCAGTGGCCATGGCCTGATGCTGATGTTGTAGTACATTTGACATAGATGCTAGAATGTAACACCGTGCCATCTCATCTGCCTTTTTCCACTTCTTATAATCCTCTTTGACCTCTTTATCAGAGTTAGCATCAGGCTTAGGTGGGCATTCCTCAATAAGTACATATTTGTACTCCTCAGCAGTCAGAACAATATCCAAATTACGTTTCCAGTCAATATAATTAGGTCCAGTAAGTTTGTTTTCATTAAGAATCACCATAAGTGGACTGAAAGAACCCATTTTTGAAATCCTGAGAATCACATAAATAAAATTATGTAGGGCAAAAAAACTTTTTGAATTAACTAAATATTGATTCCCTCAAAACAATAATAAGAAATTGACCAACACCTTGAACACCATGAATTTAGCATGCCACGATAGTGTGGACGTATACAAATTCAACTTTGTTCAAGTAGGTTTTTCTTATTAATTTTACTATCATATCAACATAACTTTATGACAAATAAAATTAATATGCTGGTCTTGCTATGGTCATACAAATAATAGCAGTGACTCCGATGGGGAGGATACCATTATTTGTATCTAAGTGTATACTATTACTTAATACTAAGTCCATTACCTTGTAATAAGTTCCTTCAGATGGAGAAGTGAACACATATTAGGTAACTTTCTACAATTATCCCTAAGGAAGTTTGTACTGGTGATCCATAATTATACTCATCCGATATGGAGGAAAGCACTATAGCCAACACGCAAGTATAATTACATCACCTACAAACCAGTAATGGAGACCATATGATTTAAACTAAATAAATATCCTCTCCCACTTAGTTATTTAACAATGAGGGTTTTTCTACTAGTTGATATTATGTCCATGTTGTCCATTATTAATGTAGGCTTGGTTTTTCAAAAAAATAACCACACAATAATAAATATGCATAATCAGAAAAAGCAAAAGAACAAAAATAAGAGAAAATATCCAACTATTATGGTCATCTTTGCTACTCCGTCTTCAACTATCCGAATCCAAAATCTAGCACTGCGCATATCTATTCGGGGTTCGTTTTTTTTAGGTTTTGGCTATCGATTCCTTTATCAAAAATTATCTGTCTGCCTCTGGACTGCTTAAAACCAGCATCTCGTCCGACGTCAGAAACAGCCACCACCGCCATCACGATTGATCAAAAATAATTAAAATTATATCAATCATATGCCTTCCGAAGTAGTTCACACATAATCTAGATTGCAAAATTAAAATAATTAGCACGATCAACCCTCGTGATTTTAATTACATCCACAGCAACAACAACATCCATGACATGTCCGTGGTTTAAACAACACAATCAAAAACATGCATTGGACCATAATAGTTGGATCTAAGATGTCTGCAAAACCGAGTTAGAACAGATCTACATCTACCGACTATTACACAGCACATATTTTATTGGATAACATGGACGTATCAATCAATACGTAGATCCAAAGTGGCTCTGATACCAATTGATGGAACTGGAGATTCCCAGGACCCTTCCTTTGGTGTGCGTATTGATCGATAGAAAGTTAGACAGATCTAATACGTGTTCTAAACCTTCATAGGCAGAAACTAGGGTTCACGAATTATACCTGCGACGAAAAGAAGACAAGTAATTCCTGGCAATCTCGAACGGACGACCCCAAGATCTTCTGCATGTATTCCTTCCTCGAGTTGGACGTCGTGTGGGTGACGATCTCCCAACCTTTTTTTCTTCTTGGCAGCCCTCTCTTTCTCTTCTTACGTGAATCACAAATTTAGAGAAAGTTTCAGATTTCTGATCGGTAATCATGACGGCCAAAGAATAGAGGATATATGTAGTCTACGGCAAGGACCATGAGGAGAAATTAGGGTTAGGTCTCCTAACGGATCTGGATATCCCGTGTTCAGCCCGAACACACAATCCAGGCCCATTAACAATAGCTCGGTCCACTAATGAGCTATTGTTGTACTACCTCCCTAATCCCAAATTATGTTTGTGGGCTCCTTTTATTATATGTTCGTTTGGCTCCCCATGTTAAGATATCGTATGTCCGTCGATCAAATTAAGTTACTGACAACTATATTGATTCGACATCTTTTATCCTTAAGTAGTACCGCTCAACTTTATTTCCCATGTTGGATATAATCTACCTGCAAGGTTTACATGAAAATCCTTATGAGCTCCTTAAGAGGACATCATCAACCCGATGTATCGGGAAATGGATTCCATTTATAATCAACAGCTCATCATACATACAATGTTATTACCCAATTCATAGAGATTGTTGATCCATAATGAATCTCACTCTTTTATGAGTCAAAATAATGCACACTGCATATACATGTCAGTTATTATATCCGGGTTAAGAGCACAAGCATCCATAATAACAGAGGTGTTTGTTCTCTTATGTAGTCAGTACAAAGAGAACAACCTCAAGTGATCCTGTTCAATACACACAAAGTGTACTAGTGTAAACCTATAGTCAAGATAGACTAATACCAGATTATACTACAACCTTTCCAATAGATTATCCAAGTCCATCTAGGTTGTGTGAACTATTTATATACTCCATAGGAAACTGATAATATGATCTTCTGTGTGACCCCACACACCATATTATCTACAATATAGAATATCAGACATTTGCATTAACACTTACAACAAATAAAATATACAAACATTTGCCCATATGAATCTCATTCAAAATTTAAGGAAATAAGGTTACTAAAAAGTGATGCTTTTAGTTTATAACCCTAACAGAGAAGCCACCTGCTTTCCTTTGAACTCTCTTGTCTGTACCAAGTTGGCCTTAACCAGTTGTTTGGACAGAGAGTCCATCTTCTGTTGAGATCGTATTTCGTCCTCAACGTGGATCTCTTGTAGAAGATCTTCCAAACTAATGTCCAGCTTCTTCCGATGCATTCTAGCATAGAAGTTGCTCCAACTAGCAGAAAGATTTAAGACTATCCCTCCAACGACAAACTTGTCGACGAGGGACATCTTCTCGTCATCTAACTTTTGGCACAACTTCAGGAATTCCTTCACTTGAGGTAGCATCGCCATCTCGTCTTCGAAGAGCCACTTGTGGTACTTCTCGACGATGAAGATTTGGATATGTTCTCATCATCTTTATATAGCTTCCCCAAAGAATTCTAGATCTCTTTGGCCTTCACCTTCTTAGAATATAACTCTGCCAGAGAGTTTTCCATAGAATTGAGAATTAGCAGTTTACTTATGCTATTTTCTCTCTTCCATTTGCTCTACTTGACGAGTGCAGCAGCAATAGCATCGGCAGTTCCTCCTTCTGGAATCGTCGGTTCATCCTCAATCAACACATGGTCTACGTCCACGAGTTGAAGATTAAGGGTAACCTTCCTCTTCCAGATTTGGAAATATTCTCCGTCGAATTTTTCTAACTTTTTAAAGCTAGTATCGATAAAAGAAGCATGAGAGTTCTCCATCTACAAGGATCTTGCTTTGAGATTATTAGTCCCGGGGCTTGATCAAAGATGGTAGACTCGATGTCGAGATCAGAGGTTCAACAAACGTTCACCTTCTGATTATTCTCGAGATCCAAGAGGAACACTATAATATGAATCCGATTACAAAAGCTACAATAATCAGAAAGTAAATCTCACGTTCTTTCTCGCAATCGCAGTTGCTGACGGACAGAACTGAGTTACAACTCAGATGAAGGAGAAGAAAGAAGAAAGAAGAAAGAAAAAGATGAAAGGTTCTTGCTGGGGTAATTAAGATCACCGTTGCTCAAAGCAAGATTCGTCCCAACACAATCTGCTTCCAGGAACCAGCAAGTTCACGAAGAACTTCTGGAACGCTCGTAAGTCATCATTTGAGACTTGAACGGGCTTCTTGGACTTTACAGACTCCCTTAACTCTCTTCTTGGTGTATCTTTCAAAGGAGGCCAATGGGCTCTATTTATATAGTAGAGTTGAGACTTCACCTCTTCTCCTATCCGATGTGGGACTAAAATACCAATACTCAAAAATAGAGTTTGATATTTTAGATCATCCCACAATCAGCATAGAAGTGTGCCAGTCCACTCCTGCCCCCCGAACACTCCCGTGCATGCACGAGATATCCTGGAGTCCGTGTCCGAGTCCGAGTCCGAGTCCACACAACAAAAATCAACTTGCATCCTTGTTGGAATTAATCCTTTTTTCTTCTAGGAAAATACTCCCACATGGCATACACTTGTGCCCCACCACACCTCATGTGCACACCTCAACACAAACAATGCATTATATTGAGATACTCACCATTTGGTGTAGCCGATGTAGGACGATCTTTCCTAGTCCAAAGGCACCAACACCTTCCTATATGAATAATTGGAAGTAGCGCTTGTGAAAGTGAAGGGCTAGGAAGTAGAAACCCTTGCTATTAGTCAAGGATCAGTCGTGGGGTTTCGGGACACTGTTGAGCCCAGAACATATACAAGGGTTTGAGGTGTCGAACCTGGAAGCCCAAGTGTTAGATTATATTTGTAAATGTAAATATAATCCATAAGTCCAAATGTAGACACTATATATATTGTAACAAATCCTAGCAATGAGAACAAGGCATTATTATTTCCTACAAGGTATCAGAGCATCCAGAAAAACCCTAGCCGTCATATTCACCATCCCCTACCCGCCCGCCGTGCTGATCCGACGACCCGAGGCACCGACAGCGCCGATCCCGACACGACCGCCGATCCCGACGGATCGACAACGCTGATCCCGATGCGCCAACTCTGCGCCGGATCTTCCCCGTCCGTGCCTGACCGTACGGCCCGATCCCGACGTGCCGACCCCGCCGATCCCGAGGTGCCGACCCCGTCGATCCCGACGTGCCGACAGCGCCGATCCCGATGCGCCAACTCTGAACCAGATCTTCCCCGTCCGCGCCTGACCGCGTGGCACACCCCGTCCGCGTCGGATCACCATCCGCGCCGGATCTTCCCCGTCCAGCGCCTGAATGCGGACGATTCGTCGGAGTTGTACAAACTTTCGTACACCCGACATTCGCTTGCCCCTATGCGCCAGATTCGATGCCCCTGATCGCGGTCGATTCGTCGCCGACCCCGTCCATCAGTGGCCGATTCGTCGGAGTTGTACAAAATTTTGTACACCCGACATCTGCGATGGCAGAAGATGCTGCGCCCAGCTACTCCGTCGCGACTGGCGGTGGCGGTGCACATAACCCAAATTATCCTAATATGAAGGATCCATATTTTCTGAGTTCTACTGATCAACCAGGAAATATCATTACTCCTATTGTTTTCCGTGGACCGAACTATGCTGAGTGGTCTCGGTCGATACGTCTCTTCCTGATCTCTAGGCGAAAGATCACTTTTCTGGAAGGTACTGAAATCAAACCTGTTAATGATGCTAGTAAATTGCTTGATTGGAGATGTGTGCAAGCGCGATTGGTTCAATGGGTTCTTAATATCATTGATCCGTCTCTGAAGAAATATTTGCCATACTTTGAGGAGGTTTATCCATTATGGAACTTATTGGAGAAAAGATTTGTTATTAGCAATGGCACTCGGAAGCAACAAATTAAGGTAGCCTTGGCTGAGTGTAAACAAACGGCTTCGATGTCTGTGGAAACCTACTTTGGAAATTTATAGTCTTTGTGGAATGAACAAGCTGCTTATTTCCCATTGCCTACTTGTACCTGTGGTGAACTTGCTGCAAAGCTACAGGCTATGATGGATGAAGACCACTTTCAGGACTTTATATATGGGTTGAATGCTGAGTTGTATGGTCATACCCGATCTAATCTTCTGGCTCAGGATCCTCAGCCAAGTTTAGATCGGGCATACCAGGCAGTCCGTGAGGAGGAGGATATGCAAAAATCTCAGGTCCAATCCACTGCAGAGGAGGTGTTGGCGTTGACTATCAAGACTTCACCTCGTCTTTCTACTACTTCTAATAGTAGAACCTCAGATTCCATGGACAAATCAGGTATGATCTGTACACATTGCAAGAAAATAGGTTATGATGTTGTAACTTGTTTTGCAAAGATTGGCTATCCAGAGTGGTGGGAGACCCGTCCTCGGCGTGAGGGCGGACGTGGTGCTAGTGGTGGCAGAGGCCCGACACCACAGTAGAGACGTGATGGAGGACGCGACGCTGGTGGCGCAGGGGTTGTTCATCATGTCACCGCTGCTAGTCATGGTGTCCCTGCTGGTCTTGCTGGGAGTTCGACGGATATGATGCATGGAGGGTATCCTTCACCGCTCTCAGGTAAACAATGGCAGAAACTGATGAGCTTGCTTGGTAACGACAATCCTTCCAACCATGGTACTTTAAACTCTGATCGTCTGTTGAGTAAGAATTCTTCTGTCCCTTGGATATTCGATACTGGGGCTACTCTTCATGCGACAGGTACTCGTGACTGTTTAGTTGATTGCTTTGAGGGCCTTGTCTGTCCTGTGATTTTACCTGATGGGAGCACTATTGAGGCTGTTCTTAGAGGCAAAGTTTTTTTGATCGCTTCATTAGTGTTGACGAATGTTCTTTATGTTCCGACATTGACTTGTAATTTGATCTCTGTCTCACAATTGATTGGTGCCAAAAATTGTGATATGTTATTTACTCCTGATTTTTGTTTTGTTCATAACCAAAGTACGAAGATGTGATTGGAGCAGGTGAACAAAGGGGTGGACTTTACTTCTTGGGGGAGGTTCCAGCTTCTTTGGCTTCGGTGATCCTGGCATGCAGAGAGAGTGATTTTAAAGTTTGGCATAGTAGACTGGGGCATCCTTCAGATAAAGCAATACAGACTTTACCTTTTTTCTCTGGTAGTGGTGTGTTTTCTCATAAGGCTTGTAATATTTGTCATCAAGCTAAACCGACTCGTGATGCTTTTCCTGATAGTAGTAGTCGTGCTTTGAGATGGTTTGAACTTATACACTGTGATCTGTGGGGACCATATCGTGTTCCGTCATCTAATGGGGCACGATATTTTTTGACTTTGGTGGATAATTTTTCTAGAGCTGTTTGGGTTATTTTATTGAAGGATAAGTGTGTTGTTTATTCTATGTTTTTAAATTCATTGCTATGGTGAAGCGTCAGTTTGGGGCTGATATACGTCATGTGTGGAGTGACAATGGCACTGAATTTCATTGTTTACGAGATTATTTTTCATCTCAAAGTATATTGTTCCAAATATCCTGTGTTGGGACACCTCAACAAAATGGAAGGGTGGAAAGAAAACATCGACATATTTTAAATGTAGCCAGGGCATTGAGATTTCAGGGTTCTCTTTTCGTGGATTTTTGGAGGGAATGTGTTCTGGGTGCATGTTATTTGATAAATCGAACCCCTTCTAGTATCTTGCATTTTAAGTCTCCTTATGAAGTTGTATATGGTTCGGCTCCTTCGTATGATCATCTACGTATTTTTGGTTGTCTGTACTATGCGTATGATTTGAAATCCCGACATGATAAATTTGCCAGCAGGAGCAAAAAATATATCTTTGTTGGGTATCCACTTGATAAAAAGGGATGGAAACTGTATGATTTGGAGACTGGTAATTTTTGTGTGTCCCGTGATGTTACTTTTTATGAAAAAAATTTCCTGGGTGTGGCTCTGCTAGTGAGATGTCTTCTGCGACATGCCATACATCTGTTGCGGTACCGGAAGACGATATAGAGGCTTTTAGGATGGTGCCGGCTACGGTTGCTGAGGCCGGAGTGGTTGCTGGTGGCTCGGTATCGAGTAACGAGGATGCACAAGTAGATGCAGAAGTATTGACAAGAGACTCCGCTGGGGGTGATGCTGATTCTAATGCTGATACAGGGGATACAGTGTTGCCAGAGGTGCCCGACGAGGTAGTATTGGGAAGAGGAATGAGAAAGAAATCACAGCCAGTATAATTATAGGATTTTATGACAAATGTTGTTCGAAGTAAAATTCTCCCCTTCGCCACAGTTCATCTGTTCCCGTCACTTCCTCAGGTACTTCGTATCCTCTAACATAATTTCTAAGTTATGACATATTTACTGCTGGACACAGAGATTTTCTTGCAGCTATCACTGCAGGTGTTGAGCCTACTTCATATCGCCAGGTCTCGCGAGATTCAGGCTGGCGTGCGGCTATGCAAACTGAAATACAAGCTCTGGAAGATAATGGGACATGGAGTTTTGTCGATTTGCCTCCTGGAAAGAAAGTATTGGGAAGTAGATGGGTGTACAAAATAAAGTACAAATTCGACGACAGTGTTGATCGCTTAAAGGCACGGCTGGTTGTGTTCGGTAATCATCAGGTTGAGGGGATCGACTATTCAGAGATATTTGCCCCGGTAGCTAAGATGCCTACAGTTCGGGCGTTCTTGGCTGTTGCAGCTGTGAGAGGATGGACTTTGCACCAGATGGATGTGCACAATACTTTTCTTCATGAAGATCTGACAGAAGAAGTGTATATGAAGTTGTCGCCAGGTTTTTCGCATAGTGAACCCAGTAAAGTGTGTCGCCTGCGTAAGTCTCTATATGGATTGAAACAGACACCATGTTGTTGGTTTGCTAAGCTTGCTGCTTCTCTGATATCCTATGGATTTATTCAATCTCATTCCGATTATTCCCTTTTTCTCTCTTTTTAAAGGGAAGGTAGAGTTGCATGTTTTGATCTATGTGGATGATATGATTGTGTCTGGTAATGACACAGGTGCTTTAGATGCTTTCAAAAAGTACCTTAGTTCTTGCTTTCACATGAAGGACCTTGGTGTGTTGAAGTACTTCCTTGGCATAGAGGTGGCTCTGAGTGCAGAAGGAATTTTCTTGTGTCAAAGGAAGTATTCTTTGGACATCATTTCAGAATGCGACTTCATGGGGTCTCGACCTGCTGGCTTTCCGATGGAGCCCAATCACAAGCTGGCAGAATCGACTAGTCCAAAGATGGCGGATGCAGAGTCTTATCGGAGGCTGGTTGGGAGGTTGATTTATCAATCGTTTACCTCGCCCTGACTTAGCCTATTATGTGCATATCTTGTCTCAATTCTTACAGGAGCCTCGACAAGATCATTGGCATGCTGCTTTGAGAGTTGTCAGATATGTCAAACATGTACCAGGACAGGGTATTCTTTTGAAAGCTGATTGTGATCTTCGTCTTTTTGGTTGGTGTGATTCCGACTGGGCCAGTTGTCCCTTGACTCGTCGCTCTGTTACAGGTTGGTTGGTGTTTCTGGAGGGGTCTCCTATTTCATGGAAGACCAAGAAGCAATCAACGGTTTTCCGATCTTCCGCTGAAGCTGAATACCGATCTCTTGATGCGCATGTTTGTGAGTTGAAATGGTTGAAGGAGTTATTGGTGTGTTTGGGCGTTCGCCAGGAGTCTGCTATGTCGGTGTATTGTGACAGTCAGTCTGCCCTGCACCTGGCTGAGAACCCGGTATTTTATAAGCGCAGTAAGCATATTGAGGTGTATTTGCATTTTGTTCGCGATGCTATTCGAGATGGCATCGTAATAGCCTCGCATGTTCCTACTTCTTCTCAACTGGCTGACATCTTCACCAAGCCCCTTGGAAAGCATGTGTTTGATTCTTTTCTTCCCAGGTTGGGCATTTGTGACTTGCATGCTCCAACGGGGGGGTGTTAGATTATATTTGTAAATATAAATATGGCCCATAAGTCCTAATATAGACACTATATATATTGTAACAAACCCTAGCAATGAGAACAAGGCATTATTATTTCCTACACCAAGCACACCATGGCCACTATATGCTAGCTTGCATATCATCTACAGTCGTCATTTTCCTTATGTAAAGCAATATCACATGTAGTATAATCCACATTCAATTGAGAGCAATAGGAGGATGTTCTTACTGTTATGGAGCTCCTAGCACTGTATTCAAGCAAAATTAAAACAACGAGTTTAAAAATTGAACAATTTGAATCAAAACTTGTCTGACATGTAAGTAATAAATTAAAGTTGGTAGAAACCAATATGATCACCTTAGTCCAATCACACTCATCCTTTATAGTTATGATGCAACCTTGATAAGTAAGCTTGTATTTTTTAGCAGACACGTATTCATGACAGTACTTGTGACAACAAACAACTTAATTACAGGAAAAAATTCAATTGTAAGGTGTCTATTACAAGGCAGTAATCAATGTGTTGAAAGAATTACCCAATCCAAGGATGTCTCCATTCACCCACAACACAGATAGCATGAACGTATGGGATTCCAGTTAGATCCCACTCATAGCAGCTACAACTCATCTCCTTCACGTCAACCTCTCTCCTACTACTGTCACGACCCGTACCCTGATTAGGGGCACGAGAACGTGGGTACGTCCAGCCTACGCCGCAGTGTCGGCGGTAGAACGCTGTATAGGTCATCTATAACATCTAACATCTAACAGCAAGAAAATATAACCTGTCATCTCCGTACGGAGGTATAATATAACATCTCAACTATATAATCTCAATCACAAGACTAAAGAAGATAGAGCACGATATGGAATCAGATAAAAGGAAGAAACTAAATATAAATAGTAGAGTTATCACAACACACAGTAGGTGTCCAACACAAATAAATACAAATCCTGAATATAAATAAGTCTCTACTAACAATCGGAATAATCCGATACAACATGAAAACTAATAGTTCTAAACTATATCTAGGGCAACATCTACTGAGCATGATCCTCCTCAAACTCCTGCGTACCACCCTCGTATGCCTCGTAGAAGGTAGGACAGTCATCTATATCATCTGTAATATTTGTCAACATATCCAGTCAGGATGGAACGAGCACATCACCTCTAACAGTTCAAAATAATTGACAAGCGCTATGAGTATGAAATAATAATAAAATTCTTAATGATCAAGTTATAGAGATAATATATAATAAAAAGACAAGTGTATAAAGAACATATAAGAACAGGCAGATATGTAATAATGGTAAACCTGTCATGCAAGGTATGTAATAGACAACTTAGAGGATTTGTCTTTGACCAGTGATTTAAAATACTAATTTGTCATGTGAACGGCTAGAGGGAGATATCCAGCAAACCATACACCTACGTGGGTAACTCCTTTGAATTAACTTCTGATGAATTTTAAGAAATTTTTTGTAAATTGCTATTTGGAAGTACAATATTGTTTTCCTATGAATAACTTAGTTTTAGCAAAGATATTTTACTAATTAATTATGCTTCAAATATTTATTCTTAAATTTTTATTCCTATTAATAAATAATCTTGATAATAATTATCTTAGTAAATACTTGGTCTTGGATGATAGATCTAAGTTTAAGGCAATAAATTTGCTTCGATTAATTTTAATCTTGATTAATATTGATTAGTCATTAATCCTGTTTTAATTATAAATTCTGGTTTTGTTATAGGTTAAATCATGATTATTATTTTGTTTTATTAATTAATTCTGATTATTGGTTTTTTTCTTTTCTATTAATCAATTTTGATTATTATCTTTTCTGATTAATTAGTAGTGGTTATTTCTTAACCATTTGTTGATGTTACTAAGTTACTTGTTGACTCTTGATGTTACTAATTTTGATTATTAGATTACTTGCTGATTCACTAAAACTACTTGTTAACTAATTATGTAATTAGTTGAGAATAACAGAATCTGTTACAATTTAACCTTATGTCCCCAGATCTATTTCTATTTACAGTAATACCACTCAAATATTTTATTATAAATATTACAGCACAGTTCCCTAGTCACTGACACATCGCAGTACACTACATATTTTCCAATATCCATACTGTACACTCTCCATTGTTCTCAGCCGTCTTTCGCCGCGAGCATCATCGGAGCTCCAACTGACCTGGACTCCGCAGTCCAGATCTGATCATCGTCCAGAACTGCCTTATCAGGAGACAGAGTGCCACCACTTACTGTCGAAGTCGAGGAACCTCGATGTCTCTGCCTTCCTCGGGAGCCACCACCAGATCTGATGTTCTGGAGTTCGACGACGAGGCTCTCACCAAATCTCGACCGCGGAACACCGATGTCTTGCCAGACTCACCGCCACGCCACAGCGTCTCGACTGTGAAGCTGTTCCTCGAGATTCACGACACTCTTCATCAACCATGTTGCCGCTCCTAGGACCGAGTGGCCACTTCGTGGGCCACGTCGACCTCTCGAGCTGCAAGCTGTCCTTCGAAGCGTCGTGCCACCGGAGAACAGTAGCTTATCGTCGCCTAGCCGTTGTTCAGATCCGATGAGGGTTTTTTGTCATGTCCCGATTCAGAAGAATCGATAGTCGTCCCCGGACGTGATGCCGTGCAAGCCTAAGTTGTGCTCATACAAGACGGTTCATAAGGTTATCCGAAACAACATCATTTACGAGAGTACGTAGAGAAACTGAACACATTTATATAGAGAAGGAAACTTGTATTTTCATTGATAATAAGTTAGATTACAAACTCGATTACAAAAGAGGCCTCTTGGGCTTACAACCGACATAGATGAGATAGTCATTCCATACATTTATATCCCTTTTTACAAAATATCAAAATGACTCTCTAAGACCTGGGATCGGTGAGAGTTGGCGCTGCATGATGCAGTTGAATTGGAGTCTTCAAAATGTTGCAGAGTTAGCCTTCACTCTAGCAAGGCTTCAAAAGAAATAAGCGTCGCCTTCAGTCTCTTAGCACGATATCCTGGTTACGGGTACCTATTGAGAGCGAGGGTCAGTACATTACACTTTATACTAGTGCGTGGCAATTTAAATCATGTGCTCTCATTTGTTGAAAAAAAATAAGTGAACATGCATGCATATGTTTGGTGAACTTTCTAGCCATCCTAATCAATTCAAGCCTATATTTGAAGGCACAACAGTATAACGATGATAGATCTTACCCCCGACAGAGCGTGTCGTTGCAGCATAAACTTACCATGTTCTTCTCTGTCATATTGATAATAAAAAAATATAATATAGTGCATTCGTGAAGGTCACTGGCATGACAAGCCATCCTGGATATATAGCTTGGTAGCCAGAGGTCCTTCAGCGCAGGTAGCGAGCCCCGCTGAAAGCCACTGCCTACCGTGGCATGCATCCGGCATAGCTATCCGTGTTTCTTTCTATGCCAGAACGGTCCCGTGGCCTCGGGATACCGTCCGAAAAAACAATCGCCCTTGTCGACAAGTTCTCCATGACCGTGCTAAGTTAATTGTTATTTCAAGGCACATCATTATGGTATTATTACGACATACATTTAATCGATTCGTCTTTTCTTAGCACGGTTCTATATAATATGGTAATTGCAAGCATGATAAAGTTATATGACAAGCAGTTTTATAGTTCGTGTACGTGATACGTCGTGTGACCATTTATTGGAATATCATTCATGTCGTTGCATTACATCTAGTGTCACGACCCGCTCCCGAATAATCGGATACGAGTCGGACACGCCCAGCCTTCGTCTATGGAAACGACTGTTTGCCATTGATTGTAAAAGAACAGAACAATTATCGGAGGACTGAACTTAGACTCACAATACAAACTCGCTCGTACAAAGAAAGCCTAGGGACGAAAACCTAGGTACAGCAGACTAAGTACGATTGTTTATTTTTGATTCTGGGGGGTGACGATAGAGGCTCGGGAAAGCGACAGCCGCTCTGCCTTACTCCTTGGACGATCAGTATGCAGCCTTGGCTCGGGGAAGATCTGCTTGGCGTTAACGAAGAAAGGCTCTTCTTACTCTCCTCGGGTGGCTCTCCTGGCTTCTCTCTCTCTGTGAGTATCAAGAAGAAAAAGGGGGGAGCTCTCTCTGTGTAGATCTCTCTCTTCTTATTTTTTTTTTGTTGCCGACCTCTCTCTCTCTCTTCTTCTCTTTCTTCTCCCTTTTTTTGACTCTGTGTATTTTGCAAGGGAATGGCACCCTGCTATTTATAATAGTGGGGAAGCATCATTAGGGTTTGGCTGATTACCCGTTCCCAAAGTGGCGGCGGCCTGGTGATTGATCAATCTGGACCATTAATCTTGAGTGTGAAGGATCTGGACCATTAATGTGGATTATGCCAAATTCCATCAATAATAAATGTTGATTGCAATAAATCTCCATCATGATAATTTGCTGATGTCTGCAAATCTAAATGAATCAATTTAATTCATTCTCTTGCCACGTGTCCCAAATTATTAGAATCTGACCCGAAATTTGATTATGTTTAGGACACGTATCCTGTCATCATTATTGAGCCGCATGAGGAGTGTTCATATTTGGGCCACATGAAGGTCGTCATGACCGAGCCGCATGGAAGATTTCATGACCGAGCCGCATGAATAGTCTCTACACTCGAACCGCATGAAGGTTGTCATGACCGAGCCGCATGAATATGTTCATGACCGAGCCGCATGAATATGTTCATGGCCGAGCCGCACGAGAGTCTTCATGGCCGAGCCGCATGGGTTTCTTAATGGCTGAGCCGCATGGGGGCCTTCATGGCTTGAACCGCATAGATTTCTTTGCACTGGCCGCATGAACTCGTCTAGTTTGGCCGCATGGACCTGCCTCGAAGCTTGGTAGACAGCGCCGTATTGGTGAAGATTTTCCTTATTTCCTAGAAAAATTCTGCTTTTCGTGTCAGTCATTATGACAACTTTATGTCAGGTCTGTCATCTGTCAGCTGTCAGCCGTCAGAATATTAAATGCGTCCAGACGTTGAGCACAGCTGTTTTGAATGCCACGTGGCCTCTCTCTCTGAGCCGCATGGAGTTTACTCGAGCTGCCTATGTGTTTGAGCCGCATGGGACTCCTGAGCCGCATGAAGCTCGTCTGATTTTGAGCCGCATGAAGCTTCCTGAGTTCTGTGCCGCATGAAGAACGTTTCATGACCGAGCCGCATGAAGGACGTCTCATGACCGAGCCGCATGAAGGACGTCTCATGACCGAGCCGCATGAAGGACGTCTCATGACCGAGCTGCATGAGGAATGTCTCATGACCGAGCCGCATGAAGGACGTCTCATGACTCGCATGAGGAATGTCTTGATCAGCTCGTGCACTCGTTTGTGGGCCCGGGTATCCTGAACACATGAGTGCGTAGGTATCATGTTTGCTCCCTGATGTGGGGATAATAGAAACACTTGCCCTCGATCTTTGTTGGGAGACTCTTGAGAACCACTCTGTCCGTTTGCCGCCAGGGGCTGGACACGAGCGGCTTTGTACAACTTTCCATCAGAGGCCCACTTAGCGGGACGCTCGTGATGGTCAGAGGTTCGGACAGCTGACTGAGCCCGATGAGCCCGCGCTGCCCTAGACTTCTTCTACTTAGCACCCGAAGGTGCGCAATAGAAAGAGTCCAAGTTTGGAAGGAGGGAAGAGAAGTTGGTGCCCTTTTCAAAGGAGGTAAGGGGGCTCTATTTATAGAATGGAGTAAGCCCTTTCTTCTTCTCCTTTCCGATGTGGGACTAAAAGCAATATTTTCCATGCTTCTACAGGACCCCCTTCAAAGTTTCCAAATTGCAAATTTGGAACACTTTGAATAAGAAGCATGGAAAGTAGATTTGTTTAGGTGTGGCAATCCAATCAGAGGTAGCATGGACGTGATAGGTTTGGGTACTTCCGCTGGGGATGTTATGTGGACTTATCATCCTTGGCGTACCTTGGTTTTAGGTACGGATAATAAGTTGAGAGAGGGAACCATCATATTTACTCAGAGGTGGTATGGACGTGGTAAATATAAGGTTGATGGTAGAGCTTTCCTACTCAGAGGTGATATGGACATGGTAGGAGCGAACTCGAATGAGGATACACAGAACAACTCAGAGGTGCTATCAACATGGGAGTTCTATGCATTGGGTGAAAGAATGCTATGGAACAGCTGGACTCTGAAAGCATGTGATGATGAGAAAAGATGTGGATGTACTAAGGGACCTAGTACGGTATTTGTGGTCAGCAGAGGACATTTGTGGGCCTATTATCCTTGGCATACCTTGGTTTTAGGTACGGATAATAAGTTTGATAGGGATACCTAGGACAACTCCGCGGTAAGGCAGATATGGAGGTTCTTGGTATCGGGCGAAAGAATACCATGGAGCAGTGAACAGTTTTCTGTTTTCTTTCACTGTTTTTCTTTTCTTTTTATCAAGGGATGTGATCCCAGATGATGTAGTACTTTGAATTTTGAATAAATGAGCATGTTTCAACTCATCTTCTCTTTCTTGTACTTGTGGTATTTGTGGAATTGGACCCGCTGGGGGATTATTTGTGGACCTGTTACCCTGGGCGTACCTTGGTTTTAGGTACGGATAACAAGTTTGGTCAGGATATCCGGAACAGCCATGGCAAAGTGGTCATGGGTGCTCTCGGTATTGGAAAAAGGAATGCCGTAGAGCAGCTGGGCTCCCGGGGCATGGTGAGATGGTGGATTTATGCTAAGAAGCTTAGCAAGGGATATTTGTGGACCTATTATCCTTGGCGTACCCTGGTTCAGGATACGGATAATAGGATGAAAGGAAACCAACATATTTGCTCAGAGGTTATGAGGACATGGCAAGCATGAGGGTTTTACCGTAGAATCTTCCTGCTCAGAGGTAATGAGGACATGGCAGGGGAGACTTCATAGAAGATATTCGTGGTCGATAGCGGACATTTGTGGTCAACAGAGGACGTTTGTGGTCAACAGAGGACATTTGTGGTCAACAGAGGACATTTGTGGGCCTATTATCCTTGGCGTACCCTGGCTTAGGATACGGATAATAGGATGAAAAGGAACCAACATACTTACTCAGAGGTAATGAGGACATGGCAAGCATGAGGGTTTTTGTTTCACCGCGAAATCTTCCTACTCAGAGGTAATGAGGACATGGCAGGAGAAAACTCAACGGAGGATATTTGTGGACCTATTATCTTTAGCGTACTCCGGTTATGGGTACAAATAATAGGTTGAAAGGGAATCGACATACTTACTCAGAGGTAATGAGGACATAGCAAGTATGAAGTTTTCTTCGACGGAGCCTTCCCACTCAGAGGTAATGAGGACATGGCAGGAGTGGGCTCAATGAAGAGGGGTACATTGAACGACTCAGAGGTAATGAGGACATGGAAGTTCTATGTAAAGGGGTGATTTGTTTTTGGCGAAAATGGAACGACTCAGAGGTAATGAGGACATGGCCGTTTTGGAAATTTGTGGATCTGTTACCCTTTTTGTGCACTGGGAGTGCGGGTAGTGGATCATGAGGGAGGATCCCTTCCAGGAAAAAGTTCAGAGGTATGTTTATACATAACGTTCTCCCTAAAAGAGTGACCGGGATGTAAGTTCAGGGGTACCAGCGGGTACATAACTTGACAATCCATAAATTTTGTGATCAAAGTATAAGTTCAAAGGTACCAGCGGGTACATGACTTGGTAGTTTGGGATTTTTGTGGAAGGAGGAGGTGAGTTCAGCGGTACGAGAGGGTACACGACTCGGTAGTTTGGGATTTTTGTGGAAGGAGGAGGTGATTTCAGCGGTACGAGAGGGTACATGACTCAAAAATCTGGAATATTGTGGATATGAGTTCAGCGGTACCAGCAGGTACATGACTCGGTGATCTGGAGAGAATGTGGATGTGAGTTCAGTGGTACCAGCGGGTACATACCTAGATAATCTGGAGTGGATGTGAGTTCAGCGGTACCGGGGGGTACATAACTCAATCATCAGGGATTTTTTTTTTTGGATGTCGTTTCGGACGTAATACTTCTTCAGGAAGTTGTCGTTGATGGGCAACATGAGCAAGTCTCAGTGTGAGCAGCCACATACTTGGCCAGCTCCAACTCTTCTTCAGCCACCCCCTGTGTAAATGCAGACTGAGAGGATGATTTGGGCAACTTGATCATCAGGGGTTCAGTTGATGGAGTAGATCGTGGAGTTGTTGGCGGACTAGCGACCCCCAGTTTGGCACTTGACGTGGAGCGAGGAGTGGCTGGGTCGCTTGAAGTGTCAGACCTCGCCTCGGGGTGACGACCTTTCTTAGGCAGGCGTATCGTAAGAGGTCTATCGGAGGGATTGAGCTTCTCTGTTTGGGATTGACCGACTCTTGGCAGTCTGATGGTAAGTGGCCCCATTGTGGGTCTCGGTACCTGGCCGGACCTTGGCAGCTGGATTCTCATCTGTTCTTCTTGTACGGAGAGACTGATTGCGTCCTTACGCAGAGTGGCCGTAAGGGGTGCAGAATTGCCCGGTTTACGAGCCTGAAGGTGGATCGTTAGAGGTTCTTCTGATCTTGTGGTTGTCTTGGTGTGAGCTTGCACCTCCTCCTCGATCAGATGCTTCTTTGATTTTTCGTACAGACAGGAGTCTGAGTAATAAGATTCGACCCCCTTGAAGGGATCGATATCAGCAAACTCTGTCCTCACGAAGCCGTGCTTATCGACATATTTGAAGCACTGGTGTAGCGTGGAAGGCACGATCATGTAATCGTGTATCCAAGGCCGCCCCAGAAGGATATTGTAAGAAGTGTCGGCATCTATGACGTAGCAGGTGACTTCTGATTGGAGATCACCAATCTGACATTTTAAGCGAATCTTCCCTATTGGGTAGCTCCTGCCCGAATTGAAACCGCTAATGGCGGTGCTTGTAGGCGTCAGGCGATGCATTGGAATGCGAAGATGATGTAGCAGACCCTTCGGAATGATGCTTATGGAGGACCCAGGATCAATGTGCATTCGGTCCACCTTTACGTCGCCGATGTATCCAGTGTAGTATAGCGGGCGATCATGCAGGTTAGTTTTGATGAGCATATCTTGCGGAGAGAAGACGATATTGGGCATTGCTCCCGTACACGCACTATCTTGGAGCTCTGCAGGTTGGTTATCTCCTGTGAGGTTGACCTGAGCCAAGTATGCGTCGGCATTTTGGAGCACCTCACTTAAAGCCGTACGGACATCCTTTGAGAGCCTGAGGAGTTCATATAAAGACAATTTGGCCGGGGTATTAGCTAATTGCGCTAAGATGTCGAAGTTGTAGGGCCTCTCCAGCCCCTGAGGTGTCTCCTTCCGGAGGGACTTGTCGAAGCGAGTCTCCTTCGGCCTAGGCTTGTCGGTCGTCGAAGGCTGAGCCGGTCCCGGAGCATCATTGGTAGTGGGCGGATGATCATCAGTCGCGTTTTCGGTCGCCGGTTGGGCTTGTGTTCCAGATCGAGTAGTGACGGCCGAGACTTCCTCTTCTTCCGCCGAGGCAGTGCGGCAGGATCTGACTTTTTTACTTTTTCTTTTAGAAGGTGGAGAGGGCTGAGTTACCTCGTGGACTATGTCCGGATGGACCCACATGATTTCCCCTCGTGATGTGGTGAGGGGTACTAGACCAGCGGCTTGATCGCGAGCAGACGGCAGATTAGCAATCTCCATTGTTGCCAGAGGGATGGGTATAACCCCGTCCTGAGTCTCTGTTGGAGGGAAGCTGCCAAATTGTACGGACACCATGTTGGCTGCCACGGTTACCTCTTCGAAATCGATGGCCAGGGCGTTCGAATCGATGAGGTTTTGGATATACCGTTTCAGTTGGTAGCAGTCATGTGTAGCATGGTGGACGTAGCGATGGTAATGGCAGAACTTTGGGTTCTCCAGATCAGCCGGCCAAGGCTCCCGTCTTGGTGGAGGAAGCTGAATCCTATCTCCTTGTATAAGCATGTCCAGGATAGGCTTGACGTGACCGTCTTCAAAGGAATAAGTGATTTGAGGCCATTGTTTGTCTGCCGGCTGTGGCTCGGGCTTCTGGGCTGTATCGATCACCATGGCCTGCTTGCCTTTGTTGTCTCGGTTGGAGGGGCTACCCCCATTGTCGTTGCTGGCGTTGGGACGCTTCCCCTTGTTCTCTCCCTCTGAGATACGCAACCCCAGTTGGCGAGCTTTCTTCAATCGTTCCTCGGCACTTGTAGCGCTGATGATAAAGGCCTTCCAGTCCTTGAATTGACTTTCGCCCATCCAGAGACTAATTGTTGGGAGTAGTCTCTTTTGGCAAATTTCAATCAAGGAAGAGTCCGGGTTGCCAGATGGTAACTTCATTGCGGTTTGACGAAACCGCTCAATGTAATTCCTTGTCAGCTCTTTCTCTCCTTGGACGACGTCCATGAGAGTAGACATCGTGACGTCCTGTCCTACCTCATAGAACCTCTCCAAGAACAAGCGCTTGAAGCCAGCGAAGGAGTGGATGCAATTATCTGGCAGGTTGCGGTACCAATCAAAGGCGACCCCTTCCAGTGCCCCAATGAATAACCGAGTGAGGATGGCGTCCTCATGGGGCAGATGGTCGGTAGTGACCTCAAAGTAAGTGATGTACCGGCTTGCTGAAGTCTTACCATCATATGGGTTGATATTGAACGGCTTATATCTTGGGGGAAAGGGCACATCCCTCCATTCAGCTGGGTATGGTTGCCGTATTCTGAGGTCTTGAGAGTTTTCTCGGGCGTGGAACATTGCTCGGAGCTCCTGAACCTCTCTTCTTACTTCTCGGGCCTCATCTGTCGCGGTAGGGGCCGTTATCTCGGGAGGATTATTGCCCTGGTTTGGCGCCGCTGAATTTGAATCTACGTTGATTGCGGGACCCGTGCTTGTCTGGCCAGGTGTCACTCCCTGCAGAGTAGGAAGTGCCGCTTTGATCTCGTCTACAGACTTGACCAAGGCATGCAATATGGCCTCCAACGTGTCAATGCGCTGGCGATCGCTGGAACCGCCTTGATTGCTGTCTGTCATGAATACTGTCTTCACATGAGGAGTGACGGAGGGAGTGGTGGAGGATGTACCCTCTGAGTCGTACCCATGCGTCGAGAAATCATCTGGATATGTGGGGATGTTCTCTTCAGGTTCGGACTCGGAAGGAACACTATTCCCAGCTTCGGAGCTTGCTTCGTCTAGAGAATCATGGGTGTCCTCGGGGATATCAGCATCTATTGTACCCGATAGGAGGGTTATTTCTCGGGGTTCGTCTCCTTGAAACATTAGATTATTGTAGATGTTCGGAGGAGTACTACCCCCAGCTCCTACGACCCCCAGGGTCGGGGACGATGAGCCTCCTATTGCAGCAGATTTTGTCTTCGAACGGGTGTGTTGGTATACTCCAGTGGATGGCAACCGTTTAGCCGACAATTTCTTAGCTGTAGTGGCCGATATCTTTGGACTGGAGATGCTCGTCTTCTTTCCTCTCCCCTCCACGGGGACTTTCCGTGCGGAATTGCAGGAGGCAATGGGAGGTGCCTCGTCTTCCGAGCTCGGATGTTGTAATCTTTGGAAGACGGATGGCCGGTCTTCCGCTACTGCCGTGTTGTTGCAACAGCAGTTGACGATAATCTGGGTGCAGTGACGTCCCTGTGAGGACTCTCTGCACGCTGAGACTCCTTCTCTTTCCTTGCATTTGTGGAGGATAGCTTCACGCAGGTCAGAGGAACCACTTTGTCCGTTTGCCGCCGGGGGCTGGACTCGAGTGGTTTTATACAACTTTCCGTCAGAGGCCCGCGTGATACTCAGCGGGACGCCCCGATAGTCAGAGGTTAGGGCAGCTGTCTGGACTTGATGAGCCCGCGCTGCCCTAGACTTTTTCTTTTTAGCACTTGTGGGTGCGTAATAGGAAGAGTCCACATTAGGTATCACAGAGTCTGGATTTTCATCCAGAAAGTGACCAGAGTCAGGACCGCATGAGAGTCGGTCGAAAACTGATCGAGAGAAGCGCGGTAGAGACGCTATGCGGCTAGCGTTGGGTATCGTGCAGGCTATCTGCATGCGACTGTCTTCTGTTGTGGGACAAGTTCTTATGCGGTTAGGAGTCACGACCGTGCAGGCTGGCCGCATGCGGTTGGCATCTGTGGCCGCATGGGTTTTCTGCAAACGATTGACTTTACTGGCCGCATGAGTCTCATCCATGCTGTCGGAAACTGTAGTCGCATAAGTTATGCGACTGACAGAAGTAGCCGCATGAGTTTTCTTCATGCGGTTGGCGGATGTAGCCGCATGGGCTTTCTCCTTGCGGCTAATATTCTTCTGCGGTTTGGTCCGCGTAGAGTCCCTCTTTGTCCCTGCAAGTCCAGCATCATAATGTTTTCTTCTGCCGAACTTGGGGACAGCAGAGTTGCCTACGACCTGAAGTGGGACCGCAGGAGAATCCTTCTCGCCGTCTTGAGCAGCAGAGGGCATCCCATCGAGGGCTTGAAGAGGAGCAAATGACTTCGGTCTCCATTCTTTGCGAGCCTTCGTGGTGCGGGTGCACTTCTGAGCCGGGCCAGCGCTGCCTTCAGAGAGCATCTCTTCGAACGCCTGTTGGTCGAAGTGGACGACCATCTTCTTTTGTGTGGAGCCAAGTTTGGCTGCATCTGATTGCGTCACCAACTCCTCAGCCGTGGAGAAGTTAGTCCCCAGCAGAGTCGCCATCGTGTTTGCCATTGATTGTAAAAGAACAGAACAATTATCGGAGGACTGAACTTAGACTCACAATACAAACTCGCTCGTACAAAAAAAGCCTAGGGACGAAAACCTAGGTACAGCAGACTAAGTACGATTGTTTATTTTTGATTCTGGGGGGTGACGATAGAGGCTCGGGAAAGCGACAGCCGCTCTGCCTTACTCCTTGGACGATCAGTATGCAGCCTTGGCTCGGGGAAGATCTGCTTGGCGTTGACGAAGAAAGGCTCTTCTTACTCTCCTCGGGTGGCTCTCCTGGCTTCTCTCTCTCTCTGTGAGTATCAAGAAGAAAAAGGGGAGAGCTCTCTCTGTGTAGATCTCTCTCTTCTTATTTTTTTATTTTTTTTTGTTGCCGACCTCTCTCTCTCTCTTCTTCTCTTTCTCCTCCCTTTTTTTTTGACTCTGTGTATTTTGCAAGGGAATGGCACCCTGCTATTTATAATAGTGGGGAAGCATCATTAGGGTTTGGCTGATTACCCGTTCCCAAAGTGGCGGCGGCCTGGTGATTGATCAATCTGGACCATTAGTCTTGAGTGTGAAGGATCTGGACCATTAATGTGGATTATGCCAAATCCCATCAATAATAAATATTGATTGCAATAAATCTCCATCATGATGATTTGCTGATGTCTGCAAATCTAGATGAATCAATTTAATTCATTCTCTTGCCACGTGTCCCAAATTATTAGAATCTGACCCGAAATTTGATTATGTTTAGGACACGTGTCCTGTCATCATTATTGAGCCGCATGAGGAGTGTTCATATTTGGGCCACATGAAGGTCGTCATGACCGAGCCGCATGGAAGATTTCATGACCGAGCCGCATGAATAGTCTCTACACTCGAACCGCATGAAGGTTGTCATGACCGAGCCGCATGAATATGTTCATGACCGAGCCGCATGAATATGTTCATGGCCGAGCCGCACGAGAGTCTTCATGGCCGAGCCGCATGGGTTTCTTAATGGCTGAGCCGCATGGGGGCCTTCATGGCTTGAACCGCATAGATTTCTTTGCACTGGCCGCATGAACTCGTCTAGTCTGGCCGCATGGACCTGCCTCGAAGCTTGGTAGACAGCGCCGTATTGGTGAAGATTTTCCTTATTTCCTAGAAAAATTCTGCTTTTCGTGTCAGTCATTATGACAACTTTATGTCAGGTCTGTCATCTGTCAGCTGTCAGCCGTCAGAATATTAAATGCGTCCAGACGTTGAGCACAGCTGTTTTGAATGCCACGTGGCCTCTCTCTCTGAGCCGTATGGAGTTTACTCGAGCTGCCTATGTGTTTGAGCCGCATGGGACTCCTGAGCCGCATGAAGCTCGTCTGATTTTGAGCCGCATGAAGCTTCCTGAGTTCTGTGCCGCATGAAGAATGTTTCATGACCGAGCCGCATGAAGGACGTCTCATGACCGAGCCGCATGAAGGACGTCTCATGACCGAGCCGCATGAAGGACGTCTCATGACCGAGCTGCATAAGGAATGTCTCATGACCGAGCCGTATGAAGGACGTCTCATGACTCGCATGAGGAATGTCTTGATCAGCCCGTGCACTCGTTTGTGGGCCCGGGTATCCCGAACACATGAGTGCGTAGGTATCATGTTTGCTCCCTGATGTGGGGATAATAGAAACACTTGCCCTCGATCTTTGTTGGGAGACTCTTGAGAACCACTCTGTCCGTTTGCCGCCGGGGGCTGGACACGAGCGGCTTTGTACAACTTTCCATCAGAGGCCCACTTAGCGGGACGCTCGTGATGGTCAGAGGTTAGGACAGCTGACTGAGCCCGATGAGCCCGCGCTGCCCTAGACTTCTTCTACTTAGCACCCGAAGGTGCGCAATAGGAAGAGTCCAAGTTTGGAAGGAGGGAAGAGAAGTTGGTGCCCTTTTCAAAGGAGGTAAGGGGGCTCTATTTACAGAATGGAGTAAGCCCTTTCTTCTTCTCCTTTCCGATGTGGGACTAAAAGAAATATTTTTCATGCTTCTACAACGACGAAGTAAGCTGTACAATACTAAGGAAAACTCAAAGTCACAATGTAATGTAAACCAAAATACAGCTTTATAACGTTCCCAGAAATTACTAATATCCATCAAGTGTTTTAATACAAACTCAGCCGGAGACAAATCCGGTCAAATGAAATAATATACAATAATGAATCTCTAAGATACAATCTCCAGAAAAATAAATAAAAAGCTGCAATATCCAAGCAATCACCAGCTCCATGTAATCTTCCACTCACCTGCAACGATCCTATCAGGAAAAGAGCAAAGTACAACCCTGACCAGACAATATACAATATAATATGTAATCCAGAGTACAAGGTGAAACCAGAATACCAGAATACTAGAACATGAAAATGAAAGTGAAACTGCGGTACCAGAAATGAAATGTAAAACTGCAGGCAATGGATGACAATCAATATGCTAGACAATGAACACGGCTATCAATGTACAAGGCAATGAATCACGACAATCAATATGCAATTGTGACAATTTTGAAATATTAAAACTAATGTGTGATCGGCTTAGCATCAATCAATGATACAATAAGTCAATGAGTCAATTCTACAAGGTCCGACTTCATCGTACGTGAAGTGTACGATTAGGCTATCCACAATACCTATGTTGGGTGTGGTCACACAAAAGCTAATATTTCCTCCAATCCCCGCAATAAACAATGACGCACAAGCAATGAACAATGGAACAAGACAATCGTGTGTAATTCGTGTCCGATATTGAGAATATGGCACATAAAGGTAAGACAGAAAACAAGGTACAAGTCAAGTCAGTGTACTTGCCTCGGTTTGTTTGCACGAGAGTAGTACTGCATGGTTGTAATGAATCACCTGTTATATTTGTACAATTATTAGGATTTTTAAAATAATAACAATAGCTATCTAAGTTTAGATAATTCCTATTTCTAGATAAAAACAAGTTAACAGTTTTTAGAAAATAATATAGTTTTGAATCAATATAAATACTAATAAACTATTTTAGAAATATTAAACATTTTGTTAGCAAAATTTATAACTATATAAACCTTTTTAATCATAAAATACTTTTATAAGAAAATATAGTATTCAATATTAATCAATTATATATGCAATATATATATATATATATATATATATATATATATATATATATATATATATATATATATATATATATATATAAAAATATATATATATATATATATAATATATATATATATATATATATATATATATATATATATAAAGACCTTAATAAGTAATATTAGTTATAATAAATACTTTTTGGAAATCTTTTGCAAAATAATAATAACCACTAATAGGAATTTATACATTTATATGTTTACAAGATATTTATTTTATGCTAATAGACAAAGTAGTATTTATTCATTTGGAAATATAATACATAGTACTACACATACAATATTATACATTATACTAAAAATGTTATACAAGATTTATTTAATATTTAAAATTACTAAATAATATACAAGTTAATATTTGACAATACAAAATTTAACGATAAATAACTAAATATAAAGCATCCAGCCCACCAATATTAATACTAAGGTTGTAATTCTATTAGCCCATAAATATAGGCCCAAATATCCAGCCCAACACTCAGCCTGGAAACCCAGCCCATCTTCTCAGCTTAACCCTCTGTTATATGCAATTAAACCAAATTTTTGTTTAATTAAAACAGCCCATATCTCCGAGCCCGCTCGCTGGCCCAGAGCCCAGCCTCTCACTGTAACCCAGCTTACTAAAATTAATAAATTAAAACTTAATATTTTTCTTAACCCAACAGCCTTCTCCAAGCCCATTCACTATGGCCCAAAGACTCGGCCCAGAAACCCGGCCCACTCCTTAACATTAAAATCCATTTGCCTTCTCTCTCCTCTTCATTCGCTTACTCGAAATTTCCAGAATCCTCAAGAGAACTTTCCCCCCCACCGTCTCTTCTCTTCTCCGGCGAGAGACTCCGTCTCCGCCTTCTTCTCCGGCGAACCAGCCCACACCACTTCGAGTAAACCCTAACTCTAACGCTTCCTTTTTCGTCTTCGTCTTCCGTTCGTTTTCTCCGTCGACTCCGGCGAAGAACTCGTCTTCTCCGGCGACTCCAAAGTAAACCCTAGTTGTTAGGTCTTCTTCTCCGAAACCCTAACAGATCCGGCCATCTAACCCTAAAATTCCTCTCACAGTTCCTTTCATGGCCGCCTGGGTTAGAAACCCTAACCAAAGTCCTCTTTGTCTCCTTCCAGTTCTAGCCTAGGTCATCTTCTTCCTCCGTCCAGTTTCTCCGAACCCTAAATATCCATGGCCGAAACCCCCAATTCTAGGTCAGAAACCCTAGGTTCTAGGTCTTCTCACCGGAACCCTAAATCGAACCCTAACCCTAATTTCTAGATCAGAACCCCAACCATCCTCTTCCTCTCCATAAACCTTAGATCTAGGTCAAAAACCCTAAAAGAATAAGAGAGGGTTCGAGAAGATGATGACAAAGGCTCACCGGCCGGTCGGAGAAGTCGATCCTCGGCTCCAGACGGCGGATCCAGGCACGGCGGTGAAGGATAGCTCCAACGGCGAGATGGTGGCGCTCCAACGACGGATCTGGCCTCTGCTTCGACTTCGAGGCGGCGATGGGGTCTCCTCGGCTCGGTGCGGATCTCGATGCCTGGCGCTGCAGCCGAGGCGGCTCAGCTGATGGTGGTGGCGCGCTTCTCGAAGGGACGGCAGGCTGCTCGATGACGGTGGCTATCTCTTCGAGCTGACAGCACTGCAGTCGAGGCAGTGCTGTCCACTGATGGCGGTGGCGCGGCACACGAAGTGGCGCGGTCCTCGAAGTTCTCTGCTCTTCTGGCGGTGGCACGAGGATCGAGGCGGCGGTTGAACTCTGGTGACAACGGCGGTGGTGCTCGGCTGAGCTCAGCCCCAGTAGAGGAAGAGAGAGAGAGAACAGAGAGAGAGTGATGACGTGGCTGAGAGAGTGAGTGTGTACTGTGGTGTGTCAGTGCATTGGAAACGGTGTAATATTTATAATAAAAATAATGAATGTGTGTGTGCGTGAGCGGGAATGGCAGAGTGGTAATTTAGTATAGATCTGGGGGCTAAGTAAAATAAGTTGTAACAGAATTAGTTAGAGGCAATTCAAATTCAAACAAAGTTTTTCAAAATTCAAATGATTTTTTTTAAAACAGCTTTCCAAAACCAATATTCCCTCCAATAGATTTCCAAAAAGAACAGATTTCAAACGAAAATTCAAAATAGTTTTAAATAGGAAAAAGTTCCAACAGATTTTCAAATTCAACAATCAACAGTTATTCAAAACAGTTTTCAATAACTACAAAATTAGTCATTCTCCTTAACAGTAACCAATTATTCAAAGACCCGCTAAATAACGAATTATAGTTAATTAATTACATTAGTTACCACTCCAACAAAATTAGTCCAACAACTCAAAACAGATGCAACTTCGTTAAGCATAATCAGAAAATTAAATATTATCATTTAGACTAGTAATATCTGCTCCTATTAGTGAAAAAGAATTTATCACCTTAACCATGATTAATAAAATAATTACCAAATTAGTAATAATAATCCTCATTACCATTTAACAGAGAGTTAACACTAATAATCAGAAAAGATTTTTACAAAAGTTAATTTATACGAAAATTAGTATTAAAATACTTTTTAAATTGAAGAAAATCTGAAATTCATTTTAATCGAGAATAGGTTTTTTGTAAGAAGCAATATTTAAATAAAAAAAATTTAGAAAAGATCCTAAAATTTACCAAACATGATTTTGGGAGTTACAAATCTACCTCCCTTACAAAAATTTCGTCCTCAAAATTTTAAGGATTTCGCAGTGTATAAAATCAAACAAAATTTTATTAAAGACAACAAAAATACTAAATGATTTATTTATGGAGTAAAAATAACAAGGACTAACAAGTAGTCACTGGACAATATGAAAAATAGTAAATGCAAGAAAAATTCAGAGACAAGCCTCAAAATAGGCAATATAAAAGAAATACAGCTACTACAAGCAAGTAAGAAAGATAATGATTCACTCGGCTGCGCTCCTGCAGCTACTACTGATCCTCATAAACTGGGTCCTCCTGCTGCTGCTCTGGTACTGGCTCCTGGCGAGTGAAAGCTGCAGGGCAATCTCTCACTTGATGAGTGGCAGACCCACAAATCAAGTACTGCCCTAACTTCTTGCGGCATTCATTGACATGGTGTCCCGGCCTCTTGCAATATGCACAAGAGAAGTACACTGGGGTCTGGATCTGCCTCTGCTGCCTCGGCGATGTCGATGCTCGAATATGATGCTGATGCTGAGGTGGCCTCTGCTGAGTGTCGGTCCGCTTCGGTGGACCCTGAGAACTGCTGGCGTCAATGTCTCGGTCCCGGTTGAGCTTCAGATCCATCTCCTTCTCCACTCCCTGAGCAACTTTAAGAATGCTCGCATATGTAGTGACCTGACTAATAGCTACTGCATGACGTAGTTCCCTAGTGAGACCCTTCTTGAATATCCAAGCCCTCTCCTTCGGCGTGCTGACTAGGTTCTCTGCGAACCTGCTGAGTCGGGTGAACTCGAATGTATACTGGGCCACTGTCATATTCCCCTGCTGCAATGCTTCAAATTGCATCCGAAGCTCATCCCTCTCCACATCCGGGAAGTACTTCTCCTAGAACAGAAGCTTGAAATCCTTCCAGGAAACTCCGGGCTCTGCTAACTGGGGCTCCTCCCGGTACCAAGCCCTAGCGATGTCGAATAGTCCCATGCTCGCAACTTCGACTTGCAAATCATCCGGGATCCTCGCCATCTTCAATGACCGTTCAGCATTCTCCAGCCATTCGTCAGCGTAGACTATCCCCTCATTGCCCCAGAAATCCATCGGGCGGAGGAACTGATAGTCCTTGGCAGACCCTGGCCTCGGTGCTGCTGGTGCCGGCGGTGCTGGCTCTCTGGTCCTGAGTGCGTCGACGATGGTCGCTCTGAACTGCACAGCTTGCTGATTCTGAATCTCCATGAATTGCTGGAACATGGCCATCACTTGCGTGCCGTCGAACATCATCGTCGGTGGAATCGGCTGAGGCGGAGGCGGTGGAAGCTGCTCCTGTGCATTGGGTGCAGGCTGCTCACTGGTCCCAGCGTTCGTCTTGGCGACCGTCCTGCAAAAGAAATAAACTGTTGATTGTTATATCCTATAAAAATCATAAGTTATCCTAAAAATCATAAGTTAATCAAATTTTTTAAACATCAATAACCATAAACCATTAATCATAAACCATAAACCATTTTCCCGCGGTTCCTATGCTGTGATGAGTTTTCCTTAGCTTTTGCTGGTCCCCCAATAACACTTATTTGCCTAAGTGTCATTAGGAATGACCTGTGTGGGCCACCACTAAAAACATGTCACGACCCGCTCCCGAATAATCGAATACGAGTCGGACACGTCCAGCCTTCGTCTATGGACACGACGAAGTAAGCTGTACAATACTAAGGAAAACTCAAAGTCACAATGTAATGTAAACCAAAACACAGCTTTATAACGTTCCCAGAAATCACTAATATCCATCAAGTATTTTTAATAAAAACTCAGCCGGAGATAAATCCGGTCAAATAAAATAATATACAATAATGAATCTCTAAGATACAATATCCAGAAAAATAAATGAAATAAAAACTGCAATATCCAAGCAATCACCAGCTCCATGTAATCTCCCACTCACCTGCAACGATCCTATCAGGAAAAGAGCAAAGTACAACCCTGACCAGACAATATACAATGTAATCTGTAATCCAGAGTACAAGGTGAAACCAGAATACCAGAATACTAGAACATGAAAATGAAAGTGAAACTGCGGTACCAGAAATGAAATATAAAACTGCAGGCAATAGATGACAATCAATATGCTAGACAATGAACACGGCTATCAATGTACAAGGCAATGAATCACGACAATCAATATGAAATTATGAAAATTTTGAAATATTAAAACTAATGTGTGACCGGCTTAGGAGCAATCAATCAATCAATGATGCAATGAGTCAATGAGTCAATTCTATAAGGTTCGGCTTCATCGTACATAAAGTGTACGATTAGGCTATCCACAATACCTATGTTGGGTATGGTCACACAAAAGCTAATATTTCTCCTAATTCCCGCAATAAACAATGACACACAAGCAATGAACAAGGGTACAAGACAATCGTGTGTAATTCGTGTCCGATATGAGAACATGGCACATGAAGGTAAGACAGAAAACAAGGTACAAGTCAAGTCAGTGTACTTACTTCGGTTTGTTTGCACGAGAGTAGTACTGCATGGTTGTAATGAATCACCAATTATATTTGTACAATTATTAGGGTTTTTAAAATAATAACAATAGCAATCTAACTTTAGATAATTCCTATTTCTAGATAAAAACAAGTTAACAGTTTTTAGAAAATAATATAGTTTTGAATCAATATAAATACTAATAAACTATTTTAGAAATATTAAACATTTTGGTAGCAAAATTTATAACTATATAACCCTTTTTAATCACAAAATACTTTTATAAGAAAATATAGTATTCAATATTAATCAATTATATATGCAATATAAATATATATATAAAGACCTTAATAAGTAATATTAATTATAATAAATCCTTTTTGGAAATCTTTTGCAAAATAATAATAACCACTAATAGGAATTTATACATTTATATGTTTACAAGATATTTATTTTATGCTAATAGACAAAGTAGTATTTATTCATTTGGAAATATAATACATAGTACTACACATACAATATTATACATTATACTAAAAATGTTATACAAGATTTATTTAATATTTAAAATTACTAAATAATATACAAGTTAATATTTGACAATACAAAATTTAACGATAATTAACTAAATATAAAGCATCCAGCCCACCAATATTAATACTAAGGTTGTAATTCTATTAGCCCATAAATATAGGCCCAAATATCCAGCCCAACACTCAGCCTGGAAACCCAGCCCATCTTCTCAGCTTAACCCTCTGTTATATGCAATTAAACCAAATTTTTGTTTAATTAAAACATCCCATATCTCCGAGCCCGCTCGCTGGCCCAGAGCCCAACCTCTCACTGTAACCCAACTTACTAAAATTAATAAATTAAAACTTAATATTTTTCTTAACCCAACAGCCTTCTCCAAGCCCATTCACTATGGCCCAAAGACTCGGCCCAGAAACCCGGCCCACTCCTTAATATTAAAATCCATTTGCCTTCTCTCTCCTCTTCATTCGCTTACTCGAAATTTCCAGAATCCTCAAGAGAACTTCCCCCCCCCCCACCGTATCTTCTCTTCTCCGACGAGAGACTCCGTCTCTGCCTTCTTCTCCGGCGAATCAGCCCACTCCACTTCGAGTAAACCCTAACTCTAACGCTTCCTTTTTCGTCTTTGTCTTCCCTTCGTCTTCTCCGTCGACTCCGGCGAAGAACTCGTCTTCTCCGGCGACTCCAAAGTAAACCCTAGTTGTTAGGTCTTCTTCTCTGAAACCCTAACAGATCCGGCCATCTAACCCTAAAATTCCTCTCACAGTTCCTTCCATGGCCGCATGGGTTAGAAACCCTAACCAAAGTCCTCTTTGTCTCCTTCCAGTTCTAGCCTAGGTTATCTTCTTCCTCCGTCCAGTTTCTTCGAACCCTAAATATCCATGGCCGAAACCCCCAATTCTAGGTCAGAAACCCTAGGTTCTAGATCTTCTCACCGGAACCCTAAATCGAACCCTAACGCTAATTTCTATGTTAGAACCCCAACCATCCTCTTCCTCTCCGCAAACCTTAGATCTAGAACAAAAACCCTAAAAGAACAAGAGAGGGTTCGAGAAGATGATGGCGAAGGCTCATCGGTCGGTCGGGGATGTCGATCCTCGGCTCCAGACGGCGGATCCAGGCGCGACGGCAAAGGACATCTCCGAAGGCGAGATGGTGGCGCTCCAGCGATGGATCTGGCCTCTGCTTCGACTTCGAGGCGGCGACGGGGTCTCCTCGGCTCGGTGCGGATCTCGACGCCTGGCGCTGCAGCCGAGGCGGCTCAGCTGATGGCGATGGCGCACTTCTCGAAGGGACGGCGGGCTGCTCGATGACGGTGGCTGTCTCTTCGAGCTGACAGCACTGCAGTCGAGGCAGTGTTGTCCACTGATGGCGGTGGCACGGCACACGAAGTGGCACGGTCCTCGAAGTTCTCTGCTCTTCTGGCGGTGGTACGAGGATCGAGGCGGCGGTCGAACTCCGGTGATGACGACGGTGGTGCTCGGCTGAGCTCAGCCCAAGCAGAGGGAGAGAGAGAGAGAGAACAGAGAGAGATGAGAGAGAGAGTAATGACGTGGCTGAGAGAGTGAGTGTGTACTGTGGTGTGTCAGTGCATTGGAAATGGTGTAATATTTATAATAAAAATAATAAATGTGTGTGTGTGCGTGAGCGGGAATGGCAGAGTGGTAATTTAGTGTAGATCTGGGGGCTAAGTAAAATAGGTTGTAACAGAATTAGTTAGAGGCAATTCAAATTCAAACAAAGTTTTTCAAAATTCAAATGATTTTTTTTAAAAAAAGCTTTCCAAAACAATATTCCCTCCAATAGATTTCCAAAAAGAACAGATTTCAAACGAAAATTCAAAACAGTTTTAAATAGGAAAAAGTTCCAACAGATTTTCAAATTCAACAATCAACAGTTATTCAAAACAGTTTTCAATAACTACAAAATTAGTCATTCTCCTTAACAGTAACCAATTATTCAAAGACCCGCTAAATAACGAATTATAGTTAATTAATTACAACAGTTACCACTCCAACAAAATTAGTCCAACAACTCAAAACAATATGCAACTTCGTTAAGCATAATCAGAAAATTAAATATTATCATTTAGACTAGTAATATCTGCTCCTATTAGTGAAAAAGAATTTATCACCTTAACCATGATTAATAAAATAATTACCAAATTAGTAATAATAATCCTCATTACCATTTAACAGAGAGTTAACACTAATAATCAGAAAAGAGTTTTACAAAAGTTAATTTATACGAAAATTAGTATTAAAATACTTTTCAAATTGAAGAAAATCTGAAATTCATTTTAATCGAGAATAGGTTTTTTGTAAGAAGCAATATTTAAATTCAAGAAAAATTAGAAAAGATCCTAAAATTTACCAAACATGATTTTGGGTGTTACATCTAGCATAACACATGTCTTGTATTGATAATGTATTGGAGAAGAGGGTCGAGGGAAGAATGGTCAGCCACTCACCTTAGTATTTACTTGAGACGAGAAACTGGTTGCTGCGCTAGACGTTACCTACACGATCACCTGAAATCGCACAAGCAACTGATTAGAACACTGTGTTATTCAAGAAAATTCGATACGAATGCGAAGTTCGAAACGCAAGCCATAAAAACCATTAAAAATATTCATGAAAATGCATTCAGAAAACCAAAGCCAAAGAAGCAATTACGGCATGAAAAACATAGCAACGGGAGGTCTCTCCCGACTCAGCCGCAGAGTCTATCCTCGAGGCTCAACCCACTGAATATGGGACTTGGTTCCGAAGAAGCCACTCCATAACAGGGAATGGATCTTAATTCAACCGTTCCCGTTCGACCGATTCGATCGATCTCGACCTAACCGAATCGATAGCGACAACGTTCCTTTCTCGCGCACCCCATGGACGAAAAACAGGACACAATATAGGGACGGGCCACTACATTTTTTTACCGCAGACTTGATCTAGATGTCGGCTATCCTCGCCACTACGTGAGGGAGGCCACGCTGTTCTTCGAGCGCGAAAGTCGCAGTAGGTGTTTCCACCCCCAGATTCATCAAATCTGAGTGTCGCCACTCTTCCGAGCCATAGCCGCGTCTGCTGTCGACGTCGCGCCCCTCTGGTACCAGTGACTGGCCAGCCATACCCTGGCCAGTGGCATCTGCTTCGCCCAGGCTTGTCACCGAAGACATGTTCGCCAACGCCCAAGGTGATCACCGCCTCTACACCTCCTCGTCCTTCTTATTCTTATTCCTTTCTGCTCTCTCCTAGGGTTTGGGTGAGTATTTATGGCTGGTGAGTGGTTGTGAGTAAAGGAAGAGTGATGAATAAAGGGGAATAAGAAATGGGAGTTAGGGATTTGAGAATGAAAGAAGAGGGAAGAGAGTAGTTGTCGGCTGTGGTTGTTGAGAAGAAGAAAGTGTAGGGTTAGGGTTTTGATTCGAGATTGGGGAAGAAGAGATTGGGGTTTTGGGATGTTCTGTCGGCTAAGAAGAATATGAGAGGAGAGAGAGATGAGAATGTATATTGGGTTTTGGTATGTAACATGGGCCGGGTTGGTTTTCCGGGCTCTGGGCTGAGTTCTTAGTTATTCTCTTTGTAAATTAAATTGTTGATGGGTTGGTCTTAATGATGGATTGTGCTGCTTGGGCTGAGATTGAATGATTCAATTATAGGATTATGAAATAGGAAAGAAAAGGAAAAGATAGTACAGTGAGGCTTATTAGTCATTTGGTATTTTAGCTGGGTTGAGATTTAATTGGGTATTGGGCTCTGTTTTGTGTTGCAGGAAAATAATTAGATTAGAGTATAGAAATGGGATGTTGGGCCAGTAAGGGCCAAGAAGGAACTTATAATAGGCTTTAAAGGTGTTTGTTAAATTGTGGATTTAGGTTGGAGCTAATTTATTACTGCCATATCATATAAATTCATGTATTACTGTCAAAGAGATTTGTAAATTCCTGCTTAGCAATATTTAGTAAGTTTAGTTAGGCTTTTTTTTATAAATAGATAATATTCTAAATTATCAATTATTTCTAAATAAGTAAGTTAAGCTTAAATATCTATTGTATATATATTGGATAGTTATATTTTGATATTGTTGATAAATGTTTCACTCTAAAAATTATTTACTAGTGTCCCTAATTTGTCTAAAGTTGTTTTATAAAAAAATAGTTGTTAGTATAAATAAAGACATCTTACTCTTGTAATTAGTGATACAAAATGTTTCTCTTAATGAGTACATACAATATTAGTTAGCACTTTTGTTAATAAATGATTTTTCTATAGATATATGTATAGTTATTGCTAGCGATAAATATTAGTAAAATGTTAGCTAGTATATGTATAACTAGTGTATGACTAGTTAGCAATATTGAGCTAATTGACATTGTTCAAATCTAACCAAACTATACCAAATGCTAGGTGGACCTAGAAACTATCTTACTACAACCGGACTCCAGAGCAAGGCAAGTACACCAATTCGAACTCTTTACTCTATATTTCTATCTTGCTTCATGTTCTCATATTGACACGTTGTACACATGATTGTTCATTGTTCATAGTTCATTGTTCATTATTCATCGTTCATTGTTCAGTGTTCTTTACTTGTATATTGGGGGTGAAAAAAATACTACAGATATGTGACTAATCCTATATTAGCTAGGCATTGACTAATAGCTTAGGTCTCACATCGTGCACGTGGGACTCTAAGCCGTACCCTTATTCATGTGCTCCTGTGCTCTTGTACACTGTACTACCCCAGCCGGTCACATATTCTGATAGTTATTTTTAATGTATTTTACACTGATAGTCTAGTTCATTGTTCAGGATCTGGTACCATAGTTTTATCATTATTCATGTACTACAGTTTTATGTTCCGGTTCTTGTACCATAGTTCATATTGTAGTCCATTATTCATGCATTTCAGTTTACTTTGTTTAGTGCTTCTTGTCGGGGTTGTACTTTGCTCTTTTTCTGACAGAATATGTTACAAGTATCTTGAGGATATTGTACCACCTTTATGGGCCAGAGCCCGAATCCAGGATGGAGTTATGTTCATGATGGACTTAGAATTGCAGAGTTATAGTTAGATCTTTTCTTATATTTGTTTTAGAGATTTTATCATGTATTGTATTGAGGATTCGAGATTGTATAATTTTATTCTGGTTACCGGATTTGTCTCCGGATGATATTGTATTGACTTGGTAGATTATGGAGATCTGTTCTGGGAACGTATATAGTAGCTGTGTTATTTTATGTATCTTATATCTTGGAGTTTTTCTTAGAATTGTACAGTTTACTTCATCGTGTCCATCGACGAAGGCTGGACGTGTCCGACTCGTGTCCGATTGTTCGGGAGCGGGTCGTGACAACGTGTGTGGCCGCTAGATAAAAAGGGTATGTTCAGATGTCTCCTAGGTATTTTCCCGCCCGACTAGTACATATGGAATCCAAGTTCTTCGACACGCATTTCATTATTCGTGATAGATACATTAGTCATGATTTACATTATTCAATAGTCATGAAACCGCGTATCTCCAGTCAAGGAATCCATAAAATACCAATCTGTGAGTCCATCTTGTCAGAATCAAGATAGAACACTAGTATAACATGCATCACATGATATATCAACATAATAAAAATATCAGAGAATGTACTCGCCTGTCGTCCAGAGCAATGGATGTGAATCAAGCCTCAAAGTAGAGTCACAAAGCCTATAAATGAGATACATGTGTTAAATGGGTGTTAGATAGTGTTAAACATGGTTTTCTAGTGAGTGATATGCAATCTAGGTCCATTTTTGTCAATTTGACCTACAATTGACTTTTGGTCAACTTGGTCAACCCTGGTCAAATACTAGTCAGATCTAGGTTAGGTTAACCCACATCAAGTCAATACTTCCTAAATACCCTAACTTAGATATCACATTACCCTAGATAGGTATAACATTTCCTTAGACTAATAGGTAATATCCTAATTCTTAACCTAAAGTAGGTAAACCACATTACCTTAGATATATCCATATACCATGTATATAACAATATCTGCGTCTCCATAAACCTTTATATCCTACCATTACCAGATGTGAATGTGCCAACCCCTATAATAGGATATACCAAGATACCTTGGGACACATTTATCTACTCTTACCTCTATATATCTATTTACACCACCCCATATATCTACTAAACATTTGAGTATATATATATATATATATATATATATATATATATATATATATATATATATATATATTACTCAATATATATATATATATATATATATATATATATATATATATATATATATATATATATATATATATATATATATATATATATATATATTGAGTATATATATATATATATATATATATATATATATATATATATATATATATATATATATATATATATACTCAATATATATATATATATATATATATATATATATATATATATATATATATATATATATATATATATATATTGAGTATATATATATATATATATATATATATATATATATATATATATATATATATATATATATATATATATATATATACTCAAAAATAATTTAGTAGATATATACTCAATATATATATATATATATATATATATATATATATATATATATCTATATATATATATATATATATATCTATATACTCAATATATATATATATATATATATATATATATATATATATATATATATATATATATATTTTTTATATATATATATATATATATATATATATATATATATATATATATATATTGAGTATATATCTACTAAATTATTTTTTGAGTATATATATATATATATATATATATATATATATATATATATATATATATATATATATATATATATATATTACCCTAACCCTTAGGTAAATCTCATTTACCTAACCTACTGACTGGATGAGTCCCCAACTGGAACTCAACCCACTGTTCAGTCCTTAACTAAACTTAAAACTCCACATTCTCTTACCCTTGTAGCTTAGGACTGAAACCCATTCATGTAGTGTCACGACCCGCACCCGCTTTTCGGAATACGAGTGCGTGTCCAAGCCCAGCCTACGCCGCGGTATCGGCGATAGTACGCTATCTAGCCCACAATAAACAAAGTGTTCATAAATACTAACTGCTCATTCACAATATTTAAGGCTAGCACAATAAATTCCAGAAGTCCTAGAAAATAGATTTTTTCCTATATTTTATTATCAAAGTAATTCCAGAAAATATCAAAAAATCTAGAAAATTTAGAAAATAGTTTTTGAGGTTCTAGGACCTAAATAAAATACTGGGTCCCAAAAATAACCCCGAATGGCCATATGGTGAATCATGAAATTCAATAAAATATATAAATCTTCACAAAATAGATATTTAAAAATTATCTAAAATATCTAAAAATTATGATAAACTATATAATAGCTAATTAATGCTTACTAAGGTTCAAATGACCGTAAAAGTAAATTATAATCAAATATAAAAAAAATCAGGAAGTGGACTTACAAATCTACCCACCTTAGAAAATTTTCGTCCTCAAAATTTCGGAGGATACGATTAAGAATCAACATCTTGATAAAATTAGGAATCTAGCAGAAGAAAATCAAATAGGTTTTAAAGATTGCTATGAGCCAAATAACATTCCAAAAATAGAAGGATAAGATAAAAATGTTCAAGAAATAAAGGAAAAGAATAAGAAATAAATTAATAGTCATATGTCGGAAGGATGTAGTCTCTATAATATTCAAAAACCATATGTATACATGAAGTCACTTTACCGAAAATTTATGCCCCTCCAGTGTACATTTGGCTGCAGTAAACCTTGGTATCATGACTCAAATATAATATGGTATCGAACACTCTATCAACTCTATCCAATGTTAACACAATAAATCAAAGGATTAAATAATGCAACTAGGATATAGTTTTAGTAATATTTGACAACCTACGCTTACTTGAAATTATTTCAACTTAGGGGTCATGCCACGTCAGTGCGCTGCTGACTGCAGTGCCCGCAGTATCAATAATTCAAATAAAAGGAGACAGTGCGCGTCTGCCTTACCATTGTAAGTCATCGAAAAAAAGATCAACTATATCCATAAGAATTTCAAAGAAACTTTTATAAATTCAAACAAGTCGATCATAAAAAAAATGTAAGTATCTGTCCTCGAATAAAAGTATCAGTTTTGAAAACAAAACGATCGCAAAATAGTTTTGAAAATAAAACAAGGTTTAGAGAAGTCAGAAGATAAAATGGCACAAATGATCAAAATTAGGAATTGAATTCTATGAAGGCCTAACTTACCAACCAAATAGTCTACCCACCTTTGATCCTAAGATCGTATCAAATATCTAATAGGGTTTAAAAAAATTCAATTAGTCCTAGTTGTGAATGAGCATTTTTCTAGTCGCAGGCTTGCAGTAGTACGACTAATATTGGTACTACCACAAGTTTGTATAATTTGTAAAACCTGACCTGCATGGGCTACCATAAAATGTAGTGACTGATACCTCAAGTTCTCCAATTGTGCAGTAGTACCCATGTTGGCTTTTGCCAAAAACAAGCCTATGGCCATGATGGCACTGGCCAACATTCCCAAACAAAGGTATAATCCCCTGCTGCCCAGAGCCAATGCAGCTGCTGCTGCATGCTGCCAAGTGCCACAAGCTGCTGCTAAAAGCCCTCTGATCCTCTAACTGCAACTGAAGGAAAAACCCCTTCACAAATGGCCACAAGGCCCACGCCAAATCTTGCTTGATGCAGGTGATGCCTAATGCTTCTACTGAACTTATATTTACTGTAGACCCCCTCTTCCCTCCTTATATTGCTGCCACTGTATTAGTGCCTAACCCAAGCCCCATCCTTACTGATACTAGCACCTAGATACGACAGATGCATACACTCTATTGACACAAAACACTCACTCACTATACATGGACACTCTCATTCACTTGCTCAAGCCCAAAATTACTGATACCAGACACAAGTATCTGATACTCCACTGAACACTATCTAATCACTCATAATTCCCTGATGATAACTAACACTAATATACACTAACATCCCCAACTGAACTAGCATCTAACCTCTACTGATACATGCCTTACCCTCAACTTTAATTCTGTTACACTAAGTATCCCCCTTCAACTCACCTCTGATACAAGGCCTGCTAACACTCACAGGACACTAGAAGCTTTCCAAAGGCAATGGCCAAGTGGCCATTCCTAAACCTACCTCACCCACTTTACTGGACACAGGGCTGATACAGGAAAACCTATAAGGTAGGCCACTCACACCCACTAGCTATCTCTGATACACATATACCAATGTATATATCCATCTATCTATAATTATCAATATACACATCCATTCTATATGCACTAGTACATGGATTAGGGACTCACACAATACTCTAGTGCTAACTGATCACCAAACCCTCTGTAACACTCAACCCATATCTCTCACATAGGCCATATGGCCACACTCACTCTCTCTGCTGCAGGGCTTTCCCAGCCAAGGAGAGGCAGTCCCCAATCACTCAAGCACATCATCAACCACATGGCATTAGGCACACTCTGTTACTTGACAATGAACCAATCTCATATATCCAAACACTCACAATCACTTACCTACTTATTCAAATTCTTTTGATAACCCAACAGTCCCCCACTCTTCATGTACACTGGACTGCCTCAGGACCAAACTATGGTCTGAACATCTACAAAGTCAATGACCTATGGTCCAAGTCACTAGCCAATGGTCAATTCCTATATATAATGAACATACTACCCCTTACTCATAAGTTTAATGGCCTATGGCTAATACATATATATATATATATATATATATATATATATATATATATATATATATATATATATATAATATCCATATACCCTCACTCAAACTCCTGCCTATGGTCAAGTGACCAAATGGCCAATGACATGGCCAACCCGAGCCCTCTACTGCCCCAATGACAGTGGCCAAAACCATGATTTGCGGGCACAACCCCAGATTCATAGAAACAAATGTGTTCCACTGATTACTGACTGAACACTTTCCTTTTATACTAATAATACACTCCACATAGCCCTTACACCCTCTCAAGGCACTAATGGTCTGATACTCACCTATACCTGGAGAGTTCACTGATTATTCCCACACTCTCAAAGACATTAAACATAATGCATCAACATGGCTATAACATCCCTGCTGCAGTACCAAGGCACCAAGCCAAAGGCTGCCTAGGCTATATTGGAGCATGGGGAAGTCCCCAAGCCTAGCTGCTGCCCCAAGGCAGCGAAGCCTTGGCATGCAAGGCCAAACACCCCTTGACTCTATCTGTCCAGCAGAACCTTCCTCACTCTCTGTCACAGTGTCCATCAGACACTCACCCTCCCAAAGAGTGAACCAACCAAAGGAAAATACATACCCTCTAGTTACATATAAAACATATATATATATATATATATATATATATATATATATATATATATATATAAATATATATATATATATATATATATATATATATATATATATATACATAAAACATATATATATATATATATATATATATATATATATATATATATATATATATATATATATATATATAAATTAGAGGAAAATACACAAAACATATATATATATATATATTATATATAAAAAAAAATAAAAAAAAATATTATATATATATATATATATATATATATATATATATATATATATATATATATATATATATATATATATATATATATATATATCAATTAGAGGAAAATACTAGGAAATCTATTAGAATGCCTAACTAATGAACAACCTACCCATCCATGGACACAAAACTGAAATACAAAGCCAAAATAGCCTATTAGCCATTTCAACAAACACTTGGTGGACAAAACTCATAGTCCCCTACAAATGGACACTAAACCCTAAGAAATCATCATAATAGGACTCATTAGGACCTCAATCTACTCCCTATGAGTCATGGGGTGGGTCTTCTATATGAATACATGAAATTTTACCATAGAAATGCAAGTTTAGAGAGTTATACCTATGTGGAATGAAGCCTCTACCAAGCCCCACAAATTTGGGGAAGATGGGTGAGGAAAGAGCTCTCCAATCCTTGCTAGAGCCTCCACCAATCCTTCTTGAGCTCCCCCAAGCTTTCGCCCAACCAATGGAGGAAAGAGGAGGAAATTTGGGAGAGTTTGGAATGGAGAGAATGGGTGGAAACCCTAAATAATGGTGGCTTCCATTTTGGGGGAAATGGAGGTTAAATAGGCATTAGACTAGCCATAATCTCTTCATTACACTTAGTATTAAGTAGGTCCCTAAGTGGGCTAAGTGGTTTGGCCCTAATCAAGTCTTGTATTCAACCTAACAATGTGTAGAGTCTATTCTATCATCTAGTTGGTCAAGTCAACTTAAATGGTCTCTACCATGACTAATGAATAACTAGACTACTAATAAATACAATCATCATATTAAAAGAAAGAAAAATATTCTTAATTTGTGAAATGACAGAAATACCTTTGTCCTAGAAAAGTGGTAGTGACAACTACCTTTTTCGTTCTCAACACAAAAGGTATCTTTTATTGAGCCCATGGCCTTAAACTTGTTGACGTGCTCCAAATGTTGCTCAATTATCTTGTAACCCTTGGGACTAAGTCAATTTCATCACTTAGAGCATGTGACTTCAGACTTCTTTCATACATGAGAGTCATCATCATAAGGTTAAACTGTGTGACCATGGTAACAATAGGTTTGTCCCTCATTTCAATTATCCATGCATTAAAACTCTCAGAGAAATTATTAGTAATGTGTTCAGTCTTGCTAGAAAAGTCAAAATGGGCCCTACTCCAAGCATTAGGATCAACAGATGCTAACCAATCATGAGCAGCCTTAGCAGTACCTTCCATCTCCTCCATGTGTTTAGTGAAATGGCTTTTCTTATAAGCCCTAGCTATATTCCATGAAAGATTCTCCAAGTAAGTTCCTTTATGACCATCATTTTTGAAATTTTTATACATGTCCCTAAAACTAAATCTGTGGTTGGTATTGGAAAAATTTTGGGCAACAGCTTTTAGCAGTCCTTTTTGTCTATCTGACATAAAAGTCAAAAGTGAGGGATGTTGGTTCAACTCTGGCTCCAACATCTCCAAGAAATCCCTCCAAGTCTGCAGACATTCATTTTTACAAATGTAGATAGCAACAGGGAATAGCCCATTATTTCCATCTAATGTTGTGATCGAGAGAAGACAACCTCCATACTTACCTTTTAGGAAACAACCATCCAAACCCAATAGAGGTCTACAACCTTTCACAAAGCCATCTAAGGATGCCCTAAATGCTATAACAAATCCATAGAAGGAACCATCTGTATCCTTCTTAACTTTAGCAATACTTCTAGGGTTCTTAATAAGTATTTGCCTGGCAGGTTCCGGTGTCAATGCATAGCTATCTTCAAAACTTCTATTGATTTTCTCTATACACTTCACCTTAGCCGCCCATGCAGTCCAGTACATGATATTTGTCCCATATTTGTCCCATATTGCCTTCTGTATATCCTTAGGTTTAAAATCAGGATGTGATCTAATTTGCTGCTCAACTTCGTTGGCAACACATGGGGCATTTGCGATTGAATTCTTCTTAAGATAATTGTGCTTGCATGTGTGCTTAACGACCAGCTGGCTCACCCTCATACTGTACCCATCAGTTGTCCTCCTTGTTCTATATAGCCATAGATAATTCTTATCCTTGCACTTTGACCACAACCTTATCTTGTCATTTTTCTCATATAATATAGCAAACCTATGAACAATAGCACACTGCCTGAAGTAATCCCTATATTCTTGTATGTTCCCCCATTCAGAACTAATAGTAAGTGGAGCAATTTTTATATCATCAACCCTACCCAAGTTGCAGTAAATATCTTCCAAATCATTCTTGTAGACATTTTCAGTCTCTACCACATAAGAATTATATATGTCCGTTAGTGGAGCACGATCAAAATCTGAAACATCACTAACCTCCTCCATGTTAGCACCATCTTGTGCCAAAACAAATAATGTGAGGTACGGTTCAACTTATTACCCTCAGCTTCTGATTCATCACACATTTCCTCCTCGCTTGAGTTACCAGAGTGGTAGCTCTCTTTAGGGTCAACATCATCAATGACACCCCAATTCCTGGCCTTGTAGCTTGAATCCACATTTGTTGGCATTTGAGGAACTTGGGGTGTGGGCATATCAGGTGTGGGGTGTAGAAGCATAGAATTTCGGGGTGCATCTATGTGCCAGAATTCCTATGCGCTCAAATACTACTCAGAACATGCGCCAGGGAACTCAAACGAAGTACTTGGCACAGCAAGATAGCAAAAGTATAGACAGCAAAAAAAGAATTTTATTTTCATATAAAAGTCTATTACATGTCTAAAGAAAGGCTTTACAAAGGAGAACTTCTACAAAAAGAAAGATCCTAAGACTACAGCCCGGTGCAGGAAACTGTCATGCGCCTCCCACCAGGTGCATCATCAGTCAGGCGCATCACTTCAGCGTCTCAGTCAGGCGTATCTCTTCAGCGTCTCAGTCAGGCGCAGCCTTCAGCATTTCAGTCAGGCGTATCTCTTCAGCGTCTCAGTTATGCGCATCATGAAGTCTGAGCATATGCGCCTTACTTCGATCCGATCAAATGTTTCGAATAATGAAGCATTTATTGAGCAGAACATGAGTGGGTGATCAACCCCACCCTAGCTGGAGGAAGAGCTCTCTAAAGCCCAAGGAAGAGGAGAGCACCACAATTTTGAGGCTAAAGGAGCAGCTTTCAACAAAACCAGAATGAGCAACACCCCATTCTTGCAGGAGAAAGAGCTCTCTAAAGCCCAAGAAATATGAGAGCACCACAATTCTGATCTACGGCTCTTCCAGCATAACGGAGACAGGACTCAAGCATCCCGATCTTTGAATGCAACAGGCACCTTCCGCCTGCCTCAGAAGCCCTCGACTCCGACTTTTGGATGTAGCAGTCACCTTCACGAGCATGAACGAAGACAAGTCGTCGCATCTTCACCCTCAAAAGCATCTTATCAACAGAATGTGCTCGAGCAAATAAGTTTATTCGGGAAGACGTGAGAGAACGAGAAGCAAACACTCTCCTTGCCACTATTTATAGGCCGGACAAATCAAACCCATGCGCCAAGTGGCGGGCTCTCCGAATCCCGTACAATAAATTTGCATTTATGGTGATGAACCTGACGCTTAAAATTTAGCCAAGTCAAACGGCTATTTAAAGCACTTAAAGAACACAAAAGTCGGACCAATAAAGGTACATCATGCAAAAAGATGCGCCGGTCAGACACCGTGCATCGTACAGACGCGCCCGTCAGTTCCAAAGTGTCCCGTATGGATGCCCCCAATAGAGTACAGATCCATGCATCCTAATCAACATGGACCCATGCACCCATTTTGGCTCATCACCCATCAAGCAATTAATACTCAAGTGACAGAGTTGACAGTACGTCCCTCGAGGACTGGACAGTTAGCAGCTTTTTCAGAAGACGAAGCGTCGCTGACATCAGCATCATCATTACTTTTCTTTGACGGTTATGACACATGTGGCTGACCAACCACTCGCATGTGCCTCGGCGGCCATGCGCTTGAAGACTCGCATGCGCCTCAAAAGCCGTGCACCCAGACTGGTTCATGACTCCTGAAGGTTGTGAGCCAAAGTCTTCTCATACGCCCAATCGTAGGCGCATCCTATCAGATCATGTAATGCCTGTGGTTCGTATTACATATCATGGTATACATATACGTATTTTGACTCGTATTGCATATCTTTCTGCTTGATTTATTCTAGCATTTCATTGATTGGTTTATTCTTGGGTTGGTCCGGCTTGGCTTGGTTTGCTTTGGTTCATCATGAACCAAAGGTGAACCCTCCTACCTACCACCACCATCCTTATTTATAATCCCTTCCCTTTCTCTCTCATCATTACTTCCTTCCTTCTTTATTTACTCTCCACCACCAACCAAGAGAACCCTAGCCTAGGCAAGTGCATATTGCTTCATGAAGGAACCCACCATTTTTATTGTTCTAAACTCTTCTATGCAACTTTCTAATCCACCTTAGTTCGTGTCATTTTACATTTTCTTGTATATTTTCTTGTAGATCTAGGTTTTAGCCATTTTCGGATTTTTATAGTTTTGATCTGTCAAACCTTCTTGTTTTTAAGTTTTGATGGTTCCATGCTGTAGAAAATTTGATTCTACCCAATTTAGACCATTGGAAGTCCTGATTTTGACTTATTTTGAGTGATTTATGGTCTTTTGGTTCATGGGTTTTCATGGCCAATGGAGGCTGGTTGGAGAAGATGAGCAGTGCATGCTATTTCCTGGCGTATGTTGTTTGCTGGCAAAAAACTGTTGCCTGCTGTTTGCTGGCGCATGCTGTCCTGGCGCATGCTATTTTCTGGCACATGATGTTTCCTGTCAAAAAGCTGTTGCCTGCTGTTTGCTGGCGCATGCTGTTTGCTGGCGCATGCTGTCCTGGCACATACTGTTTCCTGGCACATGCTATTTTTTGGCAAAAAGCTGTTGCATGTTGTTTGCTGGCGCATGCTGTTTGCTGGCACATGCTGTCCTGGCGTATGCTGTCCTGGTGCATGCTGTTCCTGGCGCATGCTGTTTGCTGGCAAAAAGCTGTTGTCTGCGGTTTGCTGGCGCATGCTGTCCTAGCACATGCTGTCCTGGTGCATGTTGTTTCCTAGTACATGCTGTTTGCTGGCAAAAAGTTGTTGCTTGCTGTTTGCTGGCGTATGGTGTTTGCTGGCGCATGCTATCCTGGCATATATTGTCCTGGTGTATGCTGTTTCCTAGCGCATGCTGTTTGCTGGCAAAAAAGCTGTTGCCTGCTGTTTGCTGGCGCATGCTGTCCTGTCGTATGCTGTTTTCTGGCGCATGCTGTCCTGGCGCATGCAGTTTCCTGGCGCATGCTGTTTTACTGGCTGTTTGCTGGCGCATGCTATTTTGCTGGCGCATGCTGTTTGCTGGTAAATGCTGTTGCTGGCTGTTTGCTGGCGCATGCTGTTTGCTGGCAAAAAGCTATTGCTTGCTGTTTGCTGGCGCATGCTGTCTTGGCGCATGCTGTCTTGGCGCATGCTGTCCTGGCGCATGCTGTTTACTGGAGCATGCTGTTTGTTGGCAAAAAGCTGTTGCCTGCTGTTTGCTGGCGCATGCTGTTTGCTGGCGCATGCTGTCCTGGCGTATGCTGTCCTGGCGCATAATATTTCCTGGCACATGCTGTCCTGGTGTATGTTGTCCTGGCGCATGCTGTTTTCTGGCGCATGTTGTTTTGCTGGCTGTTTTCTGGCGCATGCTGTTTTGCTGGCGCATGCTGTTTGCTGGTGAATGCTATTGCTTGCTGTTTGCTGGCGCATGCTGTTTTGTTGGTGTATGCTGTTTGCTAGTACATGCTGTCCCATACACCCCTTTTGATCTCTTGTACCATTTGTTTTGCCATGACAATTCTTGTTACTTTATCCGTTTTGTTTCTCTTGATCCTTCGTGTAATGTAGGATAATTGTGACATGAACATGACGTGATAAATGAACCTAACACGATACATGGGCACGACATAATAATGCATGATAGTGACCCGTCGTGGTACACTCCTGACAAGTAACATGACATGACCTGATAGTGGCCCGCCGTGGCGCACTTCTGACAAGTATACCTGACATGATATACCTCGGATTGCTGTTGCGACGGCTAAATATGACATGGCATGACATGGCAAGAATGAATGACCTGGACACCGTGGACGATTGTGCTTGTACAAATAAACTAGTATTGTCTCGCATCATGTCTAGGACAGGAACCCCTGAGTACCACGATTAGGGGCACCTTCTGAAATTGACTAAGGTTAATAACTAGAATAATCCAGTAGTCATGAAAAGATTTTCCAGCTATAGGTAATCCCGTTATCTGGGCGCTCAAGGACTTGTAGCCTGTCGACGAGTAGGGCACATTTCCAGCACACTGCCACGTGTTGCACCCATGACCTGATATTTCGACCTGGATAACTTGGATAGTCTGCAGGGCTTGTGGCTGTGGAATAATCTCATTGCATCTTGTTAGTAACTAGGCATGTGATAACCCCAGTTAGTTAAAGTATCAAGCCGTACTTCTTGCTTGGCCGTAAAATGATTGGATGGAGCTCAACCAGTCTAGTCTTGTCCTGATCCTGCTCCAGATTGCTATATGACCAGAATGCTTGTATTTATTTTACCGATAAATGGTGAGAATCCAAGTTCTGTTCAAAAGAAGGGTTACAACCCCGGTCTTTGTTTGGTTTATGGGTTGTAACCTGGTTATCTGAATAGTCCCATGGCTATCTCATCGTATATATATCATCCTGTTATGCTTTTCTATATGTCCTGTCTTTTATTATAAGATTATAATCTTGTGCTAATTGTTTGTTTTAGTTCCTAAGTGAAGCTTCCTTTGTGACACTTGCTCTTTCTGGGATCTGACCCAGCTGGGTTTGTATGGCCAGATACCGGAGCAGCTCCAGAGGATCTACCAACTTTCCAGCCAGATGGTGACCACTAGACGGAACCCTGGCAACGAGTGAGTTTATTTTTGGCTCTCCTACTTTATTGTAAAATTATTCTGTTTAGGCGTTTAGCCGACGAGCACGTGTTAGCTCGATTGCATCTTTATTACTGTCTGCCTACGGGCTGTAACATGATTAACAGATCCTAGGGTTGATCATGTATGACTAAACTCTTGCTAGTCTTCACATTTTGTAACGACTAGCTTCATGATCAACTGAATATGTAATGTTTGGGACGCCTTACTATTGTATATTTGGTGATCTTGCATCTTGTAACATTTACTTACTTGCTTGTGATTGAGACACTAGGCTTGTTCATGACCATAAGGGACTGATGGATTGTAGTTAAACTCTCATGTATCTAGACAGCCGTGACTGTATAGCGAGGTGGATTGCACTTCAATATACGTAGCTGGCTATGTCTGCCCCCGCTCTCCAGTATTCTGGTTCTGGGGCGTGACAGATCACTCTCCACCAAATCCGAGATCTTTGAGCAACGGGCATGCGCCACGTGTCCTTTGACTCAATTCAGCCTATGAAGGGGTGCTAATCACCCAAGATCTCAGCAACAGAAAGATCATCTTCCCTGCTACGTGCTAGCCCACAAAATCAGCATGAAGGATTCAACCCACAAATGATGGTGCATCATCCATGCGCCTCCCGCAGCTCCAACCATGTGGCGTCCCCATGTATAGGCGCATCCTACATATACGCGCATGAGCAGCCAGCCTGCAAACTATAAATAGAGGGATCATTTTCTTCTTACGAACCACGTAATATACATATGTACACAGACAGAAAAAGGCATCAGAGTTATCATCCACCAAGATCGGAAGAGGCACTCAACGTCTTCTTTCTATCTGTAAACTCCAGCACCCAGAGCAACTCAGACCTTCATAGAACCGAGAACCGTCGTCAGATCGTCAACGGAGTTAACGCATTACCACTCGCTCCATTGACACAGGGACCCAGATAAACAAAAGTGCTCTCCTAGGACTACATCTAAGTCCTACATTGTAACACTGTTCTGTTTGTAATTGAAATTACAATAAAAAGATTTTAATGGCAAACAAGCTGACGACTCTGCTGGGGATGATGTCGTAGAAGCAGTTGGAGTTGATGTGGAAGACGCCGGCGTCGGTGAGGAGGCCGAGCTCGGCGGGGAGGTCGTCGCTTGAGTTACCAGAGTGGTAGCTCTCTTTAGGGTCAACATCATCAATGACACCCCAATTCCTGGCCTTGTAGCTTGAATCCACATTTGTTGGCATTTGAGGAACTTGGGGTGTGGGCATATCAGGTATGGGGATTTGGGTAGTTTCAAGTGCATGCATTTGAGGGCTATGTGGTGTGGGTATATCAAGTGGGGGGGGGGGATTTGACTAGCTTCGTTGGACTTGGGCTTCTTCGACAAATTATCTAGAACTTCTTCAGGTAAGTCCACAAACTCAAAATTATACTTCTTTCTTCTTTTAGCCAAATCATTTTGTTCATCATCAACCCTTAGCTGGTCATCAACTGGTTCTCCACTAGTATTTATGGGTATGCCATTAGGAGGTTCAAAATGGGATTGTGTGGCAGGTAAGGGTATATGTTGAAACTGGGTCAGATAAAGGTATGTATGGCTCAACAACCTCTAGTAGTGAGAAGTCAATATACATGTGAATCAACCCGTCCATATCAACTCCTAGGTTCCACATATCCATAGCATCCCAATCATTGTGTACCACTATCTTCTTACCAACATTCACCCAGTATATAGAAAATGGACTCTCATCAAATATTCTAACACCTTTCTTATTTTTACGCAACATATCGGTCAACTCGAGCTTTGACATTGTATCACCATCAACATGATTGTACTCACATATTTTTTGCCCATTGATGTAGGAGGAAGGCTTGCCTAATTTCCCATTCTTCCATTCGCCAAGATATTGGAATATGAACTTCCTATAACCATCGTAAATCAGAACCTTGAAACCAAGAAATATACAAACTTGCTTTAGAACAACCCTAAATTAAATTGACATAAAAAAATCTAGAGAAATATAATCCCAAAAAATTCTGATTCCAATTCCAGTTCCAGAAGTTGCTTTAGAACAACTTGCTTTAGAACAACCCTGAAGTAAATAGAACCCTGATACCAATTACAAAAATTGACCAAATTTTGTTAATTGGTTTTAAGAATTTTGTCAGATTCCACACTATTATATAAAGCTAGAGAAATATAATTCCAAAAAAATACATGTGAAAACAAATTCCTACAATCTTATTCAGCAACTAATGATCTACAGGTTCTAAACACAAACCTGTTCTTGTCCTTTGAAGAACCATCCATCGATATGTTCTTCAAACTGATTCTAGAATTTTCTTTGAGAGAGATTGAGAGAGAAGGGGGGTTTCTAGAATGGAGTTCAAAGAGTTCCAATAGAGAGAGAAAGAGGGTTTTCATTTAGATTTAGATGGAAAGTGAGTTTTTTGAGAGAGAGAGAGAGAGAGACTATGGGTCATGCCATCAATTGGAAAGTAATGGAGGGAAAGGGAAGTAATGGAGAGACTTTTTTTGGAAACAGAAAGATTTAACGGTCAAAGGAGATTGACTGTTAAAATAGGACTAACGTCTAATAAGTATCATATTTTAGGGGTAACTACAAAAAAGTATCATTAAATGGGACCAAAGTCAAAAATTCCCTTATTTTTATTCCATACAAAAAATGAATAATAATAGTTGGGATAACCTCATCCTATTCAAAATTCAAAAACCATATCACTTCTCAACCGTCACTTCAACAATCATCCAAACTAAGAAACAACAAAAAGTTACACTTTCCAGCTGACTTCAAGAACTATCCAAACGAAGGAACTCACAAAATATGCATACGCATGACACGCATATGCAATGCGTACGCAAACTCTCCACTTCCAATTTTTTTACTTCTCTCCACTTCGCCGAACCAAACAACCCCCTACATAAAGTAGGACTGCAACAAGGTTGGCAGTCCTACTTTATGTTAGGATGCCAACTTTGTTGACATTCCTATGTCCAAACAAAGAGTTTGGATTTGGATTGCCAACAAAGTTGGCAGTCCTAACATAAAGTTGGGTTGCCAACTTTGTGGGCAATCCTACTTTAGGTTATGGCTACCAACTTTGTTAGCAGTTCTATCAAGAGCTTCACCAGCTGTTCATCGTGGCACGTCCGAGGTCGGCTCCGCGTGGCAAGGGGTGAGAGGGAGAGGCCAAGGACGAGAAAGATGAACAGTGTCCGAAGGAGCTGGAACGTGAGGGTGGGGTCTGGGTCTGTGGGGAAGGTACTTGGCATCGTCGAAGGACGAAACCCTAGGATCGTCGTCGACATCATCAAGGGGTGGTGGAGTTAGGATTTTTTTTTCTTTTTTTTTGGCCGAGGTGGTCGACAGAGTAGGCCCCGCTTCACTCCTGGTCGCACGCAGGGGCATGCGACAGAGAGTGGCGGGCGGAGAGCGCAGGAAAGAGCGGTGGTAGGACTGTCAAAAAAGTGACGATCCTATAAGAGGTTAGGACTGACAGTCCTAAAGTATACTCGGGGTTAGGCAGCACCAAAGAAAACTTGGGGCTGTCCTGTGTAAAAGTTGTACCAACATGGGCTGTCTTGAAGTAATAGTCTGTCTTGGAGTAAAATATGGTGTGCCTATAGAAAAAGTCAAAATAAAAACTTATAATATGGATGAGGTTGATTTTACTAATATTAAAAATGTACTTTATTTTATGAGTTTTTTTTTAAATGATGAAATGCATAAAATTTAGGGATATTTAGTATTAGGGTCTCACATAATAGTGGATATTAGGGATTAGATCTCGAAATTGTCCAACGTTAGAGTTTTGGTCTCGAAATCACTGTTCAAGTAGGCTAATGAACAATAATTTTGAAATCCAAACCCTAACATCGAACAATTTCTAGACTCAAATCCTAATATCCACTATTATGTGAGTAATCTTAAAATTTAACTATTTTTTATGGCCTAATTTTAAAATTAAGAACTCATGAGCTCCTCTGGTATTTTTGTTTGCAAATTCTTCTGAGAGATCATTTTGAGACCTTCGAATATATTAAAGTGTTCAATGTGACTATTATCAATTCGGTCAATATAAAAGATGGGACTTTACCACTATGGATCTTTTTTTGTTAAAAGACGAGGGAAAAAAAACTATGGAATAAGCAAACTATACGAAATCACAAACGTTATGACTAAATATTAATTGAGACGAAAGCTTTATAAAAAGGCTTTTTCTAAGGGCACTACCACTTTTACTTGGGGCTAGCCCTTACTTGGAGGCAGCCCAAGAAGGAGGAACTTTTACTGGGGGCTGTCGAAAAGTTGCTTGGGGCTAGCCCACCCCCCTCCCCCCCAAAACTTATTTTTGTTTCATTTACTCTTTTCCTTTCTCTCTCTTCAAAATTCTCCAAAACCCTAAAACTCCACTCTCTTCTCCACCACTCCATTCCAAATTCTCCCTTCAAATTTTTTCTACATTCCAAGAGACTTCAAATCCAAGAGATGGCACGTAAGTCCAAACCATCATCAGAGTCTAGGTATGTTCTTCCCTAATTTCTTCTACATTTTTCTATATTCTTTTCAAATTCAAAGAATCTTTGCTAATTCTCTAAAAAGTTTTGATAAATTAGGTTTAAAATCACTTTAGGGTTCATGAATGGATTTTTCAAACACGATAATTCTCATATTTTTTTGAAACCCTAACCCTAGAACACGACAAATGATCGTGTCGTTGTGGTCGTTCGGCTGCTACAGTCGTGGCTGACAATATTAGGACTGCCAGGGTTGTGGCAGTCCTAATGTTAAGTAGGACTGCCAGACTCTCTGCAGTCCTCTTGTGAAAGAGGTACAGGGAGTCTGGCAGTCCTAATTAACATTAGGACTGCCATAACCCTGGCAGTCCTGATTCAATATACTTCTTAACATTATGTTTTCATGTTGTCTATTTTTTTCTATTAATTAATAATTGTATGTTGTCCTGTAGTCCTTCGACCGCTTTCAAGAGAATACGGCCCACCATCTCAAGGCGCAAGGAACGCACTGCGGGCCGTCCTCTCGAGAGACCGATTAGAATTTTTGAACCGGCTCCGGAAAACGAAGTCACTAGAGCGACTGGCCGATCCCAGACGCAGCCACCGGCTCCCCCTGCTCGGTCGAAGCAACGAGCTCCTTCTAGTCCTCCATCTTATTCTGATGACGACGACGACGTGCCTATTGGTCGACTCCTATCACATGACGGTTTTGGTCCTTCTTAGGAGCCCGATCATTCTCAGTAGCCTGTCCATCCGTCCGGTTGCTCAATGTGTTCGTTTGACAACCACATTGCTTATGAAATATGGAAGAACCCGGTATGTATATTACGTTTGTAAGCTTCCATTTAGTCTACTATATATATATGTATTTCATAATTCTTATGTTTTTCTATTGTCTGAAATACAGAGGACATTGCGTATGCTTAGGCCTACGAGCTACGGGAAGAAAACCATGACATAGCAGTTTGAGAGCTTATCGGAGGCCATCCAAATCAATATTATACCGAGCGGCTTGTACAATTTGGCTCGATACGACTATAGGACAAGTGACAGTGCCCTCATATCCGCCTTTGTGGAGAGATGGCATCCGGAGACTAACACATTTCATCTCCCAGCAGGGGAGTTGACCATTACACTTGACGACGTCCATCAAATACTGGACCTGCCAGTTACCGAGCGCGTCATGACCAATGAACTATACAACAATGAGATATCCATTAAATGGTACGAAAAGATCGTCAATTTTGTCTCAGATCACCTTGGAGTTGAGGCTACCAGTTTTACAACCCTGCCTGGCTTCAAGAAGTCCTACGGAATTCTTGTCATTTTTGGTAGAGAACTCCATAAACACGGAGGACGATGATGATGAGACCATTGACATGGTGGCCCGTGCGTACATCCTCTTCGTCCTAGGATAGGTCGACATTCCAGAAAAGTCCGGAACCTCGATACATGCTAGGTACATTCTGAATTTATCTGATGTGGATGACGTGGAAGTCATATCCTGAGGAAGCGGTATACTAGCCAATCTTTACCGCGAGTTTGGTATCGCATCCCGTGTCGGTAAAAAGACAATGTCTGGATGCCAAACTCTGCTCCATGTAAGGAAATTTCTAACAATTTAATCTCATATACAAAATTTTGTTGTTTAATTTTTGAGTATTCATTTATAAATTGTATTGGCATGGATATACGAGCACTTTCTTATGCTCAGGCGGGGTGAGCTGAACCCAGATTATGGCGACCACCTTCCTAGAGTATGTTGATGGAGGCCAACGCAGCTGGAAACTAAAAATTGTCAAATACTGGCTTCCATTCATGATGTACTAGATAATTTGGTGCCATAAGAGGTACCAAAATTTGACTTACTTTTTCATGTTAATTTATTTTATTGTTAACTTTTTCATGTTAATTTATTTTGCTGTTAACTTTTTTCTACAGATATTTTGGCATTCATACCGGGATTTACGGAAGGGTGATCGCCATGTGGAACCATTTGCTTTATTTTATGGCATGATCACATGCTATGAAATCACGGAGCCGTACATGCCTGATCGAGTACTTTGTCAGTTTGTCTTCGTACAAACTGTGCCGAAGCGTACACTAAGGTTGCTGGAGCCTCCTCGCGGGACCCAACCTTTGAATTACAAACCGACGAGATTCGACTGGGCTACCGACTTCTACTCCGAGTGGCAACGACAGGTGCTTGGGGAAGATGAAAGACAACCGGTGAAGGAGATGGCTGACTGCAGCGACGACTACATGCCGTACTTCTTGGGGGTCGGACATCCTAAGTTGTCGAACCTTAGAAAGCCGGGTACCATGGCCGTGGGAGCTCTGGGACCTCTTCCTTCAAAAAAAAATCTTGTATGCTTTATTGGTGAAGATGGTGAGTTTCGAATTTGTAGTCATCCTAAGATTTTCATGTTTGTACACTTAATTTACTGATACTTTCATTTACAGTCTAAAAGGTAAAGGAATTGGCCAAATTACTCCGGTGAGGTTGCCAGAACGAGCACTGCGTCACAATCGCCAGCGAGATGGAGCGCATCGACGACGAGGTCGAATTTTTCTTTATGCATAATATGGAGGCGCGTACGAAGGCCCGACATGATAACTAGTTTGTATTTAGATGTTTAAATTATTTTGATGTGGACATGTTTGGATCTTATTTGGAAACTTAATTGTCGTAATTTGGATCTTATTTTGGATGTAATTTGAATTTTATTTTGGATGTTACTTGGATGTAATTTGGATCTTATTTTGTGTAAACCACCATATTTATTCCTAATTATTTTTAGTATTTTAATTATTTTTGTTATATTTAATTTGAATTAATTCATTTGCTGCTAGTAAATATATGCATATATATAATGTATTGGTATATGTGCTGGTACATTATACTATTATTGGTAGACTACAAATTTTAAAAATTTAGTATATTTTATATATTTTTAGAAATTTAAATTAAGTACATTCTATATATATATTTTTTAGGAATTTTTGGTGCATTGGTCACATTATACTAATAATAGAGAATATCTAAATATTATTAAGAGTAAAAAAAAAGAAAAAAAAGAAGTTACTGTAAGCTGAAGCTACAGTAACAAGCAATTCCCGACCCCCCCCCCCCCCCCTCAGGATAACACATAAAGGAAAGGAAAATCTTTTTAAACAAAAATTTAAGAACCCAATCTCGATCAATTCACCACCAAATCACTCCAAACAAAATCCCAAATAATCCTAAGGAGATTCTCTTCTAACTGGACACAACCTAAACCTAATCAAAGTTGAAATCTGAGCGGCAATTGGAGAATCCCTCTACAAGCAGCATATAAGCCGCGGGTTCCCCCTCCAACTTCGAAACCTTCGTGCACTGAAAGCTCTCACCCTCGACCCCGTGCACTTGATCCCCGAGCACCCCGACCCTCTGGCGAACTACTCCGACAACTGATCTCCTGCAGCCGTTGAGCGGATCATCGCCGCAACCCCCAGGCCGACTGTACCATCAGTACAAACCCATTATTGACGACTGTAAGGTACCATATTCTGACGTCGATATCTTCATTAATTTTCAATTATTTTTGAATCGTTAAATCCTATAGATAGACCATATAACCCTCTTCAAATCCCAACAGAAGGATTTCGATATCGTACCCGAGATTTACCTCGAGATTGATTCAAAGTCGAGCACTCACTGCTCGAAAAATAGATCACGAGGCTGTGTAAAGTCTCAACTTTGGAGTCGATTCTTAATCTGTACATTAGGTTTTTTGTTAAACTAATTGAAAACAGTCCAGGACAACATAACCAAGATTACAACGCACTTCGTAGAATCATATTTTGTTTATTGATGAGCTATTGGTATATCTCATACGGCCTTAACACTTGCTTTTCCACGTATTGTGAGTCACATGTAGGACACGTACCCGCGTAGTCGGCTAGCTACCGATACGTATGGAGCGTACAACGGATATGACTAACTCCCAATAGAATTGCATACTAGAAGACTTGGCAGTTACTAGAGGTTCTTATTGGTCATGGAGATGACGATACTAGGCATTGGGTGGGAAGAAACAATACCTGACGTATGGGCTTCGATTACACTTTCCATGTAACCCAAAAGCTCCGCTGGAGATACGTGTATGCTTATCCCCTCAAGTTGGTCACTGATGTTCTTGAACGTTATGCGCTTGGTCACTAGTGCCCAAGAGGGGACTATACCGGATCCTATATTCAGCCAGGGCTTATGCGTCGAAGGATTGTATCTCAACTGCATATTCACAGTAGAATGGTCAGAAACCCTATTGCATACATCCCCTCTCTTTTATATTATATATCACAGTTTATATGGCATGGTGTTTTCTTGTATTTTGTTACGTCCCGCTGAGGACCTGGCTATCTCTCCAGGTTTAGACGAGTTTTCGCAGGAGTACGGAGCAGCACTGGATCCATCCTATATTGATGACAAGGCATCTTCTGCAGATTTTTAGTCTATTCATTTATTGAGACATTAGTGGATATTTTTATATCTCTTTTCTTTCTTTTTTGCGGAGGTTGGACTTCGGTCTTATGAGACTATTTTTTATAGCTGTTTGGAGTGGGTATGTCCACCCGGCTATCTTTTAATACACTTATTTATTATCTGGACTCTGTTATCTTCTGTGTCGGGCTATGATGAAATTAGATTATATTATTCTGGCCTGTGATTATTTTATATATAGCTTATGTACGTATACGAGGATTCTATATATTGGAGTATTCTTCGTATATGTGCAGCTGGTATGTTCACGTACTTGGTCCTATATATTTTGGGACTGGGACGTTACATATTTTTGTGATGGCCCATGCAGGTCAAAAAATATTGTTGGGTTACATGACTGTGTCCAACAAGCCTGTATATAGGAATAGGAACAGTATCTCATCCAGAACTAATATCTCCTTTGACTCCCAATCTTTTCGAAACTCCTTTGATTATTTGATTTACCTTATATCTAACATTTCCTAATATCATCCTATTTTCTTCTTCATGCCAACAATATGTATTTGAGAAGCGGACGTAATGCCTTGGCCCTCACGTCTGGTGAAGAGGCAACATAGAGGGATAGAATCCTCCGATGACCCCGATGACACCATATCAGCCAGGTCAGCCACAGCCTACCTTGACCCCTTCGACGGTGCATCAGGAGACACAAGCACCCTCAGTCAGCCAAGCTGGGCAGACCACGACTGTGCCACCAGGAAGGAATGTACCCCCTCCACCACCACCATTCCCTCAGCAGTTTCTACTACAGTCGGGACCTCAGATGCCTCCACCATCTACTGATGGGAGCCCTACTTTACAGTTCACGTATGCCATGATGCAAGCTCAGTGGTAGCAGATTGAGCTATGACACAGATTATGATGACAGCATTAGCTAGACCTCCACCTCCGGTACCGGCACCGGTACCAGCACCAGCACCGGCTCTGAATCCTTATGAAAGCTCTATCAAGAACTTTACACACATGAACCCCAAGCCCTTTAGAGGAACAGAGAAGCCACTAGAGTATCACAATGGCTCATTAGCACAGAGAAGTTACTGAAGTCTCCCCAGTTGCCAGCTCGAGATTGGATGACAGTAGTAGACCTACTATTGGAAGACAATACCCACCACTGGTGGAAGACAGAAGAAAGGCGACTAGGCACTGGGATCACTTGGAGGGAGTTCTACGATCTATTCTATGAAAGATTCTTCCCTATCCATGTTCGAGACGGTCTATACGACCAATTCCTTCATCTGAAGCAAGGAAATATGATAATTAATGAGTATGACTCAGAATTCAATCACCTGAGTAAATTTGGTGCGGGACTAATTCCAACAGAGTTAGAGAAGGCGAGGAGATTCCATCAGGGCTTGCACCAGAGCTCAAGTCGTATACGACTACACAGTCCCGAGTCTTCTACTCAGCTATCTTGGAAGAAGCCCGTGCTCAGGAGCTTCTTCGCAAGGAGCAACAACAGACATCGAGACGCCATACCCCAGCAGTTACACCAGCCCGAGCCATACAGGGAGGACCTATCAGGAGGACTACAGGACAGTACCCGCAAAGGACTACACCCTACTAGAAGCCCACTTGCCACTTTTGTAGAAAGCAAGGTCACGTCAGAGATGACTGTCGGCTTCATTTGGGATTATGTATGAGATGTGGATCGAGACAGCACTTGGCCAGAGATTGCCCCGAGCAGCGAGCACTAGTACAGGCACATCAGGCCTTGAGACCTACAGCTTCAGCACCTTCAGCTCCCCGACCAGCAGCAGGAGCACCTCACCCACCATTGCCTTCCCAAGGCGCATAGTACAACAAGGCCAGAGCTCAGGGTCTATGACAGAATTATGGGCAGGCATTCTCGCTTGCCGTAGAGGATATAGAGACATAGGCAGAGGTCATAGCAGGTATGGTTTTAGTTGCTTCATTTCCTGTCATTATATTGTTTGACACTAGAGCCACTCATTCATTCATAGCCACTAGTTTTGCCACTAGACACATTATTTCCGTCACACCCTTATATAAAAATGTTAGAATCCTCACTGGAGGAGTTGTACCTGTTAGTGGTATTTGTAGACTTTGTCCTGTAGTAATATGTGGTAGAGAGATGAAAGCACGACTTCTTGTATTCTCTATACCGACATTCGACGTAGTTCTCGGAATGGACTAGTTGAGCCAGCATTTTGCTCTCGTAGACTGCCATAAGGGCAGTATCGTCTTTAGACCACCGAATAAAACGGAGTTCGAGTTCACCAAAGAAGAAGGAGAGAGTTATGATGTACCCACATTGGAGACTCACATGATGATGCAGGATACCCCTCAGCACCCCGTCATTACTGAGTTCGAGGATGTATTCTTTGAGGATCTACTATGACAACCACCTGACCGAGACATTGAGTTTTCTATTGAGCTTATTCCCGGAGCCGAGCCTATTTCATCTCGAGTATATCGTCTAGCACCCAAGGAGTTGGTAGAGATGAAGACACAGATTGACGACTTATTGGAGAAAGGCTTTATTCATGCCAGTGCATCACCATAGGGAGCACCCATTCTTTTTTTGCCAAAAAAAGACGGGACAGTGCGCATGTGCATCGACTACAGAGCTTTGAATGCAGTAACGGTGAAGAACAAGTATCCTTTGTCGCGTATAGATGATCTATTCGATCAACTGAGTGGAGCAAAAGTATTCTCCAAGATTGACTTACGATCGGGCTATCACCAACTGAAGGTTCGAAAGGAAGACATTACGAAGACGGCTTTTCGATCGAGGTATGGACACTACGAGTTCTTGGTCATGCCTTTCGATTCGACCAACGCTCCCGCAATTTTTATGAATTTAATGAACAAGATCTTTCACCAGTACTTGGACAAATTTGTAGTCGTCTTTATAGATGATATCTTGATTTACTCTAAGAGTCAAGAGGAGCATGAGCAGCATCTACGGATTGTCTTGGGAACATTGAGGAATGAGCGACTTTTTGTGAAGCTTAGCAAGTGTGAATTCTTTCCCAAGGAGGTATCATTTCTTGGACACATTGTTACTGGAGACGGCATATAAGTAGATCTTGAGAAGATCACAGCAGTCAAGGCATGGCCCGCTCCTATACCAGCTTCCGAAGTGAGAAGTTTTCTTGGACTTGCGGAATATTACCGAAGGTTCGTAGAAAATTTCTCTCGAATAGCGGGGCCTATGACTCGACTAACTTGCAAGGATTAGGAGTTTGTATGGACAGATGAGTGTCAAGCCGCTTTTGACGAGTTGAAGAAGCGCTTGACCACTACACCCATCTTGACGCTACCATCGGACCCAGGAGGATTTGTGATCTACAGTGATGCATCTGGGAAGTGATTAGGATGCGTATTGATGCAGCACAGTCGTGTAGTAGCATACGCATCGAGACAGTTGAGGGTGCATGAAAAGAATTATCCGACCCACGATCTAGAGCTCGCAGAGGTTATCTTTGTTTTGAAGCTATAGAGACACTACTTGTACGGCGAGATGGTTGACATCTGTAGGAGCATAAAAAGTGCTTCAAAGAAAGAGTCATCCCATTCATAAATGATCAGTTTTTACGCCAAGCAGAGCGGGTAATCTCTTTTACGCCCAAGACTAGGCTAATCAATTTACGCCTAAGCAGGCTAATCAATTTACGCTTGGGTCTACACCTATGATTTTATGCCAAGGACAGAGCAGACTCTTTTACGCTGGACAAAGCTGTCAAATCTCGCATTTAATGCAAACTCTGACATGAAGATATTAATGATGGCATTTACCACAGAATTGAATGGAATTTATCCTATACAAAGACCATTGTTGTCGTTTATGAGGATCGAGCTACTTTACGCTCACTGTATGGTTTCTTTTACGTGCGGAGTTTTTCATGAGTTCTTACGCTCATAAAACAATGTGTGCGTAAAGTCTATTTGAGCCATTTTACGCTCAAGGTTATTCAATAACCACTTTACGCGGGAAACCTATGACAGAGCTATTTTACGCTCATCTTACTGCTTTATGCCCAGAGGATGTTGGGGCTATTTTTACGTCCTATTCTTTCTGGCCAGTTTGGAACGTAGTTTGCCTACATGGCCTTCATGCCACATATTTCGAAGAACGTGTGTATATGTATCCTATTCGTACTGAAATGATGGGACGTATGTCAATGTATGCAAAGGATGACTCTGATCATGGGTGGCAGTTGTTAGCGTAAAGACAGACTTTGATGCTCTTTTACGCACAGAAGCCCCAATCTATAAATAGACTCATTTTTCTCAGAGACAAAAAAACAACAACACGGAGAGGACATGAGAGAATACAGAGATCAGGACTTCGAGATTTTTGATTCTCCGGAGCATTCTTCTTCAACTTTTCTTTCAGAACAGAGTGAAGCAAAGCAGGAAAGCATTCGGCCTCGCCATCAGTGCCTAAGTGCGTCGATACCTTTCTGGTGACTTAGTTCTTCCAAGTTGTTCTACTTCAAGCAGTGATCTTCATCATCATCATATGGTCCAAGGAACAAAGTGATCATTTATGAATCAGACTTCCATAGCAATACTTTTCCAGAATCAAATTTTGTACTTCTTGTACTTTTCTCGTTTTATTTTCAAAATCCAACCTTTTGTTTGGAAATTTTGTTAAGTAAAACAAAATGGTGACTCTGCTGGAGGCTACTTTCTCCTCCGACGAGGAAATGATTGCTCAATATGATGATGTTTCGGTCGGTTCGACCAAGAAGACTCTTGTTGTGCACTTCGACCAGACAGCCAATGAAGAAATGCTCCAAACTGGGGGTGGTTCTCGCCACTCCAATGTTCAAAAGTCTCGCAAAGTACGAAAAGTTTGGATTCCCAAATCCAAAGTGGTTTCTGATCTCTCTGTTGCTTCTGATGACAAGGGAATTCTTTCCACTCCTGTCGTAGGGGCTCCCGTTCGTAACGAGACAGTCCTTACTTCAGAGTTGCACTCAAAGTATGATGATTTATCTCCCGTTTGTAACGGTGAAGATAATCAGGTTTTACGCCCACTGCGTAAGAATCAAGTTTTACGCTCAGTGGGTAAGAACCAAATTTTACGCTCAAGGTATAGGAATGAGTCTCCCATTTGTAATGTGACAGATTCTAATATTTCTGAGTGTAAGAATCAGTCTTCCGTCGGTGACGTGGTAGGCCCACACAAATTACGCTCCTCGCGTAAAACAAAATCTTCCGTCTGTGACGTGGTAGATAATCAATTTTTACGTTTTACGCGTAAAGGTAAGTCTCCTGTCTGTGACAGTGTAGATAAAATTCACAACGATGTTTGCACATCTAATATGAATGTACCTAAACGCATACAGCGTAAAAATGTTGTTAGTAAAACTTCTGTCCTACACCAACAACCTTCTTATACTGCTTTACGCAAAGTACCAAACTTGCAAATCACACGCCATGAAAATGGAGTCCTTCGTGCTAAATCTCAAGATTTACGCACACAACTCCAAATGCGTAAAAATGTACAGTTTGTTTCTGCGAATGAAGCCAGTAATCTTCTTTATACACAAGAAACTAAACGTTTTTCTACCCCAAATGTAATAAAAAAGAATATTCCCTCCACTCCTTCTGACTTACGTGAATTGCTAATACAAAAGCGTAAAAATTCACAATCTCCGGTGACGCTCCCCCAAGAAAAACATCATTGTGAATATCATCAGGTTGTGATCAATTGTTGTTGTTCAGCTTCAAAACGGTCAGTTTTTGATCGACTGAGTTTTTCGCTTCAGCATCAGGCTGAAGACCAAGAAGATGAGCTGTCATATGCATCAGTCAACATGGCATCTCATACTAACAGAGGACGACGATCGAGACGGAACATGTACCAAACTCCAGGTCAACAACAGTTCAACAGACTTCTTGATTCCTTTGAAGGAGTACATCAGAATACTCGATCAAGAAGACAAAGACAATTGCAGATTTCTGATTCAGAAGCTCGGGATACTCAATCTTTTGAGTCTGATACCGATAGTGTGGATTCATACTTCTATACTAATCCCTCTATATCTTCAAGAGAGGTTGAATCCTACGCTGTTGGAGATGAACCAGAGACGTCATCTACTAATACGGAACAACGTCTCACTGTCGTAGAGCAATCATTGAAAGACATGCTCAATATGGTGCAAAGCATGCATCAGATAATTTTGAATCAGCTAACTGCTCAACCTACAGTAATAACTCCGGTACTAGTAGCAGCACAAACTCAAGATAGTCAAGGGGCTGATATACCTTCGAATATTCAAGAACCTGCTGTTAATCAAAATTTTGCATCTCTAGATCCCATCATTCCAAAAGATGTACCACCTCCAGTGGGGGTTACGGTACATCCAACGACTATTCAATCAAATGTGCTTCCTCAAGCCAATGAAGCCATTCAAGCAGTGCGTGAACTCAAAGCACAGTTTAAAGTTTTGAGACACAAAGATCAGCTCCAAAGGTTAGGAATTAAGCAACCTTATCCTCCTCATTGGAATGATGTACCCTTTCCACCGAAGTTCAAGCCACAATCCATGGTTTTATTCGATGGAAAAGCATCTCCCAGTCAATATATCAATTACTTTGATATTATGACTGTACACTTGCAGAAAAATGATGCTCTTCTCACTCGAGTGTTTATCGGGTATCTGACGGGTTCAGCTTACGATTGGTATCGTAGCTTACCCGATAACTCTATTTCGTCTTTTGACAAATTCAAGGCAATATTTCTCTTCCGCTTCTATGAAGGAGGTATGGACATGAACATGTCCTCCTTAATAGAAATAAAACAAAAGGAGAAAGAAGATACTCGGACGTTCATTGAACGTTTCCGACAGGATACTCTAAAGATGCCTCCTGGTATGCCAGATTCAGCGTTGATTGATACATGCAAGATGAATCTGCGACCATCCATTGCTGTCTTCACAGGTTCCCAATTCACAGATTGGGCTTCGTTTATCATAGCAGCAATTTCTGCCGAGACCAATGGTAGGTTGGCTCGGGAACACGGGATGATTTTCGCTTCAGAAGATAATGAAAAGAAAAGTAATCCTGGTAATAATCCTGGCAACCGTAATATGAAAGGAAAAGATACTCTTATGGTCAATCTCTCCAAGAACAAAACAATGCCAAATAATCAGGAATCTTCCAGGCCAAAGGAAGAATACTCTTTTGACGAAAGTGATATCCCAGGAATATTTTAGTGTCTGGTGAAAAATGGTAAACTTCAGATTCCAGAGTCAAAAAGGCCTAATGAGGTGAATCTGACTGACAATCCCAAATATTGTATCTATCATAGATACATTAATCATCCTACCAGTGCTTGCTATGTCTTGAAAAAGAAGATCCAAGACCTGATAAATGGTGGCACTATCGCTTTAACCAATGATGATCATACGGTTACAACCAACATGGTCTCTCTTCAGTTTGGAGATTTTCCTCCACAGCAAGTCCCAGATGGAATTATCCCAATTCCGAAGGCGACTATGAAGATCGTGAATATCCCGCCCGCCAGGGAAGAAAATACAGGATTGCTGCCGCTCACATTGAAGAATGGTAAAATCATGTGGGTACATCCTGACTTAATACCTGAGTTGGAAAATGAAGGTAAAACTTTAAAATCCAAGAAAGGTAAGAAAGTTAAAACCTGCAACATAATTTCTCATGTTATTACAAATCCTGATGATTTGGATCATCTATGGGATGGCCTTCCTCTAGAAGGTAGACTGAAAGGACTAAACATCTGTCCTCCAAGTCTAGCTCCTCCTACCAAGCTCAAGCTTACTCATCAGCAGTGGCTAGCCATGAATAGTGTTCCTTTATACCGGGCACAACAAGTCTTTGCTGCTTATGAAAAAGCTCCAACAAGAATTTCTCCTCGTATCCCGAATCCTTCTCCTCCCTTAACTACAGAGACGTCTATGCTTCATTCTCCTGTAGTTGCAGAGGTTTCTTCTTCTTCCTGTGCTGAAACACCTGTCCAAAGTTCACTGCCTATCCACTTGTATAGTCAGCAATCTTTCCTTCTCATGAGGAAGATGGGTTACAACTTTCAAAAGGCAGAAGATTTGAATTATGATAAAGGAATACGTCTTCCTTTACAAATTCAAAATCAGAATTTCACTGCTGGATTGGGTTCTAAAATGCCTCATAACAACCCTCACAAGAAGAAGACTAAGGGAAGAAAGACTAAATCCTGTAATATGGTACTTCTTTCTCCTGAGTCTGAAGAAAAAACTTTTGCTGGTACAAGATCTGGAAAAGAGTACCACAAAGATTATGAGGGATCCTCCAAAGAAGCAGAAGATGTAGTGGAGACTCTACCAGTTCAACCTTCTCATGTTCCTGTTAAACCGTCTATGGTCGAAAAGGGGAAACAGAAGGCAGTACGCTTTGATATCCCATTGAAGCCTGCTTCCAATCAGGGGGTGGTGATAAAGCCTTACAAATTTGACATTCTAGCTCAGTTAGCCAATACTCCGGCTAGACTTTCTATATTTGAACTGCTTCGCCTTTCCAGAGAAAGCAGAGAGACTTTGAGCGAAGCTTTACTTCAAGCAGATTCATGCTTGGCACAATTCAAGACTCCTGATAATATACCAGTGTCATGTCCGCAATGCCATAGTGTGATGGAAGCAATTTCCAACATCACCTTTATACAAGAGGATATGCTATTGAAACACAACAAGCATGATAGGCCTCTGTGTTATACTGGATATATCAGATCCACTGAAAGTGACAGGATTTACATCGATCCTGGGTCTTTAATTAGTATAATTCTTCAGAGTATGCTAAGACCCCTGAGGATCCCTACTAGTGAGCTAACTTACACTAGTACTATGATAGTCGGTTTTAATTCTGGCAAGAGCAAACCACTGGGGAAGATTCGTCTGCAGATTCAGATTGGTGATCTTCGAACTATGGTAACTTTCTATGTTATCAACTCGGACGTATCCTACAATATTCTTCTTGGAAGACCGTGGATTCATGAGCACAATATTGTGCCCATGGCTGAAGACCAATCATCATCTGAGGATCAATCTATTAAAAAAGATCCGCCAGAGGAGCAACCTTTGAAGATCATAGTCAAGGGACGAATCCAATCCCAACCTGTCAATGATCAAGGTTAAAGGAACAACTCAATCTTCATCTCAGGAATCAATAAATATTCCTGCTAAGAGCCAAGTTCAACCTTTTATGATCAAGGTCAAAGGACGTACTTCTTGTACGAATGATCCAGAACTACCATTAATTGTCAATCTTGGCAAATCTACGCAGAAGGCGGATGATGGTCCACTGTTGATTAATCCGAAGCGTAGCAATCAGACTGTAAATGATGTAAATATTGATCATTCTGTACTTTTTGATATCAATGAAGATTTCCTGTTCGAGTATATGGCTGTCAAGTTTATTGAGAGAATGACTTTATCTTCTGATAATCAAAGTCATCAATATAAAGACAACATAGAACCGGAAGAAACTTTATACATTGATCATAAGGAGAATTCTTTCCCTCCTTATACAGATGTTGGACCGTATGCTCAAAGGTTCCTAACATCTTCTCCTTATCTTCTATCTGTGGCCGCTTCATCACAAGCTTGCGTAACTTTTAGACGTCATAAAGAATCTTATTTCGTGGTTCCGTCTGATAAGAAAAACAAGCACCAAATTGTGTTTGGCCTGGCTAGAAATATCTTCGTTGCTCAGACAGATGAGCTGAAGGATAAAGACAAAGGAAGAATTCGAATTGATAAATACAGTCAACAATCTATCAAGATCATCCAGAACATGGGGTATGATTTGAAGACTATGCAAGGTCTCAATCAAGGCAAGGGCAGACGATTACCATTATGTGGTGATCTGTTTTACCAAAAGACTCGTCATGGGTTGGGATATGACCCGTCCCACATGTTTTATAATGATATACAAGAAGAATTCTCTTCCAGCTCTTCACAATCATCAGATTCAGAGGAACTTCAATCTAAAGATGAATCTGGACAAGTACTCTCAGTCAATATGGTTCAAGCCGGTGATGAATCAGAGCCATTTGAGAATGATCCTTGGGCTCAACAGATGGATACTCAATGGGAACTTCGTTTTGAACAACGACAGCCACCTACAGAAGATGAGGTTATCCAGATTGATGTTGGAGATGGAATTACATCCAAACCAATATTTATCAGTAAGAATCTTTCTGAAGATGAAAAGGAAGAGCTGATAAAACTTATAAAAGATTACATTGACATCTTTGCATAGAGTTATGAGGATATGCCAGGGCTAGATCCTACAGTTGCTACCCATAAACTCAACATTTTGCCTAATTTCAAGCCTGTAAAACAACAGCAACGACGCTTTAGACCAGATATGATGGATGCAATTGAAGCAGAAGTCAAAAAGCTGATTACGTGTGGCTTTGTTCGTGAAGAACAATACCCAGATTGGGTGGCCAATATTGTTCCTGTTATGAAGAAGAACGAAAAAGTCCGAGTTTGTATAGATTACCGAGATCTTAATACGGCTTGTCCAAAGGACGAATTTCTACTTCCAATTACCGATATCATGATAGACAATACATGTGGTTTTGAACGCATGTCTTTCATGGACGGATTCTCAGGATACAATCAGATCAAGATGCATCTAGAAGATGAGAAGCACACCACTTTTCGTACACCTCTTGGGGTCTACTGCTATACAGTTATGCCATTTGGTCTTAAAAACGCTGGTACCACGTATCAACGGGCTATGAGCAATATCTTTCAAGAACATCTACGGAAGATAGTTGAATGCTATATAGATGACATTGCTGTTAAAAGTCGGTCAAAGAATGATCACATTCAGGACTTGAAGACAGTATTTGAATTGATGCGCCAACATCAATTGAAAATGAACCCTACTAAATCTTTCTTAGGAGTTTCCAGTGGCAAGTTTCTAGGATTTGTCATTACCTCTCAAGGTATCCATGTTGATCCTGATAAGGTTAAAGTAATTCTTGAAATGCGTCCTCCTCGTAATCTGAAAGAACTTCGTGGCTTTCAGGGCCGTATTGCTTATATCAGAAGATTTATATCTAATCTTTCTGGAAGATGTCAACCTTTCTCCCGTCTATTAAAAAAAGGGGTATCTTTTATCTGGGATGAAGCGTGTCAAAAAGCCTTCAATGACATTAAGCAATATCTTACAAACCCACCTGTTCTGGTACCTTCGGTGGTAGGAAGACCATTTTTGCTATATGTTCGAGCCTTAGATCACTCACTTGGCGCTCTTCTGGCACAGAAAAGTGATATGGGTCATGAACAAGCAATATATTATCTGAGCAGAATGATGGTCGAAGCTGAACACAGATATACTCCTGTAGAAAAGGAATGTCTAGCTTTGGTTTTTGCCGTCCAAAAGACAAGGCATTATGTCACTGGACAGACTATTCATGTCATCTCCAGAATAAATCCCATTCGGGTATTGATGAGAAAACCGAGCATTCTTAATTCCAGGTTAGCTACCTGGGCGATGTTGCTCACTCCTTATGACATGATTTATGTGCCTCAAAAATCAGTGAAAGGCCAAGCGTTAGCTGATTTCTTAGCAGCTCATCCTATACCTGAAACTTCGAAGTTATATGAAGACATTCCAGACGAAGTAGTGGATTGTAACATGAATTTGAAGAATGATATATGGCAATTATATTTTGATGGAGCATCACGAACGGGACCTAAAGGCAATATTGTCTCTGGGGTAGGAATTGTCTTGGTTTTTCCTGACAAAATGGTCATATACCGTGCCTATTCTCTTAATGAGCCGTGTTCTAACAATGTAGCAGAATATAATGCTCTATTGATTGGTCTCCAAGTAGCAAAACAATTGAATATTGAATTCTTAGAGGCTTATAGAGATTCTCAATTGATCGTTAATCAAGTTAGAGGGACTTATGAAGTCAGAAATTCTGATCTCATCCCCTATTATCAAGTGGTAGTCGAGTTGGTCCTATCATTCAAAGGATTCTTTATTGAATTTTTACCACGTTCTCAGAATGTGGAGGCTGATGCTCTTGCCAGTTTAGCTGCAGACTTGGTTGTCCCAATTCGAAGGCAAAATACAATTACTTTGTTAGACCGAGACTTATTCTGTGTGAAGAGTAATCTGCATATTGAACAAAGTTATACTACAGAGTCAAGTTCCCAGCAGAAAGATTAGAGAACTCCATTCATTGATTATGCAGTTCATGGAATTTTGCCTGAAGATCCTAAAGAAGCTGCATCAATTAAGAGACGATCATTTCGATTCTATTATGATTCGTCTTTACATATGCTATATCGTCGTTCATATGACGGACTCTTGCTGTACTGTCTCTCAGAAAGTGAAGCCAAACAAATACTGCGTGAGGCTCATGATGGTGTCTGTGGTGCTCATCAACCGGGTCCAAAGTTGCAAGACCGCATTCGGAGAATGGGGTATTATTGGCCTTCCATGATAGCAGATGCTGTAGACTATGCCAGAATATGTAAAGCATATCAGATTCATGCTGATTTTATTCATCAACCATCTGAATTTCTACATCCTACAGCAGCCTCTTGGCCCTTCGAAGCTTGGGGTATGGATGTCATTGGTCCTATTAACCCTCCTTCTGTCAAAGGACATTGGTTTATACTAGCTATAACCGATTACTTTTCGAAGTGGGCAGAAGCAGTCCCCTTGCGAAAGTGAAAACATCTAATGTGATCAGTTTCATCAAGCACCATGTCATTTATCGTTTCGGGATTCCTCGACGGATAATTCATGACAATGGTCCACAATTTGCCAGTCAAGTATTTTATCGATTCTGTGACAAGAATCGAATTCAGAATTTGGCTTCTACGGCTTATATTCCAGCTGGTAACGATTTAGCTGAAGCTTTCAATAAGACGATCATCAAACTTCTCAAAAAGTTTGTTTCTTCCAATAAACGTGATTGGAATGAGAAACTTGGAGAATGTTTATGGGCTGATCGAACAACAGTCCGGACTCCTACTGGTTTTACACCATTCTCATTGGTTTACGGATGCGAAGCTGTTCTTCCATTAGAAATCCAGATCCCTTCTCTACGAATAGCCATTGCTAATGAGCTAACTACGGAGAATAATGATCGCTTACGACTCCAAGAACTTGAGGGATTGGATGAGAAGCGTCTTCAAGCACAACAACACATTGAACTGTATTAAGCCCACATTTCTCGAACTTTTAATCGTAAAGTTAAGGAGAGGGTATTCAAAGTTGGCGAGCTTGTATTAGCTGTTCGGAGACCGATGGTAATGACTCATAAAAATAAAGGGAAATTCCAAGCAAAATGGGAAGGCCCTTATGTAATTGAGTCCGTGTTTTCCAATGGCGCCTATCGGTTGTCAAAACCCAATGGAGATCTACTCATACTGCCGATCAATGGCAAATTTCTTAATAAATACTATGTATAAAAAGAGAAGACAGAACAAAAATAAAACTTCTTTTATTATTATTTTTGTTCAAAATAAAAGATTAAGGACGAGGGCCACTCCCTTCCTTATTGAATACATAGTCGGCCAACGCATAGAAGGCGTCGTTTCCTGAACTCATGAAAAATTTACAGAAAGCCATCCTCGACGCTTCTTCTTCAGGAGTTTTTCCTGGCTCTACTAAAAAAGCAAGAATGTCTTCGGGTGGCTTGGGCGCAGAAGAACTTCCACCTATTTCGGTTGAGCCTGATGAGCCTGATACAGGGGGTTCAACGGGGAACGTATCAATAATGCTCTCGATTTTCCTGGGGACTTCATTCTTTTACTGTATATCTTTGGAAGACATTTCCAATAGAGAAGCAGAAATAAGAATGGAATGATTACAAAGAATTCTCACCTATTTATAGAAGAGGATTACTAATGAACTATTCTTTGAAATTGAAAACGACTTTTCACTTCCGAAAAGGCTCGTCCATTCATGTTACCAGGTTCATCCATTTAATTATGGAATTGAATCGTCCTTTCTGTTCCCAAGAAATACGCTGATTCATCCATCGTCTTGATATATACGCTCGCAATATCTGTCTTCTTAATCCCCAGCTACCAAGGTTTGGTTAAGCTGACTTCTTGTTTCCGGGAAAAGGGATTTTATATCTTCTATTTTTTTTTATTAGAAAGTGGGATTCGCTATTTATCATGTTTCCATGACCTCTGAATAAATATTAAATCTACTTTCTTTTCCTATCTATCACTTCTATTTGACCTCTGCATAGATATTAATCTAATTTTCTTTTGAGTTCATATATGCTATTATGTCCATATTACCTCTGATAGTATCATATACTCTAAAACAGAAAATAAGATTTTATTTATCTATCATGTCCATATTACATCCAGATAGATACAAATCATTGATCATAGAAGAATCATCATTTTCATTCCCATATCATCAAAAAGACTATTACATTTCTTAGACTTTCTTACAAGCTATAATGGAAATCTCTTACATTCTTGGATTTTCATTCTATACACCAACAATAACCTAATAGAGATCTATTTCTTCTTTGATCCTCTTTGACGGGTTCGTTGTTGGTGGCAGTTCCTGACTGTCTGAGCTCCAGTGGCAACAAGAACAGCAGAAATCAAACTCTGGTCTTCTCTCTCAGACGAGAGGAGAACCCCAGAGTATGGCAGCCCGAAGGCGTGTTGCTGCCAATACAATTGGTGGATTAGTGGCGGCACCTCAAAGGAGATAGAAATGTATCCAGCATTGGGATACGATTCCTAGTTCTGCCGTGAAAGGAACTCTACTACCCGATTTCTCGGGGTAGAGTTGACTCCACCATCCAACTCTCCGTGTATAAAGGCTCTTCCTACCAACAGAGGAAGACCCTTCTATCTCACGAAGAGTTCTGAGTTGTCTGATTTGCGCGTCAAAAGCGCATGAGCTCCCTGATGTTGATGTCAGAAGAACGCTCCTCACAACGTCAAAATCGCCAATGTCGGTTCTGGAAAAGCTGCTTAGCCAAACTTCTGCAGAAAACAACAAAGAAGAAGTGTTTTAAAAATAGAAGTATTATCAGATGCGTATTAAACGGTAATTAAAAACAGGTCATAAGGTTTTTTTCACGCCAATGATTCAGCAAGGCTTTTACGCCAGTAATCAGCAATGCATTTTACACTAGTGCTTCAACAAGGCTTTTACGCCGGTGATTCAGCAAGGCTTTTACGCCAGTAATCAGCGAGGCATTTTACGCCAGTGCTTCAACAAGGCTTTTACGCTGGTGATTCAGCAAGGCTTTTACGCCAGTGCTTCAACAAGGCTTTTACGCCGGTGATTCAGCAAGACTTTTACGCCATCAATCAACAAGGCTTTTACGCCGATGATTCAGCAAGGCTTTTACGCCAGCAATCAACAAGGCTTTTACGCCAGTAATCAACAAGGCTTTTACACCGGTGATTCAATAAGGCTTTTACGCCAGCAATCAGCAAGGATTTTATGCCAGTACTTTAGCAAGTTTTTACGCTCGTCAAGAATTTATGCTCATGAATAGATGTTTTCAACAAAAAGTTCGAAAACAGGTATTTGCCTACGATTGGACTTACCACTTAGGTCGAATGGTTTCACTCTAATAGTGGATGAATCTACATCTGGTGATTGGGCATACAAAGGGACGCCACTGGAAAGCATCGCCATTGTCATTTGTGGGAGAACGACATTGCAAAGAGCTATTTTCAGAAGAATGAGAATGAGAATAGATGAGACATTCTCGGCTATTTATAAAGACTGAAGAAACTGTTGGGAGTCTATTTCGGGAAGAGATCCTATTGAAAGGCTCTCGTAACCACAAGACAGACGCCACGTGTCAAGTTTGTTTCTTGGGAATGAACAATCATAGAAGCAGTCAAAATAAGTGTTGAACAGTTGAGATTAACATCAGACTTTATTTATAAAAAGAAGGGGGAGTGGACCCCTACAATAAGAGAGTCGCAATACATAGAATTTCATTTTCCCTCTCCTTCGTTGGACTGACGAAGAGAGGCACCTAACTCACGCATGTTGTGAATCCCGGAGCGACATATCAGATTTAAAAATTCTTCTGCATCTTCTGAGCCCTCATATGCAGTCGGGGGACAACCATCGATGCGGCTGAAGACTGCTGGAGTTAATCCGAAGCACGCTACGAAGTTGTGTGCTCGCTCAAAGTCAATCCTTGAGCCTGAAGCCTCTTCATTGTTAATCTCCTTCTTGGGCGCCATGTCACTATGGAGATGAATGACAAGAGTGAAGAATTTCTCCTTATTTATACGGTTAAATCAGCTCTCCATATTCCTCATTGGAAATTGTTCATTATAAATGCAAACTCGGGGAAGCGAAAAGGCATTTGAGAGTTTCGAAAAAAGAAATTCATTGTGACAATTAAGTGTTGACCGACACTGTTGGAAATTATGCCGACTGTTGGACATCCCCGCTTTTACGCGGATGGCTATTGCGTATCCCAAATTTTACGCTGGCAGATCAAATCTCAACTTTTACGCCTCTGTTCAAAGTGTTTCAAATTTTGGAGATATTTGAAAACTTTGAAGGGGGTCTTGTAGGAGCATAAAAAGTGCTTCAAAGAAAGAGTCATCCCATTCATAAATGATCAGTTTTTACGCTAAGCAGAGCGGGTAATCTCTTTTACGCCCAAGACTAGGCTAATCAATTTACGCCTAAGCAGGCTAATCAATTTACGCTTGGGTCTACACCTATGATTTTACGCCAAGGACAGAGCAGACTCTTTTACGCTGGACAAAGCTTTCAAATCTCGCATTTATTGCAAACTCTGACATGAAGATATTAATGATGGCATTTACCACATAATTCAATAGAATTTATCCTATACAAAGACCATTGTTGTCGTTTATGAGGATCGAGCTACTTTACGCTCACTGTATGGTTTTTTTTACGCGCGGAGTTTTTCATGAGTTCTTACGCTCATAAAACAATGTGTACGTAAAGTCTATTTGAGCCATTTTACGCTCAAGGTTATTCAATAACCACTTTACGCGGGAAACCTATGACAGAGCTATTTTACGCTCATCTTACTGCTTTACGCCCAGAGGATGTTGGGGCTATTTTTACGCCCTATTCTTTCTGGCCAGTTTAGAACGTGGTTTGCCTACATGGCCTTTATGCCACATATTTTGAAGAACGTGTGTACATGTATCCTATTCGTACTGAAATGATGGGACGCGTGTCAACGTATGCAAAGGATGACTCTGATCATGGGTGGCAGTTGTTAGCGTAAAGACAGACTTTGATGCTCTTTTACGCACAGAAGCCCCAGTCTATAAATAGACTCATGTTTCTCAGAGACAAAAAAACAACAACACAGAGAGGACAGGAGAGAATACAGAGATCAAGACTTCGAGATTTTTGATTCTCCGGAGCATTCTTCTTCAACTTTTCTTTCAGAACAGAGTGAAGCAAAGCAGGAAAGCATTCGACCTCGCCATCAGTGCCCAATTGCGTCGATACCTTTCTGGTGACTTAGTTCTTCCAAGTTGTTCTACTTCAAGCAGTGATCTTCATCATCATCATATGGTCCAAGGAACAAAGTGATCATTTACGAATCAGACTTCCATAGCAATACTTTCCCAGAATAAAATTTTGTACTTCTTGTACTTTTTCTTGTTTTATTTTCAAAATCCAACCTTTTGTTTGGCAATTTTGTTAAGTGAAACAACATCTACACTGATCATAAGAGCCTCAAGTACGTGTACACACAAAAAGAGTTTAATATGCGACAACAACAACTTTGGTTGGAGTTGATAAAGGATTACGAGATCGAGCTACATTATCATCCAGGCAAGGCTAATGTCGTGGCAGTCGCATTAAGCCGAAGGCCCATGGCACACTTCTTGACCACACAGAAGGAGTTGATTAGAGACTTGCAGCAGCTTGGTATTGAGGTAGTATTGCCTGGAGCAGATGGCGTATTAACCAATCTCCAAGTGCAATCATCATTAGTAGGGAGGATTAAGATGGCATTGCCCACGGATGCTAGATTTTGACGGTTTAGAGAGAGGACAGAAGCAGGAGAGCAGGCGGGATTGAGGATTCATCTCTATGGGACATTGCGATGTGGTGATCGTATTTATGTTCCTAATGGAGAGCTATGGCAAGAGTTGATGACGGAAGCACACAATTCGGCTTACTCTATCCATCCCGGAGGAACTAAGATGTACCGAAACTTACGACAGTATTATTGGTGGCACGAAATAAAGCGGGAGATAGCTCATTTTGTGGCCAAGTATTTGGTGTGCCAACAAGTGAAAGCTGAGCACCAGAGAACGGCCGGATTATTGCAACCACTATCAATTCTCGAGTGGAAATGAGAGTACATTACGGTGGACTTCGTCATAGGATTTTCTTGGAGTCCTAATGGACGAGATACGGTATGGGTGATTGTTGATAGATTTACTAAGTCGGCCCACTTTTTACCTTTTAGAGTGGGGCAGTCCACAGAAGTTTTAGCAGATATGTATATGAAACAAATAGTGAAGCTACACGGTGTACCAGTTAGCAGCGCGTCAGATCGTGACTCGAGGTTCTCCTCGCACTTTTGGAGGAGTATGCAAGAAAGTTTGGGTACGCATTTGAAGTTTAGCACGGTGTACCATCCACAGACAAATGGCCAGTCATAGCGTACTATTCACATGCTAAAGAATATGCTGAGAGCGTACATGCTTGACTTTGGCAGATCATGGGAAGAATATCTTCATCTTGTCGAGTTTTCTTACAACAATAGCTATCAAGCGAGCATTCAGATGGCTCTGCTTGAAGCATTGTATGGTAGGAAGTGTCGATCTCCTGTCTGTTGGAGCGACATCGGAGAGCGACAGATATTGGAACCCGAGTTGGTTTTGAGCACAGTGGAGAAGGTCAAGAAGATACAGGACCACCTGCGAGCAGCGCAGGATCGACAGAAGCTGTCACTCCCACTTTTCATAAATAAGGGTAAAATGTTCATTTTGCATTTTGGGAATTTTAGAAATTTTTTATTTAATTATATTATTATTTGGGGATTTTTAGAGTCGGGTTCGAATTTCAGCTCATTCCGACTTGTATCGGGGACCCGGGTAGCTTAGACTCTGATCGGGACCCAAATTTAAGTTAGTCATGGCCCATAAAATCCCACAAATTAGTCTGGTACTTTTAGACAATTTTTCTATAACTTAATCGGTCAATTTATAGATTTTAACTTGGCCTTTTCAACCCTGAAAATTAGTTTAAGTCAATTTTGACCTAGAGGAGGCTTGGAGGACATTTTGGACATTTGCCAAATGCCCCAAACCCCTCCTACATGGCCGGCCACCTATGGGAGACCCTCCCTCTCCATTCACTTCATCTCCACTCTCAAATTTCTTTCCCCTTTTGTTCTTCCCCAAAACCTAGACCTAAAAATTATGATTTTATCTCTTAATCTTCCATTTTTTTTCCCAAATTTCTTTCATAGATCCTTTCTACACCATTAAGGGGGGGTGTGTCATGCCCCGCTCCCATAGGAGCGATCGTCCTCGCTAAGGCGTGATGCCGCACGGGCCTAGGTTGCGCCCGTGCAAGGCTAAGTCCAGAAACGGCCGATTTGAGCTAGGCCACAGAGTCGCACAGAGTGTCCTCATTGCAGCGGAAAGTAAATAAACACAAGTAGAAGCGAATTCGAACTCTTTATTGATATTCAAGAAGGTTACAAGCGGCGCTAGGCCGATATTACAAATCGTTCGAGCTCTCTCTCTGAAACATAAAAGGCGTGCCAAGTGGCTTACAAGATGGAAGCGATATTCCGATACATTATGTCCTGTATAGGGTGCTTCAGCTTCTACAACGTTCCAAGGCCCCAGAGATGGCTCCGCGCCTTAGCACGTTCGAGGAAAGCTCCGCACCCGTCGACGTTTCCTGTTTCCTACAAGCAGACTGTGGGGTTATCAGTACATTGTTATGCACTGGTGGAGAGGCTAGCTCGTCCACAATGCTATCATTACCAAACACGTTTCATTTACTTTTGTGCACTGTCTATCATTCATTGTCTTTCTAATCTTGCCTTAGGATCAATTTCATAGCATATGTCGTAACCTATCCCGTGTGGCCAAATTCAAGTGTCGCATGGAAATACATGCACGACTTACCCATACTTACCGTCCGGCCTTCTCTGTCCAAAGTAAACCAAGTTAGTCAACAATTCATGTGTAATAACATAACATGATTCTTGGAAACATTCAATATCAAGGGCGTGTCCCTGCCTCAGTTTCTAGCGTATCGTAGGCACGTTCTAGCACGTCGTAGGCATGTTCTAGCACGTCGTAGGCATGTTCAAGATGTCATATTTCCAGCATGTTCAGGACATTACATTTCAAGCATGTTCAGAGTGTTATATTTCAAGCATGTTCAGGAGTGTTACAGTTTGAGCATGTTCTGGAGGCACTTGTTCATTTTACTTAGACTACTTTGATTTCAATGCAAGGACTTGCACGTGGATAGCCACCAGCAAAGTCCACTTAATCTATATGTACTGGTCGCTGGCATCACAAGCTATTTGGACATATCCCCTTGGTAATTCTCAACTTAGCGTAGGGTGATGGCTGGTATACCCCATTAAGTCTCTTGAATATACCCTGCACTTACGTCCCCTGGTGCCCAAGCCCGCACCCAGGCAGACCGTAAGCCCCGTTTTGATTCCGCCTAGGCCGGCCACGATTTTCCCCCCCATCGCCCGTGCCGCAGAATCCTTCCTCATGATGGCCACGGTATTTCCCCCATTGCCCGTGCCGTTTGTCCACGACCATTTCGTATTGTCTTGTCATTTTAACTTAACGGCTATCTCCGAGCCGTAGGCTAACCCTTAGCCATAATATGTTATCGACCAGGTTGGCGTCCGTGCAGCGCGGGTAGCGAGCCCCGTTGCACGTGCCCGTCACACCTGTTGCTAACGTCTTTCATGTCTTATCTTTCATGTTTTCTTTCTTTCATTTCTTTCTTTCACTTGTTCGTTCGTTCATAGATTCATTCATGTATTCATTCATTCATTCGTTGATTCATTCATTCACGCATTACGCAACTCCCAGTGTGGGAGTCGCCTTGGCGACCCATCGGTCCCATAGTCTTTCAATGTTGCTATACTCTACTCGGAACGACCATATTGATAGTCTTCCTGTTTCATTGTTGTAACCCATTCATTGTTTCATTGTTTCATTGTTGGCTGCACAAGAAACATAAACATAAGCTTGTGCCTTAGCACGAGCGTGGAGCGTAGTACGAGAGTTCACATTTTCCAAGTTCCTTTCCATATCTTATACAAGCATACAAGATGGGATTATTCCCTTAGCTAGGTGCACTGAGTCATTTATTAGCATGCACGGTATTATCGCCTAGCGATTCTCGTGATAGTGTCCGTATTGTTATGTGTCTAGGCTAAGCAAAGACGGGTTCATCGGAGCCACCCACCTTAGCGATGTTCGCATCGGCCGAGCGATACTCCGAGCGCGCCTTTGAAAGTCTAAGTCTGGATTCATCTTGACGGGCCAATGCAAGCCTTGCATCAATTCTACATCTGGTCGAGGCCAACTCTTCGGGTCGACGGCTCGTTTGAGTCGTTGATCTTGCCGTTTGAATCGGCGTTCCGCTAGGGCGGAGCGGGTCGTTACATAATACACCACTCAAAATAAGTCTCGTCCTCGAGACTTTCTGAGTGCAGGTCATCCTACCATTCCTTAACTCGTGTCGTCGTGTTTCTTAGACAATTTCATCGAACGGCTCTATCGTTTGATGGCATCGAACTATACTTGATATCTTTCTAAGTTTCATGTCGCACGCGTTTGGTCGATTTTATTGAATAACCTTTTATTCATTTTAGAGTTGATTGTACTTATTCAATTCAAGTGTTTCTTCATCTTGGTTGCTATTTCTCCGTGTCATGGGACAAAAATGGTTTCACGAGGCACATTGTAATTCGTCAAATGCGAGGGTCGTAGGCTGAGGCAAACTCACTTTCATTTATCTCGGTCATCGAGATGACCCGATTCGCTTCTCAAGCGTTCGTGTCCACGAAATCAATAGGATTTCTTCTTAGCGGGGTCGACCAAGTCTAAGTAATTTTTGCCCGATTTCGAGACCAAGTGTTGTACTATCCCCGAGTATTATCTTCCTATCAATGGTCCAATTCGTTATACCGACTTTTATTTGCACGATATCGATTTCATATCATTCACTTGTTTAGGGCCAATCTCGTTGTCATTCACGCACACTCCGCTTACACGTTTCTTGGATTTTGAGCCACGCTCGTACTAGTATCGATCCTTTACTTAACGCAATTTCAAGATCTTCGACACTCTCCCATTCCTCAAGTCTTTCTTGAACTTAATGTATCACTTGGCTAGATCGTGCACGTATTCCAAGCGTCCCCAAAATACATGCATTCAGCCAAGCCGCATGATCTAAAAATTTGCCATTCTCATTCGAGTCACATTGTGCACATACTCAAGCGTCCCTGAATATATGCATGTCAGCCGAATCTTGTGAGGGGTATTCCTATATTCGTGATTCATATTATCCATCCATGCCAATCCTCAAGATCAATCTTTCGATTGATAACTCATGAAAGAGGACGTCTCGCCTAACCGCTAGGCCATCTTTTCGAGACTAAGTCAATGTCAGGATTGGAATCATAGTTCCCCAACAATAATACCAACACTGACCCCAATCTTAGGGTCAAACCAAAGTCGGTAGTATGGGATTTTCTACCCAATCTCGCATCACTCAGATTTCTAAACATCGAGCACGATCACCTATTCGCATCAATGTATTCGTTGCACATATTCGAATCCATTCAAATCACCCAATCGACATACTTCACATATCCATTCTAACCAATTCATGTATTCGATCACGAGTTCATCTAGCTTTGACAATATGTTGCACCCTAATCTTACGCGAGTCCGATTACCCACGGTGGTTTATGAATCACCATACAACGCTTCCGCGGAATAATCATTCTCAACGGGGCGTAACTCTTGCTTGCGTCTAGACTAATTCATTCTCGATACGCGGATTGGACCTACTCAATCCTCAAACTTAACCATCAAGTACACCGAATCATTCTCAAGTCACCTTCGTATCAAACCACAAGTCGAAGCACACAAATTGTCACGCCATGCTAGTTCAATCACCCCCGCTGTATGAATCACCATACCAGCGCTCACGCGGAGTGATCGCCCTAATCGGTACGACGCATGTGCGAGGCTGGAGTTGCGCTCGCATAAGACAAGAATGTCGACATTGGGGTTATCAACGAAGTAAATCCAAGCATTCTCATTTTCATCCAAGCCAAATCAATTCGACAGTCTGACCGTCATGCGTTCAACTAGAAAATCCTCGAGCCAAGTCTATCTTTTCCTTGACACATTTTTAACATCCCAAGTATAGCATCCAACGGAACAATGACATTTGCACGATCGTCATTCGCCGAGTCAGAGTACCCCCGAGTTATCGTATATCGATCTTTGATACGCCTCAATACCATCGACGATATGCGTAACCTGACGATCTTTCTTTACAACCAATTTCGAGTCGTACATTGATGCAGTTGTCCGAGTTGGATATTCCACAATTTCATTTAATATTCAAGATCAAGTTCAACTGCTATTCCTCAAGCTAGTTTCAAGATCGTTGTTCAAACTCGAGTCACAATTCCTTTGTATCAATCCGAAATCGTACGCGCGATCCTCTAAGTTTCCTCGATCAAGACCATTCATTTTCATTCATCGTTCCGAACCATTTTCTAACTCGCGTTGCCCATTGACAAGTTGTCCAGCGACATCTCGTTCGGGACTTTTGAAGTCACGGCCAACTAAGTGTGACATATTCTAAGGCTTTGCATGATCGTATCGCCTCGCCGACGTACTCGTTCTATCCGTAAATCCTTTAATCTCGCTCGAATAACTTCTATGACGTCCATACACCACTCAGTATTCGAGCCACTCGACTAGTCGTCGACACTCATTCTTATTCTTTCCCGAACCTATCGCATACACCACTCGGATTCAAGCCATACGATCTAATCCTCAATCACATTCGCGTCATGCGCTAAGACATCCTTCAGATTCGTTCGACGAATCTCTAGCGTAATCGCTCACGTCGCCTCGACGTACTAAGTCGTTTGCATTAATCCTCAAAATCCAAGCCAATCTTTTGGGTACGCCTAAGCGTTAACTCGATAGCGTTCCTATCGATAAACACTCAAAGTGTATCTCCGTTCTCGATCGAGCGATACTTGATATCGCTCGCAACCCGATTGCACCCAAAAGTCGAGGTGTGCGACACGCGGGCTAAGTTGTGCCGCATAACCATCCCGTACGAACTATACAACGAGTTTGCACGCTCACTTGCTAGGGTCAACGTCGGACTAGTTAGGCACGCACGTGACACATTAACTTTAGCATGAGTTTTCTATCGAGTCAAGTTTAACATCGTTCGGCATTGTTAGCGTAAGGTTATTCAAGCATGCCTTGCGTTTGCTAACTTCTAGCATTTTAGTTTTCCTTCGACTCAAGTCTGTCGTGGTTTGGCACAAAGGCCGTCGCCTATCGATCCCGTTCAACCGAGTACTTGTACGAGCTTTTGAAAATATTTGACTTATTGTATGGAACATCCCAAGGCACAACGAGAGAGAGCGTACCCATCTTTTGTTTCCCATCGAGATTTCAAAACTGAGAAAATCGAATGAAGTCCAAGGACGTAAAGCCGTGCTCTGATACCAATCTGTCACGCCCCGCTCCCGTAGGAGTGATCGTCCTCGCTAAGGCGTGATGTCGCACGGGCCTAGGTTGCGACCATGCAAGGCCAAGTCCAGAAATGGCCGATTTGAGCTAGGCCACAGAGTCGTACAGAGTGTCCCTATTGCAGCAAAAAGTAAATAAACACAAGTAGAAGCGAATTCAAACTCTTTATTGATATTCAAGAAGGTTACAAGCGGCGCTAGGCCGATATTACAAATCGCTCGAGCTCTCTCTCTGAAACATAAAAGGTGTACCAAGTGGCTTACAAGATGGAATGATACATAGCGATGTTCCGATACATTATGTCCTGTATAGGGTGCTTCAGCTTCTGCAACGTTCCAAGGCCCCAGAAATGGCTCCGCGCCTTAGCACGTTCGAGGAAAGCTCCGCACCCGCCGACGTTTCCTGCTTCCTGCAAGCAGACTGTGGGGTTATCAGTACATTATTATGCAATGGTGGGGAGGCTAGCTCGCCCACAATGCTATCATTACCAAACACGTTTCATTTACTTTTATAAACTGTCTATCATTCATTGTCTTTCTAATCTTGCCTTAGGATCAGTTTCATAGCATATGTCGTAACCTATCCCGTGTGGCCAAATTCAAGTGTCGTATGGAAATACATGCACGACTTACCCATACTTACCGTCCGGCCTTTCCTGTCTAAAGTAAACCAAGTTAGTCAACAATTCATGTGTAATAACATAACGTGATTCTTGGAAACATTCAATATCAAGGGCGTGTCCCTGCCTCAATTTCTAGCGTATCGTAGGCACGTTCTAGCGCGTCGTAGGCATGTTCTAGCACGTCGTAGGCATGTTCAAGATGTCACATTTCCAGCATGTTCAGGACATTACATTTCAAGCATGTTCATAGTGTTATATTTCAAGCATGTTCAGGAGTGTTACAGTTCGAGCATGTTCAGGAGGCACTTGTTCATTTTACTTAGACTACTTTGATTTTAATGCAAGGACTTGCACGTGGATAGCCACCAGCAAAGTCCACTTAATCTATATGCACTGGTCGCTGGCATCACAAGCCATTTGGACATATCTCCTTGGTAATTCTCAACTTAGCGTAGGGTGATGGCTGGTACACCCCGTTAAGTCTCTTGAATATACCCTGTACTTACGTCCCCTGGTGTCCAAGCCCGCACCCAGGCAGACCGTAAGCCCCATTTTGATTCCGCCTAGGCCGGCCACGGTTTTTTCCTCCATCGCCCGTGCCGCAGAATCCTTCCTCATGACGGCCACGGTATTCCCCCCATCGCCCATGCCGTTTGTCCACGACCATTTCGTATTGTCTTGTCATTTTAACTTAACGGCTATCTCCGAGCCTTAGGCTAACCCTTAGCCATAATGCGTTATCGACCAGGTTGGCGTCCGTGCAGCGCGGGTAGCGAGCCCCGTTACACGTGTCCGTCACACCTGTCGCTAACGTCTTTCATGTCTTATCTTTCATGTATTCTTTCCTTCATTTCTTTCTTCCACTTGTTCGTTCGTTCATAGATTCATTCATGTATTCATTCATTCATTCGTTGATTCATTCATTCACGCATTATGCAACTCCCAGTGTGGGAGTCGCCTTGGCGACCCATCGGTCCCATAGCCTTTCAATGTTGCTATACTCTACTCGGAACGACCATATTGATAGTCTTCCTGTTTTATTGTTGTAACCCATTCATTGTTTCATTGTTTCATTATTGGCCGTGCAAGAAACATAAATGTAAGCTTGTGCCTTAGCACGAGCGTGGAGCGCAGTGCGAGAGTTCACATTTTCCAAGTTCCTTTCCATATCCTATACAAGCATACAAGATGGGATTATTCCCTTAGCTAGGTGCGTTGAGTCATTTATTAGCATGCACGGTGTTATCGCCTAGCGATTCTCGTGATAGTGTCCGTATTGTTATGTGTCTAGGCTAAGCAAAGACGGGTTCATCGGAGCCACCCACCTTAGCGATGTTCGCATCGGCCGAGCGATACTCCGAGCGCGCCTTTGAAAGTCCAAGTCTGGATTCATCTTGACGGACCAATGTAAGCCTTGCATTGATTCTACATCTGGTCGAGGCCAACTCTTCGGGTTGACGGCTCGTTTGAGTCGTTGAGCTTGCCATTTGAATCGGCGTTCTGCTTGGACGGAGCGGGTCATTACAGGGTGCTGCCAAAATTTGGGAGAAAAGTGCAAGGTGGAAGTGTCCTTTCCACAAGAATCTTCGTATCGGAGGGAGTTTTGTTAGGAATCACTCCTAATAGGTAAATTCTTATTCTCTAAATCATTCTCCTATGATTTTTAATTAGTTTTGGAGCCCATAGGACTTACCCATGGTTGTGTCCCTTTGTGTCAAGGTTAGAGGCCTATGGGAGACTCCTAGGAGAACTAGGAGTTGTGTTTGTATCCATATGTGTGTGTGTGTCCATATATATGTATATATATATATATATATATATATATATATATATATATATATATATATATATATATATATATATATATATATATATATATTCATGTGTGTGTGTGAGTGTATATATATGTATATATATATGTTCATGTGAGGGTGTGTGTCAATATGTTATATTTTCATGTGAGTGTGTGTGTCCATATATATATGTATCTATATATGTGTGTGTGTGTGTGTGTGTGTGTGTGTGTGTGTGTGTGTGTGTGTGTGTGTGTGTGTGTGTGTGTGTGTATAGATATGTTTGTGGGAGAGTTTTGAGAGGAATGGAGAGATAGGAGAGCGGGATAGGGAGGGAGTGAAGGGGGCTACAAGTGGCAGCCAACCCCCTCCCCCCATGGCTATCCCAAACAGGGACAACAGCCCTGTTCTTTGGTGGCCCTGCGGTGGGCAGGAGCCCCCCCAAACTGAGTAGCATTAGCAGCAGCAAATGGCAGCAGTAGCAGCAGCTATAGCCCCCCCTTTTAGCCCCATTTAATCCCCCACAAACCACATATATATATATATATACCAATATATACATATATATACCTACATATATGCTCCTATATATAACTATATATATCCCCCTAAAATAGCCTATGAGTGGGTATGTGGAGTGAGATTAGAGTGGGTTAGAGTTGTGGGTGAATTAGAATTTAGTTAGAGGGTGAGTGAAAGGGTGATTTGAGATACGAGTGTCGAAACGTGTCCAAATTTGAAATAGGACTTAGATATGTAAAATAGAGTCTGTGGGTAGGCTCCTAAGTTAAAATTGGGGTTCCAATTGGGATTAGGAGAATGGTATCTCATGATATCATTGAGTATCTTGCGATACTTAAGATAATGGGAAATTAGACAACATGAGTCGTAAGATGGACTGGATGTCCACTTTACCTAGAAAACTTGGTAGGTAATCTTAGTATAGGATAGTATCCTACTACTCTAGGAAGCCGGGAGTGAAACTCCTAAGGGAAAGCTACTTGGCCTTAGTGTTAGAGTGGGAAGCGTAAACGGGATAAGTAGGGATAATACCAATTCACTACATATGGGTTTAACACTTTAAGATATAGCTAAAATTAGGGTATTATGGTTGGTAATGGTTAGGAATAGTAGACTTGGACTAGTTTTGACCTTGGTTGACCACGGTTGACTATTTTTGACCAAAAGTCAACCAAAAGTCAACCGTAACCTAAAATTTACTAGAACTTGACCAAACTTGACCAGTTGACCCAAAGTCAACTGTTAGTCAATGTTAGTCAAGTTTGACCTAGTTTGACTTAGTTTGACGTGTCTTGACCTAGTTTGACTCAGTATGACTTAATTTTACTTCCAAACCATTATATTAATACAGTATTCCATCTATAGTTCCTCGAGGTACTGTTCTTGGACTCAGTCGACTTATCCATCACATTACAGGCGAGTACATTCTCTGATAACTTTTCTAATTTACGATGATTATTATAATTCATGTAATTAGTGTAGATATGCTTGTTCTTGACATATTGGTCACACGGATTGGTATTCATGGATCTCGACATGAGATGTTATTCCTTGCTATCTTGGTATATCTTGTGCAAGCCTCTTGTAGTTCTTGTGCAGTATATGGATACCGATTCTCGAGGAGACTTGCTCCCTTCTCGTAGAATCTCGTGTTGTAACGTGTCTTGCTTGGATCCACTCTACCAGTCGGGGACGGAGAGTAATAGTATAGAAGTGTGGTCAATACCCGCCTTGTATATCTTGTGAACCTTGTGAATGCCAATCCTATACCACACGTATGATTGGCTAGATCATAACCTTGTACAGACCCAAGCCGGCCACATGTTGTAGCTAGTACTCACACACCTAGATAGATGATTCTTGATTCTTGTACATGCCATGATCAGTTTTACTTGCCTTGTTCTAGCTCTAGATTTACAGCTTACCTTGCCATGATACTCACATGTGCATTCAATAATTTTTTGTATATACTCTCTATTTACAGTCTTATAGCTTTTATCATATCTTGTGAACTGTTATTAGTTGATTGTGTTCGTTCCATCCTGACTGGATATGTTGATAAAATATTACAGATGACGGTAAGGAGGATTGATGTACCTACTACGGTCCGGTTGACGTAGTGGGCTTAGACTTGGAGACCTTGGTTCAGCAGGCTTAGCTCCGCCCGACGAGCCTCTAGCTTAGTTTAGTTAGAGTAGATGTTTTGGACTGGACCTTGTCTCCAGCTTGCTACTTATGTTATGATATTATATTTGGGATTGTATAACTATATTACTTTGTGTGTCTCTCTCGTTGTTGAGCTGGATATTGCACTTATGGTTTTTATCTATCTAGTTTTCGTGCCATGATTCTTCCTTCTAGATTGTGATTGAGTTTATCAGTATTTCATACTATATTCCTCCGTACGAAGATGACAGGTTATTATATACTGTTTGTTGGCTAGTAGACCTACAGCATTCTACGCCATTTTTGTGGTGTAGGCTGGGCGTTGTCACGCACTTGTGTCCCTACCTAGGGTGCGGGTCATGACACATTTTTAGTGGTGGCCCATGCAGGTCGAAAGTCACAATTAGTGCGATGTCGTAGTGGCGCTCGACTTAGAGTGCTGTTACGAGCCTGTGGTACGTATCTAGGATAGGCGATAGGCTAAGTTAGTCAATCACAAAATAGGAAAACTTCTACTTGCTGATCTTTCAACTGTCATTTTTGATATTGGTTTTTGCATTCTAACTGTCCTCCTTGATATAATATTTCATGTGCCATATTGATTTCCTTCTTTTACTCTATCTTCAGGATGGTGCAGACCAGGTCCCAGCATCCTGAGTCCGCAGACATGGAGTGGTCTGCTTTGACTCGCGGACCTGATCCAGATACTCCTGTTGCAGTCGGGGTGTCCGCAGAAGCTCTTGGGGGTGCTCCTTCGCCAGTTTCGAGGACTGACCCCGGGGTTGCTATGTAACACCCAGTTTTCCAAATGAGGGTAATTTTGAAATTTTATAATTTTGATTAATCGATAATAAGATTTAACTCATGTTGTGATTTTTGGTATTTTTTTTAATCAATTTAAAACTATTTAAAATGTTGAATTGTGATTTTGATGGTTAACTAGTTAATCCCTAGTTTTGCTAAGCTTAGAGATTAACCATGACCATGGGGACCTAACCATGTGATTAGAATGACTATTTACAAATTTTTAGGCTAAGGGTATTTTGGTTATTTTGTGACTTTTGAATTATTTAGGATTTTGATTAATTGGTAATTTTAGATTATTTTAATAATATTTAAATTGATGTATTATGATTTTGGTCATTTTTCATATTTTAATATTTTAGGAAAATTTTATATTTTTAATATTGTTTTTATTGGATTTGTTTAGTCGGGTTTGAGTTTCGTCTCGTTCCGACTTGTATTGTGACCCGGGTAGCTTGAACTCTAGATGGGACCCAATATTAAGTTAAGCATGGCTCACAAGACCCAACATTAAGTTAGTTAATTAAACTAATTTTTATCATGTTAGAATGGTTAAGTTAGAGACTCAAAACTAGATCATTTTGACCCCAAACTTGAACCTAGTCTAGACTTAACCATATGAGACTAGAGAGGGGCAATTAGGACATTTTCCATTAGCCCTAATGGACTCTTTATGGCAGCCACCTTTAGGGGAGAATGATTCATTTCATTCATTACAATCTTGCCTCTTTTATTTTTTTTTTGTTCTTCCCTAATTTTAGAGAGCCTTCCCATTGATTTGATCTCCAAATCAAATCATTCCTTCACCAAACCTTCCCTCAATCATTCCCATTCTCCAAGGGAAGGGTGCTACCAAGGATTGGAAGAGGAGTGCAAGGAGGAGTGTCCACTTTGAGGGATCTTCGTATCGGAGCCGTGTCCTAAAGGATTTCATTGGGATTCCACTCCCACTAGGTAAAACCCATCCTCTAAATTGATTTTCTTTGCATATAAATTAGTTTTGAATTCGTAGGATCCATCCTCATGCATGTGTCCCATTTAGATTCAAATTTGAGGCCATTTGGAGCTCTCTTGAGGATTTTAGATATGTGTCTTGTGTCCTACTTGATAGATCCCAAATTAGGACACCCCATTTGTATGTATGTATGATAATAGTTTAAATAGATATTTAAATTCAGTTTTATAATGGTTAGAGAATGGATTGATCTTAGTTAGGATGGTTAGAATGAGTTTCATTTGGATACCTATGTTTGTATCCAAGTATCTTGGCATATATGTGTTCTTTTGTCAAATCCGTCATAATTTTTATCCACGTTTTTATTAACCAAAGCAACTTAGAAATGTTATAACTTTTAGCTTAGAACTCCGATTTATCTTCTGTTTTTTTAAAAGAACCGTATCAAAGTTAGATTTTTAAATATATATTTTAATAGCCAAATTCTTTCTGTAACTTTCTGTAGAATTATTTGAGTGTCAGCTGTACGAAAAATGAATGTGTTTCGGTATTTTTGCGCTTCCGGGAGCTTCCGGATACGAAAATACGATCCGTTTAAAGTTTCAAAAAGATAACACAAAGGGCTACGACATACTTTAATCCTAGAATTTAGTGAATGCCCAATTGGTACAGTATTAGTTTTAAGTAGAAGAGTGACTATATGATATATGTATTTTGTGTAACCTATGAGCCTATGTAGTATGGATATTAAATGAATATAGAGTATGTAATACATGATATGTAAGGTAATACAAGGTATGAAATATATGATGTGTGCATGTTTGTATGTCTCTATGTTAATGTATGAAATGATATGAACATACAATGTATGCATATGTATAAAACATGTAGGTAATGCATAGATGCATGAATGAAATGAATGTTTGCAATATGTTAATATAAATATAAGTATCTAATATGCATGAATGTAAGTATAATATAATACAAGAATACATGTATGTATCATGTAAATGTAATATACATGATATGTATGTATGCATGTATACAAGGTAAGTATGTATGTATGTATTTCTATAAACTGAGTTAACCTATAACCTTTTACACACATGCATTCATACACCCTTTGACATCATGTATCCCATGTCACGTACACCTACCTATCACTAAATTTTAGAACATTAAACACATATCCTTTCACACACATGCTCACTTACTCTTTTACCTCTCTTTCTCTCTCTCTCTCTCTCTCTCTCTCTCTCTCTCTCTCTCTTTATATATTTTTTTTTCACATGCCAAACACACACATGCTCACTTACTCTTTTACCTCTCTTTCTCTCTCTCTCTCTCTCTCTCTTTATATATATATATATATATATATATATATATATATATATATATATATATATATATATATATATATGTGTGTGTGTGTGTGTGTGTGTGTGTGTGTATGTGCCTATATATATATATATAGCTTTCCTATATATATCTATGTATATGAATATGTGAATAGTGATGCATATATATATATATATATATATATATATATATATATATATATATATATATATATATATATATATATATGGGATGTACATATAGGTAGCCTATATGTTATGAGTGTACTACAATATATTAGATATATATATTGTTATGTGTATATGTGTTTGCGGTTTGGCTTAGGCATGATATAGCCTATAGCCTAGGGCTCTTAGCCTATGGTGTGTCTGTTTGCCTAGTGAGAGTTTAGTTAGACTTGTTTAGTCTTGATTAGGCCTAGAATAGACTAGTTAGACTAGTATAGACTTGTTTGGTTTAGGTTTGACCTAGTTGACCTAGTTTGACTAGTCTAGTTGACTAGAGTTGACCAAAGGTTGACTTTAGCCTAGATTGACCCCAAACTTCATGTAGATGCATTGTAGCAGTCTATTTCCTTATTTTAGACTTGTTGTGACTTGTACTGTTCTATAGGAGATAGACACCACTCCTCGGACAGTATATTCTCTTCGGACATTCAGGATACCAGGCGAGTACATTCTCTGATCATTTTATATCCTACTTAGAATTATTTTTCTACTTTAAATTACTTTACTTGATACCGTCACGTTGGTCACACGGATTGGTACTATATGGATCCATTCTTGAGATATTATCCTTTAGGAGCATCGGGTACTTCATGTTCTGTGCGTTTTACTTACATGGCGTATCACTATGCTTCATGGTTCATTGAATCACTTGTGACATGTACTCTCATGATCACAGAGTCTTCCTTGAATCCTCTCATTTATTGGGCTTCCTAGAATCCCCATTTATGGGACTACCATGTACCACCCTTCGGAGGCCATTGCATAGAATCATAACATAACCTGGCTGGATCCTTGTGTATTGATTGAGGGTACGGGGGAGTAGAAGTGGACATGTAAATAATACCCAAGTAGTATCTCATCAGAATCATTCTGTAGTGTCTCATCAGAATCATCATATGCCATTTACATGTCTATATTGTACTCTGACTCACTAGCCACTGTTAGTTCTCTTTTGTATAGTAGATATTTCTATTACAGTTCTCTCTTTGTTTACATACTATATTTCCTTCAGTACCTGTATCTTACTTTACTGCATGATTATATTTTCTAACCTGCTATGAACTGTTGAGATGTATTGTGCTCGCTCCTGTCCTGACTGGACCTGTTGATAAATTTTACAGATAGCCTGGAGGTTGCCTGCTAGCCTAGAGGAGACAAAGTAGAGGTTGTATAGATAGCTAGGGTTTTGCTTATCGCTTATTTTCAGTTGTCTTGAGTTGTATTTATGGATTACTGTATTTGAGCTTTGAGATATATTTCTGGGTTTGTGTATCTTAGACACTTAGACTTCTATCTGTTGTATCTCTTTTGGATTTCATGTTTTATCTATCTTCCATTATGCTCTACCTTAGATGTGATTGAGTTCACATTCTGTTATGTCACCCCCATTCGGGGAGTATAAACTGCTTAGCCTTATACTGTTAGATGCATGAGACCTAGGACAGCATTCTACCGTCGACACTGCGGCGTAGGCTGGACGTACCCACGTCTCGTGCCCTTAGTCTAGGGTACGATTCGTGACACATTTTTAGTGGTGTCCCATGCAGTTCGAGATTCGCATTAGAGCGATTTCGTAGTAGCGCAACGACTTAGCTGTACTACTACGAGCCTGCTATAAGATATAGAACTTAAGATGTTAGGATGAGAGGATACTCAATCACTGTTAGGATTCCTTAAGAGATTCCTGGGATGACCCTTGAGAATCTTATTTTGAACTCTGATTTAAACTCCCTTACCCTTATTTTGATTCACCTTTTTCCTTTATTTGAATTTGATTTTGGTGGATTCATTGTAGAACTTTGAATCCTGGAATTAGTTGATAATTTTGATAAAATTATGTAGTTGTTGATTTTAATTTTGTATTTAATATTTTCAAATTCAAGGCACTCAATCACACTTAGGATTCTTCGAGAGATTCCTGGGACGACCCCTGAAAAACTCATTTTTGATCTTCAATTGGAATTCCTTTTTCCTCTTGTTTGGATTCACCCTCATTTCTTGCTATTGAATTTGAGCTTGATGGGTTCATCTCGTTTGAACAGATGAGAAAGAACAGATCTTCATTACTCCTTTTTGCCATTATTTCCTTGCATTCTTATTTTCTTCTTATCTTAAATTCTGTCTAATTACACCAATCACCCATATCTTATCATCCCTACCAGATGTACCTTGAAACCCTTGACTCTTCATATCTTCTGTCTGGAAAATACTGAAGAAGTGATGTGAATCATGTAGATCAGAGGAGACATAACTGATTATTATATGATGATCTAGAGGAAATCAAAATGTGGAGTGTTCAATATTGAAACCTTGAGATAGAAATGTGGTAAAGGTCTCGAATAGAATCAAGAGATGTACACTACCAATCTGGAAACAATCACACATAGGGAGATTTTGGGGTTTTGAGATAGTTTATAGGTGTATTCAAACTGATGAGGATATTCAAGGTCAACCTAGATTTGAGAACCTCGAAACTCTGGTTATTGATTATTGGAAAGTTTTGCCCTAAGGCTATGTAGAAGGTTAGTAATAGAAAAGAGAAATTAATTGCATTCAATAAGGATATTGAACAAGATATTGCAAGAAAATGACTAGGGATAGAGGGAACATAAAGTTATAGAAATTTAGAGATTGTTGTGGAAATTTTTTTTAGGAGAATAATATTCAAAGGTGTATGTCGAAGAAAATACGGAAGTTGATTTTTTTGATGGAGGATAAGTTTTGTAAGGCCTAAAGGTATTTAAATTAAATAACACGAAGAGAACCATTGGAACAAGTTCAAGGGATTCGTAAACGGGATTTAGAGATTTCGGGCCAAATTTAAGACAAGGTGAAAGAATTTGGAAATTTGAATAAATGGTTAATGTTGATTCCTAAATGTGAAGGCTATGCTTCATGAGTAATATTTGGAAATTGGAAATTGCCTACGGTAGTCATGGTAAAGGCTTAGGTAAAGGTTATATTTTTATATGGAGACTGGTGAGGTAAGGATACGATTGGCAAGTTATGACCAGATGAACTTAAGGGTATCAGAAACAGATGATTAACTTGATCTTTCTTATCTTGTGCATTTATTTACCACCTCTTGAACCCCCACTTTCTATTTGAGATCCTTTGACGTTCCTTATCGTGACCTTGACATTCAGAATGTAATACTAGCTGTTACCCTCCAACAAATCTTATATGCAAGACCTAGACGAACTCACCTTCGTGTAGGTATATCATGTCCCACTAAAATCTGTCTCCTTGTACTCTTTTTTCTTGATATGATTTTCTGGTCAAATGGCTAAACTATAACCTCTACCATGATACTGAATTATTTCTGATTTCAATTAGAGATCCAGCCTTGACTCAATTCCTTCGACCCGACATGTGATGATGTTCTGCTTGATTCCTTAAATGCTTAACCTTGTACCTTAACTTGATTGCTTGACCTATTTAGTTAAGAATCTGGACTATTTATCTTCGTTCATCACTACCACCCTTACTTATATTCTATGCTGCTAATTATCCTTAATTTTACAAGCTTATCATTTTCAAGCTTGATCATGACATATCTTATTGGGTGCGTACCCACTAACATATTGTCTAATCAGAACCGGCGTATGATGGTCTGATCAACCTATTGCGTTTTGGTTCGCTTTTCATATTAATCTACGTAGATGGAGACATAGTTAAACTTGCCCTAGAATCTTATCCGCAACAGCCTTGACAATTCTCCTTGGAATTATTTTTATCGCCTATGAACCTCGTATTCGTATCCAGTTGAATTAAATTTAATCATGACCTGGATCTTCATCATTGGATGCTCGTGCTCATACTTGATTTCATCGATTTCCCATCTTGCCCAAATCTCGAATTATCCCAAAATTGATCAACTTAGATCTTGTCAAGACAAAAATCTATTTGTGATTTGTTGTGCCTAAATTTTTAATTTTTACCATTTTATGGAATAGTAACCTTTTAATAATTTCTCAGTTGTTTGTTAATGACTAATTTCTTATATAGGATGGTAGACAACCCTTACAATCTTGATGGTTATTGTTCCCTTACCTTCCCAATTAGGACACCCTAGATTGCTTGTGTGTTGATACCATAGTACTGTTTTGACATAGAATGACCAGTGCACCTAGGTGAGACTTCCAACTGCAACAGTATGCCCTGATCCTGTATGCTATTCCTTCAAATTGCATGGTTTAGATAAAATTCTTAAGACCTTGATTGTCGAGAAATAGGGATGTTACTCCCATTAGTATCAACTGTGGATATATATATATATAGGTTAGTCCTTGATGTGGGGAATGTGTGTTTATAAACCTGTAGCTTATGAGATTTATAGTATCAGCCCTGATAGGATTGGAAAGTTAAGAGCTAGCCTATTATAAAGTTTCTCTTTTGCTAAATTCTGGTTGCCAACACTTAGGTAGCTAGCATAGGTAAAATCCTAAGAAGTTGACCAGCGGATGACCAAGTACTAGGATGTTGAGAAAATTGACGAGTGATTGACCCTTGACTATGTTTGACCTAGAAGGGGGTGCGATCATCTTAATTTCGAGGACGAAATTTTTATAAGGTGGGTAGGATTGTAACACCCAGTTTTCCAAATGAGGGTAATTTTGAAATTTTATAATTTTGATTAATCGATAATAAGATTTAACTCATGTTGTGATTTTTGGTAATTTTTATAATCAATTTAAAACTATTTAAAAAGTTGAATTGTGATTTTGATGGTTAACTAGTTAATCCCTAGTTTTTCTAAGCTTAGAGACTAACCATGACCATGGGGACCTAACCATGTGATTAGAATGACTATTTACAAATTTTTAAGCTAAGGGTATTTTGGTCATTTTGTGACTTTTGAATTATTTAGGATTTTGATTAATTGGTAAATTTTAGATTATTTTAATAATATTTAAATTGATGTATTATAATTTTGGTCATTTTTCATATTTTAATATTTTGGGAAAATTTTATATTTTTAATATTGTTTTTATTGGATTTGTTTAGTCAGGTTTGAGTTTCGTCTCGTTCCGACTTGTATTGTGACCCGGGTAGCTTGAACTCTAGATGGGAGCCAATATTAAGTTAAGCATGGCTCACAAGACCCAACATTAAGTTAGTTAATTAAACTAATTTTTATCATGTTAGAATGGTTAAGTTAGAGACTCAAAACTAGATCATTTTGACCCCAAACTTGAACCTAGTCTAGACTTAACCATATGAGACTAGAGAGGGACAATTAGGACATTTCTCATTAGCCCTAATGGACTCTTTATGGCAGCCACCTTTAGGGGAGAATGATTCATTTCATTCATTACAATCTTGCCTCTTTTATTTATTTTTTTGTTCTTCCCCAATTTTAGAGAGCCTTCCCATTGATTTGATCTCCAAATCAAATCATTCCTTTACCAAACCTTCCCTCAATCATTCCCATTCTCCAAGGGAAGGGTGCTACCAAGAATTGGAAGAGGAGTGCAAGGAGGAGTGTCCACTTTGAAGGATCTTCGTATCGGAGCCGTGTCCTAAAGGATTTCATTGGGATTCCACTCCCACTAGGTAAAACCCATCCTCTAAATCGATTTTCTTTGCATATAAATTAGTTTTGAATCTGTAGGATCTATCGTCATGCATGTGTCCCATTTAGATTCAAATTTGAGGCCATTTGGAGCTCTCTTGAGGATTTTAGATATGTGTCTTGTGTCCTACTTGATATATCCCAAATTAGGACACCCCATTTGTATGTATGTATGATAATAGTTTAAATAGATATTTAAATTCAGTTTTATAATGGTTAGAGAGTGGATTGATCTTAGTTAGGATGGTTAGAATGAGTTTCATTTGGATACCTATGTTTGTATCCAAGTATCTTGGCCTATATGTGTTCTTTTGTCAAATCCGTCATAATTTTTATCCACGTTTTTATTAACCAAAGCAACTTAGAAATGTCATAACTTTTAGCTTAGAACTTCGATTTATCTCCCATTTTTTTTAAAAGAAGCGTATCGAAGTTAGATTTTCAAATATATATTTTAATTAGCCAAATTCTTTCTGTAACTTTCTGTAGAATTATTTGAGTGTCAGTTGTATGAAAGACGAACGTGTTTCGGTATTTTCGCGATTTCGGGAGCTTCCGGACACGAAAATGCGATCCGTTTAAAGTTTCGGAAAGCTAACACAAAGGGCTACGACATACTTTAATCCTAGAATTTAGTGAATGCCCAATTGGTACAGTATTGGTTTTAAGTAGAAGAGTGACTATACGATATATGCATTTTGTGTAACCTATGAGCCTATGTAGTATGGATATTAAATGAATATAGATTATGTAATACATGATATGTAAGGTAATGAAAGATATGAAATATATGATGTGTGCATGTTTGTATGTCTCTATGTTAATGTATAAAATGATATGAATATACAATGTATGCATATGTATAAAACATGTAGGTAATGCATAGATGCATAAATGAAATGAATGTTTGCAATATGTTAATATAAATACAAGTATCTAATATGCATGAATGTAAGTATAATATAATACAAGTATACATGTATGTATCATGTAAATGTAATATACATGATATGTATGTATGCATGTATACAAGGTAAGTATGTATGTATGTATTTCTATAAACTGAGTTAACCTATAACCTTTTACACACATGCATTCATACACCCTTTGACATCATGTATCCCATGTCACATACACCTACCTATCACTAAATTTTAGAACATTAACACATATCCTTTCACACACATGCCAAACACACACATGCTCACTTACTCTTTTACCTCTCTTTCTCTCTCTCTCTCTCTCTCTCTCTATATATATATATATATATATATATATATATATATATATATATATATATATATATATATATATATATATATATATATATATATATGTATGTGCCTATATATATATAGCTTTTCTATATATCTATGTATATGAATATGTGAATAGTGATGCATATATATATATATATATATATATATATATATATATATATATATATATATATATATATATATATATATATATATATATATATGGGATGTACATATAGGTAGCCTATATGTTATGAGTGTACTACAATATATTAGATATATATATTGTTATGTGTATATGTGTTTGCGATTTGGCTTAGGCATGATATAGCCTATAGCCTAGGACTCTTAGCCTATGGTGTGTCTGTTTGCCTAGTGAGAGTTTAGTTAGACTTGTTTAGTCTTGATTAGGCCTAGAATATACTAGTTAGACTAGTATAGACTTGTTTGGTTTAGGTTTGACCTAGTTGACCTAGTTTGACTAGTCTAGTTGACTAGAGTGACCAAAGGTTGACTTTAGCCTAGATTGACCCCAAACTTCATGTAGATGCATTGTAGCAGTCTATTTCCTTATTTTAGACTTGTTGTGACTTGTATTGTTCTATAGGAGACAGACACCACTCCTCGGACAGTATATTCTCTTCGAACATTCAGGATACCAGGCGAGTACATTCTCTGATCATTTTATATCCTGCTTAGAATTATTTTCCTGCTTTAAATTACTTTACTTGATACTGTCACGTTGGTCACACGGATTGGTACTATATGGATCCCTTCTTGAGATGTTATCCTTTAGGAGCATCGGGTACTTCATGTTCTGTGTGTTTCACTTACATGGCATATCACTATGCTTCATGGTTCATTGAATCACTTATGACATGTAATCTCATGATCAAAGAGTCTTCCTTGAATCCTCCTATTTATTAGGCTTTCTAGAATCCCTATTTATGGGACTACCATGTACCACCCTTCGGGGGCCTTTGTATGGAATCATAACATAACCTGGCTGGATCCTTGTGTATTGAATGGGGGTACGGGGGAGTAAAAGTGGACATGTGAATAATATCCAAGTAGTATCTCATCAGAATCATTCCGTAGTGTCTCATCAGAATCCTATGCCATTTACATGTCTATATTGTACTCTGACTCACTAGCCACTGTTAGTTCTCTATTGTATAGTAGATATTTCTATTACAGTTCTCTCTCTGTTTACATACTGTATTTCCTTCAGTACATGTATCTTACTTTACTGCATGATTATATTTTCTAACCTGCTATGAACTGTTGAGATGTATTGTGCTCGCTCCTGTCCTGACTGGACCTGTTGATAAATTTTACAGATAGCCTGGAGGTTGCCTGCTAGCCTAGAGGAGACACAGTAGAGATTGTATAGATAGTTAGGGTTTTGCTTATCGCTTATTTTTAGTTGTCTTGAGTTGTATTTATGGATTACTGTATTTGAGTTTTGAGATGTATTTCTGGGTTTGTGTATCTTAGACCCTTAGACTTCTATCTGCTGTATCTTTTTTAGATTTTATGTTTTATCTATCTTCCATTATGCTCTACCTTAGATGTGATTGAGTTTACATTCTGCTATGTCACCCCCATTCGGGGAGTATAAACTGCTTAGTCTTATACTGTTAGATGCATGAGACCTAGGACAGCGTTCTACCGCCGACACTGCAGCGTAGGCTGGACGTATCCACGTCTCGTGCCCTTAGTCTAGGGTGCGGGTCGTGACACGCTACGACTATTCCGACCGCAGTACCAGTGGTTGATATGGACACTCTTCCTCCTCCTGCACAGCGAATTCCTCCGCCAGTTCCAGACATACTTCCACCTCCACCTCCTCTGCCTACCGACATAGGGCAGATGCTTACCTTTTTCCAGCAGATACTGGAGACTCAGAGAGCCCAGGCTGAGGCTCAGCAGAGGTAGACAGACGCGATGCGTCAGGACATGAAGGATGCCTATCAGTTGGCCCTTGCAGCCGTGGAGCAGAGGGCTCCCCATCATGGGGCGCGTCCGAGGTACGGAGATATTCAGGACTTCAAGAAGCTCGGGCCCGGTGACTTTAGCGGGACCGAGGGTGTGGTCTATGCCGATGATTGGCTCGAGGATATCAAGCGGCAGATGAGGGCCTCCCGCCTCGTAGACGACCTGAAGTTCGAGGCGGTGGGTTTGTAGTGGCTAGACATTGGACGCACTGGTTCAGGAACGAGCCAGCCCTTGCTGGGGAGGGCCATACTTGGGCCGAGTTTAAGCTTCTCTTAAAGGAGAAGTTCTTTTCCCCTACAGACAAGATCGACCTGGTGAGGCAGTTCCAGGATCTGCAGCAGGGCAGTTTATTTGTGGAGGAGTACGCCGCAGAGTTCGGCCGTCTGAGCCGATACGCGGAGTACATGGTTCGTGACCCGGAGATTAGGGCGAGCCATTTCAGGGAGGGGCTGACCTGGGATATCAAGATCCTCATTCCCTCCTTTTATGAGACTTATACCCAGATCTATGCGGAGGCCCGCAAGGTAGAGCGGGAGTGGGGCTTGAAGCCCAAGAGGGATCGTGATCTTTTCTCGGGGGCTACTAGCAGTGCGGGGGCTGCTAAGCGCCCTCAGCTTCAGCATTGTTCTTTCCAGCATCACCAGCTGCAGGTTCAGGCCAGAGCACCAGTTCAGCAGGTGCAGCACACTCAGCAGAGGCAGGCACAGCATGGGGCTTTTTGCAACTTCTGCAAGAAGCCTGGTCATATCTGGAAGGTCTGTCGGAAGAGGCTGGGCGTGTGCCTCTATTACGGTGAGACCGGACATCAGTTGAGAGATTATCCTATGAGCCATCGTAGGGTGGCCCGTGGAGCGGTGGCAGCTCAGGGGGCACCGGCGAGAGTACCTACAGTGCAACCGAGGGGTCCACTTCCGACCTAGCAGCAGCGGTTTGCACAGCACCACCAGCCGTGGGTTGTTCAGGGCAGGGCTTTTGCTCTTGCAGCCGAGGAGATCGAGCCAGTTGCAGATATTGTGGTAGGTTCGGTTCTTCTTGATTCTTTTCCTGCCTTAGCATTGTTTGATTCAGGTGCTACACACAGTTTTGTGTCAATTTTTTTTGCACTTAAATACAACATTATTGCTGAATATCTGGGTAGGACTTGCAAGATTATGACCGGGGGAGGCATTATCCTGGTTAATAATATTTGTAAGGGGCGGAGTGTCACTCTGGGAGGCCGGGATTTGAGCGCATGCTTGCTCGTAATGCCACTTTCAAGCTACGATATGGTATTCGGTATGGACTGGTTGAGCAGGCACCATGCTAGTATAGATTGTAGAGCAGGCAGAGTGTTGTTTAGTCTGCCAGGAGAGCCAGTGTTTCAGTTTGTCAGAGGAGCAGCGGAGCCGAGAGATGGATTCTGTGGAGCCTTATTGGCGGGGCAGGAGTTGTCGCATCCATTTATTACAGAGTTTTTGGATGTCTTCCTCGAGGAATTGTCGGGTATACCGTCCGACAGAGATGTTGAGTTCTCGATAGACTTGATGCCGGACGCTGAGCCTATTTCTCAGCATGTCTATCGAATCAACAACAGCGAGTTGGCGGAGCTGAAGAAGCAAGTCGACGAGCTGCAGGACAAGGAATTTATCAGATCCAGTTCTTCGCCTTGGGGCGCGCCAGTCCTGTTTGTCCCGAAGAAGGACGGTACGATACGGATGTGTATCGACTACCGAGCGCTCAACAACCTCACTATCAAGAACAGGTATCCTTTACCCATGATTGATGACTTGTTTGATCAGTTGAGCGGCGCGAAGGTGTTCTCGAAGATAGACTTACGATCAGGATACCATCAGCTGAAGGTGAAGGGGGATGACATTCCGAAGACTGCTTTTCATACCCGTTATGGCCAGTATGAGTTTACCGTCATGCCGTTTGGGTTGACTAATGCCCCGACGGTATTCATGAACTTGATGAATAAGGTATTCCATCCACACCTTGACAAGTTTGTGGTGTCTTCATTGATGACATTCTCATCTATTCGAAGACGCCTGAGAAGCACGAAGAGCATCTGCGGGTTGTGCTGGAGACTCTGCGGAGGGAGAAGCTGTATGGAAAGCTGTCGAAGTGCGAGTTCTTTATGGACCGAGTGGAGTTCCTGGGCCATGTTGTATCTGGTGATGGGATTTCAGTAGATCAGAAGAAGATTACGGCGGTGGAGTCTTGGTCGACACCCAATTAAGTTGTCGAGATTCGAAGCTTTCTGGGTTTGGCAGGATACTATAGGAAGTTCATGCAGGACTTCTCTCGAATAGAAGAGCCGATGACTAGACTCACCAGGAAGGACGTGGAGTTCGTCTGGACTGATGAGTGTCAGGCTGCTTTCGAGGAGCTGAAGAAGAGGTTGACGTCGGCTCCTATTTTGACGTTGCCATCTGGGTCTGGAGGATTCACGATCTACAGTGATGCTTCGGGGAAGGGTCTGGGTTGCGTTCTTCAGCAGCATGGGAAGGTAATTGCTTATGCATCTAGAAAGTTACGGCCACATGAGAAGAACTACCCGACTCATGATTTAGAGTTGGCAGCAGTCATATTTGCTTTGAAGCTGTGGAAACACTATTTGTACAGAGAGCGTGTAGAGATTTTTACTGACCATAAGAGCTTGAAGTACGTGTTTACCCAGAAGGAGCTGAATATGAGGCAGAGGCGATGGTTAGAGCTGATGACGGATTTTGATATATCCTTACAGTACCATCAGGGGAAGGCCAACGTGGTTGCGGATGCTTTGAGCAGGTATCCAGTGGCCATGTGTTTGACGATGGATCGTCACCTTCTGGCAGATCTAGAGAGCTTGGGCATAGAGGTGATAGTTCCTTGGTTTAAGGAACATATGTAGGGTCTTCAGGTGCAGTCAGAGCTGATGGACAGAGTCAGAGCAGCACAGTTTGAGGATGAGGCTCTGAGGGTCATTAGGGAGCAGGTCAGGGCAGGACTGTTAGATGAGTTCTCCATAGCGAGAGATGGGTCGTTGAGGCATGGTACCAGATTGTGCGTGTCGAGCGGAGGACTTCGGAAGGAGGTTCTTCAGGAGGCGCATCGTTCTCAATACTTTATGCATCCTGGTGCCAACAAGATGTACAGAGACTTGAGACAGTATGTTTGGTGGTATGGCATGAAATGCGAGGTGGCTCAGTTCGTTTCTAGATGCTTGGTGTGCCAGCAGGTGAAAGCCGGAAGGCAGAGACCAGGTGGATTGCTCCAGCCACTACCCATTCCTGAGTGAAAGTGGGAGCATATCACTATAGACTTTGTATCTGGACTTTCGTGTTCTCCAGGAGGGAAGGATGCGATTTGGGTCATTGTTGATCGATTGACCAAATCGGCCCACTTTTTACCTTTCAAGGTAGGTTTGTCTACGGAGAGGCTGGTCGAGATGTACGTGCGGCAGATAGTCCGATTGTACGGGGTTCCAGTGAGCATAGTGTTGGATCAGGATAGCCAATTTATTTCCCACTTCTGGATGAGTTTGCAGCTTAGCTTGGGCACATCGCTCAAGTTCATTACCGCATACCACCCCCCAGACAGACGGGCAGTCGGAGAGGACGATTCAGACCCTCGAGGATATGCTTCGTACATGTATCTTGGACTTCAGAGGATCTTGGGAGGACCACCTTCACTTGGTAGAGTTTGCTTACAACAACAGCTACCAAGCCAATATAGAGATGTCACCTTTCGAGGCTCTAAACGGACGGAGGTGTCGTACTTCCTTGTCTTGGGATGATGTCGGCGGGAGGGTTTTGCTTGGCCCTGAGATGGTAGTGGATGCTGCAGAGAAGGTCAGGGTTATCAGAGATAGACTTCGGGTGGCGCAGGACCGGCAGCGGCATTGGACCGATAGCCACCGGAGGTCGTTGGAGTTTGAGGTATAGTTTAGATTTTTCTAGTATTTGAGTCTGATTGTGATTGTTTTAGATCAAGCTTTAAGTCTTGTGTTTTTGTTCTAGGTTGGTGATCTTGTATTTCTGCAGATTTCTCCGACGCATGGCATGATTCATTTTGGTGGAGGCGGGAAGCTTAGTCCACGATACATCGGACCTTTCCGTATCTTGGACAGGGTCGGTGCAGTGGCATACCGACTGGAGTTACCGCCCGCACTAGAGGGAGTGCACAACGTGTTCCACGTGTCATAGCTGAGACGGTACATGGCAGATCCCAGTCACACTTTGGACCACTCCGAGATCGAAGTGGGACCAACTCTCAGCTATCCAGAGAAGCCGGTTGAGATCTTGGACCGAAGAGAGAAGGTGCTCCGGAACCAGGTCATTCCCTTGGTTCGCGTTGCATGGAGGCACCACTCTCCAGGTGAGTCTACCTGGGAGAGAGAAGACGACATGCGGGAGCAATTTCTATATCTCTTCGAGCCTTGAGGTAATTTTTTTCTTTTTCCTTCTTTGTTCTATTTATGTTGCTGTGTTAGTTTCGCCTTCAATTTCGAGGACAAAATTTTTTTAAGGTGGGTAGAATTGTCACTCCCACTTTTCATAAATAGGGGTAAAATGGTTATTTTACATTTTTGGGAATATTAGAAATTTTTTACTTAATTATATTGTTATTTGGGGATTTTTAGAGTCGGGTTCAAATTTCAGCTCATTCCGACTTATATCGGGGACTCGGGTAGCTTAGACTCTGATCGGGACCCAAATTTAAGTTAGTCATGGCCCATAAAATCTCACAAATTAGTCTGGCAGTTTTAGACAATTCCTCCATGACTTAATCGGTCAATTTGTAGATTTTAACTTGCCTTTTCAACCCCGAAAATTAGTTTAAGTCAATTTTGACCTAGAGGAGGCTTGGAGGGCATTTTGGACATTTGCCAAATGCCCCAAGCCCCCCCCCCCCCCCCCCCCCCCCCACATGGCCGGCCACCTATGGGAGACCCTCCCTCTCCATTCACTTCATCTCCACTCTCAAATTTCTTTCCCCTTTTGTTCTTTCCCAAAACCTAGACCTAAAAATTGTGATTTCATCTCTTAATCTTCCATTTTTTTCCCCCAAATTTCTTCCATAGATCCTCTCTACACCATCAAGGGAGGGTGCTACCAAAGTTTGGGAGAAAAGTGCAAGGTGGAAGTGTCCTTTCCACAAGAATCTTCGTATCGGAGGGAGTTTCGTTAGGAATCACTCCTAATAGGTAAATTCCTATTCTCTAAATCATTCTCCTATGATTTTTAATTAGTTTTGGAGCCCATAGAACTTACCCATTGTTGTGTCCCTTTGTGTCAAGGTTAGAGGCCTATGGGAGACTCCTAGGAGAACTAGGAGTTGCGTTTGTATCCATGTGTGTGTGTGTCCATATATATATATATATATATATATATATATATATATATATATATATATATATATATATATATATATATATATATATATTAATCAAAACTCCTCTTTATTCCATCTTCAAAAGTATGAGGACAACTACAAAAAGTTGCAAATAACAAAACAACTAGAGGATAGGGATCTCAGCATGAGAGCATCGGATCATGGCCTTCATCACTTGGCGCTTGACTTCGAGAATCAACTGGGACGGAGAGTATGTATAAGCTTCGTACCTAAACTTGTTACGATTCTTCCACAGAACCCAGCATATCGCGCCTATCACCACTTGCTTGACATGTTTCTGCCTCTTCCTCCACCAGCACTGGAATCTCTGTAACAAATCCCTTCGACTAGCCCGAACCCCAATGATCACCTGAAAGTAAGTCCAAACTTCAGTGGCCAGCTCTCCTTCTCCGAAGATGTGTGACACAGTCTCACTATGAGGAACCGAACAGCAGTGGCATGACGAGGCTAAGGAGAAACCAAGCTTTTGAACATTGTCGTCAGTAGGCAATTTGTTAAAAAGAATACGCCATAATAGGATAGACCATTTAGAAGGCATACACTTGTTCCAAATATTTTTATAGTGACTACTTTGAGGATGGTGAGCACGGATTTGATCCCAAGCCGAAGTGATGGAGAACTTACGGGATGGGTGAGGAAGCCAAATAACATCTCCTTGGTCATCCTCCTGAATGAACTCTTCTCCCAACTGACGACCGCGAATAAGACGTTTCCAGACATGAGAGGATGCAGAAGTGATCTCCACCTGTTGAGGGTTCACTAAAGCATAATATTTAGCCTTCATAAACCCTGTCCATAACGAGTTTGTAGAACGAAGTTTCCACCATAGTTTAACAGTCATAGAATCTAATACATCCCTCAATCTACGAACCCCAAGTCCTCCTTCAGAAGTAGTACGCGCGAGACGCTCCCAACATAACCATGATCTCTTAGAAATGCCATCCTTCGAACCCCAAAAGAAACTATCCAGCATACTTTCGACACGATTGAGAACAGATATCGGGGGATTGCAAGCTGAAAGACAGTGAACAGGAATAGAGGAGAGCACTGATTTGATTAGGACTAACCTACCACCAAAAGAGAGTAGCTTGTTATTCCACCCAGAAATCCGAGCATGAATTTTCCCGACCAATTCATCATACATAGTCGCGTTCCTGCGACCCACCATAATAGGACATCCCAAATACACCATAGAACCATGATGAAGTTGGAATCCCGTCATTTGTTGCAGTTCAGTCACCTTATCTTGAGAAACTTTCTCAGAAAGCATCATCGCCGATTTAGCCACATTAACAAGCTGTCCCGAGTTAGCTTCATATTTGCCAATGACCTGCATAAGAAGCTGAACAGAACGTTTGTCTGCTCCAGAGAATATAAGCACATCATCGGCATACGCCAAGTGAGAGACTCGAGGGCATCCTCTAGGAGAGTAATAGCCAGAGAAACCCGTCACAGAGTTCAGTTGAATGAGACTTCTACTCAATGCTTCAGCAGCAATAATGAATAGTACAGGGGAAATTGGATCTCCTTGTCGAATTCCACATTGACCATGGAAGAACCCCGAAGATCTTCCATTAATCAGTGTAGAGAACCAGATGTTATCTACCAGATGAAGGATCAAGGTTCTCCATTCATTGCAAAACCCAAATTGTTTCATAACCTTCAGAAGAAAAGCCCAACTAACCCGATCATACGCCATACTCATGTCAAGCTTAACAGCTATGTTTCCACCCCAATGTTTGTGATCAATAGCCGAAATCATCTCCTGAGCCATGATAATATTATCAACAATCTCTCTTCCGCGGACAAAACCACTTTGTTCGGGGGAAATGATCCGAGGAAGAATATCAACAAGTCTTCGAGCCAACAATTTAGAGATAATTTTGTTAATAAAATTGCACAAACTGATCGGGCGATAGTCGGGAATAGCTTTGGGATGTTTCGACTTGGGAATGGGCAACAAGAAAGTGCTCGTGATCGACCGAGGCAAGGAAAATCCATCCATGAATAAACAAACAGCTTGGAAAATATCCTGGCTGATAACCGGCCAGCAAGATAAGTAAAAATGCCCAGTAAATCCATCTGGCCCAGATGAGCTATTAGGATCCATACTCTTGACCGTATCAAATACCTCCTCCATGGATGGTTTAGCGATCAAAAAGTCATTATCCTCTTGAGTAATAAGAGTCGGAATATGATCAAGGTATCCATCTTGAATAGAAAAGTGAGGAGCAGAGAATACCTTAGTATAATGATCATTGGCCTCATGTTGGATATCCTGCAGTGAAGAGAGAGTCACACCAGTAGAAGACTGAAGATGATGTATGTGTAAACGATTTCTTATCGAAGAAACA
>JANAVB010042020.1:8460995-8513495 GCA_029216955.1 Iris pallida | reverse complement strand
TACTAGTGTAGATGTGTGGTCAATACCCGCCTTGTATATCTTGTGAACCTTGTGAATGCCAATCCTACACCACACGTATGATTGGCTAGATCATAACCTTGTGCAGACCCAAGCCGGCCACATGTTGTAGCTAGTACTCACACACCTAGATAGATGATTCTTGATTCTTGTACATGCCATGATCAGTTTTACTTGTCTTGTTCTAGCTCTAGATTTACAGCTTACCTTGCCATGATACTCACATGTACATTCCATAATTTCTTGTATATACTCTCTATTTACAATCTTATAGCTTTTGTCATATCTTGTGAACTGTTGTTAGTTGATTGTGCTTGTTCCATCCTGACTGGATATGTTGACAAAATATTACAGATAACGGTGAGGAGGATTGCTGTACCTACTACGGTCCGATTGACGTAGTGGGCTTAGACTTGGAGACCTTGGTTCAGCAGGGCTTAGCTCCGCCCGACGAGCCTCTAGCTTAGTTTAGTTAGAGTAGATGTTTTGGACTGGACCTTGTCTCCAGCTTACTACTTATGTTTATGATATTACATTTGGAATTGTATAACTATATTACTTTGTGTCTCTCTCTCGTTGTTGAGCTGGATATTGCACTTGTGGTTTTTATCTATCTAGTTTTCGTGCCATGATTCTTCCTTCTAGATTGTGATTGAGTTTATCAGTATTGCATACTATATTCCTTCGTGCGGAGATGACAGGTTATTATATACTGTTTGTTGGCTAGTAGACCTACAGCGTTCTACGCCGTTTTTACGGTGTAGACTGGGCGTTGTCATGCACTTGTGCCCCTCCCTAGGGTGCGGGTCGTGACAGAAGCAGTGGACATATAATCATCGTCGATCTTTGGAGTTCAAGGAGGGTGACCATGTGTTCTTGAAGATATCCCCCACTAGAGGCACGATTCGATTCGGAGGACGTGACAAATTGAGTCCAAGATACATCGGCCCTTTTGATGTCTTGGAACGTGTTGGAGAAGTTGCCTACAGATTGGCATTGCCATCGCCATTAGAGGGAGTACATGACGTATTCCATGTGTCACAGCTGAGGCGATACATGGCAGACAGCAGTCGCATGCTCAATCACTCTGAAATCACATTTGGCCCGAGTTTGTCGTACCAAGAGGCATCCTTGATCGCCGAGTGAAGGTGTTGCTGAATCAAACTATATTGTTGGTTCACGTGGCATGGATGCACCACTCATCGAGATAGTCTACGTGGGAGCGCGAGGACGACATTCAGGATCATTACCCGCAGTTGTTTGCCAACCTAGGTATGTCTTGTACATGTTAGTTCTTTATAGTTCCTTATATTGCATCGCATTCGACCCCCTACCTTAGATTAATTTTGAGGACGAAATTTCTTTAAGTTGGATAAGATGTAAACCCCCATATTTATTCCTAATTATATTTAGTATTTTAATTATTTTTGTTATATTTAATTTGAATTAATTCATTTACTGCTAGTAAATATATACATATATATAATGTATAGATATATGTGCTTGTACATTATACTATTATTGGTAGACTACAAATTTTAGAAATTAAGTATATTTTATATATTTTTAGAAATTTAAATTAAGTACATTCTATATATATATTTTTTAAGGAATTTTTGGTGCATTGGTCACATTATACTAATAATAGAGAATATCTAAATATTATTAAGAGTAAAAAAAGAAGAATAAGAAGTTACTATAGCCGAAGCTACAGTAACAAGCAATTCCCGACCCCCCCCCCCCCCCCCCCTCCCCCCGGGGATAACATAGAAAGGAAAGGAAAATCTTTTTAAAAGAAAATTTAAGAACCCAATCTCGATCAATTCACCACCAAATCACTCCAAACAAAATCCCAACTAATCCTAAGGAGATTCTCTTCCAACTGGACACAACCTAAACCTAATCAAAGTTGAAATCCGAGCGGCAATTGGAGAATCCCTCTCCAGGCCGCATATAAGCCGCGGGTTCCCCCTCCGACTTCGAACCTTCGTGCACTGAAAGCTCTCACCCTCGACCCCGAGCACTTGATCCCCGAGCACCCCGACCCTCTGGCGAATTACTTCGACCACTGATCGCCTGCAACCGTCGACCGGATCATCGTCGCAACCCGCAGGCCGACCGCACCATCAGTACAAACCCATTATTGACGACTGCAAGGTACCATATTCTAACGTCGATATCTTCATTAATTTCTAATCATTTTTTGAATCGATAAATCCTATAGACATACCATATAACCCTCTTTGAATCCCATCAGAAGGATTTCGATATCGCACCCGAGATTTACCTCGAGATCGATGCAAAGTTGAGCACTCAGTGCTCGAAAAATAGAGCATGAGGCTGTGTAAAGTCTCAACTTTGGAGTCGATTCTTAATCTGTACATTAGGGCTTTTGTTAAACTATTTAAAAATAGTCCAGGACAACATAACCGAGATTACAACGCACTTCGTAGAATCATATTTTGTTTATTGTACAGAAAGTTACGTGATGATGAACTTGTGTTAAAAACTGCTTTAAAAACATTAAAAACTTTAGAAATATGTCTGATACGGCATGCGCCCCGACAAACCGGGTGGCATGGTCGTGCACTATATGCATCGAAAGGCGCGTATAGATTTTGTCGACGTGTGAGAACTAACAAAACCCAATTTCGTTGCGCGTGCGCGACGAAATCAGTGCGTATCCGTTGAGATACCCCCGTATCGACGTTTTGTAAACTTGGCCATAACTTCGTGCATGTTCGTCGAATCGACACGAAACTTGCGCCATCAGGACCGCATCGATTTTCTGGTCATGTTTGCCATGTTTGGTCCAATTCTGAGAAGGTTGATCGGAACGCCAATTTGGCAAGCCCGCAACCCGGCCTAACGGGCAATTTTGTGCACGGCTCATCGAAATCTAAAATTGGACATACCGTTGTGTTCATCTCCTCAAACCGGATCTGTAGAGATATAGTTTGATGACTTTAGAGACCGTAGATATTGGAACGCGTCGCGGTACAAAACGGGTCCAACGGCGGACATCGTTTTGATCCAAAATATGATTTTGCTCCGTTCCAGAATTGGACTTTTAGACAGGCATTTTCTAGAGATATCTTTTACATCGGAAATGTTCTTGATGTTTGTTTCAGCATCCAGAGCCGTTCGTAGATTTTGAGGTTTTCTGCTGACGTGACTGATTGCTTGGAGTGGCTATTTCCGCACTGCCAGACAAGATACCTTGCCACCTTACTCTATGATTTACATATTCTTATTTTCAATTGTTATTTTTAGCATTTTTTATTTGTTGTAATTATAAAATTGTGCGTCCAAGTCACACTGGGTGCAAGCGACTCTATTAGTCATTTTCTTTCTTTTGTTTATTACTCTTGCATAGACTTAGCCTAGTGACCACCCATTGTTGATGAGGTATTGGTGTATCTCATACGGCATTGACACTTGCTTTACCACGTGTTGTGAGTCACATGTAGGAGACGTACCCGCTTAGTCGGCTGGCCACCGATACGTATGGAGCGTGCGACGGATATGAGTAACTGCCAATAGAATTGCATACTAGAAGACTTGGCAGTTACTAGAGGTTCTTCTTGGTCATGGAGATGACGATTCTAGGCATTGGATGGGGAGAAATAATACCTGACGTATGGGCTTCGATTACACTTTCTTTGTAACCCGAAAGATCCGCTGGAGATACGGGTATGCTTACCCCCTCAGGTTGGCCACTGACGTTCTTGAACGTTATGCTTGGTCACTGGTGCCCAAGAGGGGACTATACCGGATCCTATATTCAGCCAGGGCTCATGCATCGAAGGATTGTATCTCAACTGCATATTCACAGTAGAATGGTCAGGAACCCTATTGCATGCATCCCCTCTCTTTTATATTATATATCACAGTTTATATGGCATGGTGTTTTCTTGTATCTTGTTACGTCCCGCTGAGGACATGGTTATCTCTCCAGGTTTAGACGAGTTTCCGCAGGAGTACGGAGCGGCACTGGATCCATCCTATATTAATGACGAGGTATCTCCTACTGATTTTTAGTTTATTTATTTATTGAGACATTAGTGGATATTTTTACATCTTTTTTCTTTCTATTTTGTGGAGGTTAGACTCTGATCTTATGATACTATTTTTCATAGCTGTTTGGAGTGGGTATGTCCACCCGGCTATCTTTTGATACACTCATTTATTATCTGGACTCTGTTATCTTCTGTGTTGGACTGTGATGAGATTAGATTATATTATTCTGGCCTGTGATTATTTTTACAGCTTATGTATGTATACGAGGATTCCATATATTAGAGTATTCTTCATATATGTACAGCTGGCATGTTCACGTACTTGGCCCTATATATTTTGGGACCGGGGCGTTACATTTTGAAACTTGGTTGTTGTTATTTGGATATAATTTGGTGTTATTTGAAAACATGGTTGTTGATATATTTGGATATGAGTTTGTGTGTGAAACTCTCTTCACAAAGAGTTTCATATAGGACTGCCAGCCCCCTGGCAGTCCTTCATTAAGTTAGGACTGCTATGGCGCTGGCAGTCCTGATACAAACTCTCTTTAGAGAGTTTGTGTGTGAAATTCTCTTCACAGAGAGTTTCATATAGGACTGCCAGCCCCCTGGCAGTCATACATTAAGTCAGGACTGTCATGGGGCTGACAGTCCTTACACCAACTATCTATGAAGAGAGTTTGTGTATGAAACTCTCTTCACAGAGAGTTTCATATAGGACTGCCAGCCCCTGGCAGTCCTACATTAAGTTAGGACTGCCATGGGGCTGGCAGTCCTGACACAAACTCTCTTCATAGAGAATTTCATGTAGGACTGCCAACCCCCTGACAGTCCTACATTAAGTTAGGACTGTCATGGGGCTGGCAGTCCTGACACAAACTCTCTTCAAACTCTCTGTGAAGAGTTTGTGTATGAAACTCTCTTCACAGAGAGTTTCATGTAAGACTGCCAGCCCCCTGGCAGTCCTACATTAAGTTAGAACTGCCACGGGGCTGGCAGTCCTGACACAAACTCTCTGTGAGAGTTTGTGTGTGAAACTCTCTTCACAGAGAGTTTCATGCAGGACTGCCAGCCCCCGGCAGTCCTACATTAAGTTAGGACTGCCATGGGGCTGGCAGTCCTGATACAAACTCTGATACTTTCATAAATTGATACATTTTGACACTGATACTTTCATACATCTTGCACACAGGTAAACACATATAACACACTTTCTTACATTTTATACACAGATAGCACACAGGTAAAAGTGAAAAACGTATATTAGACTTCATATTTCATAATTTACTGTATATAAAAGTGGTCCTCCATATCAAAATGCCAAAGTATAAATATATCCATACTCAATCGATTTCGACGTCATAGTGGCCAACATGTAAGTCTTTTGGCTCCACGACTTCAACAACTTCTTACAATGGTTGATTTGATCAACGAAAGGTGTGGTCCAGGCGATTGCTTCGACCGGTGCTTTTTTGTACCAAACTGTTGAAGGTGGAGGAATCGGAGAATGACCGATCATCTTTAGTATGACGAAGTATTTTCCGATTTGACCTATAGTACATAGGTTAGAATGTCCGTGCTCCGCCGAAAGAGCGCACATCGAAAAGAATGTATTGCTAATACCCGACGAAATAAGTACAACAGGTATCATGTACCTATTAGCAAATAAATAACCGACAGACGGGACGGACATGTAGTGGTCTTTCCCGGTAACACTGTCGGTGCATGGGATATTTAACAACAAACTTGCAACTGTTTCTTCGCTTAGAATGCGGGAGTGAAATGGAAGACGAGTCTCTAACTCCTCGTACAGCTCCTGCCTCACCTGTCTCCATCCGTCTTTGTCAGAATAACCAAGATGTCTTGCAAGCACATGGAATCTGCAATGGCCATCACCCGGGACATCGAAAATAGACCAAATGTAACTGCGAATCTCAGGTTGAAATTTGTCAAAATACAAACTCAGTATTTGGCTATCCACGGTATCTTCTCTTAGGAGGTCCATTTTCTCCTTTTTCGGCGAATGACAAACTTGCTCTTTCGTGCAGGCGGAGGTTGCTATAAGCTTCGTTCAACATGCTCAAAGGACGATTGATCTCTTTTAGTTGACTCCAGCCTTCTCTTCTGTGAACTACTCAATCTTGTTTGAGGCCTGCCTTTAGGATTGAAAACAACGGATGGCTCATGCATTCTAGTAGTCACCGGGCATGCAATTTCTTGGTTTTTAAGCTCAATGCACTCCCGCTCCCCTCCTACTGAGGCACACCACCTTACGTGGAGAAGTTTCACTTGTGACAAAAAGAAGAAATCATCATCCCTCTTCACTACGGGCATTATAGACAACTGCCTCCAACGTTCATCGACAGCATCTACTGGAATAGGAATAGATTCACGACGATATTCATTAATCTGATGTGCACAAGGGAGGCCCGGTGTATGTCGATGTACACACCCGCAAACCTCGGGATCAAACCCGACAAACTTTGACCTATCAATCTCATCAAATATTAATGCCAACGTCTTGTGAGATACCACACGCATTAAAGCATCCAAGAGTGCTTTCTTTCTATGCTCATGCTTGACTATATTTAAGCTCATCTCAAATGATGCCTTAATTTCATTCACCGTCCGGTCTACCGATAGATGTATAGCTTGTCAAACCGAGACAAAGTTGTCGAGAGATGAGCTTCGGTGTCTCTTTAATACTGAGTGTGCTCCTTCGACACTGTTTGTAGTTGTCGTGCCGTAATGCTTCACCACATTCGTCCATGCTAAGACGAATCGTTCTTTGTGCGATTCAAGCCATGTATCTTTGATGTAAGAAATGCATGTCGGCTCCCTCGCCTCCCACTTTTTCTTGAACAAGTACCATGCGACGTCGTAACTGGCAATCGTAGAGGCTCGCCATACACAATTCCAGTCATTGTAGAATTCGTCAAAAATTTGTATGTCAAGTTTTCAATCCACCTTCCGAAACTTCAACTTACACTGGGATTGAATATTATGATTGACATGCCAAGTGCATAGCAATGTATCCACTTGAGGAAAAATAATGCGAATAGCATTAATTAGGGCATACTCTCTGTCAGTAACAAGAACAGATCTATGACCGGTGTAAAGTGTTTTCAGTTTCTCCAATGCCCATGTGTAGTCTTCAAGTTTCTCACCTTTCATGAAGCAAAAAGCAACTGGAAATGTTTTCCAAGTAGAGGTGAACCCGACAACATGAAAGAGAGGCATCTTGAACTTATTGGTCTTGTACGTAAAATCAATGACTAACACGTCGACGAAAGACCTGGCCAAATGTGTGCAATCGAGATGAGCCCAAAAGAGTGAAATGACTTCATTACTCTGGGGATGTCTTCTATAGAACTCAACATAATGATTATCGGCAAGCAACTTAAGCACTTCTTGCATCGTCATTCTTGATTTCGTCCAAATAAAGTTCGAAGTAGATAGGGCGTTGTATATTGACTTCATTATAGACTTGTTCTTCTCATCTTCATATCGTATGATGGAATATATTTAAATTGTCTCGGTGCAACTCCGGAAGTAGACAAGTCTTCGACTATATTTTTCTACGTATTGTTCAACCGTCCGACATACGGATGACCCAATAGTGTTTCGGCAATCTCATGGTTGTGGATTCCATTCTTGACTTTGACTATCCACTTTCCTTCTTCTTCGTTTCTAATGTGGATCGTGAATGGACAACCACATTTCCTCCTTCCAACATTTTTTTGGGAACTTTACTTTGGATAACTGTATCTTTTTTATGGCTTCTGAACACACCACCTCTTCACATCCAACTACCAAAGTTTATCGTCCCGGGCGATTTCGGGCCGATCTGGATATCACAAGAACTATGTTATTTTTTCGTCCAACTTCTCGGCACCAATGTAGTGCACCGTTGCTTGATTCAAACCAAAGATTGGTCCAGAATAAATGGCCTACATCGACTGCAATTGGAGCAGGTACCGCAATATCGGAAGATGATAAGTCCTACAATAGAACTTAAAGTTAATAAAACTAAACAATTACACAAATCAAATGTGAAAATTTTTGCAAATAAATAGGAATGCAGGGAGTGATGCAGTCCTTACAATATGTAGGACTGCAGCAAGCCCGGCGGTCCTAATAATATGCAGGACTGCCTCCTCTCTGATAGTCCTGTCCTAAGATCTGGACTGCCAGAGAGGTGGCAGTTCTCTGTGTCACAACCCGACTTTCACCCGATAAAAAGTTAAAATTTAATTACCAATAGGACTTCCAAAGCATCAATGTGTTCTTCGGACGTAGCGGGAAGAGCGTCTACTACATTTGATGACCCGGGTTCTTCCATGTTCATTTTTTTCTACATTAAACACATATAATTCAACTTTTATATGTGAAATTTGTGTTGAAAACTCTAAACATATATTAATTCGATGACTTACCATTAAACGGGAGAAGTCAGTGACACTATTACTAGAAATTTCATCAACAATCTTCACAAAATGTAGATTGGGGAAAATTTTGGGCTAGGGTTTAATTCTATGACCTAGAAATGTTGAGGAAGAGAAGAAAATAGTAGAGGGAGAGAAGAAAAGAGTAGAGGGAGAGAGAAAAATAACAGAAATGTTGTTATTTATACATTTGTTTGGGCTAGCCCCAAGTAAAATTGGTAGTGCCCTTAGAAAAAGCATATAAAAATCGATTTCGTCTTATATATATGTTGAGATTGGTGATTGGTTGACATTATCATAACATTTAGAGAGAATTTTTACGAACTCATTCAATTTACAATCCTAGATCCCACAAACCAACAACATATTTTCGTTTGTGACCATCATATGTTTGTAATATTATGCTCACAAGCTGTCATAGTGCTAACCCTAAAATCCCCCAAACATTGACAATTTATAGAAAGTGTCATATTGTGTTCCAAATATTGGTACATTTCTAAGTGGTTTTTTTTTTTTTTTTTTTGGTTAACAGCAACATTGAGCATTTTGATTTTAGAAGATTCAAAACTAAAATTTTGAACAATTACTAGGAATCTCTAGAGATTCAAAACTCAAATTTGAAGGGTTATGGAAGATAAATACAGGTTTCAACGATCAAATTTGGACAATTTCTCTTTATTAAAATATTAGACATATTTATTGATGAAAAAATAATAATACAAGATTCAAAGCTTAAGTTTGTTAAAAAAAAAAAAAAAAAAACTATAATTGAAACTACAATAGGATAAACCATATCTATTGATGAAAAAATAACTCATACACTAAATGAGAATTACAAAGTGAATTACATTCTGTTCCGAGGCTTTGAAATATACATTGAAACAACACAAAAAGAAATGTGAACAATTTCTTCATTCTTCTTAGAAATCTAGTTTGCTAATACTTGAAACAAATTTGTTCGGAGGATGAAGAAGAATTTTAAGGACATGTTTAAATTTTAGGAAGAACAAAATTGAACTTGAAAAAAAAAATTGGGGAAGAAAAAGAAAATTAAGGGTTTGAATTTTACTCGTAGAAATTGAGGTCAAGTAATACATTTTCGTCCATTGAGTATGAATTAGGTCGAAATTTTTTTTCCCAAATAATTACCTTAACAAGTGACTGCAAAACACTTTTGCCCCTTACCATTTAACTATGGATGGAAAGTACAGGACAAATATAAATCAAATTTGAAAGATATTCTATTAGACCAATCATTGTCATTGACAGAGATTTTATTGGCTCGATTAATGTAATTTTTTATACTTGTACTTTCATATTTTTCATACGTAATGAATCTAAAATAATAATAGAAAAATGAGTATAGAATGTTTTGAGTTGGGACAAGAGAAAGTGTTGCATAATTAAATATGATAGGTATCAGTGGTAAAATCGAATAAACTCTGCGGAGGAACTCCGGAGTGTAACCCTTGTGATGGTTCCTATTCGAGATAAACAACAAAGAAAATGTCATACGCATTTTTAAATATCGTAGATGTTAGGACAAATGTTGGATGTACTTACATTCACATCCAACCAAGCAGCTCCATGTTTAGTAGGCCAAATCAGACACGAAACCCATCACTTCAAAGAAAATCCGTAATTCATGAGATTTCATTCCCCAATCCAAATATTTGATGTTGAGAATATATCAGTCACTAAAAAAATGATAATCATCAGCTGATGACTAGCCCTGGGCTTGAAGAAATTATTCAGTGAAACGACTCTCCACCACCACTTGGCACTAGCATGTTCAATGATATAATAACACATGAAAATATTAATCACCAAAAAAACACAATAAATTTTTTGTCAAATATCATTAAGAAAAGACTACAAAAATAGTAAAATATTACCATATGTAGTGAGCCTACTCCACTTAATAATTTTTCCTAGCTTGTGACACGAGACCAATCCACAAGCTCATGCTGCCAATTTTCTCATGCTACCAGGTGCAACAAGGGAAAAAGTAAGCTTTCACATTGCGATTTGGGTTAGACTAACAGTTATAACATAGAAGTGAATTTAAAAGCTATTTCCCTCAAAATAGCTATTAAAATATAAAGATTTTCCATAAGTTTTCTTCTCGTGTGGGTTGATTGACCCAACCTACCTTGTCATTGCATATTTTGACGTTCATCAACAAACAATATAAAACAAATTCATTGTCATTGTGTTTAGACAACTTATTTCCTACGAGATAAAATAATAAAACACCTGCCATAGCCAGGAGCTGTTTATCATTAGTATGAGCCGGCAAAACGCATTGTATAAAACTATGCATGTGTAAATATATAAAAGGTTACATACATCTTCCAAAATAAAAAATATATATATATATATATATATATATATATATATATATATATATATATATATTTTTTTTTTTTTTTTTTTTTTTGGAAAAAGGTAAATTTTATTCCAAATGAAAAGTCATACTCATACAACATACATTCAGAGTGGGACTCCCACTCATCTCTCATACAATCTCCATAGCATTAACATCAAAATCAATATTATGAAGAATGCCAACCGGAGGAGTGACTAGTTCCTCAAAGATACGGCGGTTTCCCTCCCGCCAAACATGCCAAACCGAAGCCGCCAAACGAACTCTAGCCGTGCGGAACCAGTCATGCCCTCGACCCCTGCCACCTCGTATCACCGGGATGATGTCCCCAATGTTTCTACCAGAGGCACACACTCCCAATACCCGGCTCTGCTCCGACCAAATATGCCATGTCACATCGCACTCGAAAAATAGATGTCTAATAGACTCAGGCGCAGAGGAACAGAGCACACATATGGGATCCGGCACAGCCACTCCAAAAGAACTCAGGCGGTCCCTCGTTAAGAGGCGACCCAGAAGTAGCTTATAGACACACAGCTGCATCTTCCTGGCCAGTCCCTTACACCAGACGAACTCATAATCCGGACTCAGAAAAAAGTGTGCCGGATAAGATTGTAGCAACTACGGAACTGGAACTCCCCCGATCCCAAAGATGCTCCAGGCGGCTCCCATATCCATCGATCTGCAGGCAACGCCGGATCAATGGCAGTAGACATAATGATCCCTCCCAGCTCCTCAGTGTACCGATAAGATTCCGGCCTCCACACTCCATCTCGTAATATCCGGCTGCACTTCAGACCACGCCTGTCCTCCCTGTGAGTCGCGGAGCCCCTGATGTCTAGCAAGGACCGCCTATCAATCCATGGGTCCCTCCAGAGATCCGTGTCCGACCCATCCCGCATGATCCTCCGGATCGCAGTCTTGAGCACAACCCTATGTCTCAGGACAGTCTTGAACGTGACAGAATGATTGTTATCAGGGGCACACGTCCAAAAGTTGCCCTGCTTTACATATCTGCTGTGCATCCAGTCCGCCCACAGAGACCCCCTGCTAATAAAACTCCAGGCCAGCTTTAGCGCCGAGGCCTCCCTGATCTCCAGCAACGGCCTGAGTCCCACACCACCCTCCTTTCTGGGACGACAAAGCTGCTCCCACGAGACCGCATGCATACCCCCCCTCCAAAGGAAATCAGCACAAAGACGCTCCACTCGCCGAATAGTAGCCACCGAAAGTAGGATGGACTGGAGCCAAAAGTGTGCCACGGCCGAGACCACCGATCTGATCAGCTCTATGCGTCCGCCAAAAGACAGACCGGCGGCTTGCCAGCCTTCTACTCTCCTCTGGACATACTCAACCAGGCCCTGGCAATCCTGATCACGTGCATAATTGACGGTGAGGGGTACACCTAAATACCGCACCGGGAGCTCACTTCTCGCAATACCCAGGGCCTCAGCCCGCTCCTCCTTCTGGGTACATCGGGAACTGAAGTATACCCGGCTCTTATCCCTGTTCAGTTGGAGACCCGAGAAGGACTTAAGATCTTCCATAATACCCGCAAGCGTCTGCAACCCCCTCATCGAAGGCTGGATGAAGACAAGTAGATCATCAGCATAAATAAGGTGCGTAACCGGCGGGTCCATCCTCCGAAACAAAGGTACCAGCCGACCATGGTGAACTGCCAGGTCCATCAGACAGGTGAAGTATTCCATCACAATCGTGAAAAGGTAAGGGGACAGTGGGTCACCTTGCCTTAGCCCACGGTTGCTCTGGAAATAACCGTAGGGAACGCCCTGGATGAGGACAGAAAATGTAGGGGTCGAGATGCACTCCCTGACCATCGCAACCCAGTGATCCGCGAAACCCATGGCAGACATTAGATGGCAAAGAAAGTCACGATTGACCATGTCATACGCCTTCCTCAGGTCCAATTTCACACAAGCTTTCTCCCCACCCGGTCTGCTGAATCCCCTTACCATCTCATGTGCAAGGAGGCTATGCTCTGCAATCGACCTCCCCTTGATGAACGCAGCCTGGTTAGGGGATATCAAGCCCTGCATGATACGCTCCATCCGCCGGCACATAAGATGCGTAATTATCTTGTAAAGATAATTACAACAAGCAATAGGTCTGAAATCAGACAGAGCAGTAGCACCCTCCTTCTTAGGCACCAAGGTCAGGAAAGTGTGATTCAGCTCCTTCAACAGCTTCCCTTTAGTGAAGAACTCCTGAACCACTTCCAGAACCTGCATCTTCAGAGTATCCCAATGGCGTTTGAAGAACCCACTGCTGAAGCCATCTGGTCCAGGGGCCTTGTTGGGGTCCGCCCCCTTGACAATGGACTCCACCTCCTCCAAAGTAACAGGGGCAAGAAGGATGCTGTTCCCGAATGGAGTCACCAAGCGCTTCGTAACAATCTCTGGGAATACGGACAGATAGTCAGTCTGAAAATATAAATCGGTATAGTACCTGACAGCCTCGCCCTGAATCTCAGCCGGCGTCCCCACTAGAGTACCATCCGCATCAAGAAGCTGGAAAATGTGATTCCGGTTCTGTCTGGTCCGGATAACGTCATAGAAGAACTTTGAACACCGGTCCCCGTCCTTTAGCCAGGAACATTTAGCTCGCTGGGCCGAGCTAATTTCCTTCTGCAAGCCTCAGGATGTTGACTTCGCCGATCAGCTCCTTCTCTCTAGCCGCCAGATCTCCATTAAGCATGTCAGTTTGCATATCCTGTTGAACCGATCTCAACTCAACCTCCTTATCTTCGAGCGTAGTCTTGGGCAACCCCTGCACCCAACTCCTGAGAGCCCTCTTCGTGGCTTTGAGACGACGCACCAATCGGAATTGAGCCGTCCCCTCCTGACCACTAGACAAACCCTCTGCGACTGCCTCCAGGTAGCCGTCCGAAAGATACCAGCTGTTGTTATACCTGAACGGACGAGACTTCCCCAGAGAACGGGCAGATAAACCAACTCTGATGGGGGAGTGATCACTCGTCCCAGCTGCCAGACCCTCCGCCGAAGAATTGGGGAAGTGACGAAACCACTCCCCGTTGCCCAGAGCCCAATCAAGTTGACAAGCAACCCTGTTGAGAATTGCTTTGTTGTGCCAAGTCCAGATGAAGCCTGATCGAGACAGCTCCCTCAGCCCCGCAAGCAGGAGGCATCTCTGAAAATCATAGAGGATAGAATCAGGGACCGGCCGCCCACCCAGCTTCTCCCCCTGATGCAGAAGAGCGTTGAAGTCCCCGACCAGAAGCAAAGGAAGACATGACGACTCAGCAGCTTCTGACACCCCTGAGATGTCCCTCCAAAGAGACTCCCTTCTCCTTCTATCATTGTGACCGTAAACCGCCCCCAGTAAGAACCGGAAGCCACCCTTGTTCACGAAGGAGATGGCGATCAACTGCTCCGTCATTAAGATCAAGTCACCATCCCAACATGTCGAGTTCCAACGAACCCAAATCCTGGCCATGTCACACAGGGCCAGATTATGCAGCTGGGCCCAATGAGAAGGAGTACGCCGAGAAAGGGTCTTTTCCCCTTTGATTTTGGATTCTAAAATAACAGAAATGTCACACTTCTCTCTGTGGAGCACCCCACAAATCTCTCTCCACCTCCCAATCGAACACGCCCCCCTCACATTCCAGGCGATAATGGCCATTAATTAATGAGAGGAGGGGTCCCCTGGAAAACTCCCGGAACAGCACCTGGAGAAGGAGCCGCATCCGTCGCTAAAGGATCCTCTATCATATCAGTCGGGCCCATCTGAGGAGGAACGACCGGAGATACCACCAACGCCCAGGCAGGATTGTCAACACATACTACCTCATCTCTATCTGTAGTACCTCCCTCCATCATGGAGGGGCCATCCCGGAGCAGTCCGACCGCACGCCTCTTCCTGCAATAGACCTGCCCTCCAGCCGAACCTCCCTCCCCTCGTGTCTCATGCTCCGTAGCTGCCATGCTTCTGGTAACTATACTACTCTGCTTCTGACCAGTGGAGACCACCCCCCCCCCCCCCCCGCAGTGGAAACAACGAGGCTCAACCCCACATCACTCCCCTGATTATCAACCTCCTCCCCCATAGTCACCTCTCCGCTACCACCTCTGTAATCCGTATCACATGGAGCTTCGGGAACGACACTCGGCGAGGTACGTGTCTCCATCGGGGGGCCAGCCTCTAAGCAAGCGCTGGCCAGATGTCCAAAGCAAGAACAGCGGGAACAGGTAGGCGGAACCCATTCATACTCCACCTTCTGGGTGAGCACCTCCCCAGAAGGGAGCTCAAACTCTACCATCTTCGGGAGCTCCCCCCCTGCCCGAATCTCCACAAATATCCTCGCGTACATCAACCTCGTCCGGAAAGTGGTAGCATCATCCGCCTTAATCGGGGTACCCACCAGGCTAGCAAGGCGCATCAACAGGGGGATACTCCAAAACCCTACCGGGAGCTCGGGGAATCGGATCCATACAGGGATGGCATTCAGAACTTCTCTCTCGCGTCGCAGGTCTGGGGTCCACTCCTTGAGAATGATCAGGCGGCCGTCAAAAGTCCAGGGGCCGCCTTAGAGGATCCTAGCGACATCCTCCGCCAAACCGAACTTCACATAATAGAAGCCGTTTTCTCGAGAAAAGAACTCCATACTCCCCTTAGGCTTCCAAACCCGCGCAGCATAGCCCCGGATCTGCCCGTAGAAGGGCTTGTTGCCCAAGACATACAGGACGAGAGTATTTTCCCAGTAAGTAGTCACCTGCTGGATCTCCTCCGCAGGAAACACCGCCCGGTAACCGTTCCCAACCTTGATCGGCGGAACGTACACCATCGAGGAGGGAGATTTCTGTCCCACCGGTTTGCAGATCTCGGCCCAGGACCGTCCAGCAGGCCGAGGGTTAGTGACTGGCCGGCCAGTCCCTGATCCCTGAGCCTCCACATCCACCATCTTACTCTTCCCTTTGTCCGCCACAGTCGCCTTAGGCCTCCAACCCACCGGTCCCCCAGCAGGCACCTGCGGACCCCGGCTAGGCCGAGTCCCTGTCCCGATCTGGCGTCTCACAGGCTGCCGAACCCTACCCTGGCCCTGTCCAACCCCCATCCTCCCTACGGTCTTCGCCACCCGACGACGCGTAACCGTCGTCCATCCACCTTCCTCCGTTTGACTCCCCGTGGATCCGGACCCCGCTCCGAATTCAAAATTCGGATTTATGGGACTCGAATCCCTCCCCGAAAAGCCCGAGACCCTCCCCGTACCGCCCGATCCACGCCCTCCTCCGTGTGGGGTCGCCACCACCCCCGTAGGGGCCGCCCGCCCCCCCCCCCCCCCCCCCCCCCCCCCCCAGTGCCTCCTCCTCCCCCTCGACGTGCCTGGGGAGGAGCTGCTGCTCCTGCCGGCGCTAGGGGGTCCGCCTGACCCCCCCGAGGCTGCTCCCGCCCCCCCCCCCCCCCCCACCGCCGGGGGGGAGGTCGCCCGGCTGGGCCGAACCCCTCCCGCCGCCGGCCAGGGGGTCCGGCGGCCGCGGGGGACTCCCGCGATGATGCCCTAGGTCGCACGCGGCTTTCTCCCGATCGGCCATATATATATATATATATATATATATATATATATATATATATATATATATATATATATACACCTTGTAAAGGGCACATGATATTATGTATAGCCATTGTTAGCGAGAAGAAACAGAAGCCTCGGCCAACTTCAATTAGTTTGAACGTGCAAACATATAATACCTCAAGGATGCAACTAACATAAATATGATAAATTGTGCAGTGAAGGCTTGCACTTCTTTTCAGAGCTGTCGTTGTACAGGGCTATTGTCACACAAGATTCTCTGCTCATTTGCACACACAGGAGAGTACTTTGTCCCGTTCTCTAGCTGATGACCAAGGGAAATTCTTGCTTCTGAAAATAGCGTGGGCAGACTATTAAGTCCAGGATATAGTTTTCCATGCCAAAATTGCGGTGTTAGTGAGGCAGACGATAACTTTCTTCGAGCTTCATCAGGTGTCCTCTCAGATTTTTCCTCCAACTTGATTACTGGTTTGCAGCAAGATGATTAAATATAGTCTCTAATGTCGACTGACTAATGCTATATTCTTGAATACCAAGTTCCTCCCTGTTAAACAAAGGGTTAGTGAGAAGAAAGCAAAATAGTATTAGGACAATCAGCAGCTAGTTGATGATACCTATTGTGTTCCAAGTGTCCAAATATGTCAGCAAGGGAGGAACCTTCTCCATATGGCAGCTGAAAACGAAGCACACACTATTTCAGAAGAGGAAAAACCTAGGAAGTCTCTCTCACACGCTCAAGAAAAACAAAAAAGTAGGGAGTCATAGAACAACAAACGTGGCTCAATGGAACAGAAACATTATACAGTACTTAATGTTGCTGAACAAAACGAAAAAAAATATGCTTCATTAGAGATGATGAAGGCCCACTGTTTCCTTTAGAATATAGCTTTTTTACATTATAATGTCTAAGAAGATGAACATTTTAAAGCATACCCATAGAAAAGAATCATTATTTAGTATATTTGATACACTTTTTTTCATAACAGTAATATTTGCAGAATGTGAATTTAAAGTTACCTATGCTGAAAAGATTTCCCAAAAACATTCAGAAATACGAGCGCTACAGATTTCTCAAAACAGAGTCGAGCTCTAAACGGAACTGACATATCCCAGAAATTCCGAGTCTTCTGGATTTTTTTTAGTTTAAGGCCAGTAATTAATGACTGTCCCTGTCCTGGGCTACTAGCACCAAGACCCCTTCCCATTTAATTAATTTTTTGCCATGGCTGGGATTTGAACCCTTGCCTACTCCTCCCTTCCCTCACCAGTGCTACCACTAGACAACCCCATGGATGGTGCCTTCTGAAATTTACATTAGAATTTTTATTTTATTTTTTGGTTTTGAAGGAACAAGAAAAGTGCCCACTTCATTGCTGGAAAAACTTTCTCCCAGATGCTTACATCGACTGCTACATCAATATGAATAAACAAACGTTTCTCCCAACTCAATTAAAGATAGAAAATTGAACTTGAATGGATGCTTGAGAAATGAGACTAGAGAAACACGGATATAAAGAAAATCCAAATGGAACAAAGAAGCAATTTTCTTGAATAATGCGGTGGTACTACAATTCCAGTAAACACGGTACCTGGTATTTAACACTCAGTCCATTGCACCCATGAAATGTTGCTCCAGGAAATGAAGAGTGGATAAATGAGTCAATCAGTGAGAATTTCTCTTTGGCTAACCACCACTCACAAAATATCCTTAAAGGTATACTACCTACAACCACAAGAAGCAAGCGGACAAGTATCAGCAAATTATAATATAAACATAGAAAGCATCCACCCGAACACAAGCATAATGGACTAATAGCAAACTCATTGATTAAAGCCACAGTTCGTTGGCATTAATCAAAGGTTTTCTACATCAATCCAAGCATTATGAAACTAAATAAATAAAATACACTAATGAAAATTGAGAAGGATAATTAACTAATATACAAAGCGCATGACTTTGTATGAAACTAATTAGACAATGAGCACAAAGGAAAAGCATGAGGACATATTTACACCAAGGTCAGTAGGAAGTGTTTTACCGGACAAACATTTAACCCTTAGATATTTGGCTTTACATTCAACAATCGACTTTCATTTTAGTTTGTATATTACTCCTTCAGGCAGTACGCTACATTTGAGTGAAGTATATACTCAGCATCAAGAGAGACACTAGACGTTATTCACAAAGACATTATTGAAGAACCAACATAAGCCATATTTTTACCGTATCATAGTCCCTTTGAATTGCATGCTTATTAAGGTCAATTGGGAACTAATACTGCTAGTATTTCACTACCCACTCATGCTTTGACTAGTAACTTCTATATATTACAACTATAACGTTCCAGTAAATTTGTAGCAACATATTGTCACGGACTTAGTGTTTTTGCCTACACCTTATCGCGTGCGGCACACTACTTCGTTCTTGAAGACTTGTACAAGCCTTCCCGAACCCGCTTAACTAGAATGCTAAGAAATTAGAGAAGAGGGAAGCAAGATTAGGAACTTGAAACTACTCTTCTATTACTTGGAGAGTGCTTACAAGTTTTGGTAGTGAGGAACAAATGAGCCTTCCACTTATTTATAAGGCCTCGTAGGACTTACAGAAAATTTCTGGAAACGGAATATTCCAGAAATTTTTCTAGAGTCTAGATAATTACAAGGAAGCTTCTAGTTTATCCAGAAAGATCATGTCTAGAAAGGTCTGGAGTCTTCTCGAAGATTCTTGAGCCTTCTGGAGGATTCCACCATCTTCTAAAACATTATGGAAACTTTCCGCATAACCTTGGTCCGTGAAAGGTTACGCAAATCCATCTCAGTAGGACGCAACTTTTTGGGCGTAACACTCTCCCAAGACGTTGACGTCCTCGTCAACTATGTCCACTGAGAAACGCCGGAACCTCAGCCTCGAACTGATGCAGCGTATCAGCACGTTCCTAGCTGAACTCGTCGTGCAGCGTTCCCTTCCACTTGATCAAGTACTCCACGTACAGGGAAACGCCTCGACGACGAATGGTCCGCTTGTCGAGCACGGCTTCCACTTCTTAGTCGAAGGACGTAGTCATGGTCACCATGGATCGCATCGAGACTCCGCGTTGAGGGTCCTCCAAGTTTTCATGGTAGGACTTCAGACAACTCGCATGGAAGACATGATAAATCTTCAGCTTGGCGGTGAGCTCGAACTTGTAGGCCACCTTGCCTACTTTCTTGAGAACGGGAAAGGGGCATGCATACTTCCGGATCAGTCCATTGTGCACCTTGCGGAACACCTTGAACTGTTGCGGTTGAAGCTTGAACGTCACCAAGTCTCCTTCCTTTTACTCAACCGGCCTTTGCTTCGCGTCGGCCCATTTCTTCTTTCGTGCGGCCTTCTCCAAAAATGCCTGGACAATATCTGTCTTCACATTGAAGTTCGAGGCAAACCGGTTGGCCGCAGGACTTCTACTCGAGGACCCTGCACTCAGTGACGATCCATCACCAACTTGAACGGGCCGATGTGGGATGACTCGCTCCTCCGAAGATTGTAGCAGAACTGAGCGATATCCAAGTGGTGCACTCAATCCCGATGGTTTGCACTCACAAAATGCCACAAGTACTCCTCGAGCAGAGAGTTTACCCGCTCCGTTTGTCTGTTCGTCTACGGGTGAACACTGCTCCTCGAGCAGAGAGTTTACCTGCTCCGTATGTCTGTTCGTCTGCGGGTGAACACTGGTCGAGAAGTGCAAATCCGTCCCGAGGATCTTGAACACCTCCGTCCAGAACTTTTCCATGAAACGGGGATCTCGGTCGCTGACAATGTTCTCCAGGATGCCCCAAAAACTTCTCCATATGGAAAATGAACAAGTGCGCGGCCTCCTCTGTTGTGCAGTCCGTTGAAGAAGCAATAAAGGTCGCGTACTTGAAGAAGCGGTCCACCACCACGAGAATGAACCCAAGCGTCCCTACTTTCGGTAGGCTATCGATATGCTCTCCCACGGTCGACTTGGCACGAGAAAAGGTTCAAGCAGGCCCCAGGTCTTTATGATCCACCTTGTCTTGTTGGCACACAAAAGTGCGCACACAGTCCTCGACGTCCTCGCGCATGCGAGGCCAGTAGGCGGCCTCCAGCAGTGCCAAAGTCCACTTCGATCCCGAATGCCCAGTCCGCTTGGTATCGTGGTAATCATTGAGTAGTCTCCGCAAGCCACCCCATTTAGGCACAACCACCATGTCGCCCTTTGTGTAGAGAAGCTCGTCCCTTAGCCAGAACATCACATTTTGCCTTCGCAAATAAGCTTCACCACAACTTGTGTCAATGGGTCCTCGGCCACACCCACTTTGACACGATCAAGAATATCTTCCTTGAGCAAGCACACCGCTGCGAGCTCGGCCTTCCAGCTGAGTGCATCAGCCACATGATTCTCCTTGTCCGGCTTATATCGAAGTTCCATAACGAACACAGCCAAGAAGTCTTGCTATCTCGCTTGCTTGGGGGACTGGAAGTAGCTCATGACAACATTGTCCATCATGACCACGAACTTGGTGAAGGAGATAGTATCGATGTCCTTAAGCGATGCACGAATGCGGTCATCTCCTCCTGTACCGTGTATCGCCGCTCTGTGTCATTCAGCTTGTAGCTCTCAAATGTGATAGGGGTGGCATTCCTGCACCGATACCCTACCAATCGCGAAGTCAGACACGTCAGTATGAACCTCGAACTTCTTAGAGTAGTCCATCTATGACAAGACCGGCTCCTATGTCACAGCCCTCTTTTGTGAGTCAAATGCCTCCTCGCACTTGAACGTCCAACTCCATGTCCGATCCTTCCGCAACAGATCGGTAAGGTGGTGTTGCTATGGCGGAGTATCCTCGGATGAACAGTCGATAGTAGTTCGCCACTAGGAATGATCTCAGCTCCGTCGACCTAGTTGGAGCCTCCCACTCCCGTATGGACTGGACCTTCGTCTCGTCCATCAATATCTTGTCATGTCCGATCCAGTACCCCAAAAGCGACACATCTTCTTGTGCAAAGGAACATTTCTCCTGCTTGACGAAGAGCTGATTTTTCCTCGGCACCTGAAAAACCGTCTTCAAATGCTCGACGTGCTCTTCCATCGTGTTCGAGTACACGACGATATCGTCGAGATAGACCACGATGAATCGATCCAGATAGGGATGGAAGAGCTTGTTCCTCAATGTACAAAAAGTTGCAAGAGCATTTGTTAGACCAAAAGACATGACTGAAAATCCATACGCGTCATACATCGTGACGCACTTTATCTTGGCCTCAACCCCCTTGGCAATCGGTACCTGATAGTACCCCAAGCGCAGATTGAGTTTGCACAAGTATCGTGCGCCTCCCAGTTTATCGAACAAGTCGGCCACTAACGGAATATGATATTTGTTTTTGACGGTCACCTTGTTTAGTGCACGATAGTCGATGCACAAACGAAGGCCCCCATCCTTCTTCTTCTGAAACAGTACTGCTGCACCGAACGGAACCATGGACAGTCTGATGAATCCCGCATCAAGCAACTCTTTCAGTTGTCTCTTCAACTCATCGAGCTTCGACGGGACCATGCGATATGCGGCCATGGTAGGCGGCTTCGTACCCGCTCCAACTTAATGGCATGGTCAACCTCCCTCCGCAGAGGTAGCTTCTTTGGAAGCTCCCGCGGCATGACGTCCCCGAACTCCGCGAGGACATCATCCATCTCGGGTGGAAGATCCCCTGCACGAACGCCTCGTCCGTCTCGAGTTCCACCATATAAGTCAGTCTCTCCGTGTCTCACCCCCTTCTTGAGTTGGAGGGCTGGGAGAGCCTCCCCCATCCTTCGTGGACTCGCCTCGTGCAACATTCACCATGCACGGGAAGACCTCTTCCATGATCCCGACGACTCCCAAATGAGGCATTAGAATGGCCTTTGCCGAAGGAAGTCCATCCCGATGATCATTTTGAAATCGTCAAGTGGTGCGGCCGTAAGACTGGTGACACCCGTCCACTCTCTCACTTGGACCTTCACCCCCTTGTCAACCCCCTGCACGGGATGGGCTTCTGAGTTAACCGCCTTCATCTTTCTCATGTCTTTTTCTAGAACCAGACCCAGCGCTGGACCACGTCCGCGGTGAAGTTGTGCACTGCCCCGTGTCCACCATCGCCCTCATGTTGTGGTCGTTGCTCTTCACGTCCACGTACATGAATTCTCGATTGTAATCTTTGGTCATGACGGCCTTGCTCTTCAAAGCGTTGAGCAGGCACAAAGCGCCCATGTGAGCCCCCATTATAGGCTTCTGGGCTCAGCCTCGACCTCCTCATCTTGGACTGCATTCACTCGCTTGTTCTTGTTCTTGAAGTAGCGTGCAAAGTGATTTCCTCCGCACACGAAGCATTCAATCTTGCGCTCCGTCTGAGGCTTCACATGCTGTTTGTCCTTCGACGGGGGTCCCTTTCCGTTGCCTTTTTTCCTCCCCCCACCATTGAATTTGGTGGTAGCCTTAGTCTTGGGCTTGGACGTATCGCTCTGCCGATACTCCATCAGCTTCTCGGCCGCTCGGCGGCTCAGACAATCGCGTTTAGATCTGAGACACGTTGCCTCTGCAACTCATGTGCCGCCCACAGTTACAGACCATCTAGGAAGAAGAATAGGCAATCTTCGTCCGTATTAGAAATGGCAAGCATCAGGCGGGTGAACTCAACCACATAATCTTTGATCACCAGGTGTGCTTAAGTTGATACAAGCTCCGCCTTGCCACAGCTCGACGTTATCCTGGTAGAACTGAGACTTGATCTCCTTCTTGAGATCCTCCTAAGTCTCGATCGAGCAGAGTCCCTTCTCTTTCTCGATGCACCTGTGGTGCCACCACAACATAGCATCATCAAAGAAATAAAGAGACGTGTTCAGCCTCATCCTCAATTCGAACCGCCTTAAGGTACCGCTTGATATTCCAGATAAAGTTATCCACTTCCTTCGCGTCTCGCACGCCCTTGAAGGATTTGGGTCCTGGATACTTCACTTTCGGGGCCGCCTCCCTCCTCGGAGAACCACCACCGACAATGGCCTTCTCGAGGATCGTCGTCTCTGTTTTGAGCTTTTCACACAGTTCGACAATCTCCACCTTCGTAGCCTGGTGTTCCTCCTCGAACCCGGCTTGCATCTCGGGGAGTTGTAGTGCCCCGTCCCAACATCGTACCCGTTCCTCGTCGCGACGCGGGGAGCACGGTTAAGAAACACTATCGATATCGATTGGTCCGGACCGGTTGAATTAAGATCATTTCCTTGTTATAGAATGACTTCTTCGGAATCAAGTCTCATATTCAGCGGGTTGTGCCTCGAGGATGGAATCTGCGGCCGAGTCGGGAGATCCCGTTGCTCTACTTTTCATGCCGCATTTGTTTCTTTGGCTTTGGCTTTCTGGATGCGTTTTCGTGAATGTTTTCGACGGATTTCATTGTGTTTTTCGAACTTCGTATTTCATATCGAACTCGGAATAGAAGGGTAGAGTGACGATGTGTTGCTTGTACGATTTCAGGTGATCGTAGGCACCGTCTAGCGCAACAAGACCTTCCCTATCGCCTGAAACAATCAAGGTGAGTGGTTGGAACCTTCTCCCCCTTGGCCCTCTTGTTCTCCAATCAATCGATAGAATGTTAGTTGAAATGCAAAAGACACAAAAGATTAATTTCAATGAACTGTTGTACGATTTCTCACGTACGCTCGCTATAGAATTGTTATGCCATGAAACTGCTACATGCTTTCTTATGTACATCTGCTATAGAATTGTCATAGCATAAACTGCTACATGCTTAATATGTTATGCCTGTTATAGAAGTACGATAAGCAAAGTTTGAGTCATTGAATAATTGTAGCCACAATACGACAAAACAACGATGAAAATGGTTAAGTTGCTCATGAATTAAAGATCATGCTTGAATAACTAGTCTAACCTAGTACGGTCATAGACAACTTGTGCACAAGAAACGGCTTCCTCGAATGATACCCCGGGACACGGGATTAATTTGGCCCAGGAGGAAGCAAAAGATAGTTGTGCTAGATAAAAGCAAAAAAAACGGGTTATTCGGCAAACTGTTAGCGGAGCTCGCTACTAGCACTAAAAGGGGTGCTGTCTAAATCCAGCTATAGTCCAAGATGGCTTGTGATGCCGGTGACCATCATATATACAAATCGCACACACTATGCCAGTAGATGATAACAATTGACAGGGAAGAACATGGTAAGCTTCACATTGCACGGCACACTACCGTGGGTAAATTCTAGCACAATTATGTTTTTATGCCTATCAAATGCTTGCATAAAATTCACTAGGATGGCTAGAAAGATCACTGAATATATATAACATGTTTCACATAACTTCTTGAACCAAATGAGAGTGAAATTTAATTAGTCATGCACCAGCACACGACAATGTACTGATCCTCGCTCTCCACAGGTGCTCTGAATCAACAAGGAAGTGCCTCTTAATTGAAGGCGACGTTAGTGTGTTCTGAAGCCTCATCCGTGTGCCGAAGAACTGTTTCAAATCCTTTTTGAAGGCTCTACATCCAGTCCAAAAGAAGATGGCTCGACTCCCTACTATAACAGATGTTTTGAAGTATTTTGGTTATATAAAAGGGGATGTAATGTATGGAACGACTATCTCATCGGCGTTTATTTTGTAATCGAGTCAAGTTGTAAGCCCGCGCAACAATCATTGTAATAGTCTTGTAAACAATGTTTATTATCAAAGATAAGAAAAGTTCCTTTTGTTTCAAATGTGTTGTGTAATTTCTCTGCGTACTCTATTGGATGTTGTATTTCAGATAACCTTATGACCATGTTTTGTGCGAATGCAACTTAGGTTCGTACGGCATCACGTCAGGGGGACGACTATCGATTCTTCAGAATCGGGACGTGACAGTTGCTCTCGGAACAACGTCATAGCATGAGTAACATCTATCTCCAACCCGTGGGCGAACTCCTCGTGAGCCGACTGATTTTGCTCTACTTGAACCTCGATGTCAGTCACGCCTTCCTCCAGTAGATCCATACGGGACGCCAACTCGCCAAGGGCATGCTCCAACAACGGCTCCTTGCTCTTGCCCTTCCTCGAGGGCCTTGCCTTCTCCTTAGGCGATGTGGGTTGCTCCTCGTGGACTACGTCGGACGTCAACATGGGGATAATCGAACCGGAGTATGATACCATTTATCACTTAGTGATTTTACCTACACTTTATCGCGTGCGATGCACTATCTTCCTTCTCGAAGACTCGTGCAAGCCTTCCCGAACCCACTTAGCTAGAATGCTAAGAAATTAGAGAATAATGGAGCAAGATTGGGAAGTTGAAACTATTCTTCTATTCCTTGGAGAATACTTACAAGTTTTGGTAGTGAGAAACAAATGAGCCTCCCACTTATTTATAAGGTCTCATAAGACTTACAGGAAACTTCTGAAAACGAAATATTCTAAGGATTATTCCGAGTCTAGATAATTACAAGGAAGCTTCTAGTTCATCCAATCCAGAAAGATCATAAGACATCTAGAAAGGTCTCGAGTCTTCTGGAAGTTTCTCGAGCCTTCTGGAAGATTCCACCATCTTCTAGAACATTCTGCAAGCTTTCCGCATAACCTTAGTCCATGAAAGGTTACGCAAATCCGTTTCGGTGGGGTGCAACTTTTTTGGCGTAACAATATGCCATTATTTTCCTTGCTCTCCATTTACTGTTAACTATTATGCCAAACTATCACTGAGAACCACTAAGTAAATGAAAGACGGACTCACTGGGAAACCTAATTGTGGTTGTTTTTAACTAATCACAAGATATCTGCTTCCTGATGTGATATAATATTAAGCCAAATAAACAGCACGAAGTAAGTCAACATTCAACATGAACATCACTGAAGAAAATATGGGCAGTAATAAGCAACTGCAAACAATTTTCTGTTTCCATATTTATCACACAAAAAAGACCTGCAATTGGCAAAGGATGACTACAAATAATATCTAGCAGAGAAGTGAAATGAGAGAAGAGTTGAAAGACTTGGAATACCATCTCTTATCAGCTGCTCTGACAATTGTTCACCAAACACCCCATAAGTAATAGGTTGGGAAGATAGAAGTGTTTGGATTGATTCTTCTTTACCAAGCAAGCGTGTAGCTAAAGGGATCATTTCACGGGTCAAACTGATTTCCGACACATGGTCTGATAATATGATTCCACCTCCACCAATGCAAATTTCAAGATCACTTAGAATGTTTCTTGTGTGACTTGGGAAATCAATCAGAGTTTCTTGAATTATTCTGCACAGACTATCTACTTCTGTGGACCTGGTTTCTTTAGGCTTTACCTGAATATCAGATCATGAGAAGCTGGTTTAGATCTCAAGGGCACAGAATAATACCTAATTCGAGAATTCAAATAAGGAAAGTACCTCAAGCTCAAGATGATTTCCAAAGCGAGTTTTCAGATGTTGTGGACTCCCAATGCACTTCAGTTGGCCAGCACCCTTCAAATTAAAACAGAAAACAATGACCAAAACATGGTCCAGTGAGTTAAAGCCAATCATAATGCCGAAGTTGTTAAATTAAAGAGTCTCATGTACGGAGAGTACCATAATCCCAATCCTAGTGCAGAGTGCCTGAGCTTCATTCATGCTATGTGTTGTGAGGATAACAGCAGTCTTTCCTTGTCTAGTTGATAATCGAGATATGACATCCCACATAAATCTCTTAGCAATGGGATCCATACCTATAATTGTGCAATATAAGATAAAAGTAATTACGATAAGAGTAGGAACAAATAATATGAATTTGTCAATCATTAAAAACATCAACAAGAGTAGATTGTTGATTATTCATGCATAAGTATAGATTGTTTGATTGCCGACCCCAAAAATTTGGGATAAAAGATTCTTTTTGTTGTATGCATATATTGTTTGAATGATCCACAATAGATTGTTATAAGTAGACAAACTACAAACACATTCCAAAAGCATTCTCTCATAAAATGTGATTTAGTAAGTACCTCTTATCTGAACGAACAATAATCCTAAATTCACATGGAATCATGGCCCCATAATTAGAATATACTGAAGATACATCCTGCATCTATGATATGCGTTTTGACTGCTCTCCAATTGATTGAGGAAAGCACAATGGCAGTTGCTTAGTTGATCCGGGAACATGACCCACCACAGCTCCATCCCTATCCCAAGAGCAATATGAGATTCTACAAATTACCCCTCACTGCATTTCATTCCTGATAAAAATGTGACTTGCCTGGATGACAATGTTTCCTGATTCTAAAGCAGCTTATTTGGTTAGCTCGTCCAGTGACCATACTCCTATCCTAGTGATTTTGAACAAGTCAAGCAGTAAGAGAAGGACACCTTTCATATTTAATAACGCTTGGGCTTCTATGGCGGGATATACTCAAGACTGTGGAGCAGGCTTGGGGTGTACAATGCTCAGGGTTCTCTGTGTATAGGGTAATCAGAAAGCTTGCTGCTGTTAAGTCTGCTCTTAAGGTGTGGAGAGATAATACTCCGGTTCCTATAATGCCAAAGCCATCCAAGACAAAATTGCCGGACATACATTATAAGCTTCAAAAGGATCCATTAAATCAGGAATTTGCTACAGCAGAATCCTTGTGCCAGGCTAACCTTAGGAAAGCTTTGGTTCAAGAGGAGAGTTTTCTGATGTGGAGAACAAAGTGCAGTTGGCTAACAGAAGGGGACAAGAATACTAACTTCTTTTATACTAATCAAGTATAGAAAGAAGGTTAATAGGATCTCTGAGATCATAAGTCTATCAGGGAGACCTTTAGTGCAAGAGGAGGACATCAAGGAAAAAGCAGTATTCCTTTCTGAGCTTTACAACAAGCCTATTAAGTATACTTTCAACCCTAGGGTCATTTGCAAGAGGACTATTACAGGGCAGGGAACTCACAAGTGCTTAGAGAGGTCACTATGGAGGAAACTGGGGATACAATAAAGAATAGTGACGATACAAAGGCCCCTGGACCAGATGGGTTTAATTCTAAGTTCTTTAAAGCCATTCTAAGTTCTTTAAAGCCATTGAGATCTGCTGAAGTAGGACACTACTGATGTCTGATGCTGCTAAGGAATTTTTCACAAATGGGGCTTATGTACAGATTTTTATAACAAGTCCACAAAACTAAAATGAAATGAACAAATATGAACGAAACATCTCATCAGAATGACAGGTTCATCGAAGACACGATGGTTAATTGAGAATCGTAAATGATGGATCAATACTGCTGGGTGTGTAAAACACTATCATATAATGTGTATCTTGCTCCAACATCTAGTGGAGGGGTACTGGCGATAATGTAGTCAACTTTTGTCTTAACAAGAGAGTTGTTTGCCGGGCTTGAATGAGAGAAAACCCTTAGCAGTTAAATCATACTTTTCTAACCTTAGTTCCCAAAGTGGAGGGGTTCAAAGCATAGTTTGCACTATCGGCCGATACCAATCCAATACGGCTGATACCGATACGGTTTAGCATGTCCTGATTTGATAACGACCGATATTGATCGATTCCGACATTGGGGGGCACTTCTCCGGCCAATTCAGCAAAGAAAATTGAACCAAAAGACCACACAAAGGTGTAAATGCATAATAAGGTTGTAAAAACATGTAAAAAAAACATATCTATCGCAGGTAAACCAATCTGCAATGGTGACTTTATTTCATTCAATTTCAAAACTACTAAGAAACAACACAGGAAAATACTTAAAATTGTGCTAAATGTATAAAAATTTTTCTAATATTTTAATATTATCTGCTTTCCGATACCAAAAAATCCGATATTCCGATCCAAAACAGTCGGTCATGTCAATACCGCCGATCCCAATACTCATAAGAAGGGTGAGATACCGATTATGATACCGATATTGCGAACCTTGGTTCAAAGGATGACCGACTTAAAACCCATTGTTTGCTGCAACTGTCTACACAAGGCGCTTACTAAACTTGTGTAAGAGGATGAAGGATATCATACCTGGGCTTATGTCTCCAAATCAAACTGCCTTATGAAGGATAGAAGTTCTCTGATAATTGTTCACTGGCTCATGAACTGATCAGGGCTTCTATAGACCAGGGCCCTCTAAGAGTCTAAATGTTGTCTGTAGATTGATTTACAGAAGGCATATGATACAGTGGATAGGGTTTCATCTGCTATTTGCTTAGCAGCTTTGGTTTTCATGATAAATGGATTACGATGATCAGATTTTGCATTAGCTCTCACTCCTCACCCCAATTTTCTATCCTAGTTAATGGAGAGCCTACTGGTTCATAGTACTAGGGGACTCAGGCAGGGAGGTCCTCTCTCTCATCTGCTTACCCCAGTAAAGGAATATTTGTTCATTCTACCGTCTATTGGGTAGGAGAAAGAATTGGTTTATTCACTCTTCCACAACATCAAGCCTACAGTTTCTCACTTGACGTATGCTGATGATCTCCGAATTTTTATGGTAGCTTCTAAGCAGCACGCAAGGACTATGTCGGAGATTCTCAGCTCACACTAGACTAGCAATCAATAATAAGAAAAGAAAAGCATATTTTAATGCTAGCTGTAGATACAACAGGAGGCTGAAGGAGATTCTACACTTGGAAAATCTGGTTCTTCCTGTTAAATACCTTGGGGTTACCCTTGGCTGTAAACTATTTGAAAGCCCAGGAGTGTTATCTGATTCAATATTGCTCAAACAGACTGGAGGGACTGGAGGGGCTGGCAGAGTAAGCTACTATATCACTGGAAGATTATAGCTAATAAATTATGTAATCTCCTCTATTAATGCTTACTGGATACAAACCTTCCAAGTTCCAAAGCAGTGCTTCAAAAATAGAAGGAATTTGTGCTACATTTTTATGGAAAGGGGGTGTTCAAACAGTAAGTTGGGATACTTCATGCAGAGAGAGAGAGAGAGAGAGAGAGAGAGGGAGAAGGAGGAGGAGGGGGAGGGGGGGGTGAGGGAATGACCAGACTTCATATCTTGAAGGAAGCCTATGCTCTAAAGCTCCTTTGGAAGATACTCAAAGAGAATTCTATATGGGCATCATGGATGAGGGCAAGATATGTGAAGGCTAGATCATTGTGGGCTGAGGGAGAACAACAATGCATCTGTTACATTCAAGACTGCTCAAAGGAGTAGACAGACGTGGACAATTATTAGAAGGAGAATAGCCAATGGTTTAAGCACTTCTATTTGGTTTGATCCTTGGATGGAGAAAGGCAGAATTATTGATAAGCTAGGGTGGGCTGCCCTGCATTTGCTTGGAGGTAATACTACTGTCACTACCTGCATTGTCAATGGAGATTGGAACACAGATAGGCTGCTGGTCACAAGACAGTTTGCTGCTGCTGCTAAACAAAGAGTGGGCAAGCACAGAGGAAGAAGATTACTGGGAATGGCTAGGCTCATCTACAGGGAACTTGACACTGAAACCTGCTATTGATCTTCCCAGGCCAGATTACCCAGAGGTGGAGTGGCATACAGTGGTTTGGTTCAAGAGTAACCGTCTCAGGATGAGTGTTTGTTTGTATAAAGCTATATTACAGAGGCTGTTACTAAGGATAGGTTGTTACAGTAGGGTGTTCAGGTAGACCAGACTTGCCCTTTATGTCAGAGTGAAAATGAGAGTGTGCCTCATTTGTTCTTCAAGTGCAGTTATTCTGCTTATATATGGAAGTCAAGTAGACTAAAATAGGGTCTCAAGCATACGAGAACATGTGTGCTTTAGCTGGGTGTGCAGGAGATAGCCTGGCATAGCAGGAAGTTGTCCATGACTATCCCTGCCATTCTCATATTTTGCATTTTTAGAAACTGGTTCGTACCATGTACGGATTGTTCCCGGTCCAGGTACCTGAGCTTCATAGACAATAATTCATTTATCAGCACAGGATTAAATATTGAAAGTCTGCTAAACCTGCACAGGAATTAATGTGTTCTTTCACAGATAATCTATATCCTAATATAATGAGGCGCCATCCATGAACCATAGTCCGAATCCTAGTTAGGATTTGGAGAGAGGGAACGGATAATTTTATTTATTTATGTTTCTAAGGATAATTTAATAAGGGACCTTTATCCCTTTGGTTGTTACTTGTTAGTCCTTTAAATAAGTTTTGAAAAATCATGAGAGATTGATTTTTATCATGATAGAGGGCTTCAAAGGCTATATAAACTGCTAGAATTCCATGTTTTGTTAAAGAGAGATCGATTTATGGAGAAATAAAATTTGAGTTGGGAGGGCCAACCCCAATTCTATTTCTCAAAATTTTCTCCCCTCTTAAATCTTCATATTAATTTTCTATTTGGGTTCTTCTCACCACAAATTGACCGGTGCCGATTTCGTCTCATCGAACTTGCGTCATGCTACTCGCGTCCAAGAGCACCACCACCATCATTGTTGCAAATATAGTTTCGTCTAGCTGGGTTATATCATTCTTTGCAATTAAAATTGTTACTAGTTTTGCAAATTAATTAAATTATTTATGCTAAATTTATAAATTTAGAAGGTGATTCTTCAATTTCAAGGAGATAAAAAGGATTTTGTTTCCCCATATAGTATTGAGGTCGAGTATCGTGTTATGGCTACTACTTTCGCTGAAGTCACATGACTTCATTGGTTTCTTACTCTGGGTCTTATTCTATCTGCTCCTACTCCTCTGCGCTGTGACAATGTTACTTTCATTCGGATAGATTGCAACCCTGCATTTCATTAGCAGATGAAACACATTAAGGTTAATTGTCAGTGCGTTCGCCAACAGTATCTACTTGCGACAGTGTCACTACGTATTTTATGTCCTAGATGCAGATTTCTACGCGAAAGCCCATCCTGTTCAGAATGTCTCGTTGGTCGATCCACCTTGAGTTAGAGAGGGTTTTTGTTTGTTGATTGTCAATTTTTTTTTTCTTTTGATTGTTTATCTCCTTGTCAAACTTTCGTGAGTACGGCTACTTTATAGTACCACATCAGGTGTAAGTAAGGAGATCTCTGATAGAACTTGTATGTATACCCTGGCCGTTATGCCTAATAGATCATTGAATCCATTATCTAACATAAACATCAAAGAGCCACAACATGCTATGAAGCAATTAAAATGATAAATGACAACTCAATTGTTAAATAAATAAATAAAACACAGCTCTATGACAAGGAGAGGTGAGTTAAAGGGTAGCTATATTACTTGCCAATACAGAATTAACATAAGCAAAATTTAACTCTAGAGATTTGCTCACTAGCATGCTGGCACAGACTAGAAAATCTTATACAAATATTTTTAGTATTATTACAACATGTTGATACTTGTTAAACAGTAATCTGAACTATAACATTAGCATCACAATGAAAGGATGCATCAAATGTTCACAAAAAAAGCAAATATACTGCTAAATGATTTAACTCATTACATATGCATGAACCCTTTTGTTACTCATTCATACCTCCAAGATATAAAGGCATGGCTTTTAACTTTGTTAAAGAGCAAATGGAAATATAAAAATTGCACTGCTCCATATTATTAAATGAGGTTACTATAATATATAGACACATCATCTAGTAACTCACAATCTTCTGGGGAAAGGTTTCGAGGAAGCATTCTTAACTTGACATTCTTATTTCTTAATATCTGTACCACACATAATTTATCAAACAGTTGATTCAGCATAGAGTAATAGCAAAAACCTGTGGAAGGCTCATCAAGGATCACAATGGGAGGGTCTCCAATCATTGCTATAGCAACAGAAAGTTTGCGTTTGTTTCCCCCACTTAAGGTATACGATGGATTTTCTGCATACTTCCATAAATCAAACTCCGTCAACTTCTCATTGACAACCTAACCATTATCAGCCATTAGAAATAATTAGTGCAAGATGTAAGCAAAAAATGTGGATTATAGAAAATAACTGAATATTGGTAAGTGGTTGCTAAAGTTAATTGTTCCTCATACATCACTTATTCTAATTTCAGGGACGTCTTTTATTCTGGCATAAAGCTCCAGATGCTCACGAACTGACAGAAACTCTAGAAGAGCATCAAATTGTGGGCAGTAACCTATCTGTGAAAAGAAAGATAGGTAGGCTTCCATCAGTATGGGTAGGCAAAAACCCACAGATAAAGACAGTAGAAAGAATTTAGGAAAACTACATGCCGACGGACAGCCTTGGGATGACACTTTATGTCATTGCTGAAAACATACGCAGTTCCACCAGTGGGGTATTCTTCCCCTGAGAGACATAAGATGGAGCTAAACAACAAATAAACAAAGCCTAATATAGAGAGAGGTAAGTTTCCAATGTAAAGTGGCAGTATGTTAGTTAAAAAGCTGAATTATATACATTTCCTTGCCTAAGAAATTAACTTCTACCTAGTACACATCTCATACGCCTTAGATTGCAATAGCATGAAAAAAAAAATACAAGTACACAAAATTTTGCTACTGAGGTACAAGTTTTCACAAGATTGGGAAGTAAAAGGATGACACATCTGGACATAGTGGCAGAGGGTTTTCTAATAATAAGAAGAGAACAAAGTATGGCAACCATTATAAGCTATGGAATCAGCAACCATTATAAGCTAAGGAATCAGCATAATTTGTGAAACAAATAGTTCACTTTGACACTTGCAATATAGAAACCATGGGTGTCAATGATACCGGATGCAAATGCATCAATTGAAGAATCACAGCCTACACTGCTATAGTTTTGTCATTCAATAAACTACTGTTTGAGACCATTACATCGTCACTAATAGGAGAATATAACACTTGAAAATTGTAGCAGAAATAAAAACTCAGATGGTGTGTTTACCAAATAATATGTATGCACTACCTTCATATGGACTCAGAAAGTCTAATAAGAATGAAGTCTCCTTTTTAGTTACAGAATGCCCAAATTATGCACATAATAGATAAAATTATATTATCTGTTAACTATGTGATTTATCTAACTATCACACATTTGCACAGTGAAAATTCTGAAGTAAGCAAAATTTCACTTGTCCTTAATAATTATATGCGCTAAACCTTATTACATATAACATGAATGCTTAACCCATACTTTCTTAAAAAACGTTTACACTTAACACTAACAGTCATTGTGAGGAGTTGTGATCCATGGACCTTTCATAGTCATGTATGTATACACTATGATTAAAGTAAAAAATAGATTTCAAATGCAGCATATTTCCAGACAGTTACAACCATATTAATTGGAATAAAGAACGCCATGGTGCATTGTTAACTCCAAAAGCATGGAAGCAGAAATGACTTGAGTTGTGACATCATTTCATGTTCACTATTATATTTTGGTACAAGGAATTTTCTAATAAGGTGTTCATATGCAAGGATAGCCTAAAAGAACCAAAAAGAATACCTGTTCACAATGACAACATTGTAGAAAAATTAAAATGCTAAACCAGTACCAGTTAACATTGACAATGTTGTAGTCTTTCCAGCTCCATTTGTTCCTAGAAAGCCAAAGCATTCTCCTTCTTCAACACCAAAAGTCAATGAACGAACAGCAACCTTTGCGGCTTGTTTTCCTACCGCGGGATAGACCTGTTAATTCAGAGGAATTAGTGCAGCGTGTTATCTTGCTGTACTCTTAAAATATGGCTTTTATTCTCATCAAAATGCAATCTACACAAGAAGGGTGTGTAGAAATGGAGACTAAGAAGCATTGGTTGAAGTCTCCAAGGAAACTAAAATTTTCTAGTACACGAAAAAAGGAGCAAAGCTTTGTTGACTACCTTCCGTAGATTATATAAGTAGATGATATTGTTATCAGCATCGCCGTTGACTATCCTATGCCTTTCTGCTACAACATCTACATCTTCATGAGAAATCAATGAATCATCACAAGATGATCCCAGTAGAGGCTGACTATAACTTTGAGATGACTCATGCCCGATCAGAAAGAGATGGTACCACCACTCTTTGATTACAGATAAGTTTAGAGAATGGTTAGGTATGTGTTCTATTCCAATTGCCAGTAGGAAGTAAATGATGCTCTGTTTGGAAAATATAGAAAATTCATTAGAGTTAGTACGTTATGTAACAAGATAAAAAGACACTGGTAAGCTTTCAATTAGTAAAGTCTGGACTTGTTCCTAAATTACATCAATTACTATAAGCAACCACCACGACGAGCCCTGTAGCTTGATTCTTGAGCTATGTTCTGTCCACTGGCCACATGATAATTGAGTGGGTAATATTGTGAATCAAATTGCTGTCAGTTAACAAGCTACAATTGAAAGACCCTCTGGTGCAACAAAAACTATATGCTAACTGAAATAAAATGGACTTCTCTGTTTCTCTTCTTCATGCACTTTGAAGTACGGATGATCATATCAAGTTAAGCCTGAAGAAAATTACTAAGACCATCTCTTTTGTCCGACAAAATAAACATGATAGGATATGTCAACTAGTCATTTCTAAAGACCTAGGATATGAGAAATTAGGGGTATGGCAATAAGTAAATAATAACATTTTTTTTATTATCTAAAATCTGATAAAACAATAAACATAATATTTAAAAGTACAGAATTATTTTTTATATCTAGAAGTATAAATTGTATCTTACGCTGGAGAGGAGGGGAAGGATCTAGTTCAATAATAGAGAGGAAAAGCTAATACCTTTAGAGAAAAAAATGCGATAAAAATGCATTCTTAATTCATAACTTTCAAGCAAATCTCAGCTTCTGGGATACATAAGGATGTGTAGGGATGGCAACGGGGCGGGTCGGGGCCAAGGACCATACCCCCCATCCCCAAGTAGTGTTCGAATCCCCGTCTCCGTCCCCGTCCTCGTTCCCGTCCCCGGTCGGGTTTAATTTTTTATCCCCATTCCCGTCCCCATTTAACAATGCACGCCCCGTCCCGTATCCGTCCCGTTAACACTTTTGGGGGCAAATTTTTTCGTCCACATCTGTTGTCCCGTTAATAGTTTTTCTTGTATAGTATAAACTTAAAAAAATTCATTACAAAAATAAATTACAAGACATGTTAATAAAACATGAATTTAATAATAAAAAATACTACTAAATGATCATTAACTCATAAATGAGTTGCACATATGTGTATCAGTAATCGGGGTCGGAGATTTACCGGGACGGAGAGTACTAAACCCATAATGGCCCCGAATACGACGGGAATTTTTTTTTAATCCCCATCTCCATTTGTAAATCCCCAAACCCGTCCCCATCAGAGAAAAAAAGTCAGGTCCCGGTCGGATTCGGGGGAAATTGCCATCCCTAAGAATGTGTGCTCAACAGCTATCCTTGAAGTATTGGGGTGTCCGAGAATCCAATACGAGCATAACACCTCTAATTTTTAGTATGTGTCCAACATAGTCAAACATCTTTCTGAGGCCATCTAAAAAATGACTACCATTTAAAACTAGCTCCTTTAGTTTATTCAGATCTCTACCCATTAAAACCTATCAAAACCAATCCAAGATCATTGCAATAACTAGGGGATTACTTCGTCTTCATTTTGCAGTGACCTGATCAGTTTTCCAACACAACAATCAACTGGTGGAACTCTGTTTAATGTTGTCAAAGACAGAAGCCAACACCTAGCCAAGTAGAAATCACTAGTGGCTGCTGCTTTTAAAAATCAACTTAAAATTTTGCAAAAAAGGAACAAAAACAATGAGACATGTTTAAGATTTTAAGAGAAAAACAAAAGCAACCACTTAGTATATAAGATTCCAAATCTTAAGATAGAGACATAGAGTTTCCTTGCATGCAAGAAAAAAAAAAATGGTTCCTTTCACAAGTCTCTTTAACATTAGTCTTCTCATAGTTATGTGTGTGTGTGCGCGCCATCTAGAGCCCCTTAGATGTCGCACCATCTAGAGCCCCTTAGATGTCAACCTTGTTCTTGAAGAACCGTCACACAGTGGGTCAGTTTGAGTACTTGGAGATTATTTCCTTATGTTTGATCTTATGGGGCTTTCTTTAAAACACAATAGATTTTAATATATGCTCCTTCCAAGTCCGCAGGGTTGGCTTGCCAACTTTACAATCAATGGAGAAAGAAACTGGCACAAATATTTAATATTTTATTTAGAATGCCAATATATAGAGGGTTGGATCAGAATGTCATACACAATAGAAGTTAGTGGCTTTGTGCTATTCATTACCGAAAATAATTACAGTAACATAAACAACTTTTAGAAGTAAATATCATATTTATATAGCTGAGAGTAGGTATTTACAAAAACGTCGTTCTACAAGGTCATGCATACCTTAATCGTCATTGTCCTTTAATTCTCCAAATTTTCAGAGTATGAAAGAATTATAAAAATGTGCAACATGCCAAGCTTAAATGCAATTATGAAAGATACCTCAAAAGCTAAATAACAAATAGAGGCACCCGTCACATTCCAATCAAGAATTTCAATTGAATCACTTCCCGATCCTAGCTTCATTCCTTGTCGTCGGAGTGCAAGAGATGCAAGCCCATCTGCGAAGCAAAATGCTGGAGATAACCTAAAGAAGTTCTGGTAGAATACACCACGTGTCAAGTAAAATCTGATAACTTATAAATAGCAATTAGTTAGAAGAGAAGAAAGTAAGTAGATATCTAACATAAGTATGCAGAGACTACAGAAAAATTAGCATATGTTGTCTTATGTAGATGTTTGCAATTAACCAATACTAAGAACTGAGCATCACTTTTGCTGGTTCTAATGAAACTTAATCTAACAAAAAACCAAATTTATCAAGTTAACAACAGTTCAATGTTATCTTCTTGACTTTCAGTTTTTTAACTTACAGATATCGATACAATCATATTGAGAATATTCCCTCTCCCTTGAATTCCATTTTCAACAATTCACAGATTAATTCTAAGTATGTATTGCTTCTTCATAGGACTTCTTGAACAGCTCAATATACAATGAAGAAAAAAGTAGCACAACATAAAAGTTCAAGTAATGGTATAAACAAAACAAGATTCAGCTAAATGAAAGATAACACACTCACAATTGATAATTATATCAACTAATTGAAAGATGCTGTACTAAGGTGGAAAATGACACAGATCTTCAAAAGGATTGGTATGATAGGAAGGCAAATGTAAAAATCTGTTGCCATTTCTTTTATCGAGTTGGCTTAAAAGTTTGTAGACTTACTAAATTTTGCTAGCTATTTAGTAGGTTTCTTCTCTTTTTACTTACCTCAAGGCCTCTGATGCATTGCTCTCCTCTGTCAAGCTGCATGCAAAGGCCAGCCAAGCCAAGTTATCATGATTAGTCCAAGTATTATCACAGTACAAACTATTAGGTTCATCTTTCCTGTGACATGTCCCAGAAGCTGGATGCCAAGGCCAGCCAACTTATGTCATTAACCTAGAAACTGGTTACATTATAATAAACTATTGTAGATATTAGGATAACCAAAAAATTTGCACATTGCACATGCATTACCACTATAAACTACTAAGTTCATCTTTCTCGTGTCATTTCCCAGAGTCAGCCAACTCGAGCCCTTAACCCAGAAACTGGTTACACTTAAATCATGTTGCCTAGGATATTAGGATAACAACAATGTTTCCACCACCCAAATTCCACAGGCCCATATACACTTTATTCCCAACAACACTAGCCAACTGATAGATTATAATTGGCGTACACTATTTATTTCCCAACAACATCAGAAACCTCCACGGATTGTTCCAGTACCTGCAGTACCACGACATCATACAGCTACAATGAGATATATCATCTTTGTGCAACTAAGCAGATTACCCAGTCCTGGACTAATCATGATACCCTCTAATGCTTCTTGACAGACTACTGCATACAAGTAACTTCTCACAACAAGTAATTCTTTCAAAAACAAACTCGATAGCCTTCCAAACTCCACATTATTACACAAACCCACAAATGCAACATGAGCTCCAAGGCTCAGCATGCATGCAAACATCCACTTTGGCAATATTTACTCATTGTTCCGCATGTGGTTCTCACACCTCCATACTCTCTTAAAACCATTCTTGAAGAAAGGCTGCAGGGCAAGACCGCCGCCCACCACTACAGTTTTGACCTATTCACAGTGACCTGTGCTACAAAACCAGCAATGTCCTATCAATAAATAGGGATCATGTCCACAACATCTTGAGACAACCAACGTGTTTTATCAAAAGGCCCCATCTAGCTCTTAGGCAGTAATGTTCTAAGATTCTAACAGAGGTATGCAGAAGGTTGCTTACTATACAAACTTTTTGGCCTCATGAACGGATCCTACATTGCTGACCATGGCCATGGCCATAGCCCACGAGATACACTAAGACCTTAAATAGACTACCTTCAGTGGTTGCTCCAATGTAATGTACTATTTGTTGTATAATTGCACTCTTGAATGCGATGCTCACATCCATTCTTGAAATCATTGATTGCACTTACGATATATTCTAGGGAAACACTACCACACTAAAGTATCAACTATCAACCTATTTATACTATAAATGGTACTAGCTCTGTGTTACAACCCAGATATGCCCTTCAAATAAAAATGGATTACATTGAAACACGATGAATGTAACCGACTCCAAAAAAGCAGGCATGTCCTAACACTGATTTTTCTGAAGCTTACGAGCTTTACTAACTCTGTGTGCAATATATCCTACATTGCTAATACATGAGGTTGGCCATTGCCCTTGGTATAGGCAAATACATTTATTTGTCCTACTCCAAAGGCTGCTCTGCTCTAGGCGTCTAACAACTATTCATTACAGTAACACAAGTGACTTATTACAATAAATCTGCAACATGGAGAAACCTCAACTGCTGCTGGTTAGATCAAAATGCAAAATGCATCTGTATACAGCAGATAGCATGCTTCAATAGTTCACACAAGCCGATCCCTAATATACACCACAGGGTTTGCTCAGAAGAAAGCTGTGGTACTTCCTCTGAAGTTGGCAGCAAGTAATGCCTGAATTTATTGCTGCAAGATATAAGCAAAAGCATAATCTCTCAATTGGGTATGACACGCATCTGACACCATGGATGCAGGGTCACCATAGGAACCAATGTGGATGCTCGTCTCTTCCCTTAACATACCAAAGATGTTATTGCCGGGGCACAATTTTTTCAATGGAAAACTGAAATATCGTAACAATTGTATAAACAATCGTTATTACGTAACACTTCACAGAAGGTACGTAAGAGAAATTTCAACTAGTGCTACACTTCACAGAAGGTGCACAGAACGTAACACTTCACAGAAGGTACGTAAGAGAGATTCCACAAGTGCTACCCTTCACAGAAGGTGCACAAACAGAATTTTGATAATATCAATGCTAACACTTCACCGAAGGTGCGTTAATAGAATCCTGATAGAACAACAAAGAAAGTGACAGACGAAAGGTGGATAATCTCCTGCTGGGGTGAATGATCACCGTTGCTCAAAGCTTTATACGTCCCACACGAATAGCTTCCAGGAACCAGCAAGTTCGTCGAGAACTTGGAACACTCTGCTCTTCTGACTCCTCGGATGAACTTGAACTCCTGTGCAAAACGTAACGCTGGTACAATTCCTCTCTTCTCTCTCACAACCTCTAAACTCTTGTAAACTTTCTGTCTACCACTTGTGTATTAGTTCTGTAACCTGTGAGAGAGAAGGAGGAGGCCTTATATAAGCCCCTGCAACAACTGTCCGGTTAGCACAATGTTAGGGACGTGGTAGTAACCACCCCGAACATGGAGCAACCGCTCAGAACATGTAAGGACACGTTCTGCTGGAAGTTGTGATTCAAGTAGCCAGCGTAATTTGCACTTTACGCACACAGCCCCTTTACGCACCCTACGCATACTGCGTACGCTGCGCACACTGCGCACTCTAGCACGTGCGTATGCTGCGCACACTGCGTACTGGGCTGCGTAACTGGGCCAGCGTAACTGGCTCGCGTAACGGGCCGCGTAACGTGGTCGCGCAAGTGGCTCGCGCAACGAGCGCAACTTAAGCACTATGCGCCTAGCGACGATGCTGACGTGCTAAGTGCAAAGTGCGCCAACAAAACGCCACATTACGCCTCATGAGCCCTTGAGCCCGATCCCGAGCCGAGCCGAGTCCGAGTCCGAGTCCGAGTCCGAGTCCGAGTCCTAAGCCCCTACGGGGCTTAGCTCCTATGGAAATAAATTTCCCAAGAGCAAAAAGCATGAATGCTTTAATTGTTGATTTTAGTTTTTCCCATTAGAAAAATAATCCCACATGGCAAACCCATGTGCACCTCCACACCACATGTGCATCTCCAATAATAGCAAAGCTAATATATAGAGATACAAAACATTTGTTTTTTCCGATATGGGACTAAACCTTTCTAAAAAAAACCAAAAAACCCAACAATCCCCCACATATCTCTATATATGGATATAAGTGTTCCCCACAGTAACTGTCCATCATGCATTAGGAGAGATGTCGCTGACGACTTGAATCTTCCCGCATGGGTCAAAAATCAAACTATAATACAAGAATGGACTAAGCCTTGAATTCTGCATCATAGCTGAAATTCTTTCCACTCACATAATGTAGTTACATGTGCTTCTGGCTACACATTAAAGGCCTGTGCCAACATGGTTTCAGTGTATAATTTTGGACGTCTACAAGTTTACCCTCAAGAGACGGCCTGATATCTCTGTCCATACACTATAGGTGAGTTCATAATAAAGAGACATGGCATGAAGCGCTTTGCGCTTCCCTTGCGGTGCTACGCCGCTATGACATGGCTTAAAGCCGAGGCCTTACCCCGTACCGGGAACCTCATCGTAGTGTCATACTACAGTAGCATGAGGCAACCGCCTCTTTGTAGTGCCAAACTACCCAGCATGAAGCCTTAGGCTCCCTTGCGGTGTTACGCCACAACGACATGGCTTGCAAGGCCAGGCTTTATCCCTAACCGGGTACCTCATCGTGGTGTCGTGCCACTGTAACATGAGGAACTCCTCTTTGTAGTGCTGACTACATCCATCTTTATTTTAACGTACAGCATTAGGCTAACTGCCTATTTGCGGTGCTACTACGCCGCTGTGACTTGGCCTGCTAAGCCGAGGCTTTATCCTATTTTTGGGCAGCACCCCACATATAGGAACCTCATTGTGGAGTTACCCCACTGTAGCATGGAGTTTCACTCCTTGTAGTGCTGCTCTACCGTGCTTCCTGTAAAGCACACCAGGCATTTACTCTGCCTGAGAACTCATTAAGGCAATTAAGCCAACCTTCCCACAGGAACCGTTTTCCGCAGAAAACAACAGTAGACAACAGTGGTTGTAGGTCGTAACCTCTCCATGTCCAATAGAACATGTACCCACCGTTCCTGATATTCTTCCAGTTAATGGTCCTCCCTTGAACCAAAAGCTAGATGCCTAGTAGATAAATCTTTGAACTAATAGCATAAAACTTTATGGTAGGATTACAATAACTAATATCAGAATGCCTTCAAGCCCATTTTACAAGCTGTGTCTTCGACCAGCTGGCGCTTGAGGCCCTTGGTGAACGATCCGCCAGGTTCTCCTGACTCCGAACATCAATAACTGCAATTACACCTCTCTTAATAAGATCGTGTAGTGCCCTGTGCTTTAACCGCACAGTTCTCTTCTTTCCGTTGAAAAGATCATTTGATGCCACCGCCGCAGTCGCCTGGTTGTCGCAGTATATCGGTATTGTCGGAATTTGCGCCCAACCACTGGAAGATCATACATGAGCTCCCGAAGCCATTCTGCTTCCTCGGCTGCAGTATCAAGTGCAAAGAACTCAGATTCCATGGATGACCGCGAGAGCATAGTCTGCTTCTTCGATTTCCACGATATAGCAGCTCCACCCATTGTGAAAATATATCCACATGTGGACCTCTCGCTATCCAAATTTGAGCACCAGCTGGCATCACTGAAGCCTTCCACTACCGGCGGACCTCCGCTGTAGTACAGTGCATATGTCTGAGTCTTCTTGAGATATCTCATAACCCGTTTCACAGCTTTCCAGTGTTCGGCACCTGGGTTGCTCGTGAAACGACTCAGCATTCCCACTGCGAAAGCTATGACAGGCCTTGTGGCAGTAGTAGCATACATCAAACTTCCGATTACGCTTGCATACTCTAGCTGTCTGACGCTTTCCCCTGAATTAGGCTTCAGCTTTAGATCACACCTGTACGGCGTATCGATCCCTGGAAGATGATCTTGATCCCTAAGATCACATCAGCTTCCCCAAGTCCTTCATACTGAACTTGCTTGAGATGAATTTCTTTGTCTCCGTGACACAGCTAATATCCGTACCTAAGATAAGCATGTCGTCCACGTACAGACAAACGATCACACCTCTTCCATCAGCGAACTTCGTGTAAACACACTTATCCGTATCACTGACCATGTAGCCATTTGACCTTATAACTGTCAAATTTCTCATGCCACATCTTGGGAGCCTGTTTAAGACCGTACAAGGATTTCACCAACTTGCAGACTTTGTCTTCAAGACCCCTGATGACAAATCCCTCTGGCTGTTGCATGTAAATCTCTTCGGTCAGCTCGCCATTTAGGAAAGCCGTATTCACATCCATCTGATGTATCACCATCTTATGTATTGCTGCGAGAGCAATCAACATTCTGATGGTGGTCATCCGGGCTACTGGAGCATACGTGTCAAAATAGTCAATTCTCTGCTTCTGAGAAAATCCCTTGGCTACCAACCTAGCCTTGAACTTGTCATAGTTCCGTCTGCTTTCATCTTCTTCTTGAAGATCTATTTGCATCCGATGGATTTTGCTCCTTCAGGAAGATCAACCAACACCCAAGTGTTATTTGAGGTGATGGAATCAATTTCATTGTCAATCGCCTCCTTCCAGAAAACCGCGTCTCTGGTCTTCATCGCCTCATCATAGGTAAGCGGATCTGCTTCCACATGATAGGTGACAAAGTCACTTCCGAAGTCCTTCGGCCTCCTCACACGCTTAGCTGACGGCTCAGCTAGTTCTGGTTCAACCGTTGTTTCAACATCTTCTTGGACCACATCTCCATTGAAGACTTCAGTTTGCTGCGCACCCTCATTATTCTCCGGTACATCCGCAAGAACAATATTCTTGTGCCTAGCAAATTTGTCTTCAAAATATTCTGCGTCGCGAGATTCAATGATATGATTTGACTCAATATCAAGAAATCTCCGAGCATCACTCTTCTCCATACCCCAAGAAGATTGTCTTTGTAGTCCTTGTCCCAAGCTTCTGAATCTTCAGATCTGGAAGCTTGACATATGCCAGACACCCCCACACTCGAATGACATTCAAGTTAGGTCTGACCTTGAACCAGAGTTCATGAGGAGTAACGTCTGAAGTTGCATGAGGCACTCTATTTAGAATAAAAGTGGCCGTCAATGCAGCTTCACCCCAGTAGCACTTAGGAAGGCCAGCAGTCAACAACATTGAGTTAATCATTTCTGTTAACGTTCTGTTCTTCCTCTCTGCTACTCCGTCCGTTTGATTGAGGAGAGTACGGAGCCGTAGTCTCATTAACAATTCCATATTCTTTGCAGAACGATGCAAATTCATGAGACCTGTATTCTCCACCTCAATCACTTCTTATTCTTTTGAGTTGTTGTCCAGTCTGCCGCTCAGCTTCGGCTCTGAACTCCTTGAACTTCTCGAATGCTTCGCCTTTAGCCTTCAGCAAATAGACGAACGCATACTTTGAGAAGTCATCGATGAAGGTTATAAAATACTTCATCCCGGCCTTTGTAGAGAACTGTTTGAAGTCACAGATATCTGAGTGTACTAACTCCAGAAGATCTGTACTTCGATTAACCCGAGGAAAGGGTTTCCTTGTGATCTTAGTTTGAGCACAAACTTCACATTTCTCTACCTTACCCCCACACTTGGAGATAAGCCCTAGACTAGACATTCTGTTAATTCGTTTAGAATGAACATGTCCTAGCCTATTATGCCACAACTCATAAGTATAAGCAGAATGAGTGATTGTATTAACAACATTGAACTGATTTACAAGCTGAATCTTGAACATTCCTTCGGTATAAAAGCTTTCCCGAAATATGTTCCCTTGATAGACATCACCATCTAGCCAGCATTGATGTCCATCCTGAGGCCTGCGTTGCAGAGTAGGCCTCCTGAGATCAGGTTCTTGGCGATAGCAGGTACGTGCTTCACGCCTTGAAGCGTCAGAGACTTCCCCGAAGTCAGCTTCAACACCACCGTCCCGATCCCGAGCACTTCAGCTTGTGCCTGGTTCGCCACCATAACCACATCAGATGTAGGGGTGTAGGTGGTGAACCACTCCTTACTGGAGCAAACATGGCAGGTGGCTCCAGTGTCTACCCACCAGTCAGCATCAGTTCCTACCGCATCAACCTGCACAATCATAGCAACAACATCAGTGATCATAGATACCTTACTAGGTTCTACTTGCTCCGATTGCTTGGTTTTTGCTTTGCACTCATTCTTAAAGTGGCCTTTCTTGCCACACTTGAAGCAAGACATTTGAGACTTTGGCTTCTTCTTGATAGAAGTTCCCTTGGCTTTTAGATTGTCAGGGTCCTTCTTCTTGCTGTGGGAAGCCGCCTGCTTTCCCCTTGGTTCCTTGGTATGAACCATATTGGCGTTAGCCAATTGCTTGGACAGTGCGTCCACCTTCAGTTGAGCCCGCATCTGGTCCTCAACATAGATTTCCTGCAGGAGATCTTCAAGGGTGATCTCCAGCTTCTTCCTATGCATGTTTGCACAGAATTTGCTCCACCCAGCGGGGAGCTTTGAGACAATCCCTCCAACAACAAACTTGTCGGGGAGGGGCATTGCCTCGTCTTCCAACTTCTGTCGCAGTTTCAGGAACTCCTTCACCTGCGGCAGCATAGACTTCTCGTCCTCAAAGAACCACTTGTGATATTTTTCAACCACAATATTTTACTGCGGTTCTTGTCTTCTTCGTAGAGTTTTTCTAGAGACTCCCATATGTCTCTAGCAATATTCTTTTTAGAATAGGATTCTGCAAAGGAATCTTCCATAGCATTCAGGATTAGCAGCCTGCAAATACTATTTTCCCTTCTCCATTTTGCTTGCAGTTTAGTAGCCGCGGTAATCGCGGCAGCAGACCCAACATCTGGAACAGTAGGTTCTTCCTCCAAAAGCACGTGATCTACGTCTTTGAGTTGAAGGGTTAGATATACCTTCCTCTTCCAGACTTGGTAATGTTCTCCATCAAACTTTTCTAACTTGCAAAAGTCAGAATTGAAGAGAGAAACATTAACGTTTTCCATCGTAGCAATAAAGCTTTGAGATTGTTATTGCCGGGGCACAATTTTTTCAATGGAAAACTGAAATATCGTAACAATTGTATAAACAATCGTTATTACGTAACACTTCACAGAAGGTACGTAAGAGAAATTTCAACTAGTGCTACACTTCACAGAACGTGCACAGAACGTAACACTTCACAGAAGGTACGTAAGAGATTCCACAAGTGCTACCCTTCACAGAAGGTGCACAAACAGAATTTTGACAATATCAACGCTAACACTTCACCGAAGGTGCGTTAATAGAATCCTGATAGAACAACAAAGAAAGTGACAGGCGAAAGGTGGATAATCTCCTGCTGGGGTGAATGATCACCGTTGCTCAAAGCTTTATTCGCCCCACACGAATAGCTTCCAGGAACCAGCAAGTTCGTCGGAGAACTTGGAACACTCTGCTCTTCTGACTCCTCGGATGAACTTGAACTCCTGTGCAAAACGTAACGCTGGTACAATTCCTCTCTTCTCTCTCACAACCTCTAAACTCTTGTAAACTTTCTGTCTACCACTTGTGTATTAGTTCTGTAACCTGTGAGAGAGGAGCAGGCCTTATATAAGCCCCTGCAACAACTGCCCGGTTAGCACAATGTTAGGGACGTGGTAGTAACCACCCCGAACATGGAGCAACCGCTCAGAATGTAAGGACATGTTCTGCTGGAAGTTGTGTCATTCAAGCCAGCGTAATTTGCACTTTACGCACACAGCCCCTTTACACACCCCTACGCATACTACGCACTCTACGCACACTGCGTACGCTGCACACACTGCGCACTCTACGCACGCTGCGTATGCTGCGCACACTGCGCGTACTGGGCTGCGTAACTGGGCCAGCGTAACTGGGCTCGCGTAACGGGCCGCGTAACGTGGTCGCGCAAGTGGCTCGCGCAACGAGCGCAACTTAAGCGCACTATGCGCCTAGCGACGATGCTGACGTGCTAAGTGCAAAGTGCGCCAACAAACGCCACATTACGCCTCATGATCCCTTGAGCCCGAGTCCGAGCCCGAGCCCGATCCCGAGTCCGAGTCCGAGTCCGAGTCCGAGTCCGTCCGAGTCGCTAAGCCCCTACGGGGCTTAGCTCCTATGGAAATAAATTTCCCAAGAGCAAAAAGCATGAATGCTTTAATTGTTGATTTTAGCCTTTTTCCCATTAGAAAAATAATCCCACATGGCAAACCCATGTGCACCTCCACACCACATGTGCATCTCCAATAATAGCAAAGCTAATATAGAGATACAAACCATTTGTTTTTTCCGATGTGGGACTAAACCTTTCTAAAGAAAAAACCAAAAAACCCAACAAAAGAAGCATTAGGAACTTTTCCACAACGGATATGTGCCATGCCAAACACAGGTCATGATACTCCTTTAGTAGCTGGATTGGTTCTTGAATCGATATCTAAACCAAATAAACATGAAGCACATTTTGATGATTGTAGATCGTATCTTCATCTGACTTATTTGCAAGGGTTTTACATTTCTTTTGATGACATATCTCCTTGCACCTTAGCATGTTTTCTATCGCTTTGCAATTTGGAGTTTTATAGTTTGATGCTTATAAATGCCTATTAAGGCAGTCTTTCACTGAGTGTGTGGAAACTCATCCCTCGTCTTTATAGATTGGCACGTGATTCAATTTCGCGGTAGCTGGTAAACAAGAACTCAACAATGACTCGAGACCCCTCTTAGCTGAATTTCTCTTGTACTTTGAAATTAATAGTTTTTCATTTATTAGAAGTAGAAGTTATAAGGGGACTTAGTATGTTTAACTAGGTGAAGGGAGTTAATGGATTAATCAAGTTTATCATCCAAGGAACTGATTTCAAGACTTATTATTCACGTTATAAATTATGGTAAAATTTTCAATAATGGAGTTCATTATGCTTATTTCACATAAATTGATTGTACCAAATTTTATTCAATTAGTCATATCAACATAATCCTTTGACGAGGATTAGGGGCTGTGACACCAGCATATACTAGATGCCGAAATGGAAGTATTCACGAGAGTGAAACAAACAATAAACTTCCCCTGCATCAGTGCATTTCTTGGATCATGGAGGAGATTTTATTTGGGCAAATTTGACAAAATGCATCATGACATTATTTTCTTGATCCAATTTTATGAAATGCAGGGTATCTGCCACTCGTGTGGAAAGTTGGTATCATACCTTGTAAAATGTGTTCATTATTTGGAAGATATTATCTAACAATTCTAAATACTTACAATAGCTTTGCTGATGTTCCTATTCCTGTACCGAAGTTTAGCTTGTTTAGTAACTTCAGTTCAGATAGAACATTAAAAATACAACAAAAGGACAGACTTAAAAATGACAAGTACGCAAGATCAAATGTAAACAATCTAGGCTAGATAACCCACACAATCATTTGAAACCTACTGTACAGGAGTCGAGATATATGAAAAAAATAAAAAATCTTGCTCAGTATTTGTATGCAAGCAACTCAGACATACTATTTACAATTGAAAACGAACCTTTAGTAAAGTATTTGCACTTTTTGTTGCCTCAATAAGCCCCATAAGAAAAGAAACAACCATAAGGATGAGCCCGGTAAAAAAGTGCAGCAGCAAAATTACATTCTACAATTAGGCAAACAGAAGCCATAAGAAAAAGGCATTTATTAGAGAAGGGTGAAGTCTCATGTAATGTTAGAATGATATACCTGTGCAATTGAATGGTCAGAAAAGAAAAGGTGAGGCAATATGTTGATGCAGCAACTGCTAATCCGTATTCCAAGAATATGATGATTGTTGGCACCAGGCAACCGCTTCCATAAATTGGTTTAGATCTATAGATGAAGATGACCTCATAAGTTTTCAAATACGTCTACTGAAAGTAAATAAGGCCTTAAAGTACACACGGAGGACCAAAGCCCATGCTAACTCGAAATAAACCCAAACCACATCACTCATATTAAAAAAATTCATAAAGGTTATTGAAAAGGAGAGGAGTTATCAGAAACACAAGAATAGTAATCAAGCTTGAATACTCACCAAAGATAAAAAACAGTAGCAATGCAAGTGATGTAGGGAACAAGAAGCTGATGAAATCCCACAAATAAGTTGATATCCAATATGATAATCCAGAAACCTGATATGTCAACATTAATTAACTACGGGAAGGGACAAAAAGAGTCAGATTTAACATAAAGTACTTTTCAGAATTTAATACCCCACTTATCAGCTGTTGGTGTTTTGCCTTAACTTCACGTTCCTGCAATATACAGGTAAAAGGTTTTGTCAACCTAAGACAACACAGACCAACAGATCAAGTAATTGCTAGAAGGAATATGCAGTTGACAGGAGAACAGTCCAAGACTGTAACATTCTTACAAAAAATGAACTTTAGTATATCATTATGTAAATACTAAATAGATTATGTCCTGTAATAATTGTGACATGACCATAGTTTCATTTCACCATCTTCATTGCTTCACATTCATCGTATTTGAACTGAGCATGGACCGTTAACATATGATTTGATGTTGTCTTGAATCATGGAGCTCAATCATATGCAACCACTTTCTAAAGCATGTTACATATTATTGTGCGTAATCTCCGGTATATTCCTCCAATTAGAATTTATGGAAAGTCGTAGAAGCTATGTTACACGGACACTGATTCAATACAACACGTTTGAGACACGGTGATTCGGATTTGGCACCTATTTTGGTGTGTCCTAGTGTATTTCGGAGTGTATGTGGTATCCGGTATGTGTCCGACACGAATACGTCATGAATTTTGGAGTGTCCGTGAGGATGGACAGACAGCTAAAACTTTAAGGTTTTTTGGTTTCTATTGTGTAGGACACTTCTTGCAGCCACCTGTGTCTTATACGACACGTGTCCATTTACGTCGAAACACATTCAAGCTTGTTCACTTATGGTTTTGAAAATATTTAATTGACGAAGAGAATAATGACTATTTTAGCATATAGCATAGGTTTTAAAATTTATTTTGCCCATTTACGTACTTACAAAGTTATCCAATAGGGTAAATTGCACTTAAATACCCTAAACTAACAAACTTTGGCACTTTAGTATCATGAACTTTTTTGAGCAAGTTAATACCCTGAACTTTCTAATTTGGCAAGCTAGTCCCTTTGTTGACCTGCGGCCCTGCTGTCAGATTTAACACTCATGGGCAAATCACATGACCATTTATGACTTTTTAACCACTGAAAGATTTACATATTACTTCAACAAAATAAATCAATAGAAAATATTTTTTTTCTTAAGTAAACAAATATTCTCCTTCACACCCTAACCATCCCAACACCAGACCAGCCACTGTCTGCCCCCTCTATGGTCACCGCTGACCCCTCTCCCTTGAACGTCGTCGGAAAGTCGGAAACCCTCCTCATTGCATTAAAGTGCTAGTCACTTTGATGCAGCCAAGGAGGAGCGAGGTTCCCGATGGCATACAGGGAGGAGGGTTGGCGGCAGCATGGAATGGGAGTCGGGCAGCGGACAGTGCTGGTGGTAGTGATTGGATGGGTTTGGCACTATTATAGTTGAGGATGATTTAGAATTGATGGAATTATAATTAACTAATAAGATTAAATATTTTCTAATTAAAATCTAAAAATTAATCAATTTATTGTGATTTGGGTTAGGGTTAGGACATTGTGGTCCTTTTGTGGCTCCGATTACATGTAAATGCAAAAAAGTAATAGATGAGGGTATTGAGGAAAAACTTGTTCAGGTATGAAATTGCTAAAAATACGGGAAATTAAAGTGCCAAAATGGAATAGTTGGAGAGTATTTAAGTACAATTTAGCCTATTCAATATACAAACACTACTATTGTCAGTCACATATGAATATTCATGTTAAATGTTGTTTTTTGTTATCTTACAATTATAAAGATACACATGTATAGTTGTGTCCTAGTGTTCAGATTTCATTGTATTGTGTCAGACATCTAGCATTCATGTCCAGTACTAATAGGTTTATATGCTTGGCAAAAAGTTAAAACACTATTTCTCATTCTTGGAACTACATTATTGTTAAATAGATTATTATCTTTAGTGTTTTTCCAAACATAAATTTTTCAAAAGGCAAATGGTGGGTGGGAGATGGCACGAACCCTACAACACACAAAATATGGTACATCATCCTACAAGCGGGAGCAACTGTAAGGGAATGACCCATGCCTTGGAGTTGAGCCGGAGATTTAGCGGTCAATCTTGTGACCATTTGCAAAGGCACCCGTTGGATGCGTCCAATTATGACGCTTGACTAGTGTGACTTCTTCGACATTAGCGTTTGCTTTCAGCCTCCAAACAGGAGTTGGTGTTGTTTCTTAGTAACTTGCTGTCTAGGGCTGGAGGAAGGGAAGGGAAGGGGGGTCAGGGTAATGTCGAAGGAACTCCTTCTTCCTCAAGGGTAGGAAGTCCTTCTACTTGTTCTTGAACTGAAGGAAATGCTTCTACAGCTGAATGTTCGGCAGAGCCAATAGCTGCCGTCCTGTTTTGAAACTTTAGTGTCTTCATGGTCTACATCGTCTTCACCTCTCTCTTCCTCGTTGTCATCTTTCAAACCGAGAGAGGCTAGGAGCACCGGATGAGACAGTTTGACGAGAGGTAGTTGCATTGGTGTGAACTTTTGCAGGCAATGCTCCTAGTTTTTCTTCTCTTCTTTCTCCTTCTTGTTCTTGCACTTCTTCTTCTTCCTCTGAGGTGTGCAAACTGAAAGCTTTGATGGCTTACAAGTAGATGTGGTGGGAGAATTTAAAATATTTGATTGGAT
>JANAVB010042020.1:8381585-8456113 GCA_029216955.1 Iris pallida | reverse complement strand
TAGGATTTCACTATATTACTTTAGACCAGCGTTGAACATTGGGTATAAAGCTTTCCTTTTAACTTGAGAGACTAGTTACTTGGAGTTTTTATTTGTTTCTAGATATGTACAGTGATGTGGGAATAGTTTGATATTTTTTATAGTGGATATTGTTATGTTAGATAGTGGATATTGTTATGTTGTTGGTGAACTGACTAAGGCTGACTAGTTTGAGGCTGCCTTCAGGCATTAGTGTTGGTCATGACTGACTTTAGGTCGTTACAAAGTTGATTGTGAAACCCCAAGTTTAGTCCCACAACCGATATAAGACAAGGAGTTTGATTGGTTCATGTCTCTTATGTATAATCCGACTATCCGTGTTAACCATTTTTTGACAAATTGGTCCAAGTGATGTGCACATGTGGACCATGCACGGGTCATGTCCTAGAAGGCCCGTGGGCTTGGACGTGACTAATGGTATCAAAGCTACCTAATGGATAGTGTTCCACTGGACGTGAGATTTGGCCATTCCATCGGCTACAACAAGGACTACACATCTCCAAGCAAGGGCGATTGTAAAACCCCAAGTTCAGTCCCACATCTGTTTTCTTAGTTAAGCACTTCAATGAGTCAACCATATGATGTCGAAATGGCATCAGGAATTGCAAGATGCAGGCAGTACAGTACATACAAATAAAAAATAACAGTTTCAAATTAAATGGTAATAAAATCCCAATGAAGAATCACCTTAACGATAGCGACAGCAAATGATGCAGGAATAAAAGAGAAAGCAATGCTAACAATGACTGAAGCAGAGAACGCATCCAAATCCTACAAGAAGTTCAAAACAAGTAAACTGGGTTCAGATAATGAAAATGACAACTATAGGTTTATTAAATGAATGGACCACTAACATAGCAAGGGTAAGTCAAATGAAAATCAAAGAAAATTGCAAGCATGCATAAGATGAGATAGAACTGAAACAAACTATAGAACACTGATGACTGCAATAATGCATGGCAAACTATAGAACACTGATGACTGCAATAATGCATGGCAAACTATAGATCACTGATAACATTATATGGCAAGCTATATTTTCGGTTCTCGAGAGAACAAGAGGAACAAAATGGTCTAGTGACTTGATCTACTTCTATGGCCTTCCCAATAAATTACTACAAATGAATTGAAGATTGAAATAAACCCCAATCACAAACTCATTGTAAAACATACTTAGATTTAGATTTCTACAGTACTGGACAAGAGTCAAAGAGGATGTCAGATTGCAATCTTTTCGAATCAACTGCTTGTTCATGGTAAATATATCAGAAAACTAACATATGTCACAGTTTTTCAACCTTTTGTTTTTGGTACTAAATGGTAGGAGAAGTCACTTCTCGCTAACGAAAAGTATACTTTGATGGAGTTTGATAAAAGACTTGAATCATTTGGAGTATAGCTTGCTGCAAGATCACTTCTGGTGTATATTTTCAAAATTTTGCTAAGAATCAATCAAATAATCGAACAAGGTCAAGAAGGACCTGCTATTTATCCTATTACCCTAACTGCCAAGGGTATACTATTCTAAGGTCTTTAGGTACGAAGAAAATTTTCCATTAAAAAAGAATTATCCAAATTAGATTCAACCTTATTGAGATTGGTATTTCAATAGGTTATTAAATCATTTGGACATGTTATACAAATTACCTAAGCTAATCAGAGGGGCCAGTTTACAGCAACAAAGGGCCAACAACGAAAACAGGTCAGATACATGTGATGTGCATAAATATCAAACTTCACTAACCATTCATTTCAGTTTCTTGAGAAACATTGTATATAAAATTTATCCTGCATCAGCGCACTTGCACCTCATTAAGGCAAACTAATTAATAAAGATTAATAAGGACAAAGGAGATAATCACTGACCTCCATAACAAAAATATATAAGGAAGAAAGTGAGTAAAACATGGAACAGTAATATTTTGAAATGTACAAGACGAAGTGGTATGTTTAAATATATACAACTGGTGCTAATGTAATGATAAGGTTGTTTCTCAAAGTTCATATTCAAAAGAAAAGGGAGAGAATAACTTAAAATGGAGTTCCGTAACTTACTATGATAGTGATTGAATATAATATTAGGAAAAAAAGGGACAAAACCGACATGAAATTACTTCAAGACTTGTCAAGAGATTACATAATACGCATGACTGGCGTAACTATTCTTGTGTATCTATACTTTTACTAGTACTACAAAAATTGTATTGACCTTGTTAATTATTGTATAAGTAACTTCTGACAGAACTTTCTTTTGAGTAGAATATCTGCGAACGGATCAAAATAAACTGTAAGATTAATGTGTGCTGTTTCAAGGGCTTTGGAACATGATATCTGTAAGAAGCAGAAGTAAATATAAAAGAAGCATTAAAGTTTAGCATTTGTAACATACATGACGCTGTGACCGCTGTGACATTGTCAACGGCAATGGGTGATTACGAGTTTGAATCGTCAAATTATCATTTCCAGTAGCGAGTCTCAATATTGCTGCATTCATCAAATTGATATAGGTTGGGGCTGCATGCTGACATGAACTGTTGTGAAGTACAGTAAATCCTAAACTTCCATTATCATTCTGATCATCCATTACAACAGCACCATATCTTCCAAACAAACATAAAAAAGTTAAATAAGATTGAGCTTACAAACGGAAGATTATATAAAATAAAAGGAAAATTAAATATTAGCAACTGCTTGAGTTTCTTATATTACAGTATAAAGTGTAATTACCACCACATTTAACCAAATAGCATTAATCTCTGTATTAGTACCATTTAAGAGTTGTTAGAATAATATCAGATACGCCAACATTTTCATAAAATGTAGCTCTCAAAAATGCAGTACGTAACCATCAAAAGCAGACAGACAGACCTAATCGAACAGGATGCATTGCCAATATGTGAGGAAGAGAAAGAACGATTGATTAGGTAAGTTATAAGGCTGGAAGAGTTAATTGTTACGCATTGTGAAGCTGTTCTTATATGATTGATAGAATGGAATCAGCTGGAGCATAAGAAAGCTCCATAAAGGATTTGACATAGTGCTTATGACCGGTGATTGACTTGACATCAAGCCTCTGTTTTGGTCCCAAATTCCTAGTCAAGGTAAATATGAGCATGAGAGTGTCACGCCAAAAAGCCTAGGCATCCAGTAGGCAGATACGTAAACCTACCTTTTGGCTAGGAGGTTTATGATCATGCAACCATGGACCACCTTCCAGGTCCCGAGTGCCCCTAGACTTTATAAAGAGTCCAGAAAAGAGGTAAGATGATATGATTTGCTATTGCATTCAGCTCATGACACGGTAAGACAGAGAGGGAGAGAGAGGGATATATATATATATATATATATATATATATATATATATTATTTTTTTTATTTTTTTGGGAAGCCTTGCCCGCCCCTCGCCCGTATATATATATAATTTTATTAATAGTTAAAAGTAATTACAGAAACCCGTATACAATCATCTCAAACTATTGATATCAAATTCTATAGTATGTATAATGTCTCCAGGCGATGTGCTAAGGCCCTCGAAAACGAGATGATTGCTTTCCCTTTCCCTCCATATGTGCCAAGTTGTCGCTGCCAACTGCATACGAGCATCTGCAAACCACTGGGCTCCACGTGAGCGATGGCAAGAAATGAAGTTATATATATATATATATATATATATATGGAGAGCTATAAAAATGGCGGCTGCGGGAGAACCCGGAAACCCTAGCTCTGCTAGGGCATCGCCAAATCGTGGTGTGGAGGCGGCCAACCGCCCCCCGGACCGGGGGAAAGGCAAGGGGGTGGCGGTGGCGGTCGGTGGCGACCGGCGGGAGGTGGTCGGCGGCGGCCGGCCGCCGGAGACGTGCGCAGCAGCTGCTGCTCGCCCGCGCGCGGGAGCAGGAGCCCAGAGGGCCGACCGGGGAGGTCCGGGGAACCTCCCCCGGGGGCAGGCGGCTGCCGGCGACCCTCCCCAGGCGGGGGGGGGGGGGGGTGGCCGGGGAGGGCTGCGGACGGCGGCTTCTCATCCGAGCACGGGTTCGGTTGGGTGTTCGACGGCGGTGGACCCCGGGGGCTCCTCGATGGTGTTCACCGCCCAAAGGACATCGTCTGGATTGGAGGATGAGGAGGGGGCTTGGACTACGGTCCAGAATCGGAGGGTAAGGCGAGGAGGAGGGCAACGATCGCAGATCCCTGAGGCTAGGAGAGGCTCAGCTTCTACGCAGGAATCGGACAGGAGGGCGGGGATAGCCAGGAGAACGGGTCCAACGGTGGGTCAGGCTCACTTGGGGGAACGGGAGGGACAAGCCAGGATTGCGTGGCGGCCTCGTGCGAAGGGGTCAGCGGGGACGGATGTCCCAGTTATCAGGGGAAGAGGGACTGCTGCGAACATGAGTGCCCGGCCAACCCCGACGATTCCACCTCGGAGTCCGGGCCCGCGGCCTGTATCCTGGACAGATGCATGCAAGGTGGGGGTCGCCAAGACTCCGGCATCGATGGAGTATGTTGCACCTATGGCGATTGGGGGTGAGCTCTGCGCCGACTTCCCGGCCGACGAAGTGGCGAAGGTGACGGCATTCTGGGAGAATACTCTAGTGCTATATGTGTTGGGGAGCAAGCCCTTCTACGGGCAGATCCGAGGATATGCGGACAGAGTCTGGCGGCCGAAGGGTAGCATGGAGTTCTTCTCCAAGGAAAACGGCTTCTACTTCGTTAAATTTGGGTTGGCAGAAGATGTGACTCGGATACTCCAGGGAGGGCCATGGACGTTTGACGGCCGCCTCATTATTCTGAAGCAATGGTCTCCCGACTTGAGGTGTGAGAAGGAGGTGCTTAATGCGGTGCCTGTGTGGGTTCGGTTTCCTGAGTTCCCGGTACGCTTCTGGAGTGTCCCACTTCTTATGAGACTTGTCAGCCTCATTGGCAAGCCGATTAAGGCGGATGATGCCACCGCCTTCAGGTCTAGATTGATGTATGCTCGGGTATTTGTGGAGATTGATGCCAGGTTGGACCTGCCTGAGCAGTTGAAGTACAGGACCCCTTCTGGCCAGTTCCTTATGCAGAAGGTGGAGTATGAGTGGATTCCCCCCAGATGTCCGACGTGTGCCTGCTTTGGGCATCTCCCGAGTGCTTGTAGGCGTGGAGGAGCTTCTGAGGTGGTGACGGAGGAGGTAGTGCAGGAGGCAGGTGGTGCAGATGACTCCCAGTAGTTGACCAGGTGGGCTTGATGGAGGATGAGATGGAGGCAGACCCTTCCCCCATCTCTGGGGAATATGAGGGGTCTCCGACGGAGGTTCTTGCTGGAGCGATGGTTGAGTATATGGGGACGAGGACCATGACCACCAGGAGTATGGGACAGGAGGACAGGCGAAATGGAGATAAAGACACGCTAGCTCTTCAGGTTTACAGTCGAAAGCGCCAGGCTACGGAGTCGCATAGTGAGGACAGCGGACAGGGTGGGACGGAGAGAGTGTGGAAGGTCAATCCTAAATGGGTGGCGGTCCTAGCTCAGCCTCCCCCACAGGGGGACCCACAAGGGGCTGCGGCCCCTGCTCTGCCCCTTCTTCTTCAGGGGGATAGAGATGAGGATACCAGAGATATGGAGGTTGCACTCTCCCCGGGTGCCCCTTCAGAGGATGTTCAGGGGACCCCACCCGCGGTTTAGATGTCGGCCCTTGCCTGGAATGTCCGGGGGGGGGGGGGGGTGTTCTCTGGGGAGATGGAGGGAGATTAGTGAGGTGCTGAGGAAGGAAAAGTGTGAAATCTCGATCTTACTAGAGACTAAGATCAGGGGGGCGAAAACTCTGTCCCGTAGAACTCCTACGGACTGGGTCCAGCTCCACAACCTTGGTCTCTGTGATATGGCGAGGATCTGGGTTAGATGGAATGGAGCTAGTTGGGAGGGAGAGGAGGTTTTCATGTCTGACCAGCTGGTGGCTATCTCCTTCACCAACAAGGGTAGGTTCCGATTCTTACTTGGTGCTGTCTACGGGCACAACGACAGGAGGCGCCGGGAGACCTTGTGGCAGGACATCATCAGGCTGAGTTCCTTAGCGATGCATCGTCATCTCCCCTTACTTATTATGGGAGACTTCAATGCTACGCTATACAGGGGGGAGAAGCTGGGGGGGAGGCCGATCCCGGACCAGATCCTCTCAGATTTTCAGTCTTGCCTGCTCCAGTCCGGGCTCAGGGATCTGGAGAGGGTAGGGCACATATGGACATGGCACAACAAGGCGATGGTGAGCAGGGTGGCATGCCAGCTCGATCGTGCTTTGGGGAACAGTAATTGGTTCCGCCTATTCCCCTCTTCTGTGGCTGAGGGGCTCCCTGCGGGGACCAGTGACCACTCGCCGATCCTGGTGCGCTTCGTGGAGAGTCCCAGATGGAGAGCCCGTCCGTTCCGGTATGACAACAGTTGGTTCCTATCGGCTGGATATGAGGAGACTGTGGCGGGAGGTCTTTGCCAGGAGGCGGTCGGCACTGCCCAGTTTTGTATGGTTCACAGGCTGAAGAAGACCAAACGCGCCATCAGAGACTGGGTGAGGGCTCTCCCCCGGACTTCCTTACAGGAGAAGGAGGCGGAGTTGAGAGTCCTGCAGTCAGATCTTCAGGGCGACATGATGAGTGGGGAGATGGCGGCTAGAGAGAAGAAGTTGGCTGCAGAGGTCAACACCTTGCGGCTCCAGCAGGAGATTATTGCGGCCCAACGGGCCAAATGCTCCTGGCTCAAGGATGGGGATCGCTGCACCAGATTCTTCTATGATGTCATCCGGGCTCGCCAGCACCGGAACCGTATTCAGAGACTGATTGGCAGGGACGGGCGTCTTGTGACCGACCAGGTTGCTATCCAGGAGGAGGCTGTCCGGTTCTATTCTGAGCTCTATCATCAGACGGACTATCCTTCGGTATTCCCGCAGCTGACTACGAAGACGTTGATTACGGAGTATGGCAATAGTCTTCTTATGGCTCCTATCCGGATGGCGGAGGTGGAGGCGATTGTGATGCAGGCTGATGCTTCCAAGTCTCCTGGGCCGGATGGTTTCTCCAGTGGCTTCTACAAGCGTCATTGGGGTATCCTCAAGGTCCAGGTCCTTGCGGCTGTTCAGGAGTTCTTTGATACGGGCAAGCTCCTGAAGGAGCTGAACCACACCTTCCTAACGCTAGTGCCCAAGAAGGAGGGGGCGACTTCTCTTGCTGACTTTCGACCGATTGCTTGCTGTAATTATTTGTATAAAATAATTACTCATCTTATGTGCAGGAGGATGGAGGATGCTATGCAGGGCCTGGTTTCTCGGAATCAGGCGGCATTCATCAAGGGGCGGTCTATTGCGGAGCATAGCCTGCTGGCTCATGAGCTGATTCGGGAGTTCCACAAGCCTGGAGGGATGAAGGCCTGTGTGAAGCTCGACCTGAGGAAAGCCTACGACACCGTCAACAGAGACTTCCTCTGTCATTTGATGGGTGCGATGGGATTCTCCGAGACATGGGTGGACAGAGTCAGAGAGTGCATCACCTCTCCTACCTTCTCGGTCCTCATTCAGGGTATTCCATACGGGTTCTTCGGCAGCAGCAGGGGGCTTCGGCAGGGGGACCCGCTTTCCCCCTACCTAATCACCCTCGTGATGGAGTATTTCACCTGTTTGATGGACATTGCGGTGCATCGGGAGAGAATTGTACCGATATACAGCAGGGTCTCTCCGGTGGTCTCACATCTCATATATGCGGATGACCTATTGGTTTTGTTGAGGCCCTCCATGCGAGGGATGAGGGAGCTTGCGGCAGTGATGGAAGAGTTCGGACAGCTATCGGGCCTTCGGTTAAATAGGGACAAGAGCAAAGTTTACTTCAGCAACTCTTGCACTTTGAAGGAGGAGCGGGCCCTGGAGCTTGGGGTGGAAAAGGGGGACCTCCCGGTGAAATATCTGGGGGTGCCCCTTTCCGTCAACTACGCGAAGGACCGAGAATGTCAGAGTCTGGTGGACTTTGCACAGAGGAGGGTAGAGGGCTGGGAGACGGATGATCTATCTTTTGGAGGGCGTATTGAGCTGGTTCGATCGGTCATTTCTGCTATTGCTTTGTTCTGGCTCCAATCTATTATGGTTCCTTTGGCTACTATCAGAAAGATTGAGGGCATATGTGCCAAGTTCATTTGGCATAGGGGAATTCATGCCATCTCTTGGAAGCAGCTCTGTCGGCCCAGGAAGGAGGGAGGTGTGGGTCTGCGATCCCTTGTATCTGTCAGGGAGGCGGCGGGGATCAAGCTGGCATGGAGGTTCCTTCAGGACGATTCTCTCTGGTCGGCCTGGATGACTAGTCGGTATCTCCGGGGCAGGAACTTCTGGGTATGTGAAATTGACAACAACTTCTCTGTGTCTTTCAAGCATATCCTGAGGAACCGTCCTGTACTTCGGACGGCTATTCGGAGGAAGATGAGGGAGGGAGGGGAGACGGACCTTTGGCTCGATCCGTGGATTTCAGGTCAGTCTCTTCTGGAGATTCTGGGTCCCCAGAGGGACGGTGTGGCGTACAGAGGTCTGACTTGTAGGCACATCATCAGTGGTGGGGTCTGGAGGCCAGAGGAGTATCGTTTCACTGCTCAGTTAGGTGAGGAGATCAGACAGGTGCAGATCACTCCTACGGCACTGTCTGATGTCTGGGTTTGGGCCCCTCCCGGCCGCTCGGAGGGTGCGGAGGAGTTCAGATTTAGCAGCTGCTACGACCTTGTTCGCCCCCACTTCGATGATATTGAGGAGTACGACTTTGTCTGGGGGAAGGGGCTTGCCAGGAAGATGCAACTGTCTGCTTATAAACTGGTGCTGGGCCGGTTACTCACTAGGGACCGACTACTTCGGTTCGGGGTCCCTGTCCCTGACCCTAAGTGTGTTTTGTGTGAGACAGAGAATGAATCCATTGGGCATCTGTTCTTTCAGTGCCACGTGGCATGGAGCATCTGGGCGGAGCAGAGCCGGAGACACTTGGGAGGGGTTGGAAGGGAGCGGGACTTCAGAGAAATCCTTAAGTGGATTGGTGATTGCAGGGGCCAGGAGCAGAGCTGGGCCAGATGTGCCAGATTGAGACTTGCTGCATCTGTTTGGCATGTCTGGAAGGAGAGGAACCGGCGCATTTATGAGGGGCTGTCCACTACACCAGTGGGCATCCTTCAAAACATTGAGTCGGATGTACTAGTAATGTCCCCCTGAGTTGGGACTGTATCTCTATGTTGTAACCTATTGCGATGATAGTGGAATAAAATTTACCCTTTTCCAAAAAAAATATATATATGGAGAGCTCGGGTGCGGGAGTGGACGACCGAGACCGAGCGGCTAGGGTTCCTCCCCCGCGGCCAACGGATCCACTCGTCGGAGGGGGGAGGAAGCCCGAAAAGAGGGAGGGGGGGCTGTCCCCCCAGGCGGCAGGGGGGGTCGGGCCACCCGGTTCAGACCCGCGCGGTGGCGCCCCCCCACCCCAGGCGGTGGGGGGTGGGGGGGAGCAAAGGGGGGGGGGGGGTCGGGCGGACCCCCCGGAACTGCTGAGAGCGGCGACGCCCCCCCCAGGCGGTGGGGGGGGGGGGGGGGTCGGGAATGAAGGCCGGGGGGTCGGGCGGACCCCCTACGGCGGTGGGGGGGGGTCGGTTTCGGCGTCGGACGGAGATCGGATCCTGCGAGGTGTCTCCAACGCGCCTAACTTCGAATTCGGAGCAGGATCTGGATCTCAGGGGAGCCAGATGGAGGGAGGGAGATGGACGACGGTTACGCGTCGTCGCGTGGCGAAGACCGAAGGAAAGGTAGGAGGAGTACAGGGCTATATTAGGGATCGCCATCCTGCTGACAGTCGACAGAGCGGGTCAGGGGCGCGGCCATCGGCCTGTGGTCCTGTGGTGTCTGCTGGAAGATCGGTGGGCTGGCGGCCAAAGGCGACCGCGGCGGACAAGGGGAAGAGTAAGGTGGTGGATCTCGGTATTCAGGGATCTGGGTCTTCCCGTCCGGAGGTTGTCCCCAGGCCACATGGGACAACTACTCGGTCGGCTGGACGGTCCTGGACAGAGATCTGCAAACCTGTGGGGCCGAAAAGTCCTACATCGATGGAGTACGTGTCGCCGATCAAGACAGGGAGGGATTTCCGGATCTCGTTCCCTGCGGAGGAGATAGAGAAGGTGACAACATACTGGAAGAATACCCTCGTTCTGTATGTCCTAGGCAAAAAGCTTTTCTACGGACAGATCCGGGGTTATGCAGCGCGTGTCTGGTAGCCTAAGGGGAGTATCGAGTTCTTTGCCCGCGAAAACGGCTTCTATTATGTGAAGTTCGGACTTGCGGAGGATGTCGCTAGGATCCTCCAAGGCGGCCCCTGGACGTTCGACGGCAGGCTTATCATTCTAAAGGAATGGACCCCGGAGCTTCGATGTGAGAGGAAAGTTTTGAATGTCATCCCTGTATGGATTCGCTTCCCTGAGTTCCCTGTCAAGTTTTGGAGTATACCATTGTTGATGCGTCTGGCGAGCTTGGTGGACACCCCGATCAAGGCAGATGAAGCTACTGCCTTTCGGTCGAGGTTGATGTACGCCAGAATTTTTGTGGAGATTCGGGCTGTGGAGAGTTACCGAAGATGGTGGAGTATGAGATTCCTTCTAGAGATGTGCTTACCCAGAAGGTGGAATACGAATGGGTCCCACCTACCTGTTCACGTTGTTCCTGTTTCGGGCATATGGCCAGTGCTTGTTCGGCGGTAGGACCTCAGGTGGAGCCTACTATTCCCCTGAGTGAGGCTCCAGACACACCCAGTGACATGGATTTCAGAGATGACAGTGGAGAGGAGGTCTTGGTGGGAGGGGTTACTCATCCAGTGAGTGATGGTGGGATGAGCCTCATTGTCGCTACCCAGCTTGCTCCCACGAGTGGGGCGTTGACCACTTGCCCGGGGCAGAGTAGTATAGTTACAAGAGGCATGGTGGCGTCGGGGATCGAGGCGCGAAGGGGTGGCGGATTGGCTGAGGGACGGGTTTACTGTAGGAAGAGACGTGCTGTCGGTCAGGTCCGCTGAGAGACGGCCCCTCCGGGGGGGCATCCTACTGACAGAGAGGAGGCGGTGTGTGTTGACAATCCTGCCTGGGCGTTGGTGCTCTCTCAGGTCGTTCCCCAGCAAGCCATTCCGACTGGGATGGAGGAGGATCTTTTAGCGTCGGATGTGGCACATTCTCCAGATGTCGTTCCGGGTGTTTTCCAGGGGACCCATCCTCTCATTAATTAATGGCTATTATCGCCTGGAATGTGAGGGGGACGTGTTCGCTAGGGAGGTGGAGAGAGATTTGTGGGGTGCTTCACAGAGAGAAATGTGATATTTTTGTTCTTTTAGAATCTAAGATCAAAGGTAAAAGACTCTTGCTCGGCGAACCCCATCTCATTGGGCCCAACTTCACAACCTGGCTCTATGTGACATGGCCAGGATTTGGGTTCATTGGAACTCGAAGAGCTGGGATGGTGGCTTGATCTTAATGACGGAGCAGTTGATTGCCATCTCCTTCTCGAACAAGGGTGGCTTTCGGTTCTTGCTGGGGGCGGTTTTCGGCCACAATAACAGAAGGAGACGGGAGTCCCTGTGGAGCGACATCTCCCGTGTTGCCGCTGCTGCAGATTCGTCGTCCCTTCCACTTCTTCTGATCGGGGACTTCAATGCCCTTCTGTACCGAGGGGAGAAGGTGGATGGTCGTCCAGTTCCAGACTCTATCCTATATGATTTCCAGAGATGCCTCCTCCAGGCGAGGCTCCAGGGATTGTCTCGCTCAGGCTTCATCTGGGCTTGGCACAACAAAGCAATCCGGAACAGGGTTGCATGCCAGCTTGATCGAGCTCTGGGCAATGGGAAATGGTTCCAGCATTTCCCCAATTCTTCGGCTGAGGGCCTGGCCGCTCGTAGGGCCTGGCCGCTGGGACGAGCGACCATTCCCCCATCAGGGTTGGCTTCACTTCTCGGTCTCCTGAAAAGTCCCGTCCCTTCAGGTACAACAACAGTTGGTATCTCTCGGAGGGCTATCTGGAGGCTGTCTCAGAGGGGCTTACTAGTTGTCAGGAGGGGACGACCCAGTTTCGTTTGGTACGTCGTCTCAAGGCCACGAAGAATGCTCTTCGGTGTTGGGTGAAGGGGTTGCCCAAGTCTACCTTAGAAGAGAAGGAGGTGGAGTTGCAGGCCATCCAGCAGGACATGCAAGCTGACATGCTTAATGGGGACCGGGCGGCTAGAAAGGAGCTGATCGAAGAAGTCAACATCCTGAGGCTGCAGAAAGAGATTAGCACGGCTCAGCGTGCCAAATATTCCTGGCTCAAGGATGGCGACCGTTATTCCAAGTTCTTCTATGATGTTATTCGGACAAGACAGCATAGGAATCACATCTCCCAGCTACTTGATGTAGATGGCATCCTGGTGGGGACGCCGGCTGAGATCCAGGACGAGGCTGTCAGGTACTATTCTGAGTTATATTTCCAGACTGACTACCTGTATGTGTTCCCAGAGGTTGTTACGAAGAGATTGGTGACTCTGTATGGGAATAGCATTCTTCTTGCCCCCGTTACTTTGGAGGAGGTGGAATCTATTGTCAAGTTGGTGAATCCCAACAAGGCTCCTGGACCGAATGGTTTTAGCAGTAGGTTCTACAAACGCCACTGGGACATTCTGAAGCATCAGGACTTGGAGGTGGTGCAGGAATTCTTCATCAAAGGGAAGCTTCTGAAAGAGCTGAATTACACTTTCCTGACCTTGGTGCCAAAGAAGGAGGGAGCGACAGCATTGGCGGATTTCAGACCTATTGTGTGTTGTAATTATCTTTATAAGATAATTACGCACCTTATGTGCCGGCGGATAGAGGGGATCATGCAGGACTTGGTATCTCCGAATCAGGCTGCGTTCATCAAGGGGAGGTCGATCGCTGAGCACAGCCTCCTGGCTCATGAGATGGTGAGGGACTTTAGCAAACCCGGAGGGGAGAAAGCATGTGTGAAACTGGACCTGAGGAAGACGTATGACATGGTCAATCGTGACTTCCTCTGTCATCTGCTGACCGCCATGGGTTTCGCGGACCACTGGGTTGCATTGATCCGGGAGTGCATCACGTCTCCCACTTTATCTGTCCTCATCCAGGACATTCCTTATGGGTACTTCCAGAGCAATCGTGGGCTTAGGCAAGGTGACCCCGTCCCCTTACATGTTCACGCTTGTTATGGAATACTTCACATGCCTGATGGACCTGGCAGTGCACCGTGGGAGGCTGGTCCCTTTGTTTCGGAGGGTGGATCCCCCAGTTACCCACCTTATATATGCAGATGATCTCTTGGTGTTCATCCAGCCATCGACGGAGGGTTTGCAGACGCTTGCGGAGATTATGGGAGAATTGAATTCCCTCTCGGGCCTACAGATGAACAGGGAAAAGAGTAGAGTGTACTTCAGTTCCTTATGTCCCCAGAAGGAGGAGCGGGCCGATGTGCTGGGTATCGAGAGGAGTGATCTTCCGGTGCGATACTTAGGAGTGCCTCTCAGTCAACTATGCACGGGATCAGGACTGCCATAGTCTGGTAGAGTACGTCCAGAGGAGAGTAGAAGGTTGGCAAGCCGCCGGTTTGTCATTTGGCGGACGCATCGAGCTGGTCCGATCGGTGATTTCGGCTGTGGCTTATTTCTGGCTGCAGTCCATCCTCCTCCATGTTGCCACTATTAGGAAAGTGGAGCGGCTCTGTACAGATTTCATCTGGAGGGAGGGTATGCATGCGATCTCCTGGGAGCAGCTCTGTCGACCCAGGAAGGAGGGAGGAGTGGGGCTCAGGCCGTTGCTGGAGATTAGGGAGGCCTCCGTGTTTAAGTTGGCTTGGAGATTCATTAACGGGAGGTCTCTCTGGACGGACTGGATGCACAGCAGATACGTGAAGCAGGGCAACTTTTGGACGTGTGCTACTGACAACAATCACTCAATCACGTTCAAGACTGTCTTGAGACACAGAGGGATGCTCAAATCTGCAATCCGGAAGGTCATGAAGGATGGGTCTAGAACGGACCTCTGGCGGGATCCTTGGATAGATCGGCGTTCGCTATTGGACATCAGAGGAGCCCCGACACATCAGGAGGACAGGCGTGGTCTGACGTGTAGTCGCATCATTCGCGACGGGGAGTGGAGGCCGGAGTCTTATCGGTTTACCGAGGAGCTGAGTGGGATCATTAGTACTATTGCCATTGATCCGGCTTTGCATGCTGATCGGTGGATTTGGGAGCCGACAGGAGCAACTCCGGGAACTGGAGAATTCCAATTCCGGAGCTGCTACAACCTCATCCGGCGCACCTTCCCTCAGAGTTCTGACTACGAGTTCGTACGGTGCAAGGGTCTGGCCAGGAAGATGCAGCTTTGTGTCTACAAGCTTCTATTGGGCCGTCTTTTGACTAGGGATCGTCTGAGTTCGTTTGGAGTACCGGTTCCAGATCCCAAGTGTGTGCTTTGCAGTCTGGAGCATGAATCTATAAAGCACATTTTCTTCGAGTGTGCACTGGCATGGCAGGTCTGGTCGGAGCAGAGTAGAGCGTTGGGAGTGTGCGTCTCCAGGAAGGGAATTGGGGACATCATCACGGTGCTCCGGGATAGCAGGGGTCGAGGGCAGGACTGGTTCCGGACCAACAGAGTTCGTCTGGCTGCTTCAGTTTGGCATGTATGGCGAAAACGAAACCGTCGAATATTTGAGGGGCTGGTCACCCCTCCGGTAGGCATTCTCCATAACATCGAGTTTGATGTAAATGCTATGGGGAATTGATGAATGGGAGTCCCACTTTGATTGTATGTTGTAAGATTATTGCTCTACTTTTGGAATAAAATTTACCCTTTTTTCCAAATATATATATATATATATATATATATATATATATATATATATATATGCAGATGACCTCTAGCCTAGTGGTTGAGAGAGATGCATGCGGCCCGAGTGGTCAGGAGTTCGAATCCCACTGGAAGCGATTCCAGAAACAATTTATCTGGTTCCAAAATATATATATATATATATATATATATATATATATATATATATATATATATATAAAGGCATGCGTGAAGGTGGATCTGAGGAAGGTCTATGACATGGTCAATAGTGATTTTCTTTGTCATCTGATGTCTTCCATGGATTTTGACGACGGCTGGGTTGCGAGGATCCGGGAATGTATCACGACTCCCACTTTCTCTGTCCTCATTCGGGGCACACCGTTTGGGTATTTCCAGAGCAATCGTGGACTTAGGCAAGGCAATCCTCTCTCTCCTTACCTATTCACGCTTGTCATGGAATACTTCACATGCTTGATGGACATGGCAGTGCATCGTGGGAGACTGGTTCCATTGTTCAGGAGGATTGATCCCCCGGTTACCCACCTTATTTATGCAGACGATCTCTTAGTGTTCATCCAGCCATCTACGGAGGGTATGCACACGATTGCGGAGATTATGGGAGAGCTGGAATCCCTTTCAGGCCTGCAAATGAACAGAGAGAAGAGCAGGATGTATTTCAGCTACCTCTGTTCCCAGAAGGAGGAGTTGGCCGGCGCGCTGGGAGTTGAGAGGAGCGAGTTACCGGTGAAGTATTTAGGGGTCCCTCTCACAGTCAACTATGCACGGGATCAGGACTGCCATAGTCTGGTGGAGTACGTCCAGAGGAGGGTTGAAGGATGGCAAGCTGCTGGTTTATCCTTTGGAGGACGTATCGAGCTGGTTAGATCGGTGATATCAGCTGTGGCCCATTTCTGGCCCATTTCTGGCTGCAATCTATCTTACTTCCTATTGCCACTATCAGGAAAGTGGAGCGGATTTGTGCATACTTCATATGGAGGGGTGGTATGCATGCGATCTCCTGGGAACAGCTTTGTCGTCCCAGGAAGGAGGAAGGAGTGGGACTTCGGTCATTGTTGGAGATCAGGGAGGCCTCGGCACTGAAGCTGGCATGGAGATTCATCAATAGGGGATCCCTCTGGGCTGACTGGATGCATGACAGATATGTGAAACATGGCAACCTATGGGACTGTGCTATGGACAATAACCATTCAGTCACTTTCAAGACTATTTTGAGACATAGGGGGTACTCAAATCTGCTATCCGAAGGGTCATGAAGGATGGGGCTGGCACAGACCTCTGGCGGGATCCTTGGCTTGATCGTCAAACTATGTTAGAGATCAGGGGAGCACCGTCGCATCAGGAGGACAGAAGGGGTCTGACTTGCCAACGGATTATCCGAGATGGAGAGTGGAGCCCTGAGTCTTACCGCTACACCGAGGGGCTTTGTGAGATTATCAGGACAGTCACCTTGGACCCAGTATTGTCGGCTGATCGATGGGTCTGGGACCCGCCTGGAGTTTCTACGGGGACTGGACAGTTCCAGTTCTGGAGCTGCTATAATCTCGTTAGGCGCACTTTCCCTCTGAGTGCTGACTATGAGTTCGTATGGTGTAAGGGACTTACAAGGAAGATGCAATTGTGTATTTATCGGTTTTTTCTTGGTCGTCTTCTGACGAGAGATCGACTTAGTGCTTTTGGGGTTCAGGTTCCTGACCCTAAGTGTGTGCTATGCAGTATGAAGAATGAATCTATAAGGCACATTTTCTTTGAGGGTGACTTGTCATGGCAGATCTGGTCTGAGCAAAGCAGGGTGTTGGGGGGATGTGATTCCGGAAAAGGGATTGGGGACATCATCTTTGTGCTTCAAGATAGCAGAGATAGAGGGCATGACTGGTTCCGGACCGCCAGAGTCCGACTGGCTGTCGCTGTTTGGCATGTATGGAGGAAAAGGAACCGACGCATCTTCTAGGGGCTAGTCACCCCTCCGGTAGGCATCCTCCGTAACATTGAATTCGATGTACATGCTATGGAGAACTGAAGTGTGGGAGTCCCACCATGATTGTATGTTGTAAAGATTATTGTGTTGCTTTTGGAATAAAATTTACCCTTTTTCCATATATATATATATATATATATATATATATATATATATATATATATATATATATATATCCCGGAGCATAGTGATGATGTCCCCAATCCCCTTTCCGGAGTCACAACCACCCAGCACCCTACTTTGTTCAGCCCAGATCTGCCATAACAGGACACACTCAAAGAAAATGTGCCCTATAGATTCATTCTCCACACTGCATAGCACACACTTAGGGTCTGGAACCGGCACCCTAAAAGTACTAAGTCGATCCCTCGTCAATAGGCGGCCCAGAAGAAGCTTGTAAACACAAAGTTGCATCTTCCGGGCGAGTCCCTTGCACCTTGCGAATTCATAGTACTCTGAGGATAAGTGCGCCGAATGAGGTTGTAGCAGCTCCGGAACTGGAACATTCCAGTCCCCGAAGAATAATCTCCTGGCGGCTCCCAAATCCACCGATCAGCAGGCAAATCGGAATCAATGACTACAGAACTGATACTCTCACCCATCTCCGCAGTATAACGATAGGACTCAGGCCTCCACTCTCCATCGTGGATAATGCGTCGACAAGCCAGCCCCCGACTGTCCTCCTGATTCAACGGGGCTCCCCTAATTTCTAATAAAGATTGCCGATCTATCCAAGGATCCCGCCAGAGATCCGTTCCAGACCCATCCTTCATGACCCGCCGGATAGCATATTTGAGAACTCCCCTGTGTCTCAAGACAATCTTGAAAGAGACTGAATGATTGTTGTCAGTAGTACAGGTCCAGAAGTTGCCCTGTTTCACATATCTGCTATGCATCCAGTCAGCTCAGAGGGACCCCTATTGATGAATCTCCATGCCAGCTTCAGCGCAGAGGCCTCCCTGATCTCCAACAACGGTCTTAACCCCACTCCTCCCTCCTTCCTGGGTCTACAGAGCTGCTCCCATGAGATCGCCTGCATACCTGTGAGACTCGTCTCACAGTATCGGTATTTATATACGGATACGTATTTTGTAGTGTATTTCGTTTTTTTTTATTTTCGTAATGCTTTAAAAAAAATTTCCTAAACTTATAGATTTTCTTCTTGGCCGGCATACCGCCAGTATACCGGAGTATACCGACGGCATATCGTCCAGACGAATTTTCCACATTTTGGATATTTTCGATTTCAGATATTTTCGTGAATAGTGTTTTGGATATTTTCGTAAATAGTGTTTTGGATATTTTCGTGAATAGTATTTAGATATTTTCGTGAATAGTGTAGATGCACTCTATTATCCAATGGACATTTGGTTTTGTTTGAATGGCCATGATTGACCTAGATTTTCACATGGATCATGATCCAACGGCTAAGATTAATTCCCCCTTCTATATATACCATTTCACTTTCTCTCTCCTCTCTCTTTTCATTCTCTTCACTCTCTCTTCATTTCTTCTTTCCTTCTCTCCCCCTTGGAGCTTGCCAAGAGCTTGGCCTTGAGGCCTTGGGTGCGGTGTCTAACCCCCCTAGGAGGAGGAGTAGAAGATTAGGCTTGGAGCTTAACCTAGGCAAGTACATCTTGCCAAATCCATGAACCATATTGTTTTGCTGTCATTTTTGTTTTCCTTGGTATTAAATGCTTAGAATTTTCCCAAACTCATTTTGTTAAATATGTTTTCCTTATGATTCTCGTATATGTGCATGTTTCCAAAATTTGTTTAAGCAAGGTTTTGATTTTCTGTTAAAACCCAATATGGACTTAGTAGGAAACTTGGTATCAAGAGTGATACTAGTGTTACCATCATGTATCTTGGTCACATATACATATATGAGGCCCTCACATAGTTTGTATATCATGGATTTTGAGTTTGGTGGCAATCGGAACCCGTTTCGGTGTCCCGAGAACCTCTGTTTGGGAGTATTTTGAGATATTGATCTATCAAATGTTTTGATTTATGAAAACTAATACTTCCATGTTGTAGGAAATTCAATTCTATGCAATTTTGACTTTTGAAAATCCGAATTTCGATTTAAAACGAAGTTTTTATGGCCGAAACAAGTTTTGAGTTCAAAAATCAACTTTCTGTGACGGTTCGGAAAACCGTCGGAAATCCGCGGAAATCCGTCGGAAAATCCGAACTTGCACCACAAAACTTGCTGTTTCAATCCGGAAAATCCGCCGGAAATCCGCAGTAATCCGCCGGATAATCCGGTTAGGCTATTTTTGTCTGTTTTTGTCCGTTTTTGCCCGTTTTTGTCCATTTTTGATATTTTCTTCGATTGTAATGATTTCTTAACATGATTAGATGATCTTGCATAGTTAGAAAATGATTGTACACCCTATATAGACTTGATACTAGCACATGTTCAATATTTTATGAAATGTACTTAGCCTTGACTATTCTTCTCCACATGCCATGATATGTCTTTTGATAGATTCTTCCTTACAAGCTGTGATAATTGTTGCCATGCCTTCTTGCTTACTTGATAGTGATCCGTCGTGGTGCACTCTTGAACATGTCTTTTTCTTGCTTACATGATAGTGGCCTGTCATGGCGCACTCTTGATTCCAGTACATGTCTAGCTCCTTGATAGTGGCTCGTCGTAGCGCACTCTTGTCTTGATATTATCATGTCTTGTTGTGGCTTGTTATAGTGCACAATCTTGTTTGTCTTGTCCAGTCTTGCATGTCTCATGTCTAGGATGGATTCTGCGGAATGCCACACCCGAAATCCAACAAGAAAATGTTAAGGACTAAACAACTAGCTTGAATACTTAGATCATTGAGAATTTCCCAGTTACCTGCTGCCCCTTTGGTCTTGGCATTATATATATATACATGGGATTTGGAGCTATCTGTCATGATGAGCACTCTTCCAGCACACCGTCGAGTGGGACACCTCTTTAGGACACATGTATCTTACTGCAGTGTGTCTGCTATACTTCTTTTCTTTTGGCTTGGACCATTCAGGTAGTAGCAGGCAGGTGCTGGACTTGGAATTCTCAAACTTGCATTTGTTAGTAATTAGGATTGTGACAACCCTAGTTAGCTAAAGTATCAAGCCGTAATCATTGCTTGGCCGTGATTGATGGATGGAGTCCATTCTTGTCTAGTCTAGTCTTGCTCCTGTTTATCTTATTGCAGTACTTAGATTTTCTGTCATTCCTTACATGCTATTCTTCCTACTACATGCTCGGCTTCACCATATGCTCACATGTTCCAGTTCTTACATGCTCACATGCTCCAGTTATCTTAACATGCTCACATGTCCCGTCTACTTAACATGCTCACATGTCCCATCTACTTAACATGCTCACATGTCTAGTTTATCTTTCATGTTCACGTGCTTCCTTTTCCTTACATGTACACAGTTTACATTACGTCACATGTGACATGTCCTTTACTTTATGCTACATGTTGCTTTACTTATTGTCCTTCTATTCTCGGGATAAGTGCATTGGTAGTGCACGAGTCTCGAGTAGTACTTACTCATCTCTCTCTCTATCCATTGCTATGAATTGCATGCTGGTTTTAGTTCATAGTTTGGCTTCCTTTGTGGTACTTGCTATTGGGGGTCTGACCCCACTGGTTTTGCATTGACCAGATCTGATAGAGAAGCCCGGAGGATCTTCCGTACCTTCCACTCGTTGGTGATTACCCAGAACACCAGAGTACCTTAGTAGATTTTCTATTTCATTCTCCCACTAGTTATGTACATTATTCTTTTGTGGCGTTTAGCCTCCGAGCACGTGTTTAGCTCGTGTTTTGGACTTGACATTTAGCCTACGGGCCAGAACATGATTTGCGTATTCTAGACTATAGCTAGAGCTTATCATGTATGACTATTACTCTTGCTAGTCTTCACTCTGTATCACTAGCTTCATGATCATTGATATATGATAGTTTGGGACGCTTTACTATTTTATATTACAGTTGATCTTACTTCTTGTACATTGTTTACTGCCTGTGATTGAGATACCTAGGATTGCTTGACCTAGGATCGACTGTTGGCTTGTAGTAGTAACCCCCATCTATACAGCTTATACGTTATTTCGGAGTACTGGAGTACTTTGGTATACGTAGCTGGCCTGGTCCGTCCCTACTTGCCAGTATTCTGGTTCTGGGGCGTGACAATACCACCCCTCCATATGAAGTCTGCACACATCCGCTCCACTTTCTTGATAGTGGCAATAGGGAGAAGAATGGATTGCAGCCAGAAATGGGCCACAGCCGATATCACCGATCTAACCAGCTCAATGCGTCCTCCAAATGATAAACCGGCGGCTTGCCAGCCTTCTACCCTCCGCTGGACGTACTCCACCAGACTATGGCAGTCTTGATCCCGCGCATAATTGACTGTGAAAGGAACCCCTAAATACTTCACCGGAAGCTCACTTCTCTCAACTCCCAGCGCGTCGGCCCGCTCCTCCTTCTGGGGGCAGAGATAGCTGAAATACACCCTGCTCTTCTCTCTGTTCATCTGAAGGTCTGAGAGGGATTCCAGCTCTCCCATAATCTCTGCAATCGTGTGCATACCCTCAGTAGATGGCTGGATGAACACCAAGAGATTATCTGCATAGATAAGGTGGATAACCGGAGGGTCAACCCGCCTGAACAATGGAACCAGTCTCCCCCGATGCACTGCTATATCCATCAAGCATGTGAAGTATTCCATGAAAATCGTGAATAGGTAAGGGGACAGAGGGTCAACTAGCCTAAGCCCACGGTTGCTCTGAAAATACCCATATGGGATGCCCTGGATAAGGACAGAAAAAGTGGAAGACGTGATGTACTCCCGGATCCTCGCAGCCCAACGGTCCTCAAAACCCATAGCAGTCATCATATGCAGAGGAAATCCTTATTGACCATGTCATAGGCCTTCCTCAGATCCAACTTCACACAAGCTTTCTCCCCGCCAGGTTTACTGAATCCCCTCACCATCTCATGCGCCAGAAGGCTGTACTCCGCAATCGATCTCCCCTTGATGAAAGCCGTCTGGTTCGGAGAGACTAAGTCCTGCATGATCCCCTCCATCTGCCGGCACATAAGATGTGTAATTATCTTGTAAAGGTAGTTGCAGCATGCAATAGGCCTGAAATCCGTCAACGATGTCGCTCCCTCCTTCTTTGGCACAAGTGTCAGGAAGGTGTGGTTCAGGTCCTTCAACAGTTTCCCTTTTGAGAAGAACTCCTGCACCACCTCAAGGACCTGATACTTCAGAGTATCCCAGTGGCGTTTGTAGAACCCACTGCTAAACCCATCCGGCCCAGGTGCCTTGTTGGGATCCGCCGTCTTGACAATAGATTCCACCTCCTCCAGAGTAACTGGGGCAAGTAGAAGGCTATTCCCATACGGAGTCACCACTCTCTTCGTAACTATATCTGGGAACACAGACAGGTAGTCAGTCTGAAAATATAACTCAGAATAGTACCTGACTGCCTCGCCTTGTATCTTAGCTGGCTCTCCCACCGGGTTGCCCTCCACATCAAGAAGCTAGAAAATATGGTTCCTATGCTGTCTGGTCCAGATGACGTCATAGAAGAACTTGGAAGATCGGTCACCATCCTTAAGCCAGGAGCATTTAGCACGATGGGCCGTGCTAATCTTCTTCTGCAGACGCAAGATGTTGACTTCTCCGATCAGCTCCTTCTCTCTCGCCGCCAGGTCTCCGTTCAGCATATCAGATTGCATGTCCTGCTGAATGGTCCGAAGCTCCGCCTCCTTATCTTCTAAGGTAGACTTGGGCAGACCCTTCACCCAGCTCCGTAAAGCCTTCTTCATAGCCTTGAGCCGATACGCCATGCGATACTGGGACACCCCCTCCTGATGGCTAGTGAGCCCCTCCGTAACAGCCTCCAAGTAACCCTCCGAGAGATACCAGCTGTTGTTGTACCTGGAGGGGCGAGACTTCACGGGAGGCCGAATAGTGAAGCCGACCCTGATGGGAGAATGGTCACTCGTCCCAGCGGCCAGGCCCTCCGCCGATGAATTGGGGAAATGCCTGAACCATTCCCCATTGCCAAGGGCTCTATCCAGCTAGCAAGCAACCATGTTACGGATTGATTTGTTATGCCAAGTCCATATGAACCCCGAGCGAGACAGCCCCTTGAGCCCCGCCTGGAGAAGACATCTCTGAAAGTCATAAAGGATCGGATCAGGAACCGGTCTGCCTCCCATCTTCTCCCTTCTGTGAAGCAGGGCATTGAAGTCGCCCATCAAAAGAAGCGGCAGGTGCGAGGCATCCGCAGCAGCAACTACCCTGGAAGTGTCGCTCCACAAGGTCTCCCGTCGCCGTCTGTCGTTGTGACCATACACCGCTCCTAGTAAGAACCGAAAGCCACCCTTATTAGTGAAGGAGACGGCTATCAACTGCTCCGTCATTAAGATCAAGTCTCCATCCCAAGACTTTGCATTCCATCTGACCCAGATCTGAACCATGTTACAGATAGCCAAGTTGTGGAGTTGAGCCCAATGAGATGGGGTCCGGCGAGTGAGAGTCTTCTCCCCTTTAATCTTAGTCTCCAGCAGGATAGAGATGTCACACCTCTCTCTGTGCAAGACCGCACAAATCTCCCTCCATCTTCCTAACGAACACGCACCCCTCACATTCCAGGCGATGACCGCCATTAATTATTACTAGAAAGGGTCCCCTGGACATCACCTGGACTAGTACCTGGGGGCAGTACAACATCCGTCGCTGTCATATCCTCCTCCCTCCCCACGGAGGGGTCAAGCTGGGGAGCTGTCTGGGAGAGCACAAGCGCCCATGCCGGATTCTCCACACAGAGCGCCTCACTTGGAGGGCTCTCACATAGTGATCCAGCTCGTCTCTTCCTACTATATACCTGCTCCTCAGAAGACCCGCCAACGCCTCTCTCCTCTCTCTCCAAGGCCGCCATGCCTCTAGTAACCATGCTCCTCTGTGCCGAGAAGGTGATGATCATAGTCCCACTGGGGGAGGTCGGCTGAGGCGTGATAGAGACTCAATCCCCCGTCCTCCTCCCCCAGTCGGTCACCCTCCTGCATATAGTCCTCCGTGCTCCCTTCCCCCGAAAGAGGCTCCCTCACCCGAGATGGGCCTGGTACCTCAATAGGGGGCGTAATCGGCCCCGACTGTGCTCCTCTGGACGGGCATGTGCTGTCTAGATGCCCAAAACAAGCACACTTCGAACACGCAGGAGAAACCCATTCATACTCCACCTTCTGGGTTAGAACCTCTCCAGAAGGCACCTCATACTCCAGTAGACTCGGTAACTCCCCGCCAGTCCGAATCTCGACGAAAATTCGGACATACATCAACCTCGATCGAAAGACTGTAGCTTCATCAGCCTTGATCGGGGTGCCGACCAAACTGGCCAGTCGCATCAACAGAGGGATGCTCCAAAATCGAACGGGAAACTCCGAAAAGCGAATCCAAACGGGAATGGCATTCAGGACTTCCCGTTCATATCTCAGATCTGGGGTCCAATCCTTCAGAATGATCAGTCTGCCATCAAACGCCCACGGTCCACCTTGCAGAATCCTGGTGGCAACTTCAGCGAGCCCAAACTTCACATAGAAGAATCCATTTTCTCTAGCAAAGAACTCCATGCTGCCTTTTTGCTGCCAGGCTCGCGCCGCATATCCCCGGATCTGTCCGTAGAACGGCTTGCTCCCCAGAACGTACAGGACCAACGTGTTCTCCCAGAAGGCAGACACCTTCTCAATCTCCTCAGCCGGAAACGAAGTCGAGAAACCGCTCCCTACCTTCTTCGTCGGAACATACTCCATAGATGTTGGGCTTTTCGTCCCCACCGGTTTACAGACATCTGCTCAGGAACGTCCCGCTGGCCGGGTAACCGTTCCCTGGACGACTCCAATTTCAGGACTGGATATCCCTGTACCCTGGCCTCCCGTGTCCACCACTTTGCCCTTTCCTTTTTCTACCGCAGTCGGCTTGGGACGCCAGCCCACTGATCTCCCAGTAGGCACCACAGGTCCACGAGACGAAGTTCTGTGCCCCAATCCCTCCCCCGGCCTTCTTCCTGCCATGGGTCGCGACTTTGGGAGGCTCTGCGTGCCCCCACCTTGCCTCCCGTCTTGTTCCCCCGACGTCTCGAAACCGTCGTCCATCCGTCTTCCTCCGCCTGACCCCCCCTACGAACTGGACCCAAATCCAGATTGGAACCCCGGAAATACGCTGTCATCGCCGGATCCGCCCAGCACTCCGACCGCCTGACCACCGGCATGGCCGCCGACCCCACCACTGCTGTCGTCGACCCCACAGCTGCTGGCCGCCTTAGCGCCCCTGGCCGCTCCCATGGCTGCGACCACGCTCGCGTGGCCGCTGCCACCAGGTTCGCCGGAGACCGGACCGCCTAAGGCCAGCCCGCCCCCAGACCGGCCGTCGCCGGCCTCGCCGCCCCTGGTCAACCCGTGCTCGGAGGCGCCAGGGTCCCAAGTCTGGAAAACCCTAGCCGCCCCCTTCGCGAGATCGCCCGTGCTCGAAATCTTATATATATATATATATATATATATATATATATATATTGAAATGGTAATTATGTATTACAATTTTTGGCCACCTAATAGCCCACAACAAGGCCCGAAGGCCCACAAACCCGGCCCGAATCACCCGGCTGCACCAATTTAATCCCCACCACTTGGGAATTGAACTGCTTCCCCCAAGTCTTGAACGCACAACCACTTGGGGGGATGCCTCCCACCTTAGCCACTTGAGCTAGAGGTGCTTGGTGTGTGCGCGTGACAGTACTTAATAGGTATGGTGCTCCTCTTAAACATTAGGAAAAGAAATAAGATTCTGAGAACACAAATAGTGTACTTCAGAATATGAAAATTGATAGAGAAATATGGTTTCTTCCTACCTTGATTGATAAGATTCATTAAGGCTGGTAATTAAATATTCACTCATTGAGAGAAGATCTGGACCCAATATCGGCCCTGCAGCATCGATAGCATCAGCAAGAGTCTTTTCTGGATTAGGAAACTTGAAAGTCCTTGCTTCCTCTTTCTGAATCCAACCACCCCTTACATAAGATGCAACCTGTAGCAATTAAAATTGAAAAAAAAAAAATCATAGTTCTCATGTCATGAAATAACTATGAAACATCTCATATAAATAATTGATAATTGTAATGCAATACATCAGATTACAATTCTAGAAAACAAAAGACCTTTTCAGCAACAGGCAAAGATAAGTTGAATGGAATTGGCCCACCACCACCTCCGCCTAGTAAAGGATTGAAAAATGATGTAGTCAGAGTCACAGACTGCTGATCAGGATGTGGCTTAAGCTTTAGAAAAAGCAAACCCAGAAGCAGGAATACAGCAGGAATTATCAACTGGAAAGAAATTGTTCTTCTATCTCTTCGAGCTGATATTGCCCTTTTTATGAGCAGAGCTTTTGATTGCTTCCAAAACATAGATCTTGTAATAATACCGCAGCAACATAAGTTAACTATTAAGAACATGCTGAGACTGAAAAGTGAGGCCAATATTAAACTGCAAATTCTTCCCACAGTTGAACAAATCCTTCCGAAAAACTTACCACAAACCTCACGACAGAGTACAGAGGTTAATGGTTTCTTAAGAGTACAGTGGGAGGTTTCAGACGTTAGATTCTCACATAAACTATTACTTGTGTGATATCTATTATCTGATTCATCGAAGCCTTGTCCTGCAACTTTCAAGAAAACCTCCTCCAAAGTAGTAACAGAGATTCCAAAACTCTCAATAGCAGGAATGTTTTTATTGCAACTAGGACTATTTTCAATTGTTGTACAAGGTCTTCTTATGCAGCTTTCGATCTCCCGGAACATACTCTCAAATGAAGAAGATGATGTAAGAGGAAGCCTGAAGGAAATTTCTGTACCCACCTGCACAAGCAAGAAAATTTGAACAAATATATTACAAAGTTACATATGGTTAAGTGTGTGGCTTCTATCACAAGAAAGAAAACAATTAGCAGGAAGAAAAAAAAACTAACATTACTACATCGAATACAAAGAAGAAGCAGACAAGAGATAAAGAAAAGAAAATTCAACGTAGTACTATATTTGTACAAAGGTTCATAATGCCATTTGTTTCTCTTTGGCTTTGTGTCATAGAGATGAATGCCTTTCTAGTAGAAAATTGTACCACGCTATCTCCGTGCCTAGATGCTTTCCTAGTGTAAGAGTGTCCTAGTGTACATAGGGATGGGGGCTGATGGTGTTGCATGAGCTTTAAACTAGATCTTTGAACTACATCAGCAAAGGTATGTCTACCATGGCTCGGAATAAACTATTATACAATGACCCATTGTATGAAGGTTGAGAATGCCATTTGCTTCTCTCTTTGAATTTGTTCGTAGGGATGAATGCCCTTTCCTAATAGAAAATTGTATCTTCCTACCTCTTTGTCTAGAGTCTTCCTACACCCATGTTGGATACAAAATTACAAATGCAATATATCTGAAAGGAGCAAAACTAATTTTTTGGAGCAGCAAATATATTTGTCTCGAAATAACTACAGAAACATGTGGTGTTAAAACAAACCATGGGATTTTCTACAATTTAAATTATTTGATACAGCACCCATGATGGTACAGTGGTGGCAAACTTTGCAGAGCATATGTAGTAATCATACATAACCCCTCAACATAATTCAAATATACAAATTACATATGGTAAGTTACCACCAAAATGTAAGTTAATAACCTTGCTGTAATAGAAAGAAGTCCTTTCTAAACCCAAAAGTTAATATGTAAGACAGATCATTAGTGTAGTATCGTTTATTACATACAAGTACTCCACATTAGTGTACTTATAAATGATGTGTGCATTGTGACATGATCAGTTACACCAAGCACAAGGAAAACCTTCATAACCCGACAGCGTATGCAACATCTATCCAAAGGCCATTCATACATCATACAATCCTAGGTGAGCTAAATACAGAATGCATTATCAGTTGGAGATAAATTTACACTGCAAATGAAAGCAAAAGTAGAGAAATTGAGTCTTCGGTGAAAAGAGGTACATCAGACAGGCGTGTGGCGGCTGGAACGTGACGATGAACAATGTCAGCAGCAACAGAGGCACTAGGAGTAGTCTGTAATTATACGACAAAGAAGGTTTAAAAGAAAAGATAATACATTATTAAATGAGAAAAAGGATAAGTACGCAAGAACAACAAATAAATATTAGAAACAGACCTTTGTGATCGTAAGGGTATAACCAACACCATATCTATGCTTGAGGAAAAGTGAACTGCCAAAGGTATTAAAATAGTTGAGCAAACATGGGAAACCCAAAAGAGGAGAGAAAAATTAAGAACACAGTTTATTCGGTAAGGAAATACTAACGTCTTATTTCTTCCGTTTTATGTTAAAACATTGTTCTTTTTGGCTCCTTAGAATAGAATGTATCAAATGGATGAATTCTATCCATGAATAATAAAATCTTATCAAATTCCTCCTCGACTGTAATGGCTTAAAGTCTTAAACTGCATACCCAAAAAGACCTTTTAACCTTCACTATAGTAATCGTTACTTATGTCATGTTACCAAAGATCTAACTTTCCATTTTTTTAGTTTCTAGCTAACAAACAAGACTTCTGGTTCAGAACTTAATTTCTTTTGGTTTTTGAAAAACACACACACACACACACACACACACACACACACACACACATAGAGAGAGAGAGAGCATAAATTGGATAAAATAGACCTTCCACAGCATCTCAAACAACCATTTGACATTATGGCTATGCGATCACCGAGAACGTCAGCTTCGTCCATGGAATGTGTTGTCAATAATACTATCCTTCCTTTCTTGATCTTCTTTATCAATTGCCATGTCGAACGCATAGAGTATGGATCCATTCCACTAGTTGGTTCATCAAGAATGATAACCTGTATATCGATATTAAACTCTCACATATAAAATAGATAACAGGTCTCGACATCTAACTTTTAGCATACCTTGCTATTTCCTATTAGAGCTATTCCAAGTGACAATTTCCTTCTCATCCCTCCAGAAAGTGCACCAACACTTGCATTTGCTTTATCGGACAAACCAACCTGAAATCAACATTATTACAAAAGAAGAAAATCATATAGTGACTACTTGCCGAAATGTGATGGAAAGATTGTTCTTGCAGTCAACAAATGGGACGGATAATGCTGTTTATAGTGTCAGCCAGTCCATTCTTCCTAATCCTACTTATATTAAAATTTGCTATTTCCAAGAATAAAACATCCACATTGGAGCAAATCCAACTGGATCTTACCCTAGCAAATTATCTGTACATGTAGACTCTTCCCTATAGGAGGCAAATTTTAGAGATTTGTTGAAGAACGAATGAGCTTAAAGTGTGTAAACCGTAACATCACCAAACAGGCCAACTACCATTGTAGGAATAACGGCAAGCCCTTATTTTGCCAGTAGGTGTCCAGTCAGCAAATGCACCACCTACCAACAAGGGGTTGCCATCAGGTTATAACCAATCAGCTCCTCTCAATCCATATCAGAACCATCTGAGATGGCTAAACTGAGTCATTTATTTTTGGAACAATAGGCTTTGCAAATGATGAGAAAGATACTTTGTGGAGAAAAAAAAGTCCAACTAGAATGTAAGAAGCTGTCATTTTTATCTACACAGTATAACCTAGTCAACTGTTTGGTGCATTAGGCCTCAAATTTGATAAAGTACACCACACAGATACAGATACAAAGTACAAAGTAACAAAAATGACCTCTCCATATGATATTTGCAATATGAGAAGTTGGAAGTTGGAACATAGCTTTAATAAGAGAATCTATATGACAAAAAAGTGATATAACATTGAAGAGGAAAAGTTTAGCATAGAACTTATTTTCATATCACTAATCCTGTGACTGGTACCACTCCTAAACTTTATAAAGGATACAAATTGATATTTAGAGCAATAAATGAGGTCATTGATGATACTAAGTTCTTCAGAGAACCAAATTACAGAAGGCTAATGCTTTAGTTCGCACTAATATTCTTTGCAACCACAAAACTAAACATTAAACAAAATGGATAATAATGCTAAACATATAAAATCTATGTTATTGAGCCAAATTCATGAATAGGCGCCAACCTAATTATTTGGTCTAACTCTTAGCAATATGAACCAATGAAACTCACTTCATCAATCATTTCAGCAACTTCCCTATCAAACAGATCATTCTCAACGCCCTTCAAAACAGCAAATATTTCCATATGCTCCTTGACCTGGATAAAATGAACCCACTATACATGTAAGTACAAATACAATTAAAACAGTGTCTGGACTTAAATAATGAACCAGTTACAAGACTACCTACAAGTTACCTATACCTTATTTCCTAGATGTCATAATAGTGTAAGTTGGCAGGTTAAGTGATATAATATACAGGTCCGCTTAGCAGTCACCTAATAATAATGAGTGAAACTCCACATAGATAGAAAAGTGATTATAGATGTCAATCAAATTGACTTAGGTAACAGTGAAGAACTAAAAGGTTAAAGGAGAAACAAAGATAAACTAAAAGTAAATGGGCAACATAAAGACACTTGGATGAAAAGGATATGGCCAATGTTTGCATTCAAAATGGTGATGAAAACTTAGCCTCTTCACTCAATTTCAGAGTTAAAGAACTAAACCCTGGAATAAAAAGTGCTAGTGTTAACAGGCAGTGGACAGCAACTTACCAATTATGTAGTGTCAACATAGAGCAAGAGCATTAATATAGAATTTGGTGACTTGTAAATACATAAATATATTTCATCAAACAAAGGACCAAAAAACCTTAACGTCAACTTCTTCCTACCTAGTATTCTATATGTAAAAGTTCCATATGTCAAGAAGTTAAGAATTAACGACTCATAGCAACCAATCTTTCTCGCTCTGATATGTGCATGTGCATCTGTATGACAACATAAATGAAAGATGCACCTAACAAAGAGAACATCAAAAAAACAGTAAATAAAGAATGAAGTGGAAGGAAGTTCCTCTCCAGTTATCCTTAAATAAAAGTTCAACAAGGTACAGTTCTTCAAAAAATCACTAAATGAAGAAAGAACGGGTAGTACGATCCTCTGTAATCCTTCCTACATAAAGGAAAAAACAGGTACAAGGGGATCTAGTCATTCCCCATGGCTTCCATCTATCCACTTTACATTGATCTCCTATGAACATTGCTTTATACTTCAGGACAATTCTATGAGGACACAGGTTGGAAATTAAAAGAAGGCAAGACCCTCCCTAGTCCCTACAACATCTCTAGCTTCGAGAAATAAGCTCAGTAACATGGACATGGTTGCAGTTTCTTGCACATCCCAGAAGAAATACCCCGAAAAGCAACTGCATTTTTCATCCATTAATTTATAGAAATATAGATAGTACACTTATGTGACTCAAACTTTCTCAGATTCATACATTTTAATCAGTATGGAATATATCCTGAAGCCACTTTACTCCCCAGGTCTGCACCAGGCCTACCAACTTAAATGGACAAATGTAGTTGCAGCACAACCTCCCCAATTCGCTGATGATCTAGGTAGAAGATAGTATACAAGAAGCCTACAAGTATATAGTTGTTCCAACCAACACTCTGCAACTAAAGAATGGTTGCAACCCTTGAACTTCTTTTTATGTGTCCAGAAGACCATGGCACCACCAAGCTTTCATATAACAAGCTGACAGAAAACATCACTTTTTATTGGCATCTGAACTAATGGCGACTGCTTACTAAGACATAATACATGTGTTTGTTGCCACAAGATTAACCCATACTAACCTATGAATAACTTGACTGAAATGTTCAAGTATCTAACAAAAATTTGAAATATATGCATGAATAGCCAGCTGCAACTTTGGCTGTGGGTTTGAGGATTTCAAATCAATCACGATCTAGAGCAAAATTGGGTTTCACAAGCTGTTTTAAAAACACCATTTCTTGCAATAGATTATGGATGACACATGGTATGATGGATATGGTGCTCGGTCATACAACATCAAGTGTCGATAAATCCATAAATCAAAGATCATGCGTTTGCCAGGTTCAGATCTGAAAAGGTACTTGTGAAGCTCAAGATTGGCTTCGTCATATTAACTATACTTTTATCAAGTGATTAGACTAGTTCATCAAAGAAAGAGAGGTCATTTAAACTCTAAGGTCAGATTTATACTTCACAAGATAGTTGATACTCAATGAAACTGGAGGATCACTTACATTGAATGGACCTTGGTGTTCCTGACTTCATCGAGTGGGCAACATCAATTTCAATGTTAGGGTTGCGCCTTGCGAAAAGCATGGAAGATAAAGATGAAGAACCTAGCAAATTGCACATTCAATCCAAAGCGTCCAAACTGACATACTTCCATTTGAGATGTCATAATTAAAACTATTAAAGGAGATTAGACACGAAATCAGAAGCTATGGAAAATAAAATTCCAGATCCTGTTTCATCCACAGCTTAAGAATCAGTCTCTCCTGGGTAAAATGGGCATGCAAGACGTTGGAACTGTAGAAGTCAGCAGACTACCTGTGTGGCGGGTTAACTGTCAAAGAATATGGAACAATACTTAATGTGATAGACCTGTCCAGACTTACTGGTATGCACACACAATGGCAGGGTAGTTTGGGTCAATTGCTTCTGATGTTTCCGTGCATTTTGGTTTCAGGGTTTTTGACGGTGTGGGTTATCCCTAAATCCTAAGGTGGGGCTTCATAAGTTGTAATCTAAGGATTGTAGAGTTATCATCCCATATACAAAAAAGGTTTCATTATTAAGCTTGCCTCTCCATTCTAAAACATGTAGTATTTTTCATCTCCCTAATAGAGAAAAGATATAGGAGGAGAAGTAGTTCCCTTTTTTACTACAATTTGTGTTTCTACCACACCACCACACAATCTTGGTCTATTGATTAGATTCTCCTCTCTTCAATAAATCAGGATCATTCAGAACTAAAGGTTTTGAAAAACAAGTCCACTAGCATCTTTACTCGAACAACTTCGACTAGAAAACAGACATCAGTCTTAGTCGGCAAGGAAATCCCTTATTTTTGTATATACACCAGGTCTTAGTGAAGGATTTTTTTTAACTTCCCTTCAGTAGTTCTGGTTAACTTTGTTCACGAGGATATTGAATTGCTACACATCAATATCGTGGCTAAACATAGGTCCTAGTGGAAATACAATATTTTACATTCTTCACATAACATCCTTCAGTTACAACTCTGGAATTATTGTCATGATAAAGACCACAACGAAGGTATACATTAATAAGTAGACCAACATGACAATTTTCTTCCCAAGATAATGTTAATGAAAATATCCTATGCAATCACTTGGGGCTTTCTTAAGAATCACATACAAGAAGTTCACTAGCTATCTAACCCATATAACCAAAGGGAGAGAAATAGAAAGTGGCAAAGATAGGTAGGTGTCTAGTCCTCAAGAGCACACCATTTTCTGGGTGTATACTTTACAAGGACCCCAAAATATGGTCAGCTACTGTTGCAAAATCTCATCAATTACATTTTCTTCTCATTATAAGCATTTTAACAAATTTCCCTAAGAAAAGCAGCCTGTAGAAATTAGCAAGAAACAAACGTAGTGAGCGATTGGATGCTGCCATGCTAATGGCTATAGAGTGTCTGCACTTAATTGATTTAAGTATTAAGTAAAACAATACAATAAGGAATAGCTTTAAAGAAGAGACTTCAACAGTGATCTAAATAAACATAAATAGTATTGAATCTATGCTCACCGTAAGTTCTGGGAAGAGTATATCGTTTTGAGGACATACACCCAGCGTCTTTCTTATTTTATCCTACACGTTGGAATAAAATAAATAAAGAATATTAGAAAAGACAATATTAACTAAGTAGAAAGGCACAAGTAATTCAAACTGTAAAGGAAACAATCAAGAATAATGCATATCACAACGGGCACATCATTACGAGTGGTACTAAATGAAGGCTTTCATGTAGAAGCCAATAAATTTAAAAGCTAAATATTATTTTATTGAGCCTGCAAGAGGGTCTTATATTGGTCCCACATCTAATAATGTACTACACACACACTCTACCTGAATGAAGTATCTCATGAAGTTTGAGTCTCTCTCTCAACATGGCATCAGAGCAGATTTGCTCAGGCACGAATAAAAAGATAGTATCCCCAACTCCTTCTACAAATCTCCTAACCCTAACCCAACCCTAAATCCTAACCCTAATCAACAGAGAGAAAATCACATGCAACCAAGCAAGAATAGAGAAAGAGAGTGACATTTTCATTTATTTATTTATTTTGGCTAACATGTTTTTTATTTGGCTAGAAACAGAATCCAAGGACGGAATTCTGCTATCTTGGCATGATGGAAAGCGATATCTGCTAATAGTCTTATTTTCTTCATCTCCATAAGTACATTACGTCCTATGTGCATTGCACATGCTTTTCTTTCCTCGGTATACATATATGTATGAGTGCAGCACTTAATCCCATGGTGGCCGATCCAGAATGAATCTCCAAACCGTATAGTTGTGCTCTCCATGATATAAAACATGCATTAGAAAACATGTGATTTGGCGATTAGTTCATGTATCAGGTGAATCCCTTTTTAGTGGGTTTTCAGATTTTATAAGATATCATAAAAAGATGAAACTGCGTCATGGTTTAGAAGTACCTAAACTGCATGAATCTTAATTCTTCCATGTTTTAAAACATGTAATTCATGCTGAAAGGTGTACATTACCAATTTGGATGGCTCACTATAGGCTTTTCTACGGTTGGTTTAGGTCCTTTATTCGCATATATACATCAGCAGCACATAATAACCAATTGACCATATAGAAAAAGACATGCAATGAAACAAAATTCAAAACAAGAAGGTTAACATGAAACTTCCTTGGAACATCCTACTTCACTTAAAATAAAAATAATGCCTACTGATAGTTTATTATCAGGAAACAACTTCGAAGAATGGACAAATCGTTTGGGATTTATCGACTTCTTAAATGAACACCGACTGAACCGGTAAGAATCAATCAAAAATTATTTCATGCAAACCTCCTACAAAAGCACTAGTAAAACTCAAGTTGAACTTACCATTTCAGTAATGATATTCTTTCCAAAAACCAATGCATCCCCGGACGTAGGAGAATGAAGACCAACTAGCATTGAAATAGTTGTGCTTTTACCAGCTCCATTGTGTCCTACAAAATAACATCAAGAGTAGTATCAAGTACATTATATTGCATGTCTTTTTTATTGCATGTTGAAATGTAAAGTTTAAAGGCTAATCAGGTGAAGGTTGACTGAATAGATGGGAAATGTAGGAAGAAATAGCTTCCACATATAAAGAAGGTAATAGAGGGAATGGAAGTGCATAAAGATATATTTCTCCTATGAAGAAGGCCAAACATCCATTCAAGGATGGGGATTAAAGAGTTGCATATGTGCTCTCGACTTGCAGAGCTCTTCCAAAACCCCTCTCTAAGCACATTGTGATAGTCATAGATAACCGACAACGTTTTTGTTTTAATATTTTGCCTATTACTCGTAGGAACAGTCGACATAGATAACCGACAACGTCTTCATTTATATTTTGCCTAAAGTTACTCACAGGAACAGTCAACATAGAATTCTGGTCTTGCATCCTTTTGGATCAGACTTCATTTCTCTAGTAATGCAGCAGTCCAAAGTATCGGCCGATACCGAACCGATACGGCCAATACCGATACGGTTTGGCATGTCCCAATCCGATACCGATCGATACCGACATTGGAGGTCTCTTTTCCGGTCAATTCGGCAAAAAAAAAAAAAAAAAATTAAACGAAAAAGACAAACCAGCAAGGGTTTAAAGCATAATAAGGTTGTAAAAGAATAAAATCAATCTATTGTGTGTAAACCAATCAGTAATGGTGACTACTATTTCATTTCATTTCAAAACTACTAAAAAATAACACTGAAAATACTTAAAATTATGCCTAAATGTATAAAATATATGTTTTTAAATGTAAATAATTTATTAATAATTATTTGTTTTCCGATACCAAAAAATCCGATACTCCGATCCGAAACCGCCGATACTACCGATATCGCCGATACCAATACTCATAGGAATAGTCCGATACCGTGAACCTTCAAAACTGTGCAGTCCAGGGATATCTAAGAGCCTGGCAACATGAAGACTTAGAAATTCACTGGATGCAAGTAGAATATCCTCAATAGCATCCATCAATTAAGAAGGATTGGTGTTCCAAGCTCAACCAAAAGTGAATTTGAATCAGGCTAGAATGCAAAAGGTAGAAAATATGATGTGCAGAAAGATCGAGTATCCATTGGCAGGCTGTTGATGAGTAGTGATTCCAACAGTGCGTTCTTTCAAGTTAAAAGCACCAAGGTGGCTGCCAAACCGTCCATATCGTCTTCACAAAGAAAACCAAACACGTTCTCAGCAGGGTGGATGCATAATCATATGAAGCCGAGTGGATATCTAATTATTCTGCTAAATTAGGAACATCATGGGCAGACTATGGCCTTTCACCAATTGGTCACTAATTTGCTCTCCTCGAGGAATTAATAGCTTATGAGTCCTTAACATTTCAATTAAGCTCATTTGGCCAAATTGTAGTGCAACCTTATTGACGAGGTGTTATGGACCTATGGTGCTTGTTAGAATTTAACTACTATCACTGGCAAAACCACCTCCAAATGTGTGACACTCTCAGCACCGCCATATCTCCATTATAGCAAGGGGTTCTCAGGGATGCCTCATCCTTCAACCACTTATCTGCATCGTGTGTGGACACCAACACTCACCAAATTCTGGCTAAACCATGGGTCATCAAGTAACTGCTATCCTGACCTTCCCAGTTCATGCAATATTGCATCTAACCCCACGGACTTTACCTCCTCTCCCGAAAAGAAGAGTGGCAGACTCCTCACCCTAATTTAGGCATATATAAGTAAGATTATTAATCCTTAGTTTGCTTCTTTAGATAGGCCTAAATAAGTCCGGTTAATCATGATCATTTCTTTGTTTATATCCATTTAGCTTAGGATGAATTCATCTTCCTATTAAAAGATGGATTCATCATCATATGCTAGCTTTTTGTCAATGAAAACAATATAATCTGTGATCAAGAATTCCCTGGTGGATTCCAGATCAAAAGAACTCCGATCTTTTAGCTAAGGCGGGGACGCAGTTCTTGTTATTGAAGTTACGATCATTCGCTACGACAAAGACTCGGTTTACCAATCCTAATTTCAACAGTTTCCTATAAGGCGTGGCCGTGTGGTTCAATGATCTATATCATCCCCGTGCCCAAAGTCAACATCTTTGTAAGCCTGGCTTATCGTAATAAGCTTCTCCGGGATACAACCTGGGGTACTGAGGCTCTTTTCAACAGTTTCCTATAAGGCGTGGCCGTGTGGTTCAATGATCTACATCATCCCCGTGCCCAAAGTCAACATCTTTGTAAGCCTGGCTTATCGTAATAAGCTTCTCCGGGATACAACCTGGGGTACTGAGGCTCTGGTCAAATATACCACTCTTCGATGGTATCCTGATACAGGTTATATTCTCTTTCACCTGCTATGTTAAAGAGAGATGGACAGCCATTGGTAACAACACTACTGCAACAGCGCCTTCTATAGACTTGCTGTGGACAAGCTGGGACACATCCAATCACCACATCGGAACGAGAGCCATACAGCATAGGTTCAAACAACAACAAAAAAAACTTATCCCAAGTTACTGTGTCAGCTATTTGAATCCCTTTCTTCCACTCAACTCTGGCATATGGCAATGATTGCTTTATTTTATTATATCTGGCAAAAAAATGTATATTTAGTCAAACCTGCATTCTAATGGCCGAGATGCGCATGAGTCTCCTACTTCTGGAGATTTCCAGTGCCCCTTAATGCAAAGAAAGATTGAGCTTACTGTAAATGAACAAAGTATGCAGCATCCGCTGCCATGGACACGGTAAAATGATGTTGCGCGGATTGAGTTTACTCCACTGTAGCAAATCTAAGTTGCACGGACAAGGCAAAATGATGTCGGTATCCGTATGGTGTCCGTACCCGTGCCCGTATATGTATGGTGTCCGTATACATACTCATGTAACATAGCAACTAACTTTTTACTTATTTGAAAATGTCCACATCCCGTATCCGTATCGTGTCCGTATCCGTATTCGTGCAACATAGCAACACATAATAGAAGTGTTATTCAGCCTAGTTGACCTAGCCAAACTGCTAGATCTGATTTTTGTTCTTTTGATTTGCTCTTAGGCTGTTTTAGCTTGGGATAGGGGCAGTGGCGGAGACAAGGGTGGGCTGGATGGGACCCAGGTCCAACAGCCAAATACATGCCTTAAGTAGGTCCAATATGTCTAAGAGTGTGTAGGACTATCCCCCCCCCAAAACACGCACACCCACACGTCCAAATTCTGATTTTTGGTACCGCACCTGGATATGTGAAATTATGTCTTCTCCCCTAACTGTATGGTCCATTTTCTTTCACATTTGTAAGTCTACCTAAAAGCTATTTACATTTTAGTTTTTATACACCTATAACTACCTAAATAAATTTTGATCCTTGTACCTTCCAATCAATAATCAATAAGAAGTAATGCACTAAGCAAAAGATAAATGTAGTTTAGGATTATAGTAAAAGGCTACACAAATTGGCAAGTTGTTTATTTATAAATCAACAACATCCATACATCTTAATATTATTCCTTTTACAAATATTTATTTATTATGCAGGTACTTTGTCCAAAAACAAGTATAATAAACAAAATTTCTGTTGCAGTGAGCGTTTCAGCAGTTCTGAACACTATTCTATTTAGAACTAATGAGAACAAATAAAACATAAGTCTTGAAAGACAAATTATTTATCTTATTTTTATGCATTTAATATTTTATGTATTTTCCATTTCTAGTTATGGTTAATAATGTAATTTATTATACTTGGTATTTTCTATAATATTGGCCAAGAGTCCTAATAAAATATTAAAATTTGATGTCATTTTATTCAAATTATAGAATGCGCTTTCAACATGATATGAGAGTCCTAGGTTCTCTTCTTAGGATATATTCTTCTCTTATTCGCCTATATAGATTCCTCTTTGGCGATGTTTGTGGTCTCTTATCGGCTACTTCGAGCACAGATGTTTTGATTATTTTTATCTTTCTTAGAAATTTTTTCAGTTGTGAAGCCTCAACTATATCGAGATTGTTTGTTGAAATGATTTCTTATGGAATTTATTTTCGGTAAGTGAAGTCTCGTGTCTCTTTAGGGATTTCTTCGATAGCCCTAACGTATTTTGATGTTTTCTTTTACAATTTCTCATCTTTCGGAGCCCACGTACATATTGAATATTTCTTTCGGAATTTCTCATTTTGGAGCCCCAACCTACTTTGAATATTATTTTCCGGAATTTTTCTTTTTCGGAGCCCCGACCTACTTCAGATGAACAGAGATTTTCTTAGTTGTGAAGCACCACTATATGGATTATTATGGAATTTTTTTCGTTTTTGGAGCCCCAACCTTCATCTGATGATTTTTTTTCAGTTTACTTCCGAAATGTCTTCGGTGTCAAAGCCCCGCCCTCCTTTTTCGGATTATCTCCAGTTTCTCCCTCGTCAAGCGTACTTGCTTTTACCAAATTCCAGCTTGCGGGAGCATGTTGAAGAATAAATGATTTATCTTTATTTTCTGTATTTATTATTTTGTGTATTTTCATTTCTAGTTAGGGTTAACGATGTAATGTTATATGTTTCGTATTTCCTATAAATATAGGAGAATAGCCATAATAAATTTTGATTTTCACAATATAGCCTCCACTTTCAATAATAAGATTATGCATAAATTTATTAATACCTCTTAGCTTTTTGAAACCAACAACTTTGCAACTCAATCTGAAATTTTTGAAACTGATACTCATAAAAAGGGTGTGAAGCCAGTGTTTCAGCATCGATACTGCTCACATTGATAATATAGGAAATGACGCGAAGGAAGAAATTTATTTCATCAAGTGGATAACAAGCCTTAAGTAACATATGAACAATGTGAATGCAGCGTGAATTTACAAAGTGGTACCATAAGATGACAACTACCAATGGGATTTAGTCTTCGTGGAAGCATAATTAGGACTGCTAGCAGGGTTAAACATAAGCCACCTCCTTCTTTCTCACCAGTGAAGGGCAAAGTTTCTCAATTGATCTGCCACATTAGCCCAAGCTCATGTGTGTGCTATATACTTCATCTAACCCGAGTTGTTTTCCATAAGACACGTCACTTCTAACTTACTATCACGAGCATATGTCCTCTTTTGATTGTTATCACTTAGTCTTGAGAACAGATCTTGTGTTAAATTCTAAAGCTTTATTCAAATATCATTTATGTCACGGGCAACTATATGTATGTATCTAGGGTGTTCAAAAGTCGATTCTGATGCAGAAGTTTTACAAGATAAAGAGAAGCAATACCTAGAAGAGCAAGAATCTGGTTTTCATAGAGTGTGAGATTGAGGGAGTTGACAGCAGTGCATTTTCCCTTCTTACTCATAAAAACTTTATGCAGATTCCTGAACTGAATACATCTAAGAATAAAAAAAATATTAACCTTAGTCAGATATTCAGAATATTTTACACATTTTATAAATTATTGTAATACATACCGGCCTTCAAGTTCTTGTTGTTTCATATCAAAGCTTATTGCTTCGAAGGCATGTTCAAAGGCACCATCAACAGAAGAATGGATCTTGTTTGTGGATACTTCACCATAAACATTATTTTCTAGGCTCTCAGCACTATTGTGGGACACATCCTTCCTCCCACAGAAAATCTTGGTGAACATGAAGTACCAAGGATAGTGAACCCCATTGTCTTTAGAAAGAACCTATTGAGAAGGGAAGAAGTTCAACTTTAAATATGTGATGAAAACTGTATACCACAATGGAACTAGGGATACAAAACTTGAAATGTTTATGAGTTCAAATAGATCATATGTGGCATGGAACCTAGCAACCTATCACACACATCGTATTCACAAAGAAGAAATGCTGATTTGGAATATAATTGCAGTTTTCTAAATTACAACACTAGAATCTAGCATGCCTGCAAGCCCCCAAATGTAACCGATGCAACTTATGATGTTAATAAAAAAATCTCTATCAAGTTTAACCATTCATACAAGTCTATTACATTGTCATCAGATAACCATCTTGATAAATACTCATCCATTTTAAAAGTGAATTTGTATTTTAATTGATATTATCTACGCATAAATCACAACAAATGAATCAGACTATCCAGTTAAGAGCAAAACACGGTCTACATTCTACATTATGTCTTAAGAGTCGGACACCTCCCTATTTCTTATTGATTCATTTCATTATGGAGTTGTTTCTTTGCCGATAACACTGCCTCCAGCTAGGTTGCAGAAACTACTCAGTTTTGTTTATTCACATTCCTATTTATTTTGGATAGAAGGCTTTGCTATTGTTGTTGATAGAAAAACAGAAGTGGATCTTCTCTGTAACATCATGCCGGATGCTTGACCAAGAAATCTAATTTAGTAAATTACAATACAGTTATGATGATCCATCCTCAACTAGTCCTGTATGCATGTAACTACAATTGGAAACGATGCAATTTCAATTTTGTCACCTTCCTCATTCCCCTACTTGAGAAGTTATCTTAGCAAATCCATTAACTTCATAGGCAGTTGTGTATGATGTATTAATTACTAAGAAACACTATAAGTTTATGGCATAAAGGAACTAGCATGTTCTATTTTCTTTTTGAGGGGAACATTTATAGCAAAGATAATAAGCATGTCAGTAGTTTTTAAAATTATAGAAGGGAGTATCCCAATCAAGGTTTGCGGTATCAGCCAATACTAATACTTATTGTTAATATTGAATTGCATCTTTTTTGACACACCCCACAAGCTGATACTGGTCGATGCCGAAATTGGAGCTCTCTTTCCAGCTAAAGTTAGCAAAGAAAAAGAACAGAAAAAAGACTACGGAAATAAAGTGTCAACACAATAATCAGCTTGTGTCGAAGATAACATGTTGTTTTATGTCAATAAGATTACTTAAACGACGAACTGTAACAATTACTATAAATCTATAAATTTATAAAATGCATCCATCTTAACATTATTCCATCCAAAACTATCAATTGTGGGGTTACCTAAAAGCAAGTAAAATAAACATCAATATCAACTGTGGGTGAAGATTAAGCAATATTGAAGTTAATTCCCATTCAAAACTAATGAGAATAAAATGCATAAGATTATACTTGGACTTATCAAATATCATTCTACTTTTTTGATAGCTTATTATTATTATTGGCTTTTAGAAACCACTAACTTCAATATTATTCCCATTCTAGTTTTGAATGAACTTCAAAATTACTCTTTTTAATTGCTTATTATTACTTCAAGCGTGGATCCAATATCAGCCAGCTAGATTAGCCTTTTACTAGGAAAGTCAATAGTCTAGAATATATAGATTAAAAAGTTATACCAAGAGAGAGCATAACCAAGCAACATAGATTGGTGGTGTTAGATATTAGTATCAGGAAATGGAAGAAAAAGACTAGAATAAACAAGAGGCTAAGAACTAGATGGTGGAACTTCAAAGGAAAAACTTAGTACTATTTAAGGATAAAATGGTAAAGGAAGGTGGAACATAGAAAAAGACTCCAATGCTATTGACAGAGCACAAAAAATGTCAATCACTAAAAACCAATGACCCAAGATAACTAGGACTAAAATCCCAATTCTCAAACATGACAAATCAATAATATCAACATACATATTGTCTTTTACGTAGCTATATGTTTCCTCGAACACGAGAAATCAATAAGACTCAAATGCTTCCTCAATACCTTGACTGCCCAAATGTCGTCAGTTAAAGCTCACTGTATTGTCCAGTCGATACAATAACACCTCCCTCTGAAAGTACGCCATGACATCACCACTGACGTTGATAAGTTTGCACCAACATTTTTGGTACAGGAATTTATGTAGCAACTTGTTATATCTCGCACCAGCCCCTCGTGAACTCCATGGGCTTGGTCCGCTAATTCTTTCTTGTCGTGGTCTTCTCCGTCATGTTCACAACTTTCTTCAAGTGCCCCTTTCGCATCAAGTCTCCCGCCATTTTTTTAAGAATCTTGTACATTCATGGACTCATGCGGTAATGTCGCAAGCTCGGTAAATCTACTCCGGAAATAAGAATGATATTGTGTTGGATATCACACATGGTTGGTAGTCCTTTAGGAAACTTCTCTGAAAGAACGTCATAAAACTTGTCGAGAACTGATCGTACCTTTGTTGAACTTGCTCCCCCTCCATTGACTCTTAGGTCTCCAATCTTCAACTCTCTACCAAATCATGCACCTTATTTGCCTCCTTGAAGTATGCTTCCTTCGTGAAGATCGTCAATGATGGAGAAGTCTTCTCCTATTGTAAAGATTTGGTTCAAGTATTTTCTGCAAAGGTGTAAATTTGTACTTGACCCTATCCTTCACCAGACGATACACGTTGTCGCACCCATCGTACTTCGTGCCAACATCGAATTTTCCATGGCCTCTCATATGACAGAGGTCAAGTCCGTCTACCATATCATAGTAGATCTCATCTCTAGAGGTGCCAATGAAGAAAGGAATTCAGCATCATTGGATCATCCTAGGTCACCCAATCGCTCGGGGCTTCCTGACCCTTCCAATGGAGTAGGGGTTCAGGTGTTTCTTCAACGCCAACCTTGCATCTTCGACCAACCGTTGACTGATGAGGTTTATTTGGCTACTGATGGGGTTTGTTTAGCTATTGATGAGGTTTATTTGGCTGCCATCAATCATGACCCAAATATTATGTCGTTGATGGTTCAACGGGTTCAGAACATGTTGGTATTTGCACGGAATCATCGTGCTTGGGTGTTAGCACGATCTTCATCGACACGCCATAGGATACCTCTTCCTTTCTGGATTCCTTCCTGTGACCACCACGTTGATAAGAGACATCGTCGTCGAGCTGAACTACGACGCTCCAATCGCCTTCGTCCCAACCGCAAAAGCATTCTCGGTCAATCGGTACATCACCACAACGATCGTCATCACAACCCTTTCTGACGAGATCATCGTACATATCCTTGCTCTCACTAACGAATCTACAAGTCCTCCATGTACGATACCTGGTGTTAATGTGTAACCATCTATCGAGAAGTCCCTGGTGTTGCTTATCCATGATGTCGTTTTTGGATTGAAACCGATTTCCTCAATGGTTCTTGGAAAGCTACTATCCACTCAACTTATTGGACGTGTAGATTCAATATCCACATAGAGGCTTTGATGCGACGGACCGTCCAAAGAGGCCTCGACCCCTTGCACTTCGTTAGGAAAAAGGTGGTCGTCGTCGTCGTTGATTCCCATCATGCCCCACGACACGCTTGAAGCTTTAATACCACATGATAAAACACGAAAATGTCAATCATTGAAAACCAACGACCTAAGATAATGACTAAACCCCAATTCTCAAATACGAGAATCAACAAAAGATATACTTTGATTAAATAAGAAATCAATTATTTAGCTTTTCTATTTTTTGTGTATATTTATTGAAATTTTCTTCTACTTTGTTTTTTGATTTTGTCCCCTTATTTTGGGTGTTTCATTGACCATTGTTTCCGTTATTGACCTTATGGTGTTTAGTGGATAAATGTATTAGTGTTAAGAACTTATGACGGTTGTTTAACTTGTGTTTTGGTTAGATTGAGTTATCAACTTTATAATGATTGCCACTTAAGATGCTTAATGATAATCTTTGTTGTTTGCTTAACATGTCGAACTTATCCTAATATGTTTTATTAATTTTTCAATGTATTTATCAATGTGACATGTTTCTTTTTCTTAGATACACGATATAGTACAATAATCAAGCAAATCTTACAATCGCAATATGGCAACATATATTACTACTATAATGGGCAAAAAGGTCTTAAAAATACAAATTAACGGATGGTCAATTATAGGAAGGTAGCAACTTGGAAACAGCCCAATAGCTCAGGGTATTTCGTTGCTAATATAAAAAGTCAAGAGTATTCAGTTGCAAAAATATAACAGTTCAAGGTATTTAGTTGCAAATTAGCCAAAGATATATTTTTTTTCTAAAGATATTTTACTAGGGAAAGAGAGTAGAGCTAGGTAATATCAAATGTATATTGAGTGAAAATCAAAAGGTACTACTAAGAGAACATAATGTTACTGAGAGGTGAAGTTATTTTACAACCACCACTTAGAAGAGCTTTCAGAGCTAGTTAGCAATAGGACGTAAGCTATTGTCATGAAATTAAATCTTTAAAATGAAATATGGAAAAGTGGTAGTACATGATGATATTCCTATCGAATTTGGAGATATTTAGGTGATAAAAGAATGATATGGCTTACTAATTTATTCAACAAAATTCTAAAGACTAAGAAGATGTCTGATGAATATAGAACTAATAATAGTATTACAGTACCTACATATAAGAAAGGGATACAAAGTTGTAAAAACTATCGAGAGCTTACGAGCTATACCATGAAGCTACGGGAGAGAGTAAATGAGTTAAGGTTAAGAAAGGAAACTAAAGAAGATTAATAAGAAAAACTAGAGAAGAAAAAGAGATTTGCATATGGCTTTTTTTAACTTCGAGAAAGCTTATGATAAAGTTCATGGGGATAACGTGTGGGCTCAGATATTGAGACTATTAGAGAGATGTACGATGAAGTTACGACGACCCTGCAGACCAATGGAGGAAATAGTAAACCATTTCCTACTATCGTTGGCTTAAAGAAAGAATTAATGTTAAATCCTTACCCCTACCTTTTATGGATGAAATTACCAGACATATCCATGAGGAGGTTCCATGGTGTATTATATTTACCGATGATATTGTATTGGTCGATCAAAGTAGAGAAAGACTATATGCTAAAATAGAAGTGTGCAGAAAAACTTTGGAAACTAAAGGGTTTTAAATTGGTAGGACAAAAATGGAGTATATCAAATGTAAGTTCAACCAAAAGACGAAAAAATAGAGGAGTACATATGGATGGAAAAGAAATACCTAGAAGTGATAGGTCTCGATATTTAGGATCAATCATTCATCACGACGAGAAGATTTACAAGGTTGCCATGCACAAAATTATAAGAGGATGGTTGAAATGGAGGAGTACTTATGGAGTACTTTGTGATCGGAAGATACCTTTGAATTTGAAAAAAATCTATAAGATAATTATAAGACCATTCATGCTTTTTAGATGAAGTATTGTGCAATTAAGAAACATGTCCAAGTGTAGCAAAAATGAGAATGCTAAAATGGACTAGTGGCAATAGATTAAAAGATAGGGTAAGAAATGAGTGTATTCATAGGAAGATAGAGGTCACCAATTGAGAAAAGAGAAAAAAACGTCTTAGGTGGTTTTGGTCATGTGCGCAATACAACAATAGAAGCTCCCGTAAGGACCGATAAGATAGTAGTTAAAAAGCCGCTAGGACTATAGGCAGGCCGAAATGAACATGGAGTAGTTAAATTTTTGTCAATGTTACAGAGGACATGACCCTTAACAGAAGTTGAATGGAAGAAAATGATTCAAACACTTGATCACAAAAAAATTTGGATAAAGGCTTTGTTGTTGTTGTAGAAAGAAATCAATAACCCAGAAACTCTGATTGGAAAACGACGAAACTACCAAAACCTTCCATACTCATACTCATTAGAAGAGTCTGAAACCAATCGAACTACCAATAATGCTTATTTGGTCCTAACAAAGCTGAATGTAAGAAGCATTCAAATTTTTGGATGAAGATGATATTTCCACTATTGTTGGCACATAAAGTATCATCCGACTTTAAGAATATTTTACATAGTAGCAAACTCTGAACTTCCACATTGAGCAACTATGGACTGTAATTTTACAGAAGAAGAAAATTCCAAAAATATAAGAACACTATTAAAGTCCTTGCCACTACCCCAAAACTCTAGAGATGTAGTAAGGGTTAAGGGTTATATAAATATTCTAACATGCTGCCGAAGGTCGAAGGCCTATTTTGGGCAGAGAGCCGGAATCATGTAAAAGTATATCATTTAATAAAATCTACTAAAAATGAAAGCCAGAGGATTCGAACATGGGTTGCTCTGGTACCATATTAAAGTTCATGCCGTTGAAACAAAATTCTAGAGTTGTAGTTAGGATTAAGGGTTTTATATTTATCTAACAAACATAAAATGATTAACATAAAGGATTTGTATCACAGTTAATAAAGAAGAAAAACTATTACTAAGAACATTCAGAACAGTATCTGCAGCACCCTGATGTTTATTCAAATTGAAGCATACATATTGATTGTTTGAAATTATTCCATTAAAACCTACATAACTAACTGCTTGATAATGTATAAGCTACAAATAGCAGTTAATAAAACTACCTTGTCAAAATATAGCCCCAAGGTACAGTACAAAACTGCATCAAGCATCATCATCAGTAGGCAAACCAAAAAATTAACCCCAGATGAAGCCTGTCATTTCACATTCAAGTTAAATAATATATGAACCATAGAAAGGGAGCAAGATTACAGAATTTACGAGACTGGTAACCTGCCAGATATTCGTCCAACGAACTCCAACATGAGCACGTTCGTAGTCAGCAAAATTAATTGTGCCAAGAGCGAAGGCAGTAGGTGATAGCAGAGAAGCTAAAACCTTCCAAATCCTGGAATCTAGGATCGTTAAAATACTTTCACAAGAATATAGAATAGTATTGAACCATTTTTCAGAAATAAACCAAAAGATGCAGGAAAATACTAACATAGGGACCGCAGAGTCATTGACAGAGTAATAAGGAAAGAAGGCTCCCAAGAAAGAAAGAGTCCCTACTGCCACAGCTGTCTTTGCTCTTGAGAAGAATGTAGATATCAAAAAAGAAAGCATCATTGCACTTAAAGCAAATACAAAGAAGTAGGCAAAGACCAGTGTCTTGTCACTATACAAGAAAAGACTGCTCATTGTGCATGCAGTAATGATTGCAGAAGATACTGCAAACTGCATAAGTAAACCAAATGATCCATGAGAATCAGAAATAAATACAGGACAATATATTAAGAAAGAAAAAATGTCATGTTATACCTTAAAGAGAAAACATGATTATATATAATAGAAAAAGACTGAAAAAATTGAAGGAAAAAAATGTATCAAAATAACAAATAGATTACTCACATGAAAGCAAGCAAAAAGAATGGCTATTTAATGGAAGTGTATTAAGAAGAAAGAAAGAAAACACGTGTTCACAAAACTAATACAGTTAGTCAATTTAAGTATTGGCTAGAAGATGTACATTCCATGTCCTTGTCACTCATAATAATCAATAACTTCCATTCTTTTTTCATTTATTCATTATAATCATTGATTGTCATGTACATATGTAGGTGACAAGTTGTCTAAACATTCTTTGTACTTCTTGGACAGGAAAAAGGACATAGTTAGACGATTTATGGTGGGCTTATATTAACATGCTGAAGTTCATATCAAATACAAGTTGATAACAGCACCGAAGAATTCCTGCTTTAAACCATTATTTAGATTAAAATAGTATCTTTGAAGTGGCCTTTGGGTTTTGGTTCCAGGTTTGTGTTGGCACAACAAGTCGATGACCAACCTGATTTTGATATTCGACCAACCACGTCTCAATATGACTTAGTACAAAGTAGTCAAATGAAAGCAGCACATGAAGACATGAAGATTAAACGCAAGCTCGATGGTTGCAACTCAGGAATTGGCCTCTTGGTCGTCATTGTATATTTTATTTTATTTATGTATTTCTTGTTTCTTTTATTAGGATCAATTTTACATTGGGTCGTGTTGGCACTAGGAAACACAAATCCCTAAACCAAATCCTAGTCCACAAAAATGAACCTGACAAAACCCAAATTGTTCTGGAACAAGGCCAACCGAACTTGGGCCGAATTCAGTCCCCTGGACCCATTTTCAGTGTTGTTCGTTCTTCATGACAAACTGGTCACTAATGTTCGAATTTTTGAACGTTAGGGTACCGAATTCTGGCCGAATTCGATCCCCAGAGCCTAGTTTGAAAAACTATAAATAGGTATTGGATCTCCCATTGTTATTCACTCGATCACTCATTCTTTCACTTGCCTATTCAAAGCTATTCAATCTTCCCATTTCCAAATATCAACTCGCCATGCTTTTAGTGCCAACGCGGTTCCAATTAGAAGTCTGCTAGAGTTGTAAAGCTTGGCTTTCAAGTTACTTTCTTTCAAAGTGTTTAAAGTCGGCGTGTCCTTCGGATCAAAGCACATGGTTGTAAGAAGTCGGCGAGCACTTCGGAACAAAGCTCGTGGTGTACTGCTATTTCACAAATAGTGGATTAATATCGGACAAGTGTCTCTGGGACTGGATTACCTTCCAACACCAGCATACATCGCGGTGTTTGCGTTTGTGACTTATTGACTTTGATTACTTTCCTACTTGCTTGCCGATTTTTTAGTTGATAATTTACTTTTTGGATATTACTGTTGCACTCTATTCACCCCTCTCTAGAGTTGCCTTCAGTTTGTTCCATGATAAAAGACGTGTGCAAGAAATTTCTGGCTTTGCTCATATTACAGTTACTGAACATTCTGAGTGCAACTATATAGCTAATCCCAAACTTACTTGAAGAGCTGACAATCAATGAGATCAAGCCTAAGGTAGTAAACATGACTGGCAGTGACACCAAATGAGTTCAGTCCTTTAATCAGCCTTATATCCTTTACCAGTGGGCCAAACTCTTAGTTATCCACTGGATCTTTTTTATCTTCTTCTTTTTTTGGTAATTATCTATCTTAAATAAGGATTTCCTGAAGCTTCTATGGCACTAGAAATTGAAAAGAGTAAGAAAATATGAAATGTGATTGTGCTAGCCACCCATTAAGTAGATGTTTATTGAACAATAGAAGGATAACTTATTTATATCAACACTGTGAAAGACAACAGTCATTGAACTATTCTACTTCTGAAGATATTAAAATATGTGGTCTAAAGTGGACTATATTGGCGTCCGTGAAACACCTTCGTACTATTTCTTTAGACTATTAATAGTATTATTAAAGTTACTCTAAATGAAGTATTTCAAAAGTCCGATACCACTAAGTAGTTTAAAGAATACTGCCCAATGTTACACTGCGACATGGATCAGTACAAAATATACTTCTATTCAACGAGAACCTTCAAGTGGTCACTAATCCTACTTACACTACATTAGAACATAGACCCACTTCTGGCTGGTTATCTTGAGCATCTACTGTTAGCAATCCTAGTTAAGAGTTGACTTCCATACAAGTATAGTATGGATAGGATTTGGGGATATTAAGGTTCTACAAAACCACAAGGGGGTGACGCAATATTGAAAAGTTTGATCTGTTTGCAAAGTAAATTTGGGAGGAGTTTTTGATGAATAAAGAACTTATGAGATGCAAAAAGAGGACTACGGAGAAAAAAACAAGTTAGATTGTATACGGATGTATAATAAAGATGAAAATAAGCCACAATGTGGAGAAGGGCCAACATTTACATCCAGGGGTCAGCAGGATGTGAAATCAAGAATGGATAAGTGTAAAATAGTGGGGAAATGGCTGGACATCTCACAAATAAACAACATTATTCTTTATAACAAGTAACAAATAAGGCTTTGTTTTTATGCTTACATAAGTTTTTTCCGCATATTTACAATATGATAGAAGCGTGGTCTCCAACTCTTAGACCTATCTCTGGCAGCAAAGATGAATGCAATTCCAATAGAGGATTTTACCTTAAGTCAATTCCTTATAGCAAACTCTCTTGCTTTCATCTGTAACTCCTGAATCTAGCCATAATTCTCAACTTATAGTAATTGGTCTTCCCTCTTTGTTGCGTGCTCCTTCTTAGCCATAATTTCCTTAGGAAAGGCATAAATATTTAACATCAGGTAGAAGTGCAATCATAAAAATAGGTCAAATTTCAGTAAGAAGGTGTCGGCTTAAGGATGCAGCTAGACTTAAGAGTTCTCTGGATATTTCTTAACTCTATTATAGGTAAAAAAAGACGTTAGATCCTTTAAGGAGTCAAAAACAAAACACTAGAGGTAATATGATTAGAAGGAAGTAATGGTTGATGTTAGATTTTGTTATCTAGGGCCAAAGTAACCTGCCAACCACCTGTTTGTTCATTGTTTTTTACTATTCTTCGTTGATTGTTCTTTTAATGCTTCAATGTGCAGTGTCTTTGAAGCTTGGACTGAGGACAAAAGTCTTTCTTTAGAAAGAATATAATTAGAAGGAAGTACTGGTTGATCTTAGAATCTTAGATTTGTGTTATCTAGGGCCAAAGATAACCTGCCAACCACCTGTTTGTTAATTGTTGTTTTTACTATTTCATTGATTGTTCTGTTACTGCTTCAACGTGCAATGTATTTGAAGCTTGGACTGAGCACAAAAGCGTCTCTTTAGTGTTAACGCTACAGGACAGTTTCCTTATTGTTCTACTGCTCACATGCGGAAAGTCTTCAAGCTTAACTCGAGGCCACAAGAGTACTATTTGCATATGTCAACACTAGAGGAGGCTAAGAATTGTGTCTAATTCAAAGTTGTAGATAAGTGCATGCCCATTGAGATTATTTTCTCTGTTGCTTGTAAATATTCATAAAGAAGAAACTTAGAATATTCAGATAAGGATTGAGCAAAAGATCATAGCTCCATTGGGTTTTGATGCATTACTCCTATTGAGTGCCATTGTTGTTGTCTATGGATGGTTAAAGTTTGTCTGCAGAAGAATGCAATCTCCTCCATATCAAAGAACACTTTTTACATTTTCAAAATGTCTTGTTAGTAAAACAGACTATTGTAGATACAGAAGCATACATCAAAATGTATAAAGAAACACGTTCTATAATTTGTTAAGTACTTCTCTTCAGATATTTAAGAGAATGTGCTTGCGCACGTGTGCGTGTGCGTGTGCGTGTGCGTGTGTGTGTGTGTTTGTAGAGAGAGAGAGAGAGAGAGAGAGAGAGAGTTTCCGAAGAGTAGCAGTTACCTGCAACGAATATGTAATAAACCAAGACAAGTAAAATATCTCATCTTGAAGACCCATCATGAGTAGTCCTTCTCTAATCTTTTGTTCCTGGGCATTAAAATATTTGGTCACCAAATTAGTTGTAAACTAAAGACTAGAACAATAATATAGAACAACAAAATGTTAAAGTTCTTGTGTGTCCAATACCTTTTCATAAACAGAAAAGCTGATCAGACGGGAAATCGGGTAGAGAAATCCCAATAGGTACCTGCTCCCCCCAGAACCAATTCATTCCAAAAGAATGTTAATGAAAGTCTCCAGATGGTAAAAAAAAAATATTAAAGACATCATGTGAAACCTTCTAAGTAGTAAACCTAATGAAAATCAAAAAGATGTGTGGCTACAATGTAAAATAAAATAACACACGTCTGTACACATGCAGGCACACAGGCACACATTACATACACGTGCACACACACACGGGGAGGAGGGGGAGAGAGAGAGAGCATATGTGCAGGCACACATACCAAGTATGTGTACAGGCACATGTACCTGCACAAAGGGGGAGATAAGAGGGGGCTGGTGGCAGAAAGAAAAGGTTCGCTCACTGTAAAAGAAATGCAAGCCTCTAAGCTGTGAGAAATACAGAAAATAACCGCTAGCATATATCAATTGCAGTGAGATCTAGAATATCTTGATGTTTGGAAAGAACAAGAGAGAATTACTTCAACTAGAGAGAATGAAATCTATGGTGCACAACCACAAACAAAACAATGGATATACTTACAGTATTCCCATAACCCTCTTAACAATAGACTGAAATTCATCATCAGTGTATTCACGAGTTGGAAAAGGGGCGATCCTTATGTTTGCAGGAATAAACTTTGCCGAGCGAAGGTTGATGGACGAATTAGACAAAAGTACCTCCTTGTCCTCAGGGGTGATATTATCTACGCTTTGCTGTCCAAGAAGTATTATAAATGAATCCACCAACTGTTGCAGCTGCAAGAATGGAGAAGGGACATAAACTTTATATGAATGAAGAGGATGCAACTAATACATTGATCACATCGAAAGCCAAAACTCGATCACAACATTTAAATAGATTTCCACAATATGTTCAGAAATTCTCCAAAGCTAGTTAAGTTCTGGATCTTCCTTGATAAGAAAAAGAATTACAGATCCTAAAATTGTTTCAAATGCCAATATAAGTGTTTATCAGGTATTATTTATTCTCTTACCCCTTCCCTTGAGAAATTTAGTTGTGAAAATCAAGGGGAATTTAAAATAGTTGTCTTCAAACAAGATAAACCAGTTGAAATTCAAGTGTCAGAACACTAGACTCAGAAATTTTGAAGCCGTAGATACGAAGACAGTTAATTAAGCACATTAGTTCCAAAAGGATCTACTTGAAATCATTAGCAGGCAACAGCCATAATAGAAAAAAAGAATTTTATGAGCCAGGCAGGAAGATATGCTACAGAAGTTATCTGTTACTAAATAATGTATACATCCATTATCAAAATGATTAAACAACTGATCTATAACATGAATAACACACACTTAATGGTTTAAAAAAATTGTATAAAAGGCAAGAATAGTAAACAGCGCACACCACATTACAGAAAATGGTATCAATGTTGCAAATTAACCATCCAGATTAATAGGGAGAAAAATCAGAAACATGATAGTGTACAGAGGAGCATGTTCTCTAACTTAACAAGTACAAGGAGGTCGAGACAAGTATCTTGTTTTAAAACAAAATATCCCGGATATTTCCCAGGTACATACATTCATATGTCAGAGTAGATGTGGTGCATGTTTTTTTTTGTAGCATGGTGAATCTATGAGACATGAAAAGGAGAACTCTTACAGTTAAAAAGCCACTATATCCGTATTGTAGTGTTGGTATAATATTAACTCCCAAATCCAGGTCGTTTAGGTATGGCCCATTTACATCCATGATGGTTCTAACATCAGGGAAGCCAGAGAAAGCCCATGTATGATTGAGACGTATGCTATAGTCAAACTTTCGAGGACCCTGTTCATGAAAAACTATTGCTCCTCTGACTTTTGGATTCGACAAGTTCCTGGAAACAGAGGAAAAATATGTCAGCTTCACCGAAACAGAGTAGCTTCATTGAAATATAGTAGAAACTCTTTCAAATACCCACGAGGCACAGGCACTTTGTTCTGCAAACAAATAGGACAATCTCAGGGCAGTTCTCACTGAACTTGGATAAAGGAGAGAGTGATGAAATAACCACAAGAATATTTCAATGACAAAACTTACTATAAAGTAGATAGTGATGTACTACATTTAAACTTTCCAAGTTTAGAACATCAAGGGAGACTTAGAAATGGAAATTGCAGTGACAAGATTATAAGGCTGAAGTAAAATGAACTTATGACAAGAATATTAGCTTTCTTGCCACTAATTCTATGAATATATACCAAACGCTATAGGTAGCATCTGCCATGTGATTAAAATGGATCTCAACCAAAGAACAAAGCAAGAATATGAGCAGAAAAAAGTGAGTTGATCTGAATGAAGGATTCCTGATATGGTCCAACTTCTTCCTGGAACATTACTTTAAGAATTTCTGGAGTAAAGTTTCATGGTCTAACTATTCCTGGAACCATACCTCAGCTATTCACAAATCCTCCTTACAATGTACACAGAACACCAGTTTATGGGGGAATGCTTCAACTTATAACTCGCAAAAAATCAGATTGCTCTCAGCAATCAAAGCTTCTGAAAGTTTCCCTCTGTAGCCAATCATGATGCCTCTGGGAAGCAGAAAATATGTTCATGCATCTCGACTTATAATGTTGAAAAAACCAAGGAAAATCCACTTCCCATGGACGCAAATATGACATGACAGAATACAGACATTGTGACACGAGCAGAGAGCTGCGGAGTATCCTGGTGTTGTTCTGAAGTACCAATATAGCATCCTATATGTTTATGACAGAACACAGATGCGGATACAGCACCATGTTTGGTGTGTCCCTGCTTCCTAGCAAAAAGCACGATATGATTCACTAAATATTATTGACCAGAAGTATGCCTTAGGTTTTCTCCCTTCCCTTCTAATCTATTGTTTTGGCTACAAACCTCTTCTAGACACAAGTATATAGTAATACTGATAGCAAAACAGAAGTTTCTGTTAAAACAATGACAAATACTCTCAACAACAAAAAATTACAAGCACTAATTATATTCATATCAGTCACAAGTATCATATTCCAGTCAATTGGTCTTTAAGCCACGGTTGAAAGCAACATTGACCGGATGTTGGAATATATATGTGGCCATATAATTCTGCTGGATTGTTACAAAATAGCAAGGTTCGCGGTATCGGTATCGTCCTTCATATAACTTGTAAGTATGGATAACGACAGTTTCTACAATTCTTGATCAAAGTTACGGGGTTCTTGGCAAGGTTGTAAAAATCGCTAGTCGGTTCGCGGGGGCTAGGAATTAATCGGATTCATCGGAGAACTAGTCGGATTAATCGGTTTGAGTTCTTATATATATATATATATATATATATATATATATATATATATATATATATATATCATCAAAGCATTAACTTAAGTATCCAGAAAAAAAATATACGCAATATATGTCCTTGGTTGCACTTTTTTCCCGAAACTTCTTCTTCCTTCTCATCTTTCTCCTTCTTCACCTTCTCTGTCGATTGCTTTTAGGTTTTTGAAAGAATTGAATTTTGGTCGGATTTTATTTTTTTTACCCTTTTTCTGGAACCGAGGCCTACTCGGCCGACTAGGCCCGTTTAGCCGTCTAATCGGCTGCCTAGGTCCGATTATTGCTTGAGCCTTTTTTGCCGACTAGCCCCCTAGTCGAGTCGGCGAAGGCCGACTACCGACTAATCGGGGACTAGTCGGATTTTTACAACAGTGGTTATTGGTTTCAGAAGCCAAAAAAATAATAAGAAATTGTTTAAAATAACTAGAAAATATTCAATATATTTTTAGGCATAATTTTATGTTTGTTTGTTTCTTCCCGAACATTGTTGAATTATTCAAATGCAATAGATCTTGTTGTTGGTTTTACACATTTTTAAAGGACAATTGATAATTTTACACATTATTTGTTTCTTCCCGAACATTGTTGAATTATTCAAATACAATAGATCTTGTTGTTGGTTTTACACATTTTTAAAGGAAGTACCAACAATAGATAATTTTAAATGGAATAACATTATGATGTACGAACATGGGAATTTAATAGACAACTTCAACCGATGGAAATATTTACATTGTGTAGATAAGGAATTTTATCGACACACTCTAGTTGCCTAGCAAGTTGATTTTCGGTATGATTGAATCATTGTCGACATTTTTTTCCATACTTTCTTTTTCTTTCGTTTTTAACTTTTTTTTGCTAAATTGACCGGAAAGATTCATTTCAGGACCAGTGGGGTTGAGTACCCGATCAGACATGCCAAGACCAACATGAAATACCGGTAACAGGCGATACCCGATTCTGCAGACCTTGAAAATAGTCATCACTATAATAGAGGGCAAGGTTTGAAGAGAGTAACTTTTGCATGCAAATCAAGATAAGATTTTAACCTGTACAGCCGCTGCAACATAAAACTCTTCTTGTGGTCTTTAAGCCACCATCCAAAGCAACATGGACTAGATGCATTATGCTCTGATATATGGTTACTATTCTGCACTAAGCATTATATAAGGAATGTGTTCTAATAATTTTCTCTCCACTGCAGCTGATTCTAGGCCACCTAGCTCAATTATCCTTAGTTCCCTTTATTCTTCTCTTGCAGTTGTTTCTGTAAGAGTTTGTCTAAGCCTGAGAATGGGAACTATCAAATTCTTCAAGAATGGGCATCCAATTGTGGATGAAAAAACAATACAATACGGCTGATACGTACTGGTTCCAGCCGATACTGCGAACCTTGAAAATAGTCATCAGTAAAATAGGGGGAGCAAGGTATGAAGAGACTAATTTCTGCATGCAAATCAAGATAAGAGAGCTTACTAATTTACAAATAATGGCATTTGGAGCATGTGGATGAAGAATAGGTATTTGGGAAAGAGAAACTTTTGGGTTTTACAGGTTTACAATGATTCCTCTATCACTTGGAAGGGAATCCTTCAAGTTAGAAAAAGTATTCTTCTTGATGTGTCTAAAGTTATAGTGAATGGCAGGTCTAGATCATTATGGTTTGACCCATGGCTTTTAAACAGGGAAGACTGATGAAGATGTTACAGGTGAATGGCAGGTCTACATCAATATGGATGGCAGACCTTTACTATATATAATGAAGACGTTACAGTGGATACCATTATACAAGATGGGGTTTCGACTCCTACATCCCTAAGGATCACAACTCCTCTAGTAAAAGAAGTTCGTAGTACTGGTATTGCTACTAATGAGGCTGAAGATTATTGGGTTTGGAATCTTGCAAGCTCAAGGTTATTCTCCTTGACATCAACATTTGCTCTGGCTAGGGGAAACCAAAGGTTAGTGGACTGGTTTGATGTATTGTGGTATGCAGTGCTTGGTCTTCTGTGGGCTTGAACCGTAGGGGATAAAATAAAAATAAAATAAATAAAAATAAATAAATAAAAATTATATATATATATATATATATATATATATATATATATTGGAAACAGTAATTGTTTGGTACATTATTGTCCGGCTTGAAGCACAGGCTTAAAACTCGGCCCAGGCTTACAACTCGGCTAGTAGGCCCACAGCTCATACTCCACTCCGCCCCAAAGGGCTTACAACTAGGCCCACATGTATCTCAGAATCAACTCAGCCCCGAGGGCTTACAACTCAACCCGTAGGCCATAACCTGGCCTGTAGGACCACACATTGGCCCTCTGGCCTGCTCCACTCAGCCGGCTAGCCTGCACCGCCAAGTCCACTCCGCTCGGGGTGAGCATTATTCGGTTTTGGACCGAAAATCGAACCGAACCGAATAAGAGATTCGGTTTAAAAAAATTGGTTCGGTTTTGAAAATACTAATTTCTCTGTTACGGTTTCGGTTTTGGGTTTCGGTCCAAAACCGAAACCGAATAAGAAAAGTTAGTGTGTGTGTATATATATATATATAAACAAAAAAAGCACAAATAAATCGAAAAATCGAATAAACCGAAAACCGAACCAATTTAATTCAGTTCGGTTAGATTCGGTTATGGGTCATTTCGGTTCGGTTTCGGTTTTGCTTATTTGCTTTTCGGTTCAATTTGGTTTTCGATTATTCGGTTTGGTTAGAACCGAATTAACCGAATGCTCACCCCTACGCTTCGCTAGCTTGTTGCTTGACCCGTTGTCCGCTCCGCCTCGCCTGTTCCGTCCGGCTCGTACCCAGCCCGCTACACCGGCTGCTTACAATTTAATTCCCACGAGTTGAAATTAAATTGCTCCCCCTAAGTCTTGAACCCACCACCACTTGGGGGGTTGACTTACATCTTAGCCACTTGAGCTATATGAGTGTGTGTGGCTAAATTTCAACTTGATACCCTTAACTATCCATGTTTGGCAACTTGATATCCTAAACTTTCAAAATAGCCAACTTAATACCATCAACTACTGAATATTTTCAATTACATACCCTAAAAAAAATCTTAAAATAACCCTGCCCCCTCCATTCTCTCCCCTCTGGCGATCCCCCTCTCTCTCTTGCGGGGAGGGGGAGCGGTAGCGGCAGCAGCGAGTGCGTGCGGGTGGGGCGGTGCGGGCGACACACGAGCACGGGAGAGGCGCGCACACACGAATGGCGAGCGCGGGTGAGGCGGCTCACGCGGGCGGACGACGCGCACCGGGGGCGGCAAGCAAGGGGGCGGCACAGGAGGGGGGGTTGAATGCGGGAGGCTATGCAGTTAAGAACGTTTTTTTTCATGATAACGGTCCAGTAGAGTTATTGATATATCACTGATATATCGGATTTATAACGGTAAATAACGGTTTGCATTTTTATCACAATTTTTGTATATGAACAACACACTTAGTAGTTGTCTATTATAAAATATGCAAAAAAAGTTTCTTAAAGCATTAAAACTAAATTGTTCATACCCAAACCAACATTACAATATAAAAAGTACAACTTCAAAACGGTTCAACTAATAAAAAAAAAAAGATCCCAATTCAACTTTCAAGTTTCAACATCTAATGATCTTCATTGGCCTCAACTTCAACTTTATTTTCTTCGTTTTCACCATCACCATCTTCTCCACCTTCTTCCCTAGTTTGTTCATCTTCATCTTCTTCATCCTCTATATATTCATCATCGTGAACAAGTGAGGAGAGTGAATCTATAACACCTCGTGACATTGTACTTCTCTCCCTCCCGACTTTTGGTTTTAACAAAACCTAACCGCTATATATCGATTTTTTTCAAAATCGATATATACTGGTCATATCGGCCGATAATATCAGTACCGGCATTTTACCGATATTTTACCCCTTTTCCAAAAAAATCGGTACCGGACCGATACCGTTATATCCGTTATATAACCGATATATAATGGTTTTTAACTGCTTAGGGGGAGGAGTGGGGGCGGGGGGGAGGGGGTGGTAGTAGGGGATGGTGGTAGGGACTGGAAAAGAGAGAGGGGGGGTATTTTGGAAATTTTTATTTTTCAAGGTATCAAATAAGCTATTTTGAAAGTTTAGGGTATCAAGTTACCAAACATGGATAGTTGAGGTGGATAGTTGAGGGTATCAAATTAAAATTTAGCATATATATATATATATATATATATATATATATATATATATATATATATATATAGAGAGAGAGAGAGAGAGAGAGAGAATCACATGCAATAATTTTGATTGACATGCATAACGATGACATAAAACAAGGAACCGTATATTGGTAAAAGAAATAGCAGAAATTGGTATGCATTCAATCCAGTAAGAAAAGTTTTTCATAATGGTCATACAATTGTATTGAAATGTTTAAAGAAACCTCCAACTCAAGTACATGATTCATCTATAATATGAATGGGATATTACTTACTTTATGATGAGGAAATCAGCTTATGAAAGAAAAGTAAGTTATCAAAAGGGAATAGATATGAAGAAACTCAGATAATAATTACTTCCCAAGAACTTTGATAATCAAGGAAATTTTAATGATAACTGACTAATTAATCATATATAAGCAGTGGGAGGAACAAGGACTTACCTCGCTTTGTCATGGATGCCATATACATCTGATGTAATGTATGTTTCCAGGTCAAACTCATCTTTGTAAATTAATCCAACCATCTAAATATATTGGAAAGAATAAGTCAACAATATGTATTAACAAAGAAAAAAAAAAACTTTTGCAATGCAAAGAAATCAAAACATGTAACGACCTGGAACCTAAAATGCGATTTTGCATCATAGGATGTTTAGACTAAGCAAAGACTCATATCCTAACTGTAACATATACCAATACAATGGAACAATAAATAAACAAGTAAAACTGATCAACAGTTCTATTCATTCCTATAATAAATAACAAGTAAACTATCCAACAGTTCTACTTGTTCCTCTAAATTATTCGAGTTTTCCATTTACCTTATCAAGATATGTTTTAAGATGCTTGCAGTCTTTTACTTTTTATTAAATATATGTCTAGAAAGTAGTAACAATAGATTCCACCTGAATGAATTAAGGAGCCGGGACAAGTTGGTGGAATTTCTAAGGGAAGAAATTAACGGCCATTCATTTAGGTGTGTTTGTGTGCAAACATGCATCCATGTACATATACCATGAGGAGGCACGGGGTCAGGATGAACAGGAATCAAAGCTCTAATTGGCCTCACATATTTGCCCCATTCATCCTCTCATTATCGCTTCATCCACCCCCATGATCTTCATGTAGCAACACTCCTACAGTAGTCTGTGAGCTACCAACTTACCATCAACAAGTAATAGCCTAGCTCAACCACCTAACTCATGATGAGCGCGACCAGATTGCGCTTAGTCGCATCTCCATCAACTTATCGGTTATTGCCTCCAATGAGGAAAAAAACGGTAGCACACAAATATGTAAGCAACAAAAACTAACATACAAAAGGCAAATGGTATCATTTAATAACTGCAACATCATACTGCAATAACAACCAAAATCTCAATTATATCTTGTGATATGGTGAAATTCAAATCTCAACCACGATATGTCTCCACATATTTGACAACAGATGCTGCTAAGAGTAGCTTCAACACATTTGGTAAGAAGCTAAATTTTTGGGATCAGAACTCGGGTCTTGAGCATACATGTTTGAAAGAGAATTTTGTGATCTTTACCGGGATTAGGAAAATTATAAACTTAATCTTAATGTTACCAGTTTGTTACATACGTAGGTTGCAAGCTACGATTAGTGGACATAGACACCAGTATTCACTTTAACATAAACATCAGGTATATAACATGGTAACTTCCCAAAATCTAGACACGAGGACAGGGTACATATGTGTATATTGTAATTATACATATATCTAACATGAATTTTTATATTAGGTTGAACTTGTGTTTGGATATTAAAGAATTTAATTAGCACAAAAGAAGGCATGTTTAGATATTGCAGTATGTACTAATTAGCTATGTGGCAAGGATACTCATCGGGACGACCGTATCCATGACCAATCTATCATGGATTGGACCAATACTTACTTTGACACTCATGTCGAATATGTTATATAGCTCACCACGTCTAGGCTCCTGAGATCCCTAAAATAATTGAAACTTAAAAGTAATTTTGACCATGGTAGTCAAAGGTGCGCCTCGTAGCAAGGCGCAACATCTGTGCCTTGCACCTCACTAGGCGAGACGTCTTTCTTCGGGCGCACCCAAGGGGCGCCTTTCAGTAAGGCACAACGAAGAAAAGGCATCATTTATGTGTTTTTTGTTTTTTACAAAAACAAATTGAGGCGGGAAGATATCCCTTACCTCATACAAGCACGGTTGCCAAATTTGGCTAAAGTTGAACATGGAAAACTAAAAATTACTAAAAATATGGTAGAGAGAATACAATTTCTTGTTAGTTTCATTGAGTGTTATTGCTGCTCTGCTAGTTCACTTGGTTATGTTTTAACATGTTTTTGTTGTATTTAATAAATTATTTGGTTTTATGTCTTACATTACTAATTTATTTATTTATGTATATTTTTATTATTTTTTTATTTTGCACCTCGTTTCGCATCGACGCGCGCCTTAAGTATGACTTGTGCCTCGGACGATATGGACCATTTGCGTCTCGAGTGCGTCTTGCGTCTTTGACTACCTTGATTTTGACATATTTGTAATCATGCCAAACATAGTTGAGATATGAGAAAGTACAACGTCCTTGCATTGAATCCTTTCTAGAACATTTTGGAACCTAGTTACTACGAAATATGCTCAATGTAGATATTCTTAAAATGTAATATATAAAATATGTATGGATATATGTTTTCATATGTATATATTTTTATCCATGTCGTACCCGTAGCCTAAAATTTTCAAAAAAGTTGAAATCAAATCCGTATCATCTCTGAATCTGTGTCCGTGAACTATGCAACCTAGCTAATTAGAGAGACAATACACTTCATCTTGTAGATAAGAGAAGTGTCTGAAATGAACGGACACTGTGTCACTATCATGTTCGACACGGATGGAAACACATACATCTCCGACACGGATGGAAAGGGCAAACTTTAGCAGAGAGATGTGTCCTACATATCATAATTTGCAAGTAATGATCTCTTTAGGATGATGTAAGCAAATTATCATTAGGCTTAGTTTACTTTCAAATTATGGAAGTCAAATTAATAGCGTGGAGGAAGCATCATCGTATCATAGATGAATTGAGGAAAACAAATTCTCCTACAAGAAAAGGGTGAATTTCAACTATTGTCATTTAAATTATCGACGTGCTACATTTATCTGTTGTTCTATAATTTTTTGAGAATGTTATTCTCCATCAAGTCTGCAAGAATGGCGGATTCCTTGGGATAATGTCAATACTCTGTTTTCTCCTCAAGTTTTAGCATATATTTATGTTGGATTGCACTCGTGAAACATCATAATAGTTCACATAAGCACAGTTCCTTGAATTAGAAACACTGTGTTCCCAAGTTAGTTGTGCTCTACTCTTTAAGTGTTTGATTCAGCCAACTGTAGCTAGCATAACAAAGAATATTAAGTTTGTGTTCGATCAAAATTGAACAAATTCATGTATGAATTTCTCTACTAATTCGAGCGTAGGCGAATTACCTTCAGCAGCGGGAACTTGAAGGATAGCGCATCCACCATCAGCTTCGTCTCGGCCGTGTCTGGCACGAACGCAAGATGCTCGCTGCCGGCGTACAGAAGCTCCAGGAGCGCGTCGAAGCTCGGCGAGACACTGCTCTTCCCCACCTCAACAAACATGTCCTTCCTTATATACCTAAAAACAAATAACAAAATAAACAGAAATTCACAAACCAAAACAACAAAAAGGAAGGAAAAAAAATCATCAATTGATCGAACGACGTACGACTGGACCGGGTGGATCTTGGTGTCGACTTGCGTCCTCACGCCGATCAGCATCAGCATCACGATCGTGGGCAGCATGATCTGAAGAAGAAGATTGAAAATTAGGGTTTGTGAGAGTAGAAATTTAGGGTTTTATGGAAAGGAGGAGAAGAGAACCTCGGCGAGAGTGGTGAAGGGGTGGCGGATCTTGAGGAGCCAGTTCTTGCGGAGCATCGCCTTCAGCTGGCGGCGGCGAGGATCCGCCATTTTTTCTTCTTCCATCTAGCTCTCGTGCAGTAGCTATGGAGGAGACAGCGTTGAGAGAACGGGAAGGACGGGGTCCCTTTGTTTGGTAAATGACACGCGCCGCCCGCCAAAGGGGCGGTGGGGTCGTTGCACTGACCTCTTCCATATAATCTTATTAATAATTAGGGATGTTTAGTATTAGGGGTCACATCAGGGGTCACATATAACAAGTTGAAATTAGAGTTGGGTCTTAATTTTCGAAAAGTTAGCGTATGGAACTTAAAATTACTGTTCACTTATCTACCTGAACAGTTAATTTCAAATACAAACACTAATATCAGATATTTTTGAGACTTAAATTCTAATATTAACTATTATGTGAGACCTTCTAACTAAATAACACTAATAATTAACTACTATATATGCAATTCCATAATATTCGAAAAGAGCAAATAACAGTTTTCTCAAAAAAAATTCTTTTTTCTACAAGTAATTACATACCTACCCATATTAAATTTAGTGAATAATTTTAACTAGTAAACATATATGAGAGTATTTTTGGAATAAAAACTTTCACGGTAAAACATATTTTTCTCATTATATAGTAGTATATATTACATAACTACCGATATATTTTAGTTTGTAAACATTAAACATAGATGAGGGTATTTTTGAAACAAAAATTTTTACGGTGAAGTCTACATTTCTCATTATATAGTGGGGTTGATTACATAACTACCAATATTAAATTTAGTGAACAATTTAAATTCGTAAACATAGATGAATATATTTTTGGAACAAAAAGTTATATGGTGAATACTACTTTTTTTCATTATATAGTAGTATAGATTAAGGGGTTTGTTTATATAATATAAGTCACCACTCTCTCATTATATCTCATCCCAAAATTTTCCTTTGTGCTAGGAAGTCTCTTTGGGTCTGCTTGGTAACGATGTTTTTACCAGTTTTGAAAAAAAAATTAACTAACCGTTTATGAAAAGTCTTGTTAACTTTTTTGAGGCAATGGTTTTGATTAGCTCAAAAAAATTCAAAAGCGATGTAATATAATTTTTGTTGGCTTTTCAAACACCCAAAATAGACAGAATTTGAGGGATTTATTATTTTATTCCATTTATATCCTCAAAAAAATGTATAATTATAACTACTAATATCCTACCCTTTTTTTTCTCATCTGTGTTTCTCTTTTACTTCTTCCAAACTATGGCTACTTCTCCTTGTAAGTTTAAATTTTTTTCTCTCATACTTTCAACCAGGCATTTATATTATTTTATATGTCTATATTATTTTGATCAAATATAGACTTCTATCTCATGTTTCAATTATTTTGATCAAATATGGACTTCTATCTCATGATCGAAACGTGGACTGGGTGGTAATTCTCGTGTTCATGACCGTTTTGTTGAATATATAGGTAATTTTATTCGCGTAAACAACTTTCATAACTGTCACGCCCCAGAACCAGAATACTGGAGAGCGGGGGACAGACACAGCCAGCTGCGTATATAGAAGTGTAATCCACCTCGACATACGGTCACGGTTGTCTAGATGCATGAGGGTTTATCTACAAGCCATCGATCTCTTATGGTCAAGAACAAGCCTAGTGTCTCAATCTCAAGCAAGTAATACATGTTACAATATATCAGATCATCAGGCATGAAAGGTAAGGAGTCCCGAACATTACATATACAGATGATAATGAAGCTAGTCGTACAAAATGTGAGGACTAGCAAGAGTTTCAGTCATACATGATCAACCCTAGGATTTGTCAATCATGTTACAGCCCGTAGACAGACAAAAGTATAGGTTTCAACACGAGCTAACACTTGCTCGGCAGCTAAACGCCACAAAAGAATAATTTTACAATTTGAGCGGGAGAGCAAAATAAACCCACTCGTTGCCATGGTTTCTTCTAGTGTTCACCATCTGGCTGGAAGGCGGGGAGATCCTCGGGAGCTACTCCGAAATCTGGCCATACAAAACCAGCTGGGTCAGACCCCAGAAAGAGCAAGTGCCACAAGGGAGGCTTTACTTAAGAACTAAAACCAGCATATTAGCACATGATACATAAAGGATAACGAAAGACATGAGTTAAAGAAAACAAGGTGATAAACGATAGGACAACTAAGGGACTATTTCGGTAGCCAAGTTACAACCGTAAACCAAATAAGGACCCGGTTGTAACCCTTCACTGGAACAGAGCTTAGTCTCCAACGAATTATCGACAAGAGTAAAACATAAGCAAGCATGTCCTGAGATAGCATGTACTGGGGCTAGGCAAGACTAGACAGGATTGGACTACATCCAACACTCACGGCCAAGCAAAGAGTACGGCTTGATACTTTAACTAACTAGGGTTATCACAAACCTAGTTACTAGCAAGATGCAATGAGATGTTCTAGCAGTCACAAGCCCTGCAGCTATCCAGGTTATCCAGGCGAGATTTATTTAAGAGTTATCAAGAATTATTAGGTAACTTGGAGTGCAACACCTAACAGTGTGCTTAGAACTTGTTTCATGGAGTGCCCCACATGACAGTGGGCTAGAAATGTGCCCTACTCGACGGCATGCTACAAGTCCCTCAGGTGTGGTCGGGATAACGGGATCGCCTGTAACTAGAAACATCTCCCTATATGAACTACTTGATCAATCTAGTCATTATCCTAGTCCGATTCAGTATGAATCCCTGACCGTGGAAAATCAAGGATTCATGTCCTAGACATGATGCAAGACAGGACATATAACTTGTATAGAAACAATCAAGAAAAATTACCCATGGTGTCAAGACGAGAGTTACATATTACTTGTCAAGATTACTTGTCAGGAGTGCGCCACCCCGGGCCACTATTAAGCTGGTACATGTCATGTTTACTTGTTACTTGTCAGGAGTGTACCACGATGGTCCACTATCGAGGATGATCACCTCATGTTCATGTTATCAAGTCATACCATGCTCAAGGCCATCATGCTCCATATTAACAAGTTATCAAGAGGGGTCGTCACAAGTTAGGCTAAGTACAGGACACATGTGAGATCACAAGCATATATACAAGAACTAGGAGTAACATGCATGGGAGTTGTCATAACACATCAATTCTCAATATTCAAGAAAGTACGTGGAAATGTTCAGGTGTAAAATTAGAACACAAGAGCTCCCACATGACAATAGGAGAAGAATTCTTGTAAAAGAGTTTACGCGAAAAATATCTCACAACACTCCGTGTGATACGCAGGATTGGCCCGACGTAAAATCGGAACATAACATCGTTGGCGTAAAACTGAACATAACTTCCTTATGAATCATTATCATTGGTAACAAGAAGCCTATGTTATGCACATAGTTGGAGAGTCATTTATCACAAGGTCTAGTTCATATAAGGTCATAGCTTAATGCATGAAAACACAAGATCCAATGGTATTCCCAAAAATCCAAGGTTCAACACATCTCAGAAAAATAGGCATAACTTCCACATACGAACTCTAAATGAGGTGCTCCAAAGATATTCGGAAAGGCAAGACAAATATCTAAAACTTTCATGTTTTAAATTTTTCGAAATTTTGGCTACAAAATAGCTAAACTTGGCAAAAACAGTCATTATGTGCACTTTTTATGCCAAAATTTTAATTTTGCGTAAAATATGCAAAAGAGAAGGGTTCCAGCGTAAAATTTACATTCAAGATACAATCCTGCGTAAAATACGCATGAACAGGGTTCTCTGCGTAAAATTTACATTCAGGATACAATCTTGCGTAAAATACGCAAGAACAGGGTTCCATGCGTAAAATTTACATTCAGGATACAATCCTGCGTAAAATACGCAAGAACAGGGTTCCCTGCGTAAAATTTACATTCAGCCAGCACTACATTCTTCAGTCGACATAAAAAATTCAGAAAACTTGTTTTGACCATAAAAACTTCATTTTAACTCGAAATGAGGTGAATCAAAAACCAAATTCATACGAAATTCCGTGCTCTTGCTCATAGAACTATTAGTTTTCGAAAATAATAAGTTTTAGTAGATCAAAACCAAGAAAACTCCATGAACTCATGAAACCCCAAAGTTACAATATAGATCTAGAAGAATCTATCCATAAAAATCAAAAACTCCAAGTTCTAAAAAGGCTTATAATCATGTAAAGAAGAGAATGGAATAATAAAACTTGAGATCCATCATGAAGCAAGTTGCACTTGCCTAGGACTCTTGGGTGTAGGTGGAGAGGAGTAAATGAAGAAGAAGAAGAAATAATTAAGAGAGAGAAAGGGTTGGTGACTTATAAAGGATGGTTTATCACGATGAACCAAGGAGGGTCTAACCAAGTTAAACCAAAATAAACCAAACCAAGCCAATACATGCCATGATGAATCTAAACAAGATTAAACCAAGATTAGCTAGAAAATGACAAGTCATGGTACGGGTCAGAATCCCGTACACGTATACTGAAAATATGTATAACGAAAAACGAAGGTGACAATAATGTAACGCCCCAGTCCCAAAATTCGTAGGACTAGGAATGCGAATACATGCCAGCTACGTATCAAGTGGACTCCAACCCAGCTCGAATACGTATAAGCTGTATAGTAATGACCAACTATCTATATTAATTAATAATATCTAAGTCTCAATCTACAGTAAGATAGAATACAGGAATGAACAACATATAACATAGTGTGCACCCATGCTACATTTGTTCGAATAGACCGAAAAAAATAACTTGAGTCTACAAATACTAGACTGACAAGCAGAATATAAATGAATAGAGATAAATATATAACCACCAGAGATACCTGAAACAGTAAATATCAACCATCATGATCAGCTACCAACTCCGCTCAGTCGAATACCTGGAGAGATGATCACCAGGTCCTCAGGGGACATAGCAAGGTACATACAATATGCCAATTAACAGTAAATAAAAACATATGAACTAATGGGTACTACCCTAACCAGTCTAAGTGACATGCACGTGAGAACATATTTCGGATATCAGGCTTAGCCACTGAGGCTCACAAGCTCCTCAGCAGGCTATTGCCCTCAGGCACCGTGTCGTGGGACCAAAGGGCATACGAGTATATCAAGTAAATAACCACCCACGCTCTGCTAGAGAGACGAAGGTATACTAGTAGAATACCATCCAAGTCCCTATATGGAAACGAGGCTAAACTAGTAGAATAACAGCCAAGTCCCATATATAAAAACGAGGATATTCGAGTAGAAATATATGTATATATATACAGCCTGATATAACGGTAATGTTCTTCCCACCCCATGTTCTATTCTATCAAGTCATGTCAGATAACACTAACAATATCAAGTAAATAATCATGTAACCTATCACAGGATCCAAACCATGAATATGCCATATCTTGGACTATCTCATGATCGTGTCAGTGTCCTAGGTCCATCGTGTCTCAAGTAACACGATAATCAATGCAACGCTATATCTAAGGTTAATACCCAATATCCGTATACAGATATTGACACCCAAATCTGTTCGGACGTGAAGTATCAACTATTCCTATATCATGATATATATGAAGATAGAAACAATAGAACCAAAAAAAAAAAGAATATGTACGAAAAACTTGGCAAGGTACACTTGCCTGGAGGTTTGTCCGAAAATGCTGGTATCTGGTGTCCGAAGTCAGATCCAAATCCTAAAATAACCAAGAATCTAATATATTAATTAATCATATATGTTCTTGATTGCCAACTATCTATAAAATTTAATACTTACATATTACAACCTAGGCTTATGTCTTCTCACTCTATAATAATTACTTCTCAAAGTGTATTTTAGCCTTATATAAGATCGTATTTCTATATATGTCTTGTTTTACAAAAATAAAAAAAAAGAAATAGGATTATTGAAAATATCACACTTAAAGAAATAAATAGAGATAAAAGGGTTTGGTTGATAATTGATTAAAGGGAAGGGGTTTATTTATAAAATGCATATTATTAACTGATGTAGAATTCAATGCATGCATTGCACACAATAGATAAGACTTTAATATTGAAGGAAGTATAAATTAAATACTTAATGAATGCTATAATTAAAATAAATTGATTTCTAATCACTAAGCTCGAATTCCAATGCTCTTTTATGTGATCAATAACATAACTATGCATGTTACTATTTTTCTTCATCTACTTCTTCTTTAAATCTAAAAGAAATTCATATATGTGAAACGGTTGCTTCTTCCTATTAGTAGACTTCTATTGTTCTGTTTCTCTAAATCTTCTTCCATATTGAGATAGATTACTGCTATCCATACCTCCCTTCAAACGATTGTTCTTAATAATCTTTGTAAAAAAATATTACTCAACTGCCATTCTCTATTATGAATATTAGGAAAATAATATATGGTGTGATATTATATATTATTTCCATCTTCTTCCAGTGATTGGCAGCACAACTACTTAATCTTCCTATTAGAAATTTACATTAACAAAATATACAAGAGAAACAACAAAAGCTCACCTATGTGAAGATATTATTTAAACTTGGGCTCGAGTGAGAGAAAGTCATCGTCGGCGATGTATGGTGCACAGGAGTGATACGTAGCGACAGTTCATCGAAGACGAGTTGTGGTTTGCAAGATCGGATCGGACGGTGTGCAGCGAGGTTGACGACCTCGAGATACTACTGTGGCTTGGGAGTCGATGGCTTGGATGACTTAAGGAAGTTTGACATATATATATAAGTATAAATAGGGGTTACAAAGGTGAAAGGATATGGGAGTTACGAATATGAAAGGAGGGGTCATGGGGGTTATGAAGATGAAATGAGGAGTCATGGGGGTTATGAAGATGAAATGAGGAGTCATGGGGGTTATGAAGATGAAATGAGGAGTCATGGAGGTTATGAAGATGAAATGAGGAGTCATGGGGGTTACGAAGATAAAAAATAAATGGAGAAAATTAATGCATGAAGCATACACAAAATATGCACAAATTATTTTACCACTACACCCATAATGGCTTATGTGTTCCCACCATTTAGTTCACACAAAGATGGTGCTCATGTTAGAAAAGCTATAACCATGGGCTCTCATAGCAAGAATTCATTCCTTAGGCTCATGATAGCATGGAATAAAATTCTTGGCCCAAGATAGCATGGATATTTATTTGTTGGGCTAAACAAGTATTGGACTATTTAACTAAACAATTAACTATTAATCGTTTAAAATATAACCTAATATATATAATGCAAGCTCAAATTTCTAACGTCAAATAAAACAAATAAATATAAAAATTATAAAAATTATTTAAAAAAAATGGAGGGGGGTTTACATTCTATGCACCTTAAAAAAATTTCGTCCTCGAAATTAAGATTCTAACTAGAAGTAGAACTTATAAAGTTATGGCACTAAAGTTTAATTTAGAATCTTATCGGATTTTTTGAATTAAATGCGGATAACATTCTCGTATGGAATCTTTACGCCCCCAAGTAGATTTTCCTATGGGGTGATGCTTCCATGCTACCGGACTAATATGGTAGTCTTCCCCTTCAATATCTCTCACTGGTATCCAATATTCTGACTGACTGTTTCTTATATAAAAGATTCAGTCTCAACGTGATCTCAGAATGGTCAACCTCATGACTGGATCAGTCACATACTTCCTCCACTACGAGATATTGAATACATCATGCACTTGCTCTAGAGATGGGGCACTGCATGACGATATACCACTTCTCCAACACTACCTATAATGTCAATGGGTTACTAATTTAGAGGTAATGATTCTAACTTGGCTCTTAAGTCTTTATCTATGACTAACTATATAGATAGAAAATTTCACAGTTAATCCATGATCCCTATTAGTTTTCTAAGCTCTTCATTATACTCTTATACGTCAATAGTAATTGATAATAATCTTACCAATGCACTAGTTTTTTTTTCCATCTACATGCTAGGTAAGGTTGAGCCTGGGCTAGTCAAATACATAAACCTATTGGTCAACCTTTTAGTCCTGGCATTCTAGAGGTCATTTCAAGGCTAGTCTAACTCAAATTTGTCTACCCTATCCAATATTCTTAGGCCACCTAACAGCCTGATATAACCTTTTGATATTAGTTCTTCTAGTCCTTCTATTCTAGACTATCTTTTGTAAAAGCTAGCAAGGTTTAGTCTAATATTTCAGGGTTGCTTGCTAGGATTAGACCTTATACTGTACTATGTTCTGACTTCTACCTTTGAAAAAAGTTTCTATAAAGATTCTACCCACCTTAGTTATTTACCTAGTCCTGCAAAGCATGAACTACTATATCCCTCAAACAAAATTCACAGGATACCGGTTCTACCCAGACTTATGTCCAATCTTAAGTACATGGCTTAGCCAACCATTTTACCCATAACAAAGTCGTAAGTCATACTTTCTGAAGTCTACCACAAGCGTTGTCCTCTTTTAGCTTAGGAAACTATAACTAAGGTTCAACTGTATATCCTTTAATATTTTCTAGTCATCCAAAAAAAAAAAAAATAATATTTATTATTATTCTCCTAATAAATCTCTATGGATATGTAAAACATCTAGTTCACCCTACCTGTTTTGGCATGGATAGATATATGTCCATTAAGTAAGATTGACTTCCTATAAAAGTGTAATGCATCTCTGTTCTATTCGGTCTTTATAGTAGATATGTTCTATCATACTTATATATCATTACACATCACCCTCCTATGAAATATGCTACCAATATAGCTTCTATCCTATGACAAAATGTAATCAAACTACCATAATTGTTCCAATTACTGAGGAAACACCATGTTCAGCCAACTCATAAATATAACAGGTATATTTTTAGTCAAAAGGCATCACCAAATTTATAATGGTTGTAGCGGGTCCCAAATGATGTCCTTGAAATATCTTCTCTCTGTGCCTTCTCTTGATGGTATCCAATCTCAAGTCAACATTAGAAATGAAAACTTTTGCTCATTGGTCAAACAGGTCGATGGTGATAATACTTTGGCTACTTGAATGACCTTGGACTTCAAATGATCAATCCGTCGGATATCGACTTATGTCATATAGGCTATCTATCAAGTTTTCTGAAGGATGAGGCTAGCTAAACTTCTAGGCCTAACTTATGCTACCATAGAGGTCTTCTATCTCAATTCCAGCCAACTTACTCACTTATGTAAACTGAGTTTCCTCCAATCGTCAGTTCTTGCAACATAGTGTTACATACTAAAAAATGGGTATGCTAGGTCCTAGCCATCCATGACTGCTCCTACGGTTCTTTCATCTTTATTCCCTATGTGCATCTTATTCCAACACAATTGCCATAACTACAAGTCTTTTAGTATTTCTATCTGAACTGTGTTATGGAAAAGGGGTCAATATCTCCATGATTTCTAGTCTACTCAAACTAAGATTCATAATTTTTCTCTCAAGTCCTTAATTAGGTCTATCTACACAATCCAAGATTACCAAAATTAATTCCTAATCACTATGTCATTCTTTTATCAAATCTCCTTTTTAGTATGATTAACAACTCACCACTTCTAGTCTATAGGAAGCTATTTAATAATCACAAATACGTCTAACCCTTTTATACTTGTATACTAGGTAATGGGGGTATGTTATGCTAGACAATGCTTATGTGATACCTCGGCAAATACTCGCCTATTGACTAATATTCTACACATGCTTGTTCATAGGTCCTTTCAAAGTTATTTAACTTCTACTAAAGGTATGTCTAGTATAACGCAGTCATGTCCATTCTACATCCTATACCAAGTCAGAGAGTGGTACAACCAAATATCACTTATCCCTTTGATAGAAAGCTTCCTAGTATGGACTTTCGACCGCTATCCAGTGATAGCTTCATTTCTTGACCTATACCTACTACCATGATTTTTATATTGTTCAAACGAAACTTCCTCCGCCTTCATGCAACCATAGGATTTCTATAGGACTTCTATCTATCTTGAGTACAATACTTATAGATTTATCCTATTCTCAACAAGACTTTCGAATCCTTTCAAATGTAGTCTTTCATGTATGTGACCACATTCTAATTTGAAAACCATATCAACATCTAAAATTCTACTACTCGTTCTTTCAAATCACTCCCATCATTTCGGTTGATAACTCTATCGTACCTTTCTTACTAAACCAAGTTAAACCTAGTTAGACTTATATCCCATCCCTATCTAACATAGATAAATAGTAGAATGTCCATTGCTCCTAGAGTCTCTCACTAGGATTAGGTAGGCTATATGAATTTATATTGCTAATCCGACACACTTGGTCTATCTAATAGAGACGTCAATATAACCACACCACCCTCCTTTCTGGGACGACAAAGCTGCTCCCACGAGACCGCATGCATACCCCCCTCCAAAGGAAATCAGCACAAAGACGCTCCACTCGCCGAATAGTAGCCACCGAAAGTAGGATGGACTGGAGCCAAAGTGTGCCACGGCCGAGACCACCGATCTGATCAGCTCTATGCGTCCGCCAAAAGACAGACCGGCGGCTTGCCAGCCTTCTACTCTCTCTGGACATACTCAACCAGGCCCTGGCAATCCTGATCACGTGCATAATTGACGGTGAGGGGTACACCTAAATACCGCACCGGAGCTCACTTCTCGCAATACCCAGGGCCTCAGCCCGCTCCTCCTTCTGGGTACATCGGGAACTGAAGTATACCCGGCTCTTATCCCTGTTCAGTTGGAGACCCGAGAAGGACTTAAGATCTTCCATAATACCCGCAAGCGTCT
>JANAVB010042020.1:8221469-8381572 GCA_029216955.1 Iris pallida | reverse complement strand
CGCCAGGGATATCTAAGAGCCTGGCAACATGAAGACTTAGAAATTCACTGGATGCAAGTAGAATATCCTCAATAGCATCCATCAATTAAGAAGGATTGGTGTTCCAAGCTCAACCAAAAGTGAATTTGAATCAGGCTAGAATGCAAAAGGTAGAAAATATGATGTGCAGAAAGATCGAGTGTCCATTGGCAGGCTGTTGATGAGTAGTGATTCCAACAGTGCGTTCTTTCAAGTTAAAAGCACCAAGGTGGCTGCCAAACCGTCCATATCGTCTTCACAAAGAAAACCAAACACGTTCTCAGCAGGGTGGATGCATAATCATATGAAGCCGAGTGGATATCTAATCATTCTGCTAAATTAGGAACATCATGGGCAGACTATGGCCTTTCACCAATTGGTCACTAATTTGCTCTCCTCGAGGAATTAATAGCTTATGAGTCCTTAACATTTCAATTAAGCTCATTGGCCAAATTGTAGTGCAACCTTATTGACGAGGTGTTATGGACCTATGGTGCTTGTTAGAATTTAACTACTATCATGGCAAAACCACCTCCAAATGTGTGACACTCTCAGCACCGCCATATCTCCATTATAGCAAGGGGTTCTCAGGGATGCCTCATCCTTCAACCACTTATCTGCATCGTGTGTGGACACCAACACTCACCAAATTCTGGCTAAACCATGGGTCATCAAGTAACTGCTATCCTGACCTTCCCAGTTCATGCAATATTGCATCTAACCCCACGGACTTTACCTCCTCTCCCGAAAAGAAGAGTGGCAGACTCCTCACCCTAATTTAGGCATATATAAGTAAGATTATTAATCCTTAGTTTGCTTCTTTAGATAGGCCTAAATTAGTCCGGTTAATCATGATCATTTCTTTGTTTATATCCATTTAGCTTAGGATGAATTCATCTTCCTATTAAAAGATGGATTCATCATCATATGCTAGCTTTTTGTCAATGAAAACAATATAATCTGTGATCAAGAATTCCCTGGTGGATTCCAGATCAAAAGAACTCCGATCTTTTAGCTAAGGCGGGGACGCAGTTCTTGTTATTGAAGTTACGATCATTCGCTACGACAAAGACTCGGTTTACCAATCCTAATTTCAACAGTTTCCTATAAGGCGTGGCCGTGTGGTTCAATGATCTATATCATCCCCGTGCCCAAAGTCAACATCTTTGTAAGCCTGGCTTATCGTAATAAGCTTCTCCGGGATACAACCTGGGGTACTGAGGCTTTTCAACAGTTTCCTATAAGGCGTGGCCGTGTGGTTCAATGATCTACATCATCCCCGTGCCCAAAGTCAACATCTTTGTAAGCCTGGCTTATCGTAATAAGCTTCTCCGGGATACAACCTGGGGTACTGAGGCTCTGGTCAAATATACCACTCTTCGATGGTATCCTGATACAGGTTATATTCTCTTTCACCTGCTATGTTAAAGAGAGATGGACAGCCATTGGTAACAACACTACTGCAACAGCGCCTTCTATAGACTTGCTGTGGACAAGCTGGGACACATCCAATCACCACATCGGAACGAGAGCCATACAGCATAGGTTCAAACAACAACAAAAAAAACTTATCCCAAGTTACTGTGTCAGCTATTTGAATCCCTTTCTTCCACTCAACTCTGGCATATGGCAATGATTGCTTTATTTTATTATATCTGGCAAAAAAATGTATATTTAGTCAAACCTGCATTCTAATGGCCGAGATGCGCATGAGTCTCCTACTTCTGGAGATTTCCAGTGCCCCTTAATGCAAAGAAAGATTGAGCTTACTGTAAATGAACAAAGTATGCAGCATCCGCTGCCATGGACACGGTAAAATGATGTTGCGCGGATTGAGTTTACTCCACTGTAGCAAATCTAAGTTGCACGGACAAGGCAAAATGATGTCGGTATCCGTATGGTGTCCGTACCCGTGCCCGTATATGTATGGTGTCCGTATCCATACTCATGTAACATAGCAACTAACTTTTTACTTATTTGAAAATGTCCACATCCCGTATCCGTATCGTGTCCGTATCCGTATTCGTGCAACATAGCAACACATAATAGAAGTGTTATTCAGCCTAGTTGACCTAGCCAAACTGCTAGATCTGATTTTTGTTCTTTTGATTTGCTCTTAGGCTGTTTTAGCTTGGGATAGGGGCAGTGGCGGAGACAAGGGTGGGCTGGATGGGACCCAGGTCCAACAGCCCCCAAAACACGCACACCCACACGTCCAAATTCTGATTTTTGGTACCGCACCTGGATATGTGAAATTATGTCTTCTCCCCTAACTGTATGGTCCATTTTCTTTCACATTTGTAAGTCTACCTAAAAGCTATTTACATTTTAGTTTTTATACACCTATAACTACCTAAATAAATTTTGATCCTTGTACCTTCCAATCAATAATCAATAAGAAGTAATGCACTAAGCAAAAGATAAATGTAGTTTAGGATTATAGTAAAAGGCTACACAAATTGGCAAGTTGTTTATTTATAAATCAACAACATCCATACATCTTAATATTATTCCTTTTACAAATATTTATTTATTATGCAGGTACTTTGTCCAAAAACAAGTATAATAAACAAAATTTCTGTTGCAGTGAGCGTTTCAGCAGTTCTGAACATTATTCTATTTAGAACTAATGAGAACAAATAAAACATAAGTCTTGAAAGACAAATTATTTATCTTATTTTTATGCATTTAATATTTTATGTATTTTCCATTTCTAGTTATGGTTAATAATGTAATTTATTATACTTGGTATTTTCTATAATATTGGCCAAGAGTCCTAATAAAATATTAAAATTTGATGTCATTTTATTCAAATTATAGAATGCGCTTTCAACATGATATGAGAGTCCTAGGTTCTCTCTTAGGATATATTCTTCTCTTATTCGCCTATATAGATTCTCTTTGGCGATGTTTGTGGTCTCTTATCGGCTACTTCGAGCACAGATGTTTTGATTATTTTTGTCTTTCTTAGAAATTTTTTCAGTTGTGAAGCCTCAACTATATCGAGATTGTTTGTTGAGATGATTTCTTATGGAATTTATTTTCGGTAAGTGAAGTCTCGTGTCTCTTTAGGGATTTCTTCGATAGCCCTAACGTATTTTGATGTTTTCTTTTACAATTTCTCATCTTTCGGAGCCCACGTATATATTGAATATTTCTTTCGGAATTTCTCATTTTGGAGCCCCAACCTACTTTGAAATATTTTCCGGAATTTTTCTTTTTCGGAGCCCCGACCTACTTAAGATGAACAGAGATTTTCTTAGTTGTGAAGCACCACTATATGGATTATTATGGAATTTTTTCGTTTTTGGAGCCCCAACCTTCATCTGATGATTTTTTTCAGTTTTACCAAATGTCTTCGGTGTCAAAGCCCCGCCCTCCTTTTTCGGATTATCTCCAGTTTCTCCCTCGTCAAGCGTACTTGCTTTTACCAAATTCCAGCTTGCGGGAGCATGTTGAAGAATAAATGATTTATCTTTATTTTCTGTATTTATTATTTTGTGTATTTTCATTTCTAGTTAGGGTTAACGATGTAATGTTATATGTTTCGTATTTCCTATAAATATAGGAGAATAGCCATAATAAATTTTGATTTTCACAATATAGCCTCCACTTTCAACAATAAGATTATGCATAAATTTATTAATACCTCTTAGCTTTTTGAAACCAACAACTTTGCAACTCAATCTGAAATTTTTGAAACTGATACTCATAAAAAGGGTGTGAAGCCAGTGTTTCAGCATCGATACTGCTCACATTGATAATATAGGAAATGACGCGAAGGAAGAAATTTATTTCATCAAGTGGATAACAAGCCTTAAGTAACATATGAACAATGTGAATGCAGCGTGAATTTACAAAGTGGTACCATAAGATGACAACTACCAATGGGATTTAGTCTTCGTGGAAGCATAATTAGGACTGCTAGCAGGGTTAAACATAAGCCACCTCCTTCTTTCTCACCAGTGAAGGGCAAAGTTTCTCAATTGATCTGCCACATTAGCCCAAGCTCATGTGTGTGCTATATACTTCATCTAACCCGAGTTGTTTTCCATAAGACACGTCACTTCTAACTTACTATCACGAGCATATGTCCTCTTTTGATTGTTATCACTTAGTCTTGAGAACAGATCTTGTGTTAAATTCTAAAGCTTTATTCAAATATCATTTATGTCACGGGCAACTATATGTATGTATCTAGGGTGTTCAAAAGTCGATTCTGATGCAGAAGTTTTACAAGATAAAGAGAAGCAATACCTAGAAGAGCAAGAATCTGGTTTTCATAGAGTGTGAGATTGAGGGAGTTGACAGCAGTGCATTTTCCCTTCTTACTCATAAAAACTTTATGCAGATTCCTGAACTGAATACATCTAAGAATAAAAAAAATATTAACCTTAGTCAGATATTCAGAATATTTTACACATTTTATAAATTATTGTAATACATACCGGCCTTCAAGTTCTTGTTGTTTCATATCAAAGCTTATTGCTTCGAAGGCATGTTCAAAGGCACCATCAACAGAAGAATGGATCTTGTTTGTGGATACTTCACCATAAACATTATTTTCTAGGCTCTCAGCACTATTGTGGGACACATCCTTCCTCCCACAGAAAATCTTGGTGAACATGAAGTACCAAGGATAGTGAACCCCATTGTCTTTAGAAAGAACCTATTGAGAAGGGAAGAAGTTCAACTTTAAATATGTGATGAAAACTGTATACCACAATGGAACTAGGGATACAAAACTTGAAATGTTTATGAGTTCAAATAGATCATATGTGGCATGGAACCTAGCAACCTATCACACACATCGTATTCACAAAGAAGAAATGCTGATTTGGAATATAATTGCAGTTTTCTAAATTACAACACTAGAATCTAGCATGCCTGCAAGCCCCCAAATGTAACCGATGCAACTTATGATGTTAAAAAAAATCTCTATCAAGTTTAACCATTCATACAAGTCTATTACATTGTCATCAGATAACCATCTTGATAAATACTCATCCATTTTAAAAGTGAATTTGTATTTTAATTGATATTATCTACGCATAAATCACAACAAATGAATCAGACTATCCAGTTAAGAGCAAAACACGGTCTACATTCTACATTATGTCTTAAGAGTCGGACACCTCCCTATTTCTTATTGATTCATTTCATTATGGAGTTGTTTCTTTGCCGATAACACTGCCTCCAGCTAGGTTGCAGAAACTACTCAGTTTTGTTTATTCACATTCCTATTTATTTTGGATAGAAGGCTTTGCTATTGCTGTTGATAGAAAAACAGAAGTGGATCTTCTCTGTAACATCATGCCGGATGCTTGACCAAGAAATCTAATTTAGTAAATTACAATACAGTTATGATGATCCATCCTCAACTAGTCCTGTATGCATGTAACTACAATTGGAAACGATGCAATTTCAATTTTGTCACCTTCCTCATTCCCCTACTTGAGAAGTTATCTTAGCAAATCCATTAACTTCATAGGCAGTTGTGTATGATGTATTAATTACTAAGAAACACTATAAGTTTATGGCATAAAGGAACTAGCATGTTCTATTTCTTTTTGAGGGGAACATTTATAGCAAAGATAATAAGCATGTCAGTAGTTTTTAAAATTATAGAAGGGAGTATCCCAATCAAGGTTTGCGGCATCAGCCAATACTAATACTTATTGTTAATATTGAATTGCATCTTTTTGACACACCCCACAAGCTGATACTGGTCGATGCCGAAATTGGAGCTCTCTTTCCAGCTAAAGTTAGCAAAGAAAAAGAACAGAAAAAAGACTACGGAAATAAAGTGTCAACACAATAATCAGCTTGTGTCGAAGATAACATGTTGTTTTATGTCAATAAGATTACTTAAACGACGAACTGTAACAATTACTATAAATCTATAAATTTATAAAATGCATCCATCTTAACATTATTCCATCCAAAACTATCAATTGTGGGGTTACCTAAAAGCAAGTAAAATAAACATCAATATCAACTGTGGGTGAAGATTAAGCAATATTGAAGTTATTCCCATTCAAAACTAATGAGAATAAAATGCATAAGATTATACTTGGACTTATCAAATATCATTCTACTTTTTTGATAGCTTATTATTATTATTGGCTTTTAGAAACCACTAACTTCAATATTATTCCCATTCTAGTTTTGAATGAACTTCAAAATTACTCTTTTTAATTGCTTATTATTACTTCAAGCGTGGATCCAATATCAGCCAGCTAGATTAGCCTTTTACTAGGAAAGTCAATAGTCTAGAATATATAGATTAAAAAGTTATACCAAGAGAGAGCATAACCAAGCAACATAGATTGGTGGTGTTAGATATTAGTATCAGGAAATGGAAGAAAAAGACTAGAATAAACAAGAGGCTAAGAACTAGATGGTGGAACTTCAAAGGAAAAACTTAGTACTATTTAAGGATAAAATGGTAAAGGAAGGTGGAACATAGAAAAAGACTCCAATGCTATTGACAGAGCACAAAAAATGTCAATCACTAAAAACCAATGACCCAAGATAACTAGGACTAAAATCCCAATTCTCAAACATGACAAATCAATAATATCAACATACATTGTCTTTTACGTAGCTATATGTTTCCTCGAACACGAGAAATCAATAAGACTCAAATGCTTCCTCAATACCTTGACTGCCCAAATGTCGTCAGTTAAAGCTCACTGTATTGTCCAGTCGATACAATAACACCTCCCTCTGAAAGTACGCCATGACATCACCACTGACGTTGATAAGTTTGCACCAACATTTTTGGTACAGGAATTTATGTAGCAACTTGTTATATCTCGCACCAGCCCCTCGTGAACTCCATGGGCTTGGTCCGCTAATTCTTTCTTGTCGTGGTCTTCTCCGTCATGTTCACAACTTTCTTCAAGTGCCCCTTTCGCATCAAGTCTCCCGCCATTTTTTAAGAATCTTGTACATTCATGGACTCATGCGGTAATGTCGCAAGCTCGGTAAATCTACTCCGGAAATAAGAATGATATTGTGTTGGATATCACACATGGTTGGTAGTCCTTTAGGAAACTTCTCTGAAAGAACGTCATAAAACTTGTCGAGAACTGATCGTACCTTTGTTGAACTTGCTCCCCCTCCATTGACTCTTAGGTCTCCAATCTTCAACTCTCTACCAAATCATGCACCTTATGCCTCCTTGAAGTATGCTTCCTTCGTGAAGATCGTCAATGATGGAGAAGTCTTCTCCTATTGTAAAGATTTGGTTCAAGTATTTTCTGCAAAGGTGTAAATTTGTACTTGACCCTATCCTTCACCAGACGATACACGTTGTCGCACCCATCGTACTTCGTGCCAACATCGAATTTTCCATGGCCTCTCATATGACAGAGGTCAAGTCCGTCTACCATATCATAGTAGATCTCATCTCTAGAGGTGCCAATGAAGAAAGGAATTCAGCATCATTGGATCATCCTAGGTCACCCAATCGCTCGGGGCTTCCTGACCCTTCCAATGGAGTAGGGGTTCAGGTGTTTCTTCAACGCCAACCTTGCATCTTCGACCAACCGTTGACTGATGAGGTTTATTTGGCTACTGATGGGGTTTGTTTAGCTATTGATGAGGTTTATTTGGCTGCCATCAATCATGACCCAAAATTATGTCGTTGATGGTTCAACGGGTTCAGAACATGTTGGTATTTGCACGGAATCATCGTGCTTGGGTGTTAGCACGATCTTCATCGACACGCCATAGGATACCTCTTCCTTTCTGGATTCCTTCCTGTGACCACCACGTTGATAAGAGACATCGTCGTCGAGCTGAACTACGACGCTCCAATCGCCTTCGTCCCAACCGCAAAAGCATTCTCGGTCAATCGGTACATCACCACAACGATCGTCATCACAACCCTTTCTGACGAGATCATCGTACATATCCTTGCTCTCACTAACGAATCTACAAGTCCTCCATGTACGATACCTGGTGTTAATGTGTAACCATCTATCGAGAAGTCCCTGGTGTTGCTTATCCATGATGTCGTTTTTGGATTGAAACCGATTTCCTCAATGGTTCTTGGAAAGCTACTATCCACTCAACTTATTGGACGTGTAGATTCAATATCCACATAGAGGCTTTGATGCGACGGACCGTCCAAAGAGGCCTCGACCCCTTGCACTTCGTTAGGAAAAAGGTGGTCGTCGTCGTCGTTGATTCCCATCATGCCCCACGACACGCTTGAAGCTTTAATACCACATGATAAAACACGAAAATGTCAATCATTGAAAACCAACGACCTAAGATAATGACTAAACCCCAATTCTCAAATACGAGAATCAACAAAAGATATACTTTGATTAAATAAGAAATCAATTATTTAGCTTTTCTATTTTTTGTGTATATTTATTGAAATTTTCTTCTACTTTGTTTTTTGATTTTGTCCCCTTATTTTGGGTGTTTCATTGACCATTGTTTCCGTTATTGACCTTATGGTGTTTAGTGGATAAATGTATTAGTGTTAAGAACTTATGACGGTTGTTTAACTTGTGTTTTGGTTAGATTGAGTTATCAACTTTATAATGATTGCCACTTAAGATGCTTAATGATAATCTTTGTTGTTTGCTTAACATGTCGAACTTATCCTAATATGTTTTATTAATTTTTCAATGTATTTATCAATGTGACATGTTTCTTTTTCTTAGATACACGATATAGTACAATAATCAAGCAAATCTTACAATCGCAATATGGCAACATATATTACTACTATAATGGGCAAAAAGGTCTTAAAAATACAAATTAACGGAATGGTCAATTATAGGAAGGTAGCAACTTGGAAACAGCCCAATAGCTCAGGGTATTTCGTTGCTAATATAAAAGTCAAGAGTATTCAGTTGCAAAAATATAACAGTTCAAGGTATTTAGTTGCAAATTAGCCAAAGATATTTTTTTTTCTAAAGATATTTTACTAGGGAAAGAGAGTAGAGCTAGGTAATATCAAATGTATATTGAGTGAAAATCAAAAGGTACTACTAAGAGAACATAATGTTACTGAGAGGTGAAGTTATTTTACAACCACCACTTAGAAGAGCTTTCAGAGCTAGTTAGCAATAGGACGTAAGCTATTGTCATGAAATTAAATCTTTAAAATGAAATATGGAAAAGTGGTAGTACATGATGATATTCCTATCGAATTTGGAGATATTTAGGTGATAAAAGAATGATATGGCTTACTAATTTATTCAACAAAATTCTAAAGACTAAGAAGATGTCTGATGAATATAGAATAATAGTATTACAGTACCTACATATAAGAAAGGGATACAAAGTTGTAAAAACTATCGAGAGCTTACGAGCTATACCATGAAGCTACGGGAGAGAGTAAATGAGTTAAGGTTAAGAAAGGAAACTAAAGAAGATTAATAAGAAAAACTAGAGAAGAAAAAAGAGATTTGCATATGGCTTTTTTTAACTTCGAGAAAGCTTATGATAAAGTTCATGGGGATAACGTGTGGGCTCAGATATTGAGACTATTAGAGAGATGTACGATGAAGTTACGACGACCCTGCAGACCAATGGAGGAAATAGTAAACCATTTCCTACTATCGTTGGCTTAAAGAAAGAATTAATGTTAAATCCTTACCCCTACCTTTTATGGATGAAATTACCAGACATATCCATGAGGTTCCATGGTGTATTATATTACCGATGATATTGTATTGGTCGATCAAAGTAGAGAAAGACTATATGCTAAAATAGAAGTGTGCAGAAAAACTTTGGAAACTAAAGGGTTTTAAATTGGTAGGACAAAAATGGAGTATATCAAATGTAAGTTCAACCAAAAGACGAAAAAATAGAGGAGTACATATGGATGGAAAAGAAATACCTAGAAGTGATAGGTCTCGATATTTAGGATCAATCATTCATCACGACGAGAAGATTTACAAGGTTGCCATGCACAAAATTATAGAGGATGGTTGAAATGGAGGAGTACTTATGGAGTACTTTGTGATCGGAAGATACCTTTGAATTTGAAAAAATCTATAAGATAATTATAAGACCATTCATGCTTTTTAGATGAAGTATTGTGCAATTAAGAAACATGTCCAAGTGTAGCAAAAATGAGAATGCTAAAATGGACTAGTGGCAATAGATTAAAAGATAGGGTAAGAAATGAGTGTATTCATAGGAAGATAGAGGTCACCAATTGAGAAAAGAAAAAAACGTCTTAGGTGGTTTTGGTCATGTGCGCAATACAACAATAGAAGCTCCCGTAAGGACCGATAAGATAGTAGTTAAAAAGCCGCTAGGACTATAGGCAGGCCGAAATGAACATGGAGTAGTTAAATTTTTGTCAATGTTACAGAGGACATGACCCTTAACAGAAGTTGAATGGAAGAAGAAGAAAATGATTCAAACACTTGATCACAAAAAATTTGGATAAAGGCTTTGTTGTTGTTGTAGAAAGAAATCAATAACCCAGAAACTCTGATTGGAAAACGACGAAACTACCAAAACCTTCCATACTCATACTCATTAGAAGAGTCTGAAACCAATCGAACTACCAATAATGCTTATTTGGTCCTAACAAAGCTGAATGTAAGAAGCATTCAAATTTTTGGATGAAGATGATATTTCCACTATTGTTGGCACATAAAGTATCATCCGACTTTAAGAATATTTTACATAGTAGCAAACTCTGAACTTCCACATTGAGCAACTATGGACTGTAATTTTACAGAAGAAGAAAATTCCAAAAATATAAGAACACTATTAAAGTCCTTGCCACTACCCCAAAACTCTAGAGATGTAGTAAGGGTTAAGGGTTATATAAATATTCTAACATGCTGCCGAAGGTCGAAGGCCTATTTTGGGCAGAGAGCCGGAATCATGTAAAAGTATATCATTTAATAAAATCTACTAAAAATGAAAGCCAGAGGATTCGAACATGGGTTGCTCTGGTACCATATTAAAGTTCATGCCGTTGAAACAAAATTCTAGAGTTGTAGTTAGGATTAAGGGTTTTATATTTATCTAACAAACATAAAATGATTAACATAAAGGATTTGTATCACAGTTAATAAAGAAGAAAAACTATTACTAAGAACATTCAGAACAGTATCTGCAGCACCCTGATGTTTATTCAAATTGAAGCATACATATTGATTGTTTGAAATTATTCCATTAAAACCTACATAACTAACTGCTTGATAATGTATAAGCTACAAATAGCAGTTAATAAAACTACCTTGTCAAAATATAGCCCCAAGGTACAGTACAAAACTGCATCAAGCATCATCATCAGTAGGCAAACCAAAAAATTAACCCCAGATGAAGCCTGTCATTTCACATTCAAGTTAAATAATATATGAACCATAGAAAGGGAGCAAGATTACAGAATTTACGAGACTGGTAACCTGCCAGATATTCGTCCAACGAACTCCAACATGAGCACGTTCGTAGTCAGCAAAATTAATTGTGCCAAGAGCGAAGGCAGTAGGTGATAGCAGAGAAGCTAAAACCTTCCAAATCCTGGAATCTAGGATCGTTAAAATACTTTCACAAGAATATAGTATTGAACCATTTTTCAGAAATAAACCAAAAGATGCAGGAAAATACTAACATAGGGACCGCAGAGTCATTGACAGAGTAATAAGGAAAGAAGGCTCCCAAGAAAGAAAGAGTCCCTACTGCCACAGCTGTCTTTGCTCTTGAGAAGAATGTAGATATCAAAAAAGAAAGCATCATTGCACTTAAAGCAAATACAAAGAAGTAGGCAAAGACCAGTGTCTTGTCACTATACAAGAAAAGACTGCTCATTGTGCATGCAGTAATGATTGCAGAAGATACTGCAAACTGCATAAGTAAACCAAATGATCCATGAGAATCAGAAATAAATACAGGACAATATATTAAGAAAGAAAAAATGTCATGTTATACCTTAAAGAGAAAACATGATTATATATAATAGAAAAAGACTGAAAAAATTGAAGGAAAAAAATGTATCAAAATAACAAATAGATTACTCACATGAAAGCAAGCAAAAAGAATGGCTATTTAATGGAAGTGTATTAAGAAGAAAGAAAGAAAACACGTGTTCACAAAACTAATACAGTTAGTCAATTTAAGTATTGGCTAGAAGATGTACATTCCATGTCCTTGTCACTCATAATAATCAATAACTTCCATTCTTTTTTCATTTATTCATTATAATCATTGATTGTCATGTACATATGTAGGTGACAAGTTGTCTAAACATTCTTTGTACTTCTTGGACAGGAAAAAGGACATAGTTAGACGATTTATGGTGGGCTTATATTAACATGCTGAAGTTCATATCAAATACAAGTTGATAACAGCACCGAAGAATTCCTGCTTTAAACCATTATTTAGATTAAAATAGTATCTTTGAAGTGGCCTTTGGGTTTTGGTTCCAGGTTTGTGTTGGCACAACAAGTCGATGACCAACCTGATTTTGATATTCGACCAACCACGTCTCAATATGACTTAGTACAAAGTAGTCAAATGAAAGCAGCACATGAAGACATGAAGATTAAACGCAAGCTCGATGGTTGCAACTCAGGAATTGGCCTCTTGGTCGTCATTGTATATTTTATTTTATTTATGTATTTCTTGTTTCTTTTATTAGGATCAATTTTACATTGGGTCGTGTTGGCACTAGGAAACACAAATCCCTAAACCAAATCCTAGTCCACAAAAATGAACCTGACAAAACCCAAATTGTTCTGGAACAAGGCCAACCGAACTTGGGCCGAATTCAGTCCCCTGGACCCATTTTCAGTGTTGTTCGTTCTTCATGACAAACTGGTCACTAATGTTCGAATTTTTGAACGTTAGGGTACCGAATTCTGGCCGAATTCGTCCCCAGCCTAGTTTGAAAAACTATAAATAGGTATTGGATCTCCCATTGTTATTCACTCGATCACTCATTCTTTCACTTGCCTATTCAAAGCTATTCAATCTTCCCATTTCCAAATATCAACTCGCCATGCTTTTAGTGCCAACGCGGTTCCAATTAGAAGTCTGCTAGAGTTGTAAAGCTTGGCTTTCAAGTTACTTTCTTTCAAAGTGTTTAAAGTCGGCGTGTCCTTCGGATCAAAGCACATGGTTGTAAGAAGTCGGCGAGCACTTCGGAACAAAGCTCGTGGTGTACTGCTATTTCACAAATAGTGGATTAATATCGGACAAGTGTCTCTGGGACTGGATTACCTTCCAACACCAGCATACATCGCGGTGTTTGCGTTTGTGACTTATTGACTTTGATTACTTTCCTACTTGCTTGCCGATTTTTTAGTTGATAATTTACTTTTTGGATATTACTGTTGCACTCTATTCACCCCTCTCTAGAGTTGCCTTCAGTTTGTTCCATGATAAAAGACGTGTGCAAGAAATTTCTGGCTTTGCTCATATTACAGTTACTGAACATTCTGAGTGCAACTATATAGCTAATCCCAAACTTACTTGAAGAGCTGACAATCAATGAGATCAAGCCTAAGGTAGTAAACATGACTGGCAGTGACACCAAATGAGTTCAGTCCTTTAATCAGCCTTATATCCTTTACCAGTGGGCCAAACTCTTAGTTATCCACTGGATCTTTTTTATCTTCTTCTTTTTTTGGTAATTATCTATCTTAAATAAGGATTTCCTGAAGCTTCTATGGCACTAGAAATTGAAAAGAGTAAGAAAATATGAAATGTGATTGTGCTAGCCACCCATTAAGTAGATGTTTATTGAACAATAGAAGGATAACTTATTTATATCAACACTGTGAAAGACAACAGTCATTGAACTATTCTACTTCTGAAGATATTAAAAATAGTGGTCTAAAGTGGACTATATTGGCGTCCGTGAAACACCTTCGTACTATTTCTTTAGACTATTAATAGTATTATTAAAGTTACTCTAAATGAAGTATTTCAAAAGTCCGATACCACTAAGTAGTTTAAAGAATACTGCCCAATGTTACACTGCGACATGGATCAGTACAAAATATACTTCTATTCAACGAGAACCTTCAAGTGGTCACTAATCCTACTTACACTACATTAGAACATAGACCCACTTCTGGCTGGTTATCTTGAGCATCTACTGTTAGCAATCCTAGTTAAGAGTTGACTTCCATACAAGTATAGTATGGATAGGATTTGGGGATATTAAGGTTCTACAAAACCACAAGGGGGTGACGCAATATTGAAAAGTTTGATCTGTTTGCAAAGTAAATTTGGGAGGAGTTTTTGATGAATAAAGAACTTATGAGATGCAAAAAGAGGACTACGGAGAAAAAAACAAGTTAGATTGTATACGGATGTATAATAAAGATGAAAATAAGCCACAATGTGGAGAAGGGCCAACATTTACATCCAGGGGTCAGCAGGATGTGAAATCAAGAATGGATAAGTGTAAAATAGTGGGGAAATGGCTGGACATCTCACAAATAAACAACATTATTCTTTATAACAAGTAACAAATAAGGCTTTGTTTTTATGCTTACATAAGTTTTTTCCGCATATTTACAATTGATAGAAGCGTGGTCTCCAACTCTTAGACCTATCTCTGGCAGCAAAGATGAATGCAATTCCAATAGAGGATTTTACCTTAAGTCAATTCCTTATAGCAAACTCTCTTGCTTTCATCTGTAACTCCTGAATCTAGCCATAATTCTCAACTTATAGTAATTGGTCTTCCCTCTTTGTTGCGTGCTCCTTCTTAGCCATAATTTCCTTAGGAAAGGCATAAATATTTAACATCAGGTAGAAGTGCAATCATAAAAATAGGTCAAATTTCAGTAAGAAGGTGTCGGCTTAAGGATGCAGCTAGACTTAAGAGTTCTCTGGATATTTCTTAACTCTATTATAGGTAAAAAAAGACGTTAGATCCTTTAAGGAGTCAAAAACAAAACACTAGAGGTAATATGATTAGAAGGAAGTAATGGTTGATGTTAGATTTTGTTATCTAGGGCCAAAGTAACCTGCCAACCACCTGTTTGTTCATTGTTTTTTACTATTCTTCGTTGATTGTTCTTTTAATGCTTCAATGTGCAGTGTCTTTGAAGCTTGGACTGAGGACAAAAGTCTTTCTTTAGAAAGAATATAATTAGAAGGAAGTATGGTTGATCTTAGAATCTTAGATTTGTGTTATCTAGGGCCAAAGATAACCTGCCAACCACCTGTTTGTTAATTGTTGTTTTTACTATTTCATTGATTGTTCTGTTACTGCTTCAACGTGCAATGTATTTGAAGCTTGGACTGAGCACAAAAGCGTCTCTTTAGTGTTAACGCTACAGGACAGTTTCCTTATTGTTCTACTGCTCACATGCGGAAAGTCTTCAAGCTTAACTCGAGGCCACAAGAGTACTATTTGCATATGTCAACACTAGAGGAGGCTAAGAATTGTGTCTAATTCAAAGTTGTAGATAAGTGCATGCCCATTGAGATTATTTTCTCTGTTGCTTGTAAATATTCATAAAGAAGAAACTTAGAATATTCAGATAAGGATTGAGCAAAAGATCATAGCTCCATTGGGTTTTGATGCATTACTCCTATTGAGTGCCATTGTTGTTGTCTATGGATGGTTAAAGTTGTCTGCAGAAGAATGCAATCTCCTCCATATCAAAGAACACTTTTTACATTTTCAAAATGTCTTGTTAGTAAAACAGACTATTGTAGATACAGAAGCATACATCAAAATGTATAAAGAAACACGTTCTATAATTTGTTAAGTACTTCTCTTCAGATATTTAAGAGAATGTGCTTGCGCACGTGTGCGTGTGCGTGTGCGTGTGCGTGTGCGTGTGTGTGTTTGTAGAGAGAGAGAGAGAGAGAGAGAGAGAGTTTCCGAAGAGTAGCAGTTACCTGCAACGAATATGTAATAAACCAAGACAAGTAAAATATCTCATCTTGAAGACCCATCATGAGTAGTCCTTCTCTAATCTTTTGTTCCTGGGCATTAAAATATTTGGTCACCAAATTAGTTGTAAACTAAAGACTAGAACAATAATATAGAACAACAAAATGTTAAAGTTCTTGTGTGTCCAATACCTTTTCATAAACAGAAAAGCTGATCAGACGGGAAATCGGGTAGAGAAATCCCAATAGGTACCTGCTCCCCCAGAACCAATTCATTCCAAAAGAATGTTAATGAAAGTCTCCAGATGGTAAAAAAAAAATATTAAAGACATCATGTGAAACCTTCTAAGTAGTAAACCTAATGAAAATCAAAAAGATGTGTGGCTACAATGTAAAATAAAATAACACACGTCTGTACACATGCAGGCACACAGGCACACATTACATACACGTGCACACACACGGGGAGGGGGGGAGAGAGAGAGAGCATATGTGCAGGCACACATACCAAGTATGTGTACAGGCACATGTACCTGCACAAAGGGGGAGATAAGAGGGGGCTGGTGGCAGAAAGAAAAGGTTCGCTCACTGTAAAAGAAATGCAAGCCTCTAAGCTGTGAGAAATACAGAAAATAACCGCTAGCATATATCAATTGCAGTGAGATCTAGAATATCTTGATGTTTGGAAAGAACAAGAGAGAATTACTTCAACTAGAGAGAATGAAATCTATGGTGCACAACCACAAACAAAACAATGGATATACTTACAGTATTCCCATAACCCTCTTAACAATAGACTGAAATTCATCATCAGTGTATTCACGAGTTGGAAAAGGGGCGATCCTTATGTTTGCAGGAATAAACTTTGCCGAGCGAAGGTTGATGGACGAATTAGACAAAAGTACCTCCTTGTCCTCAGGGGTGATATTATCTACGCTTTGCTGTCCAAGAAGTATTATAAATGAATCCACCAACTGTTGCAGCTGCAAGAATGGAGAAGGGACATAAACTTTATATGAATGAAGAGGATGCAACTAATACATTGATCACATCGAAAGCCAAAACTCGATCACAACATTTAAATAGATTTCCACAATATGTTCAGAAATTCTCCAAAGCTAGTTAAGTTCTGGATCTTCCTTGATAAGAAAAAGAATTACAGATCCTAAAATTGTTTCAAATGCCAATATAAGTGTTTATCAGGTATTATTTATTCTCTTACCCCTTCCCTTGAGAAATTTAGTTGTGAAAATCAAGGGGAATTTAAAATAGTTGTCTTCAAACAAGATAAACCAGTTGAAATTCAAGTGTCAGAACACTAGACTCAGAAATTTTGAAGCCGTAGATACGAAGACAGTTAATTAAGCACATTAGTTCCAAAAGGATCTACTTGAAATCATTAGCAGGCAACAGCCATAATAGAAAAAAAGAATTTTATGAGCCAGGCAGGAAGATATGCTACAGAAGTTATCTGTTACTAAATAATGTATACATCCATTATCAAAATGATTAAACAACTGATCTATAACATGAATAACACACACTTAATGGTTTAAAAAAATTGTATAAAAGGCAAGAATAGTAAACAGCGCACACCACATTACAGAAAATGGTATCAATGTTGCAAATTAACCATCCAGATTAATAGGGAGAAAAATCAGAAACATGATAGTGTACAGAGGAGCATGTTCTCTAACTTAACAAGTACAAGGAGGTCGAGACAAGTATCTTGTTTTAAAACAAAATATCCCGGATATTTCCCAGGTACATACATTCATATGTCAGAGTAGATGTGGTGCATGTTTTTTTTTGTAGCATGGTGAATCTATGAGACATGAAAAGGAGAACTCTTACAGTTAAAAAGCCACTATATCCGTATTGTAGTGTTGGTATAATATTAACTCCCAAATCCAGGTCGTTTAGGTATGGCCCATTTACATCCATGATGGTTCTAACATCAGGGAAGCCAGAGAAAGCCCATGTATGATTGAGACGTATGCTATAGTCAAACTTTCGAGGACCCTGTTCATGAAAAACTATTGCTCCTCTGACTTTTGGATTCGACAAGTTCCTGGAAACAGAGGAAAAATATGTCAGCTTCACCGAAACAGAGTAGCTTCATTGAAATATAGTAGAAACTCTTTCAAATACCCACGAGGCACAGGCACTTTGTTCTGCAAACAAATAGGACAATCTCAGGGCAGTTCTCACTGAACTTGGATAAAGGAGAGAGTGATGAAATAACCACAAGAATATTTCAATGACAAAACTTACTATAAAGTAGATAGTGATGTACTACATTTAAACTTTCCAAGTTTAGAACATCAAGGGAGACTTAGAAATGGAAATTGCAGTGACAAGATTATAAGGCTGAAGTAAAATGAACTTATGACAAGAATATTAGCTTTCTTGCCACTAATTCTATGAATATATACCAAACGCTATAGGTAGCATCTGCCATGTGATTAAAATGGATCTCAACCAAAGAACAAAGCAAGAATATGAGCAGAAAAAAGTGAGTTGATCTGAATGAAGGATTCCTGATATGGTCCAACTTCTTCCTGGAACATTACTTTAAGAATTTCTGGAGTAAAGTTTCATGGTCTAACTATTCCTGGAACCATACCTCAGCTATTCACAAATCCTCCTTACAATGTACACAGAACACCAGTTTATGGGGGAATGCTTCAACTTATAACTCGCAAAAAATCAGATTGCTCTCAGCAATCAAAGCTTCTGAAAGTTTCCCTCTGTAGCCAATCATGATGCCTCTGGGAAGCAGAAAATATGTTCATGCATCTCGACTTATAATGTTGAAAAAACCAAGGAAAATCCACTTCCCATGGACGCAAATATGACATGACAGAATACAGACATTGTGACACGAGCAGAGAGCTGCGGAGTATCCTGGTGTTGTTCTGAAGTACCAATATAGCATCCTATATGTTTATGACAGAACACAGATGCGGATACAGCACCATGTTTGGTGTGTCCCTGCTTCCTAGCAAAAAGCACGATATGATTCACTAAATATTATTGACCAGAAGTATGCCTTAGGTTTTCTCCCTTCCCTTCTAATCTATTGTTTTGGCTACAAACCTCTTCTAGACACAAGTATATAGTAATACTGATAGCAAAACAGAAGTTTCTGTTAAAACAATGACAAATACTCTCAACAACAAAAAATTACAAGCACTAATTATATTCATATCAGTCACAAGTATCATATTCCAGTCAATTGGTCTTTAAGCCACGGTTGAAAGCAACATTGACCGGATGTTGGAATATATATGTGGCCATATAATTCTGCTGGATTGTTACAAAATAGCAAGGTTCGCGGTATCGGTATCGTCCTTCATATAACTTGTAAGTATGGATAACGACAGTTTCTACAATTCTTGATCAAAGTTACGGGGTTCTTGGCAAGGTTGTAAAAATCGCTAGTCGGTTCGCGGGGGCTAGGAATTAATCGGATTCATCGGAGAACTAGTCGGATTAATCGGTTTGAGTTCTTATATATATATATATATATATATATATATATATATATATATATATATATTATATCATCAAAGCATTAACTTAAGTATCCAGAAAAAAAATATACGCAATATATGTCCTTGGTTGCACTTTTTTCCCGAAACTTCTTCTTCCTTCTCATCTTTCTCCTTCTTCACCTTCTCTGTCGATTGCTTTTAGGTTTTTGAAAGAATTGAATTTTGGTCGGATTTTATTTTTTTTACCCTTTTTCTGGAACCGAGGCCTACTCGGCCGACTAGGCCCGTTTAGGCCGTCTAATCGGCTGCCTAGGTCCGATTATTGCTTGAGCCTTTTTGCCGACTAGCCCCCTAGTCGAGTCGGCGAAGGCCGACTACCGACTAATCGGGGACTAGTCGGATTTTTACAACAGTGGTTATTGGTTTCAGAAGCCAAAAAAATAATAAGAAATTGTTTAAAATAACTAGAAAATATTCAATATATTTTTAGGCATAATTTTATGTTTGTTTGTTTCTTCCCGAACATTGTTGAATTATTCAAATGCAATAGATCTTGTTGTTGGTTTTACACATTTTTAAAGGACAATTGATAATTTTACACATTATTTGTTTCTTCCCGAACATTGTTGAATTATTCAAATACAATAGATCTTGTTGTTGGTTTTACACATTTTTAAAGGAAGTACCAACAATAGATAATTTTAAATGGAATAACATTATGATGTACGAACATGGGAATTTAATAGACAACTTCAACCGATGGAAATATTTACATTGTGTAGATAAGGAATTTTATCGACACACTCTAGTTGCCTAGCAAGTTGATTTTCGGTATGATTGAATCATTGTCGACATTTTTTTCCATACTTTCTTTTTCTTTCGTTTTTAACTTTTTTTGCTAAATTGACCGGAAAGATTCATTTCAGGACCAGTGGGGTTGAGTACCCGATCAGACATGCCAAGACCAACATGAAATACCGGTAACAGGCGATACCCGATTCTGCAGACCTTGAAAATAGTCATCACTATAATAGAGGGCAAGGTTTGAAGAGAGTAACTTTTGCATGCAAATCAAGATAAGATTTTAACCTGTACAGCCGCTGCAACATAAAACTCTTCTTGTGGTCTTTAAGCCACCATCCAAAGCAACATGGACTAGATGCATTATGCTCTGATATATGGTTACTATTCTGCACTAAGCATTATATAAGGAATGTGTTCTAATAATTTTCTCTCCACTGCAGCTGATTCTAGGCCACCTAGCTCAATTATCCTTAGTTCCCTTTATTCTTCTCTTGCAGTTGTTTCTGTAAGAGTTTGTCTAAGCCTGAGAATGGGAACTATCAAATTCTTCAAGAATGGGCATCCAATTGTGGATGAAAAAACAATACAATACGGCTGATACGTACTGGTTCCAGCCGATACTGCGAACCTTGAAAATAGTCATCAGTAAAATAGGGGGAGCAAGGTATGAAGAGACTAATTTCTGCATGCAAATCAAGATAAGAGAGCTTACTAATTTACAAATAATGGCATTTGGAGCATGTGGATGAAGAATAGGTATTTGGGAAAGAGAAACTTTTGGGTTTTACAGGTTTACAATGATTCCTCTATCACTTGGAAGGGAATCCTTCAAGTTAGAAAAAGTATTCTTCTTGATGTGTCTAAAGTTATAGTGAATGGCAGGTCTAGATCATTATGGTTTGACCCATGGCTTTTAAACAGGGAAGACTGATGAAGATGTTACAGGTGAATGGCAGGTCTACATCAATATGGATGGCAGACCTTTACTATATATAATGAAGACGTTACAGTGGATACCATTATACAAGATGGGGTTTCGACTCCTACATCCCTAAGGATCACAACTCCTCTAGTAAAAGAAGTTCGTAGTACTGGTATTGCTACTAATGAGGCTGAAGATTATTGGGTTTGGAATCTTGCAAGCTCAAGGTTATTCTCCTTGACATCAACATTTGCTCTGGCTAGGGGAAACCAAAGGTTAGTGGACTGGTTTGATGTATTGTGGTATGCAGTGCTTGGTCTTCTGTGGGCTTGAACCGTAGGGGATAAAATAAAAATAAAATAAATAAAAATAAATAAATAAAAATTATATATATATATATATATATATATATATATATATTGGAAACAGTAATTGTTTGGTACATTATTGTCCGGCTTGAAGCACAGGCTTAAAACTCGGCCCAGGCTTACAACTCGGCTAGTAGGCCCACAGCTCATACTCCACTCCGCCCCAAAGGGCTTACAACTAGGCCCACATGTATCTCAGAATCAACTCAGCCCCGAGGGCTTACAACTCAACCCGTAGGCCATAACCTGGCCTGTAGGACCACACATTGGCCCTCTGGCCTGCTCCACTCAGCCGGCTAGCCTGCACCGCCAAGTCCACTCCGCTCGGGGTGAGCATTATTCGGTTTTGGACCGAAAATCGAACCGAACCGAATAAGAGATTCGGTTTAAAAAAATTGGTTCGGTTTTGAAAATACTAATTTCTCTGTTACGGTTTCGGTTTTGGGTTTCGGTCCAAAACCGAAACCGAATAAGAAAAGTTAGTGTGTGTGTATATATATATATATAAACAAAAAAAGCACAAATAAATCGAAAAATCGAATAAACCGAAAACCGAACCAATTTAATTCAGTTCGGTTAGATTCGGTTATGGGTCATTTCGGTTCGGTTTCGGTTTTGCTTATTTGCTTTTCGGTTCAATTTGGTTTTCGATTATTCGGTTTGGTTAGAACCGAATTAACCGAATGCTCACCCCTACGCTTCGCTAGCTTGTTGCTTGACCCGTTGTCCGCTCCGCCTCGCCTGTTCCGTCCGGCTCGTACCCAGCCCGCTACACCGGCTGCTTACAATTTAATTCCCACGAGTTGAAATTAAATTGCTCCCCCTAAGTCTTGAACCCACCACCACTTGGGGGGTTGACTTACATCTTAGCCACTTGAGCTATATGAGTGTGTGTGGCTAAATTTCAACTTGATACCCTTAACTATCCATGTTTGGCAACTTGATATCCTAAACTTTCAAAATAGCCAACTTAATACCATCAACTACTGAATATTTTCAATTACATACCCTAAAAAAAATCTTAAAATAACCCTGCCCCCTCCATTCTCTCCCCTCTGGCGATCCCCCTCTCTCTCTTGCGGGGAGGGGGAGCGGTAGCGGCAGCAGCGAGTGCGTGCGGGTGGGGCGGTGCGGGCGACACACGAGCACGGGAGAGGCGCGCACACACGAATGGCGAGCGCGGGTGAGGCGGCTCACGCGGGCGGACGACGCGCACCGGGGGCGGCAAGCAAGGGGGCGGCACAGGAGGGGGGGTTGAATGCGGGAGGCTATGCAGTTAAGAACGTTTTTTTTCATGATAACGGTCCAGTAGAGTTATTGATATATCACTGATATATCGGATTTATAACGGTAAATAACGGTTTGCATTTTATCACAATTTTTGTATATGAACAACACACTTAGTAGTTGTCTATTATAAAATATGCAAAAAAAGTTTCTTAAAGCATTAAAACTAAATTGTTCATACCCAAACCAACATTACAATATAAAAAGTACAACTTCAAAACGGTTCAACTAATAAAAAAAAAAAGATCCCAATTCAACTTTCAAGTTTCAACATCTAATGATCTTCATTGGCCTCAACTTCAACTTTATTTTCTTCGTTTTCACCATCACCATCTTCTCCACCTTCTTCCCTAGTTTGTTCATCTTCATCTTCTTCATCCTCTATATATTCATCATCGTGAACAAGTGAGGAGAGTGAATCTATAACACCTCGTGACATTGTACTTCTCTCCCTCCCGACTTTTGGTTTTAACAAAACCTAACCGCTATATATCGATTTTTTTCAAAATCGATATATACTGGTCATATCGGCCGATAATATCAGTACCGGCATTTTACCGATATTTTACCCCTTTTCCAAAAAAATCGGTACCGGACCGATACCGTTATATCCGTTATATAACCGATATATAATGGTTTTTAACTGCTTAGGGGGAGGAGTGGGGGGCGGGGGGGAGGGGGGTGGTAGTAGGGGATGGTGGTAGGGACTGGAAAAGAGAGAGGGGGGGTATTTTGGAAATTTTTATTTTTCAAGGTATCAAATAAGCTATTTTGAAAGTTTAGGGTATCAAGTTACCAAACATGGATAGTTGAGGTGGATAGTTGAGGGTATCAAATTAAAATTTAGCATATATATATATATATATATATATATATATATATATATATATATATATATATAGAGAGAGAGAGAGAGAGAGAGAGAATCACATGCAATAATTTTGATTGACATGCATAACGATGACATAAAACAAGGAACCGTATATTGGTAAAAGAAATAGCAGAAATTGGTATGCATTCAATCCAGTAAGAAAAGTTTTTCATAATGGTCATACAATTGTATTGAAATGTTTAAAGAAACCTCCAACTCAAGTACATGATTCATCTATAATATGAATGGGATATTACTTACTTTATGATGAGGAAATCAGCTTATGAAAGAAAAGTAAGTTATCAAAAGGGAATAGATATGAAGAAACTCAGATAATAATTACTTCCCAAGAACTTTGATAATCAAGGAAATTTTAATGATAACTGACTAATTAATCATATATAAGCAGTGGGAGGAACAAGGACTTACCTCGCTTTGTCATGGATGCCATATACATCTGATGTAATGTATGTTTCCAGGTCAAACTCATCTTTGTAAATTAATCCAACCATCTAAATATATTGGAAAGAATAAGTCAACAATATGTATTAACAAAGAAAAAAAAAAACTTTTGCAATGCAAAGAAATCAAAACATGTAACGACCTGGAACCTAAAATGCGATTTTGCATCATAGGATGTTTAGACTAAGCAAAGACTCATATCCTAACTGTAACATATACCAATACAATGGAACAATAAATAAACAAGTAAAACTGATCAACAGTTCTATTCATTCCTATAATAAATAACAAGTAAACTATCCAACAGTTCTACTTGTTCCTCTAAATTATTCGAGTTTTCCATTTACCTTATCAAGATATGTTTTAAGATGCTTGCAGTCTTTTACTTTTTATTAAATATATGTCTAGAAAGTAGTAACAATAGATTCCACCTGAATGAATTAAGGAGCCGGGACAAGTTGGTGGAATTTCTAAGGGAAGAAATTAACGGCCATTCATTTAGGTGTGTTTGTGTGCAAACATGCATCCATGTACATATACCATGAGGAGGCACGGGGTCAGGATGAACAGGAATCAAAGCTCTAATTGGCCTCACATATTTGCCCCATTCATCCTCTCATTATCGCTTCATCCACCCCCATGATCTTCATGTAGCAACACTCCTACAGTAGTCTGTGAGCTACCAACTTACCATCAACAAGTAATAGCCTAGCTCAACCACCTAACTCATGATGAGCGCGACCAGATTGCGCTTAGTCGCATCTCCATCAACTTATCGGTTATTGCCTCCAATGAGGAAAAAAACGGTAGCACACAAATATGTAAGCAACAAAAACTAACATACAAAAGGCAAATGGTATCATTTAATAACTGCAACATCATACTGCAATAACAACCAAAATCTCAATTATATCTTGTGATATGGTGAAATTCAAATCTCAACCACGATATGTCTCCACATATTTGACAACAGATGCTGCTAAGAGTAGCTTCAACACATTTGGTAAGAAGCTAAATTTTTGGGATCAGAACTCGGGTCTTGAGCATACATGTTTGAAAGAGAATTTTGTGATCTTTACCGGGATTAGGAAAATTATAAACTTAATCTTAATGTTACCAGTTTGTTACATACGTAGGTTGCAAGCTACGATTAGTGGACATAGACACCAGTATTCACTTTAACATAAACATCAGGTATATAACATGGTAACTTCCCAAAATCTAGACACGAGGACAGGGTACATATGTGTATATTGTAATTATACATATATCTAACATGAATTTTTATATTAGGTTGAACTTGTGTTTGGATATTAAAGAATTTAATTAGCACAAAAGAAGGCATGTTTAGATATTGCAGTATGTACTAATTAGCTATGTGGCAAGGATACTCATCGGGACGACCGTATCCATGACCAATCTATCATGGATTGGACCAATACTTACTTTGACACTCATGTCGAATATGTTATATAGCTCACCACGTCTAGGCTCCTGAGATCCCTAAAATAATTGAAACTTAAAAGTAATTTTGACCATGGTAGTCAAAGGTGCGCCTCGTAGCAAGGCGCAACATCTGTGCCTTGCACCTCACTAGGCGAGACGTCTTTCTTCGGGCGCACCCAAGGGGCGCCTTTCAGTAAGGCACAACGAAGAAAAGGCATCATTTATGTGTTTTTTGTTTTTTACAAAAACAAATTGAGGCGGGAAGATATCCCTTACCTCATACAAGCACGGTTGCCAAATTTGGCTAAAGTTGAACATGGAAAACTAAAAATTACTAAAAATATGGTAGAGAGAATACAATTTCTTGTTAGTTTCATTGAGTGTTATTGCTGCTCTGCTAGTTCACTTGGTTATGTTTTAACATGTTTTTGTTGTATTTAATAAATTATTTGGTTTTATGTCTTACATTACTAATTTATTTATTTATGTATATTTTTATTATTTTTTTATTTTGCACCTCGTTTCGCATCGACGCGCGCCTTAAGTATGACTTGTGCCTCGGACGATATGGACCATTTGCGTCTCGAGTGCGTCTTGCGTCTTTGACTACCTTGATTTTGACATATTTGTAATCATGCCAAACATAGTTGAGATATGAGAAAGTACAACGTCCTTGCATTGAATCCTTTCTAGAACATTTTGGAACCTAGTTACTACGAAATATGCTCAATGTAGATATTCTTAAAATGTAATATATAAAATATGTATGGATATATGTTTTCATATGTATATATTTTTATCCATGTCGTACCCGTAGCCTAAAATTTTCAAAAAAGTTGAAATCAAATCCGTATCATCTCTGAATCTGTGTCCGTGAACTATGCAACCTAGCTAATTAGAGAGACAATACACTTCATCTTGTAGATAAGAGAAGTGTCTGAAATGAACGGACACTGTGTCACTATCATGTTCGACACGGATGGAAACACATACATCTCCGACACGGATGGAAAGGGCAAACTTTAGCAGAGAGATGTGTCCTACATATCATAATTTGCAAGTAATGATCTCTTTAGGATGATGTAAGCAAATTATCATTAGGCTTAGTTTACTTTCAAATTATGGAAGTCAAATTAATAGCGTGGAGGAAGCATCATCGTATCATAGATGAATTGAGGAAAACAAATTCTCCTACAAGAAAAGGGTGAATTTCAACTATTGTCATTTAAATTATCGACGTGCTACATTTATCTGTTGTTCTATAATTTTTTGAGAATGTTATTCTCCATCAAGTCTGCAAGAATGGCGGATTCCTTGGGATAATGTCAATACTCTGTTTTCTCCTCAAGTTTTAGCATATATTTATGTTGGATTGCACTCGTGAAACATCATAATAGTTCACATAAGCACAGTTCCTTGAATTAGAAACACTGTGTTCCCAAGTTAGTTGTGCTCTACTCTTTAAGTGTTTGATTCAGCCAACTGTAGCTAGCATAACAAAGAATATTAAGTTTGTGTTCGATCAAAATTGAACAAATTCATGTATGAATTTCTCTACTAATTCGAGCGTAGGCGAATTACCTTCAGCAGCGGGAACTTGAAGGATAGCGCATCCACCATCAGCTTCGTCTCGGCCGTGTCTGGCACGAACGCAAGATGCTCGCTGCCGGCGTACAGAAGCTCCAGGAGCGCGTCGAAGCTCGGCGAGACACTGCTCTTCCCCACCTCAACAAACATGTCCTTCCTTATATACCTAAAAACAAATAACAAAATAAACAGAAATTCACAAACCAAAACAACAAAAAGGAAGGAAAAAAAATCATCAATTGATCGAACGACGTACGACTGGACCGGGTGGATCTTGGTGTCGACTTGCGTCCTCACGCCGATCAGCATCAGCATCACGATCGTGGGCAGCATGATCTGAAGAAGAAGATTGAAAATTAGGGTTTGTGAGAGTAGAAATTTAGGGTTTTATGGAAAGGAGGAGAAGAGAACCTCGGCGAGAGTGGTGAAGGGGTGGCGGATCTTGAGGAGCCAGTTCTTGCGGAGCATCGCCTTCAGCTGGCGGCGGCGAGGATCCGCCATTTTTTCTTCTTCCATCTAGCTCTCGTGCAGTAGCTATGGAGGAGACAGCGTTGAGAGAACGGGAAGGACGGGGTCCCTTTGTTTGGTAAATGACACGCGCCGCCCGCCAAAGGGGCGGTGGGGTCGTTGCACTGACCTCTTCCATATAATCTTATTAATAATTAGGGATGTTTAGTATTAGGGGTCACATCAGGGGTCACATATAACAAGTTGAAATTAGAGTTGGGTCTTAATTTTCGAAAAGTTAGCGTATGGAACTTAAAATTACTGTTCACTTATCTACCTGAACAGTTAATTTCAAATACAAACACTAATATCAGATATTTTTGAGACTTAAATTCTAATATTAACTATTATGTGAGACCTTCTAACTAAATAACACTAATAATTAACTACTATATATGCAATTCCATAATATTCGAAAAGAGCAAATAACAGTTTTCTCAAAAAAAATTCTTTTTTCTACAAGTAATTACATACCTACCCATATTAAATTTAGTGAATAATTTTAACTAGTAAACATATATGAGAGTATTTTTGGAATAAAAACTTTCACGGTAAAACATATTTTTCTCATTATATAGTAGTATATATTACATAACTACCGATATATTTTAGTTTGTAAACATTAAACATAGATGAGGGTATTTTTGAAACAAAAATTTTTACGGTGAAGTCTACATTTCTCATTATATAGTGGGGTTGATTACATAACTACCAATATTAAATTTAGTGAACAATTTAAATTCGTAAACATAGATGAATATATTTTTGGAACAAAAAGTTATATGGTGAATACTACTTTTTTTCATTATATAGTAGTATAGATTAAGGGGTTTGTTTATATAATATAAGTCACCACTCTCTCATTATATCTCATCCCAAAATTTTCCTTTGTGCTAGGAAGTCTCTTTGGGTCTGCTTGGTAACGATGTTTTTACCAGTTTTGAAAAAAAAATTAACTAACCGTTTATGAAAAGTCTTGTTAACTTTTTTGAGGCAATGGTTTTGATTAGCTCAAAAAAATTCAAAAGCGATGTAATATAATTTTTGTTGGCTTTTCAAACACCCAAAATAGACAGAATTTGAGGGATTTATTATTTTATTCCATTTATATCCTCAAAAAAATGTATAATTATAACTACTAATATCCTACCCTTTTTTTTCTCATCTGTGTTTCTCTTTTACTTCTTCCAAACTATGGCTACTTCTCCTTGTAAGTTTAAATTTTTTTCTCTCATACTTTCAACCAGGCATTTATATTATTTTATATGTCTATATTATTTTGATCAAATATAGACTTCTATCTCATGTTTCAATTATTTTGATCAAATATGGACTTCTATCTCATGATCGAAACGTGGACTGGGTGGTAATTCTCGTGTTCATGACCGTTTTGTTGAATATATAGGTAATTTTATTCGCGTAAACAACTTTCATAACTGTCACGCCCCAGAACCAGAATACTGGAGAGCGGGGGACAGACACAGCCAGCTGCGTATATAGAAGTGTAATCCACCTCGACATACGGTCACGGTTGTCTAGATGCATGAGGGTTTATCTACAAGCCATCGATCTCTTATGGTCAAGAACAAGCCTAGTGTCTCAATCTCAAGCAAGTAATACATGTTACAATATATCAGATCATCAGGCATGAAAGGTAAGGAGTCCCGAACATTACATATACAGATGATAATGAAGCTAGTCGTACAAAATGTGAGGACTAGCAAGAGTTTCAGTCATACATGATCAACCCTAGGATTTGTCAATCATGTTACAGCCCGTAGACAGACAAAAGTATAGGTTTCAACACGAGCTAACACTTGCTCGGCAGCTAAACGCCACAAAAGAATAATTTTACAATTTGAGCGGGAGAGCAAAATAAACCCACTCGTTGCCATGGTTTCTTCTAGTGTTCACCATCTGGCTGGAAGGCGGGGAGATCCTCGGGAGCTACTCCGAAATCTGGCCATACAAAACCAGCTGGGTCAGACCCCAGAAAGAGCAAGTGCCACAAGGGAGGCTTTACTTAAGAACTAAAACCAGCATATTAGCACATGATACATAAAGGATAACGAAAGACATGAGTTAAAGAAAACAAGGTGATAAACGATAGGACAACTAAGGGACTATTTCGGTAGCCAAGTTACAACCGTAAACCAAATAAGGACCCGGTTGTAACCCTTCACTGGAACAGAGCTTAGTCTCCAACGAATTATCGACAAGAGTAAAACATAAGCAAGCATGTCCTGAGATAGCATGTACTGGGGCTAGGCAAGACTAGACAGGATTGGACTACATCCAACACTCACGGCCAAGCAAAGAGTACGGCTTGATACTTTAACTAACTAGGGTTATCACAAACCTAGTTACTAGCAAGATGCAATGAGATGTTCTAGCAGTCACAAGCCCTGCAGCTATCCAGGTTATCCAGGCGAGATTTATTTAAGAGTTATCAAGAATTATTAGGTAACTTGGAGTGCAACACCTAACAGTGTGCTTAGAACTTGTTTCATGGAGTGCCCCACATGACAGTGGGCTAGAAATGTGCCCTACTCGACGGCATGCTACAAGTCCCTCAGGTGTGGTCGGGATAACGGGATCGCCTGTAACTAGAAACATCTCCCTATATGAACTACTTGATCAATCTAGTCATTATCCTAGTCCGATTCAGTATGAATCCCTGACCGTGGAAAATCAAGGATTCATGTCCTAGACATGATGCAAGACAGGACATATAACTTGTATAGAAACAATCAAGAAAAATTACCCATGGTGTCAAGACGAGAGTTACATATTACTTGTCAAGATTACTTGTCAGGAGTGCGCCACCCCGGGCCACTATTAAGCTGGTACATGTCATGTTTACTTGTTACTTGTCAGGAGTGTACCACGATGGTCCACTATCGAGGATGATCACCTCATGTTCATGTTATCAAGTCATACCATGCTCAAGGCCATCATGCTCCATATTAACAAGTTATCAAGAGGGGTCGTCACAAGTTAGGCTAAGTACAGGACACATGTGAGATCACAAGCATATATACAAGAACTAGGAGTAACATGCATGGGAGTTGTCATAACACATCAATTCTCAATATTCAAGAAAGTACGTGGAAATGTTCAGGTGTAAAATTAGAACACAAGAGCTCCCACATGACAATAGGAGAAGAATTCTTGTAAAAGAGTTTACGCGAAAAATATCTCACAACACTCCGTGTGATACGCAGGATTGGCCCGACGTAAAATCGGAACATAACATCGTTGGCGTAAAACTGAACATAACTTCCTTATGAATCATTATCATTGGTAACAAGAAGCCTATGTTATGCACATAGTTGGAGAGTCATTTATCACAAGGTCTAGTTCATATAAGGTCATAGCTTAATGCATGAAAACACAAGATCCAATGGTATTCCCAAAAATCCAAGGTTCAACACATCTCAGAAAAATAGGCATAACTTCCACATACGAACTCTAAATGAGGTGCTCCAAAGATATTCGGAAAGGCAAGACAAATATCTAAAACTTTCATGTTTTAAATTTTTCGAAATTTTGGCTACAAAATAGCTAAACTTGGCAAAAACAGTCATTATGTGCACTTTTTATGCCAAAATTTTAATTTTGCGTAAAATATGCAAAAGAGAAGGGTTCCAGCGTAAAATTTACATTCAAGATACAATCCTGCGTAAAATACGCATGAACAGGGTTCTCTGCGTAAAATTTACATTCAGGATACAATCTTGCGTAAAATACGCAAGAACAGGGTTCCATGCGTAAAATTTACATTCAGGATACAATCCTGCGTAAAATACGCAAGAACAGGGTTCCCTGCGTAAAATTTACATTCAGCCAGCACTACATTCTTCAGTCGACATAAAAAATTCAGAAAACTTGTTTTGACCATAAAAACTTCATTTTAACTCGAAATGAGGTGAATCAAAAACCAAATTCATACGAAATTCCGTGCTCTTGCTCATAGAACTATTAGTTTTCGAAAATAATAAGTTTTAGTAGATCAAAACCAAGAAAACTCCATGAACTCATGAAACCCCAAAGTTACAATATAGATCTAGAAGAATCTATCCATAAAAATCAAAAACTCCAAGTTCTAAAAAGGCTTATAATCATGTAAAGAAGAGAATGGAATAATAAAACTTGAGATCCATCATGAAGCAAGTTGCACTTGCCTAGGGCTCTTGGGTGTAGGTGGAGAGGAGTAAATGAAGAAGAAGAAGAAATAATTAAGAGAGAGAAAGGGTTGGTGACTTATAAAGGATGGTTTATCACGATGAACCAAGGAGGGTCTAACCAAGTTAAACCAAAATAAACCAAACCAAGCCAATACATGCCATGATGAATCTAAACAAGATTAAACCAAGATTAGCTAGAAAATGACAAGTCATGGTACGGGTCAGAATCCCGTACACGTATACTGAAAATATGTATAACGAAAAACGAAGGTGACAATAATGTAACGCCCCAGTCCCAAAATTCGTAGGACTAGGAATGCGAATACATGCCAGCTACGTATCAAGTGGACTCCAACCCAGCTCGAATACGTATAAGCTGTATAGTAATGACCAACTATCTATATTAATTAATAATATCTAAGTCTCAATCTACAGTAAGATAGAATACAGGAATGAACAACATATAACATAGTGTGCACCCCATGCTACATTTGTTCGAATAGACCGAAAAAAATAACTTGAGTCTACAAATACTAGACTGACAAGCAGAATATAAATGAATAGAGATAAATATATAACCACCAGAGATACCTGAAACAGTAAATATCAACCATCATGATCAGCTACCAACTCCGCTCAGTCGAATACCTGGAGAGATGATCACCAGGTCCTCAGGGGACATAGCAAGGTACATACAATATGCCAATTAACAGTAAATAAAAACATATGAACTAATGGGTACTACCCTAACCAGTCTAAGTGACATGCACGTGAGAACATATTTCGGATATCAGGCTTAGCCACTGAGGCTCACAAGCTCCTCAGCAGGCTATTGCCCTCAGGCACCGTGTCGTGGGACCAAAGGGCATACGAGTATATCAAGTAAATAACCACCCACGCTCTGCTAGAGAGACGAAGGTATACTAGTAGAATACCATCCAAGTCCCTATATGGAAACGAGGCTAAACTAGTAGAATAACAGCCAAGTCCCATATATAAAAACGAGGATATTCGAGTAGAAATATATGTATATATATACAGCCTGATATAACGGTAATGTTCTTCCCACCCCATGTTCTATTCTATCAAGTCATGTCAGATAACACTAACAATATCAAGTAAATAATCATGTAACCTATCACAGGATCCAAACCATGAATATGCCATATCTTGGACTATCTCATGATCGTGTCAGTGTCCTAGGTCCATCGTGTCTCAAGTAACACGATAATCAATGCAACGCTATATCTAAGGTTAATACCCAATATCCGTATACAGATATTGACACCCAAATCTGTTCGGACGTGAAGTATCAACTATTCCTATATCATGATATATATGAAGATAGAAACAATAGAACCAAAAAAAAAAAGAATATGTACGAAAAACTTGGCAAGGTACACTTGCCTGGAGGTTTGTCCGAAAATGCTGGTATCTGGTGTCCGAAGTCAGATCCAAATCCTAAAATAACCAAGAATCTAATATATTAATTAATCATATATGTTCTTGATTGCCAACTATCTATAAAATTTAATACTTACATATTACAACCTAGGCTTATGTCTTCTCACTCTATAATAATTACTTCTCAAAGTGTATTTTAGCCTTATATAAGATCGTATTTCTATATATGTCTTGTTTTACAAAAATAAAAAAAAAGAAATAGGATTATTGAAAATATCACACTTAAAGAAATAAATAGAGATAAAAGGGTTTGGTTGATAATTGATTAAAGGGAAGGGGTTTATTTATAAAATGCATATTATTAACTGATGTAGAATTCAATGCATGCATTGCACACAATAGATAAGACTTTAATATTGAAGGAAGTATAAATTAAATACTTAATGAATGCTATAATTAAAATAAATTGATTTCTAATCACTAAGCTCGAATTCCAATGCTCTTTTATGTGATCAATAACATAACTATGCATGTTACTATTTTTCTTCATCTACTTCTTCTTTAAATCTAAAAGAAATTCATATATGTGAAACGGTTGCTTCTTCCTATTAGTAGACTTCTATTGTTCTGTTTCTCTAAATCTTCTTCCATATTGAGATAGATTACTGCTATCCATACCTCCCTTCAAACGATTGTTCTTAATAATCTTTGTAAAAAAATATTACTCAACTGCCATTCTCTATTATGAATATTAGGAAAATAATATATGGTGTGATATTATATATTATTTCCATCTTCTTCCAGTGATTGGCAGCACAACTACTTAATCTTCCTATTAGAAATTTACATTAACAAAATATACAAGAGAAACAACAAAAGCTCACCTATGTGAAGATATTATTTAAACTTGGGCTCGAGTGAGAGAAAGTCATCGTCGGCGATGTATGGTGCACAGGAGTGATACGTAGCGACAGTTCATCGAAGACGAGTTGTGGTTTGCAAGATCGGATCGGACGGTGTGCAGCGAGGTTGACGACCTCGAGATACTACTGTGGCTTGGGAGTCGATGGCTTGGATGACTTAAGGAAGTTTGACATATATATATAAGTATAAATAGGGGTTACAAAGGTGAAAGGATATGGGAGTTACGAATATGAAAGGAGGGGTCATGGGGGTTATGAAGATGAAATGAGGAGTCATGGGGGTTATGAAGATGAAATGAGGAGTCATGGGGGTTATGAAGATGAAATGAGGAGTCATGGAGGTTATGAAGATGAAATGAGGAGTCATGGGGGTTACGAAGATAAAAAATAAATGGAGAAAATTAATGCATGAAGCATACACAAAATATGCACAAATTATTTTACCACTACACCCATAATGGCTTATGTGTTCCCACCATTTAGTTCACACAAAGATGGTGCTCATGTTAGAAAAGCTATAACCATGGGCTCTCATAGCAAGAATTCATTCCTTAGGCTCATGATAGCATGGAATAAAATTCTTGGCCCAAGATAGCATGGATATTTATTTGTTGGGCTAAACAAGTATTGGACTATTTAACTAAACAATTAACTATTAATCGTTTAAAATATAACCTAATATATATAATGCAAGCTCAAATTTCTAACGTCAAATAAAACAAATAAATATAAAAATTATAAAAATTATTTAAAAAAAATGGAGGGGGGGTTTACATTCTATGCACCTTAAAAAAATTTCGTCCTCGAAATTAAGATTCTAACTAGAAGTAGAACTTATAAAGTTATGGCACTAAAGTTTAATTTAGAATCTTATCGGATTTTTTGAATTAAATGCGGATAACATTCTCGTATGGAATCTTTACGCCCCCAAGTAGATTTTCCTATGGGGTGATGCTTCCATGCTACCGGACTAATATGGTAGTCTTCCCCTTCAATATCTTCTCACTGGTATCCAATATTCTGACTGACTGTTTCTTATATAAAAGATTCAGTCTCAACGTGATCTCAGAATGGTCAACCTCATGACTGGATCAGTCACATACTTCCTCCACTACGAGATATTGAATACATCATGCACTTGCTCTAGAGATGGGGCACTGCATGACGATATACCACTTCTCCAACACTACCTATAATGTCAATGGGTTACTAATTTAGAGGTAATGATTCTAACTTGGCTCTTAAGTCTTTATCTATGACTAACTATATAGATAGAAAATTTCACAGTTAATCCATGATCCCTATTAGTTTTCTAAGCTCTTCATTATACTCTTATACGTCAATAGTAATTGATAATAATCTTACCAATGCACTAGTTTTTTTTTCCATCTACATGCTAGGTAAGGTTGAGCCTGGGCTAGTCAAATACATAAACCTATTGGTCAACCTTTTAGTCCTGGCATTCTAGAGGTCATTTCAAGGCTAGTCTAACTCAAATTTGTCTACCCTATCCAATATTCTTAGGCCACCTAACAGCCTGATATAACCTTTTGATATTAGTTCTTCTAGTCCTTCTATTCTAGACTATCTTTTGTAAAAGCTAGCAAGGTTTAGTCTAATATTTTCAGGGTTGCTTGCTAGGATTAGACCTTATACTGTACTATGTTCTGACTTCTACCTTTGAAAAAAGTTTCTATAAAGATTCTACCCACCTTAGTTATTTACCTAGTCCTGCAAAGCATGAACTACTATATCCCTCAAACAAAATTCACAGGATACCGGTTCTACCCAGACTTATGTCCAATCTTAAGTACATGGCTTAGCCAACCATTTTACCCATAACAAAGTCGTAAGTCATACTTTCTGAAGTCTACCACAAGCGTTGTCCTCTTTTAGCTTAGGAAACTATAACTAAGGTTCAACTGTATATCCTTTAATATCGTATTTCTAGTCATCCAAAAAAAAAAAAAAATAATTATATTATTATTCTCCTAATAAATCTCTATGGATATGTAAAACATCTAGTTCACCCTACCTGTTTTGGCATGGATAGTAATATATGTCCATTAAGTAAGATTGACTTCCTATAAAAGTGTAATGCATCTCTGTTCTATTCGGTCTTTATAGTAGATATGTTCTATCATACTTATATATCATTACACAATCACCCTCCTATGAAATATGCTACCAATATAGCTTCTATCCTATGACAAAATGTAATCAAACTACCATAATTGTTCCAATTACTGAGGAAACACCATGTTCAGCCAACTCATAAATATAACAGGTATATTTTTTAGTCAAAAGGCATCACCAAAATTTATAATGGTTGTAGCGGGTCCCAAATGATGTCCTTGAAATATCTTCTCTCTGTGCCTTCTCTTGATGGTATCCAATCTCAAGTCAACATTAGAAATGAAAACTTTTGCTCATTGGTCAAACAGGTCGATGGTGGATAATACTTTTGGCTACTTGAATGACCTTGGACTTCAAATGATCAATCCGTCGGATATCGACTTATGTCAATATAGGCTATCTATCAAGTTTTCTGAAGGATGAGGCTAGCTAAACTTCTAGGCCTAACTTATGCTACCATAGAGGTCTTCTATCTCAATTCCAGCCAACTTACTCACTTATGTAAACTGAGTTTCCTCCAATCGTCAGTTCTTGCAACATAGTGTTACATACTAAAAAAATGGGGTATGCTAGGTCCTAGCCATCCATGACTGCTCCTACGGTTCTTTCATCTTTATTCCCTATGTGCATCTTATTCCAACACAATTGCCATAACTACAAGTCTTTTAGTATTTCTATCTGAACTGTGTTATGGAAAAGGGGTCAATATCTCCATGATTTCTAGTCTACTCAAACTAAGATTCATAATTTTTCTCTCAAGTCCTTAATTAGGTCTATCTACACAATCCAAGATTACCAAAAATTAATTCCTAATCACTATGTCATTCTTTTATCAAATCTCCTTTTTAGTATGATTAACAACTCACCACTTCTAGTCTATAGGAAGCTATTTAATAATCACAAATACGTCTAACCCTTTTATACTTGTATACTAGGTAATGGGGGTATGTTAATGCTAGACAATGCTTATATGTGATACCTCGGCAAATACTCGCCTATTGACTAATATTCTACACATGCTTGTTCATAGGTCCTTTCAAAGTTATTTAACTTCTACTTAAAGGTATGTCTAGTATAACGCAGTCATGTCCATTCTACATCCTATACCAAGTCAGAGAGTGGTACAACCAAATATCACTTATCCCTTTGATAGAAAGCTTCCTAGTATGGACTTTCGACCGCTATCCAGTGATAGCTTCATTTCTTGACCTATACCTACTACCATGATTTTTATATTGTTCAAACGAAACTTCCTCCGCCTTCATGCAACCATAGGATTTCTATAGGACTTCTATCTATCTTGAGTACAATACTTATAGATTTATCCTATTCTCAACAAGACTTTCGAATCCTTTCAAATGTAGTCTTTCATGTATGTGACCACATTCTAATTTGAAAACCATATCAACATCTAAAATTCTACTACTCGTTCTTTCAAATCACTCCCATCATTTCGGTTGATAACTCTATCGTACCTTTCTTACTAAACCAAGTTAAACCTAGTTAGACTTATATCCCATCCCTATCTAACATAGATAAATAGTAGAATGTCCATTGCTCCTAGAGTCTCTCACTAGGATTAGGTAGGCTATATGAATTTATATTGCTAATCCGACACACTTGGTCTATCTAATAGAGACGTCAATATAACCATTATTATCTTAAACAATCAATCCATCTTAAGATGCTCTAATAACTTTTTTCCCTATGATAAAAATAATAATCCAAAGGAGTATCAAACACGAGCATTCGTCCTTTAGAAATAGGGAAGGGCGTGAATTCAAGGTAAGGAGTTCAAGATTGTGATTGAATGCAATATTCGAGCTTCAAGGGCGATAGATGAACTCAAAAGAATTTTCAAAGCAATTGTGGATTGAGACCCTAATATAGTATCCTATTGCAGGCTCGTTCGGTCAGTAACGTAACCGAGACGATATGCTCTGACCTGCATAGGCCACCACAAAAATATGTAACGCTCCAGTCCCAAAATTCGTAGGACTAGGAATGCGAATACATGCCAGCTACGTATCAAGTTGACTCCAACCCAGCTCGAATACGTATAAGCTGTATAGTAATGACCAACTATCTATATTAATTAATAATATCTAAGTCTCAATCTACAGTAAGATAGAATACAGGAATGAACAACATATAACATAGTGTGCACCCCATGCTACATTTGTTCGAATAGACCGAAAAGAAGTAACTTGAGTCTACAAATACTAGACTGACAAGCAGAATATAAATGAATAGAGATAAATATATAACCACCAGAGATACCTGAAACAGTAAATATCAACCATCATGATCAGCTACCAACTCCGCTCAGTCGAATACCTGGAGAGATCACCAGGTCCTCAGGGGACATAGCAAGGTACATACAACATGCCACTTAACAGTAAATAAAAACATATGAACTAATGGGTACTACCCTAACCAGTCTAAGTGACATGCACGTGAGAACATATTCCGGATATCAGGCTTAGCCACTGAGGCTCACAAGCTCCTCAGCAGGCTATTGCCCTCAGGCACCGTGTCGTGGGACCAAAGGGCATACGAGTATATCAAGTAAATAACCACCCACGCTCTGCTAGAGAGACGAAGGTATACTAGTAGAATACCATCCAAGTCCCTATATGGAAACGAGGCTAAACTAGTAGAATAACAGCCAAGTCCCATATATAAAAACGAGGATATTCGAGTAGAAATATATGTATATATATACAGCCTGATATAACGGTAATGTTCTTCCCACCCCATGTTCTATTCTATCAAGTCATGTCAGATAACACTAACAATATCAAGTAAATAATCATGTAACCTATCACAGGATCCAAACCATGAATATGCAATATCTTGGACTATCTCATGATCGTGTCAGTGTCCTAGGTCCATCGTGTCTCAAGTAACACGATAATCAATGCAACGCTATATCTAAGGTTAATACCCAATATCCGTATACAGATATTGACACCCAAATCTGTTCGGACGTGAAGTATCAACTATTCCTATATCATGATATATATGAAGATAGAAACAATAGAACCAAAAAAAAAAAAGAATATGTACTGAAAACTTGGCAAGGTACACTTGCCTGGAGGTTTGTCCGAAAATGCTGGTATCTGGTGTCCGAAGTCAGATCCAAATCCTAAAATAACCAAGAATCTAATATATTAATTAATCATATATGTCCTTGATTGCCAACTATCTGTAAAATTTAATACTTACATATTACAACCTAGGCTTATGTCTTCTCACTCTATAATAATTACTTCTCAAAGTGTATTTTAGCCTTATATAAGATCGTATTTCTATATATGTCTAGTTTTACAAAAATAAAAAGAAAAGAAATAGGATTATTGAAAATATCACACTTAAAGAAATAAATAGAGATAAAAGGGTTTGGTTGATAATTGATTAAAGGGAAGGGGTTTATTTATAAAATGCATATTATTAACTGATGTAGAATTCAATGCATGCATTGCACACAATAGATAAGACTTTAATATTGAAGGAAGTATAAATTAAATACTTAATGAATGCTATAATTAAAATAAATTGATTTCTAATCACTAAGCTCGAATCCCAATGCTCTTTTATGTGATCAACAACATAACTATGCATGTTACTACTTTTCTTCATCTACTTCTTCTTTAAATCTAAAAGAAATTCCTATATGTGAAACGGTTGCTTCTTCCTATTAGTAGACTTCTATTGTTCTCTTTCTCTAAATCTTCTTCCATATTGAGATAGATTACTGCTATCCATACCTCCCTTCAAACGATTGTTCTTAATAATCTTTGTAAAGAAAATATTACTCAACTGCCATTCTCTATTATGAATATTAGGAAAATAATATATGGTGTGATATTATATATTATTTCCATCTTCTTCCAGTGATTGGCAGCACAACTACTTAATCTTCCTATTAGAAATTTATATTAACAAAATATACAAGAGAAACAACAAAAGCTCACCTATGTGAAGATGTTATTTAAACTTGGGCTCGAGTGAGAGAAAGTCATCGTCGGCGATGTATGGTGCACAGGAGTGATACGTAGCGACGGTTCATCGAAGACGAGTTGTGGTTTGCAAGATCGGATCGGACGGTGTACAGCGAGGTTGACGACCTCGAGATACTACTGTGGCTTGGGAGTCGATGGCTTGGATGACTTAAGGAAGTTTGACATATATATATAAGTATAAATAGGGGTTACAAAGGTGAAAGGATATGGGAGTTACGAATATGAAAGGAGGGGTCATGGGGGTTATGAAGATGAAATGAGGAGTCATGGGGGTTATGAAGATGAAATGAGGAGTCATGGGGGTTATGAAGATGAAATGAGGAGTCATGGAGGTTATGAAGATGAAATGAGGAGTCATGGGGGTTACGAAGATGAAAATAAATGGAGAAAGTTAATGCATGAAGCATACACAAAATATGCACAAATTATTTTACCACTACACCCATAATGGCTTATGTGTTCCCACCATTTAGTTCACACAAAGATGGTGCTCATGTTAGAAAAGCTACAACCATGGGCTCTCATAGCAAGAATTCATTCCTTAGGCTCATGATAGCATGGAATAAAATTCTTGGCCCAAGATAGCATGGATATTTATTTGTTGGGCTAAACAAGTATTGGACTATTTAACTAAACAATTAACTATTAATCGTTTAAAATATAACCTAATATATATAATGCAAGCTCAAATTTCTAACGTCAAATAAAACAAATAAATATAAAAATTATGAAAATTATTTTAAAAAATGGGGGGGGGGGGGGGGGGGGGTTTACAAATAACCACCTGTTAATGAATTACGTACTAAGCATGGGTTTGACTGGTTTAAAAGCCGCTACTTAAAATCGCTCAAAATCAGACCCCTCATAGTCGTCCATAACTGGTACTCTAAAAACACCTCATAATCGGTACCCATATAACCGTTAAAAGGTTAAAGGCTTTCCAACTTGGTGGGTTGGACATGACACAACGTGATAAAATAGAAAGAAAAAACACTAAGTACTAGGGGTGGGCATACGGTTCGAGGACCCGCGGTTAGGGGTGTAAAATGGACAAAGTAGTCCGTTGTCCGTACGTGTCCGGCTCGATAAATGGTTCGACCGCGGAACGTCCGATTCATTAACGAACAAAACTTGGACATTTTTTTGGTCCGATTAAAAATCGAACTCGGACACGGTCATATCTATGTCCGGTCCGAATTCGTCCGCGAACAGTCCGATAGTGGAGACTCCTTTGGTTTTGTATCAATTATGTCAAAATATTTTGGTTTTGCATCAAGTTTTTGTTGTCCCGTCTCGATTTTTGTTATCATTTTACTATTGTTTGTTGTATTCTACAACCTTCAATTGTATTTTCTTTCAACTAGATTTTTTTAACAAACTATTAAGGTATCTTGATAAAATAATAACTTTTGGTAATATATTTAATTTGTCTGCGGACCGTCCGATTGAATTAACAAGCAGTGGTTGTCCGTGTTCGTCCGGCCCGAACTTAAACAATGAACTGTCCGTGTCCGTCCGTACGAACTCATTTTCATTAACGGACCGAACACGGACAGTGGACTGTCCGTGTCCGTCCGGTCCATTTATACCCCTACCCGCGGTTCCGATCCAGTTCGAACCGTATAATAGCCAAACCGGACGGGACGGGGCATGGTGGATCGTGTTATATTAACGGTTCGGGACGGGTCATCATTTGCAAACAAACGAAGCCCCGGCCCGGCCCGTTTGTAGGGGCATAATAGTAATTTTACTTAAATTCCTAAACTAAAAAGTAAAACCTACAACATGTTACCAGAAGACCTAACCCAAACATTTCTCTTCTCATATGTAATACTGGAGAATGGAAAGTGATTTTTTTATAAAGTAATTTTTGAAGTCTCTGGTACAGTATTGTATAGGGCTAGTTTTGTATATGTTAAAACAAATGTACATGACCCGTTTGGACCTGCAGGTTGTCCCGGATTGGACCCGTTTCAAACGGGCCGGATCCAATTTGGTTCCAAAGAATTTTAAGTCCGTCCCATCCCGCCCCGTCAAAAAAGGTCCGATTCGGATCTATAGAAATTGGGCCCGGTCCGACCCGTGCCCACCCTTGCTAAGTACATTATATAATATGTTAGGAGACGAACATATTTAAGTTAAAAAAAACAACTCGTTTCTCCTTGTTCCCTCTTCATCTTCCTCCTCACCTTAGTTGTACGTTTTTCCAAATAAACTTGAAAACATTAAATTTTCTTTTAATTTTAGATTTTTATGTATATCGGAGTTTTTTTTTATTGAGCTGCATTATTGGGATTTCGAATCCTATTATAAAGATTTCAAAGCTTCAAAAACAAGGGTAGACGCGTCGGGGACGAAACAAGACAGTAAAAAATTGGCGGTTCTAACAATAGCTAGTACTGTCAAAATTTTAGTAGTTTTGAAGACATGAAAGTGTGTTCAGTACTATCAAAATTTTGACAGTTCTAAACTAGAAATTTTTGATGGTGGACTGCAAAAAAATTAACATTCATGTGCATATATGGAAGATAATATACTTAATCCAAAATTTATTTAACTGGAAGATAGTCTGTTCGTCTTGATCCAATCGCTTGAAGGTACTTCGTCTGGAGCTTTCAACAGAGAAATTTGAATAATGACATATGCCGTGATGAGATCCATCACTCCAAATAATTGAAATCCAATGATTCTCTCCGTATATGCCCTAAGACATATTAAGCATGAAAAAGAATTTATGATTCAAAGGCAAATTTTATTTATTTTGTATGGTCGTTGAATAGCATAAAATTCTTATGAAAAGGAGAACCATTTCATTATCAATTTATGTCCTATACATCACAAATTGTTTTGTCCAATTGTATAGCTCTAACATAAATTTTCATCAAACAACTTATTCTCATTTGATTAAAGGAATATAACATTGATAATATTTATATAATATACTTTCCTAGGTAAAAATGAAATTCCAATTCTCTCACATGAGCTTAATATAAGGATGTGTTTGGTAAATGGGAAGTGGTTGGAAAAATACTCTTCCAGTTGAAAGTGACCGAAAAATTTTTGGTTTCATTGTTTGGTTCAGCTAGAAGTCTGGTTGGAAGAAACATTGGTTTATGTATTGTAGTTCCTGTAGGATGTATTTGCAGGCTTCCCCACATCCATTTTTTTAGTTAGGAAGTGGATTGGAGTAAAGTAGGATTTAAAGATAAATAGTAGTTATAAAAATACTTCAGCTGGAAGAGACCGTAAAAGTAATTAATGTAGTAGTTAATCACAATTAATAGTAATTAATAATAGTTAATCACAATTAATTGCCAATTGATTGAAATATAGTAATTAATATAATTAGTAATTTTTTAAATCAGTTTCTCAATTGATAGTAAATAATTAGATAAAGCTCAAATTGGGTCTCGAAAATGACCGATATTAGGATTTGGGTCTCCAAATCACTGTTCATTTGCCTAGGTAAACAATGATTTGGAGACCCAAACTACTTAGCAAGTAATTAACAAATTAACATTTTCATCCATTGTTTTTGCTAATTATTTATTAAACTAACTAATAATTAATTAAAATATATTAATAATTTGAGATATAATTTTTTTATTAATTATCTTAATTTATTAAACTAATTATTTAATTTATTAAATTATTATGTGAATTAATTATAATTTACTATTATTATAATATACTCTTTCACTCTCTACTTTTCACTTTCCTATCTCAACCAAACACATTTATTTAATTTTTCACTTGCCACTTTTCACTTTTCTATTCCAACCAAACACATTTGTTCACTTTTAGAGGGACAAGAAAGTAGATGGATTCCTATATAAAATCTATCTTTGAAAGTACAAATATATATTTTCCAACACTTACGATTTACCGAACAAGCTCTAATAGTAATATAGTTGGGAACTGGGAAAAAAAATCCAACCATTACATTTAGACCAAATGAAAATGGATGAACGCACAAAGAGAAATAAGAGTAAGTCGAAATTAACATGTCTCGCAACTTAGTACGTCAATTATAGTATGGTCATGGATAAAGTAAAGCTAACAAGATGTCAAATTTTTATTTTGTTTTTTAATCCCCCAGATTGATTAAGGGTCTGCTTGGATTCAGTTAAAAAAAAATATATATATATATACATAATTAAGTGGGGTTAAATGAGGGAAAATTAAGTGAGAGGGAGTAGAGTCAATACATATAACTTTATTTGGATTGGAGAGAGAGTTAAGTGAGGGTGTTTAGTAACTCTGTCTTGGATTGGAGGTTTTGAGTGAGAACATGATTAATAAATTATGATAGTTACAAAAATAACCTTATTACATATGTCATAAAATTAAATTTGATTGAAATTTTAATTAGAACTTGTCAAACTATTTTCACAAATTATGAAGGTACGGAGCAACATGTTAAAAACAAGAAAAAATGAAAAAAAAAAAATATGATATTTTATAGAACAAATAGGGGATATTCATGACTTTTTAAACAAAACCTCTCAATCCCGAGAAATTATTAGATGGTCCTGGCTCACCACTGGACGTGCTGAGTGGTGAGCCTAGTCCAATGAACAATTGACACTTGGAATAATTAATTAATTTTATATTTTCCACATCATAACCGGACAATTCATATGTTAGCTTAATATTAATATTAATTTCGATATTAATATTAATGTTAATGTTAATCTTAGTATTTATGTTAATATTAATGTTAATATTAATATTAATGTTAATATTAATGTTAATTTTAATATCAATGTTAACATTAATATTAACATTAATACTAAGATTAACATTAACATTAATATTAATTTTAATGTTAATATTAATATTAATATTATTGTTAATATTAATTTTACTGTTAATATTAATATTAATCTTAATATTAATTTTAATGATAATATTAATATTATTGATTTTGTTAGTATTTTTTGTTATCTTTAATATTAATGTTAATATTAATATTAATATTAATTTCAATGTTAATATTAATATTAATATTAATTTTAATGTTAATATTAATATTAATATTATTGTTAATATTAATTTTACTGTTAATCTTAATCTTAATATTAATATTATTGATTTTGTTAGCATTTTTTGTTATCTTTTCATATTTGGTTATGATGTAAAAAATATGGGTTTAATTTGTTATTCCAAGTGTCAATTGTTTATTGGACCGGACTCACCACTCAGCACGTCCAGTGGTGAGCCAGGAGCACCTAATAATTTCTCCTCAATCCCCTTCGTCAACCCTCCGATTTGGGGGTTAAAAATGGACAAAAAAGGGTGAAATAAACCCTCACTTAACCCTCTATAACCTTTCCTCCTAAACCTCCACCCTGAAACCAAGCATTTTATTTTTTCCTCACTTAACTTTTTCTCATTTAACTCTCTTAACCCTTTAATTCACCAGGTAAAGCAAATAGGGAGTGTAAAATGTCACGCCCCTAGTCGACAAACGTTCGTCCCCGATGTTAATTTGCCGATTCGATCGTCCTCGCTAAGGCGTGATGCCGTACGAGTCTGGAATTGCACTCGTACAAGACAAGAACGTTATGTTGATTTGCATATTATTACGTCAAGTTGAAACTTCACAAATCACATCAGAATATAAGACGCAGTATAGGAAGATAGAAATTTGATTTTCATTCATAGCTTGCAACGAAGTGCAAGTCATAATTACATTGGATGCCGTTGCGGCTACATTGATTGAAAACGAAATAAAACATACTCGACAAGCTACCTGAACTAACACTTGCCGTTCCATACATTCGCCCCTTTATACATAAGCCGTCGATTGAATTGGCTTCAAAATACTTCAGCATATGAAGAGCTTCAAAACGCCTCTCCGCACTTCAGCTTCAGTTTAGTTTGGAGCGCCCGCCGCACCTGGGAAAATTGGGAGAGGGGATTAGCACACTTGCTAAGTGGACGAGACGAACCAACTCGTCTAAACTGACTCTGGTTGTTAAGATAGGCATGCTTTAGAGTTGTCTTTCTATTTAGAACTAAATGAATTCAGTTCATATCGATAGCCATCTTCGAGTAATAAAGCATACAGAAAAGCATAGTGATTTATCACGTTTCTTACCACGGCCGTGCTCGTCCCTGCATAAAACAGAGATAGTAATTATACCTGCATAAGAGAATAGATGAGCATGCTACTATCTTACATGTGGTCATTGGTGTTATGCACCACTAGGGACTTAATCGAAATTGGCATGCGACGCTACCCTTTCAGCCTAGGTTGCAAGCCTTACTGAAGGTCCCGCATGCCTCGTGCCGAAGCACGATAATTTATTCCCCCTAGGACGAATCGATTTCGATGCCCCAGATACCGTTTCAAGAAAAACGAACTTGTGCACAAGCTGTCCATGACCATGCCTATGCGTGAACAGTTTAATATATGCAAACAGTTTTATATAGCGCGGACAGTATCGAACGACATTATCATTTTTCGCAACTCATGCAACGATTCATTTTTCCCAAAATCGTACTCCCGATTTAGCGTCCCGTGGGCACCAAATTGTCCGAGGCATCATAAACCATGATCAATGTTTCACATTATTTTGTGTCACGACCCGCACCCGCTTTTCGGATACGAAGCATGTCCAAGCCCAGCCTACGCCGCAGTGTCGACGGTAGTACGCTGTCTAAATACAAGTCACGACAATCTAGAATCACATGGTAACTATATCTCATCCACAGAATAATCGAATTAATCAAGATCAATGAAAATACCAAAGAAAACTGAATAACATAACTGAATATATCCAAGATTCAATGTCACGTCCGGTGGACACAAATCCACTACCAATAGACGAAAAAATAGAGAAATACAAGAAATGGACTAACTGAGTACAACATGCTAACCAAGTAACCTCAACTGCAAAGCGCCGTGATCTCAACCTTCTTGTCTGCTCCTGACTCAAATGCGGCTAACCTGAAGAGATCATCAGGTCCTCAGAGGACTAGCAAGATACATAAAAACGAGCCTTTCTAACAGTTTATTATGCATGGAGAAAATACAGAATAAACAAGTAAATTGAGCAATGAATAAACACAAATCTGTACACTGTCTACACATAAATGAACTGCTAGAGAAGAACAAGAGGACACGATATCACGATGTCAACGGATTGCCAAATTGAATACTCAAATCCTCGCCCCTAGTGTGGACTCACAGGTTTGATCAAAATACTAGCCCTCGTCCCTAATGTGGACTCGCAGGCTGTCACGACCCGCACCCACTGTGAGGGTACGAGTACGTAACAACGTCCAGCCTATGCCGCAGTGTCGGCGGTAGAACGTTGTCCTAGGTCACAATATCTAATATTATAAAGCTAAACAGTTTATACTCTCCGAATGGGGGTGACATAGCAGAATGTAAACTCAATCACATCTAAGGTAGAGCATAATGGAAGATAGATAAAACATGAAATCCAGAAGAGATACCGCAGATAGAAGTCTAAGTGTCTAAGATACACAAACCCAGAAATACATCTCAAAGCTCAAATACAGTAATCCATAAATACAACTCAAGGCAACTGAAAACAAGCTATAAGCAAAACCCTAGCTATCTATACAACCCCTACTGTGTCTCCTCTAGGCTAGCAGACAACCTCCAGACTATCTGTAAAATTTATCAACAAGTCCAGTCAGGACAGGAGCGAGCACAATACATCTCAACAATTCATAGCAGGTTAGAAAATATAATCATGCAGTAAAGTAAGATATAGATACTGAAGAAATGCAGTATGTAAACAGAGAGAGAGAACTGTAATAGAAGTATCTACTATAAGTAAAGAGCTACCAGTGACTAGTGATTTAGAGTACAAAGTCGACATATGAACGGCTTGATTTGCACATGGCTATACTAAAGAGGCGTACATGGCTATTCTACTTTGGAATTGTTAATATGACTATTTATACTCCCCCGTACCCCCAATCAGTACACAAGGATCCAACCAGGTTATGTTATGATTCCATGTAACAGCCCCCGAAGGGTGGTACATAGTAGTCCCATAAATGGGAATTCTAGGAAACCCAATAAATGGGATAAGGATTCAAAAAAAAACTCTATGATCATAAGGGTATATGTCACAAGTGATCAAAGAACCAAAGAAGCATAGTGATACGCCATGTAAGTGAAACGCACAGAACATGTAGTACCCGATGCTCCCTGAAGGGATAACATCTCAAGAAGGGATCCATATAGTACTAATCCATGTGACCAACGTGACAGTATCAAGTAAAGTAATTTAATGCAGAAAAATAATTTTAAACAGGATATAAAATGATCAGAGAATGTACTCGCCTGGTATCCTGAATGTCTGAAGAGAATATACTGTCCGAGGAGTGGTGTCTGTCTCCTATAGAACAGTACAAGTCACAACAAGTCTAAAATAAGGAAATATACTGCTACAATGATCTACATGAAGTTTGGGGTCAATCTAGGCTAAAGTCAACCTTTGGTCAACTCTAGTCAACTAGACTAGTCAAACTAGGTCAACTAGGTCAAACCTAAACCAAACAAGTCTATACTAGTCTAATAGTCTATTCTAGGCCTAATCAAGACTAAACAAGTCTAAATAAACTCTCACTAGGCAAACAAACACGCCATAGGCTAAGAACCCTAGGCTATAGGCTATATCATGCCTAAGCCAAACCACAAACACATATACACAAACAATATATATCTAATATATTGTAGTACACTCATAACATATAGGCTACCTATATGTACATCCCACACACATATATATATATATATATATATATATATATATAATATATATAATATATATATCTATATAATATATATATTATATATATATGTATCACTATTCATATATTTATATACATAGATATATATAGGAAAGCTATATATATAGGCACATACATATATATATAGAGAGAGAGAGAAAGAGAGGTAAAAGAGTAAGTGAGTATGTGTGTGTTTGGTATGTGGTGAAAGGATATGTTAATGTTCTAAATTTAGTGATAGGTAGGTGTATATGACATGGGATACATGATGTCAAAGGGTTATGAATGCATGTGTGTAAAAGGTATAGGTTAACTTAGTTTATAGAAATACAAACATACATACTTACCTTGTAAACATGCATACAATATCATGTATATTACATTTACATGATACATACATGTATACTTGTATTATATATACTTACATTCATGCATTAGAGACTGTATTTATATTAACATATTGCAAACATTCATTCATTCATGCATCTATGTATTACCTACATGTTTTATACATATGCATACATTCACTACACCAAATGGTCATTTTGGAACACCAAACAATTTTCAATCTGGAACACTTATTGTTCGTACCTAGTGGCTGTAACGGAATAAAAGTGTTCCAAAACAGAAAAACGTTCCTGATAAAATTTATTTTAATTTTGAATTTTTATTATTATTTAGGAACACTTTTATGACATATCAAATACGTTCCAAATTTGAGATGGCATTCATGTGCATCTCACGTGGTTAGTAGCAAAGTGTTCCAACATGCAATAATAAACCCTTCTTTTCCCTCCTGCAACCAAAAGAAAACCCTTTCTTTCCCCCTCAAATTTCAGACTTTCCCTCCCCTAAATATATCGCATGCATCAACTTAGCTGGAGTTCCCGCCGACTTAGCGGAGATCGACCTAGTCTTCCCGACGGCGACATCGACTTAGCAGGAGTTACCGCCGACTTAGCAGGACATTGACTCTTTTCCAGTTTGTTACTTCTCTTTTCTCAATTTTTTTGTTTAGTCCTTAGGAATAAATTTTTTTAGGATATGACTTTGAATTAATTTTAGGATCTCTCTTTGGTTCAAATTTTTGTTTTGGTGCAGTCTCATTCATCAAAGTTTGATTATTTGTTAATTCTTGTTAATATTCTGAGACGAATTTGCATCGTGGCAATATTTAAAAAGAAACATAATCCCTTTCTTGTTAATGCATAACACCTACCTCCTTAGCCTTTCTGAAAACAAATTATTATGAGTTTTGCTTGTCTGCAAGAAATTCTTTGCTTGTGTCTGCAAGAAATTAGTGTCGTGTTTGCAATAAATTCGTATAATTTGGTTCACTTTTTGGCTTCAGCAGGAAATTCTTACTAATTTCAGGAAGAAATTCACAACTCGGTGCCTTAAATTAGAGTTGGAATTAAATTCAGTTTTTTGCCCGTTTTACATTAACAACAAATATTGATTCTCTTTAAAACTTAGTTGTATTTTGTCAAAGTGAATGGCCAATTCTTATTCACTTATACAAACATTGATGACCGAAGATTCATGAGTAACAATGGTAAGATGGTTCATGTTGTTTAAATTGAAGCCATTATTGGCTATTAGAATAGGACGTCAGTTGTTTGTCTTGATTTTTATTCATCACGGGTAACCGACTCCCCCTCGATTTGGTCTAGGATGCCTTCTTCAAGGTAAAATTCCATTTCTTTGATTTGATATATAGCCAAAATTTAATTAATTTCCTCAAGTGAGTAAGTAATTGGTTTTGTTTGTATACGGAGACAGTGATGTTAGGTTCTCCATTTATGTCCACTCCAGGTCAAGGTTCATTTTGAATAGAGTGAAGACTCGATAGGAAGACAGTTTATGGTAGGAAGGCGTCGACGACAACGATGGTAGCTTCAACAATAACAGATACATTTCTAGCTTCCATGGTGCATGTTGTTTAATTGTTCATTGCTTATTTAGCATATGAGTATTGCTTATTTTCATCAAGTATGCAGTTTGTTTTGCTTCATACTCAATAGTTGTTTGATCTTAGTTTAATGGTACTTGTATTTGCTAGCACTTATTAATATCTTTTGATGCTGCCTCTTATATATTTCTGAAGTGGAAGTAATTAATTTACTGATATGCTAAATGTAAATATTTGTCAGTGTACATCACACTGCTTCTTATCTACATGATTGAAGTATTATATACTTATTCATAGCAAACTGTGGGATCAGTTGTATTAGTGATAAATAGTGGAGCATCTATTATGAGGAAATTAGTGATTAACTTTTTGTTGAATATTCGAGAAGGAAGAGATATATTTTAATGTCTACTAGGAATAAATTGGTGCTTATGTCTGGATCCACAAATTTATGGCCATCTCAGAAATTCATGTTCCTTAGCTCAATGTCGAGTACAACACATTTTCATTTGCTTGGTAGTACATCTTTTATGCCTTTTATTATTTTTGTTTATGTGCAATTATATTCATTGCTTTTCTGTTCCATGTCCATAGATCTAGGAATCATGGACACTCAAAAAATCTAGGATATGTCGTTTTGGACACGTATCAAACACACCACAAACACTCCAAATATAGTAGGACACTCCAAATAGGCACCGTGTTTATGTCGCGTGTCCTTACCTTGTCATGTAGTATCCGTGTCCGTGCAACAAAACCTGGATTCTGTTTTCTTCTCATTTTTAATTTATTTGGAGTTGAAGATGAGCATTGAGGGGAAATACAAGTAGATAAACATGGACATATGTGCATAAAGTTATTGGGAAACACAAGTAGAAGGGCTTGTTACACTCTTCATCTTGACTTGTCATCTAGGCTTCTAACTTGCACTCTAGGTTTGTGATTGACAAGAGAGTGTCTCTCCGCCTTGTGATGACCTCAACAATCTCGATCAAGTAGCCCTTTATGTATTATCTGTGTTATTATAGTAGATATTAGGATATTCATATGTGAATTTTGGCTCTTGGGTGAATCTCTTATCAAAGATTTATAATCGGTTATAGTTTCCATCGTTTCTTGCCACCAGAATGAAATTATATGCTTATTCCGCAAAAAGCAAGGTTATTTGACTCTGCTTATATAGCGGAATTAGGTATTTACTAGGTGATTAGTAATGAATGTTATGGCTGTTGTGAGGCAGTTAATGATAATTATTTGACAAGTATATAGTGAAGGACAAAGAAAAGATTGTACGACTGCTTATGAAATTTTGATCCGCAGATTAAACCCATCATTTCAGAAAGTAAGTATCACTTGGAGCCCTTTTCATTTGTAAGTCCTCTCCGATACACTTGCTTTATGGAATTTGTGGTCCTACATTTATTTTTATTTTACTTGCTTTTTGCAATTAGTGGCACTACATTTATTATTTTGATTATGTGTTTATGTGAAGGGCTTGGAATTATGAAAGGAAATGATTCCTTTAAACAGATATCCTTTAATTCGGTTGGTATCAATACCCTCCAATTCTGATTCAAAACGATTGATACTTAAAAGCTTGGTACAAGTCTTTTATTGAGATTTTTTGACGTGAGCTTCATGGTCCAAATGTTCCATCCTTCTGCCTCACACACGAGGGCGAGTGTTGAAATGGTTGCCTACATGGTTGGTCATAACTTACATGAAATTGTTACCTGACAACTAGCATCAACTTGTATGGTGTGATCATAGTGCAGACTGCATAGGAAGGTGGATATGCATCTATTTCACCAGCGTAATCCATTTGAGTTATACTATGCAAATTCAAGTAAAAGGTCCATACACTTGTATATTGTTTTCAGCCAACATAGGAACTTCTTGAATCTAGTCATCCATTATGGTCAAGGTGTCTCTGCTGTCTGATATGAGAACTTAATAGAGTAGCAGGTCATCTTGAAGAACAACATGTAGTCTCATTTTTGCAAACTGACTGTTAGTGCAGGTGCATGGATCTGTCTGCACTAATATAGAGCATTTGATTTATTTTCAAAAGATTCTTATGCATCAATTGTTATTCTAATACGATATGACGAGAGTAAAATACTATAGATAGGTGCATGTCCAATTAAATAGAATTCTTGTATAGAGTTAGAATTAAATTCAGTTTTTTGCCATTTTTACATTAACAACAAATATTGATTATCTTTAAAACTTAGTTGTATTTTGTCAAAGTGAATGGCCAGTTCTTATTCACTTATATAAACATTGATGACGAAGATTCATGAGTAACAATGGTAAGATGGTTCATGTTGTTTAGATACAATAACTCCATCAGAAGTTGGGCTTGAAGATGCTGTGGAGGATGACAGAGGACATGACTTTCTTGGGTCAAACTATTTCAAGAACTCAACCAAGACAGCTCCCTGGGCCCAGCTAAATAACATAATTACATGTATATGAATGTGACAGTTTTATTGCAAGATTATTCGATCTTTTGTTATGCTAATTTATTATTATTATTTTAACTCAATTTCTCTTTTATCTGATAGTTAGTTTCTAAAGATTAGGCTTCAGTAAGCAGAAGGGCCTGAATGGTAAACACAAATAGGCCTTTAAGTTGGGTTATCAAGCTGAAACAATGATAGTTTGGTATTCTGAAAGACAAGGAAAATATTTTAGGATACCGCCCTAAGGAGGTGACTGATTGTATGGAATTTATTGGACCTTTTCTAAATTGCTCGACAGTTAATTCGTCCAATTACACAATATTAATGATGTATATATTAAAAGAAGAAATAAAGAAAAAAATTTATATGCAGATGGAAAAGTAGGTAGTTAACAGCAGAGATCCCATGATTTAATGCTAGGTCTGGAGTGATTTTCTTCTTTTGTTTAACATACTTATGTTCTAAAGTAAGAAAAGCCTTTTTATACTGGTGTGACATGGACATCTCGATATTTAGATCTATTATGATGTTGTTTATGTTGTTTAAAAGACGAATATGAGTTCCAAATCTGGCTACTGCACAATGTTGGTAGAATTCTCGTAACTTGGAGAAGGAGCAAACCATGATAGCTATGGCTAGATAGATGCGGAGGTAGAATACGGAGCTATGCCTCAATACTATTTTTGTGATTATTTCGCTGAGAACATTGATGTCCCAACTTGACGTTATTTACATTGAGCTAAGGAGTATGCATTGTGAAAACTCACGTGCTATCTTTTGCTACCAATCTGGTTTGCCATGAGAGAACCAGACTAATTTAGATGGCTTGTCTCTTCCGAGATGCGGAAACCTCCCTGATGTATTTACTGTTTTCTTCATCAGCCAATTTGTACCAAAAGCTTAAAATGCCTTATGTTTTTTTAGAGTTAAAAACATCACCTTCTTAGCTAGTGCGGTCTGGTTTTTGGAGTTGATAACTACCAACTTCTAGAGTAGGCTTGAATATTTAGTTGTCTAGGATCAAGAATGTTTAATTTACTCTGCTTACATGATTAGTTAGCTGCCTAGGATCAGGAAGGTTCAATTGTTCCTCATACTCACTTTTACAAAGAAGTGGAGAAGCTTATCATATGCTACTTTTTTATAGCTTACCTAATTATTTTTGGTAATAAGTGTTGAGTTTATGCTTTTTCTTATCATGATTCTTGTCAGTTATCATGATCTTTTTATTCCAAGTTTGTAATGAGTTATGTCTCCTGGTTAGACTGATTGAGGCCAAATCTGTCATCTTTGAGTGTGGACCTGGTTGTGGATGCAGCCTAAGCTGTGTCAATAGGACATCTCAACAGGGATTAAAATATCAGCTTAGGTTCAGACCTGTCATTTGTTTGCATATTGTGCATGCATCTACATATTAAAATGAAATGTTTATATAACTGTTGTTCACGTCATATCTTGTAACAGGGGTTTCGAACTGCAAATATCGGGTGGGCTGTTAGGTCCCGGGATACCATACCTGCTGGTGCACTAGTATGTGAGAGTTCTCTTAGAGTGACAAAGTCGATGCTATCTCCGAGAATAATTACATCTTTGTTATAGACTGTCTGCAAACAATAAAAGGCCTTGATGGCAGAGAGGTGATCAATCTTCAGACTGTTCTAGCCTATTGAAAGTCGGTTATATATATATATATATATATATATATATATTATATATATATATATATATTTTTTTTTTTATATATATATATATATATATATATATATATATATATATATATATAAATATATATATATATAGAGGATGAGAGAGGTGAGGTGCCACCCTATGGAGGGTGTCTACTTGTCACCCCTCACATGCTATCATCATGCACCCATGTGCATGATGATAGCATGGGGGGGGGGGGGGGGGTGACAAGTAGACACCCCCCGTGAGGTGGCACCCTACCTCCCTTATTCTCTCTCTCTCTCTCTCTCTATATATATATATATATATATATATATATATATATATATATATATATATATATATATATATATATATATATATATATATATATATATTGGATTTCAATCACTGTGCATCTTCTTAGCATCTCCTTTTACCTATGCTATGCAAAGTGAAGCTAATGCTTAAGTATCAATTATCTGCCGTATATTTTTCCTGGAAAATATGATGATTTTGAAACATTTAAGTCTTGAGTGTTTATGTTGCTTCTACTTTTCTTTGCCATGATATTTTCAATGCAGAGTTTTTAGTTATTAATTTGTATCTGCCATGAATTTTTGAGTCTTTTGGAGTGTTCATGCTGTGTCCAACATGGATATGCCATGAATTTTTGAGTCTGCTTCCTAGTGTATATGAAATAAAAAAAAGGGGTTGTATTAAATCATTGTTTGTGGAATAGAAAATTATAGTTGAATTTCAGACAACTTGCACAGTATAAGAAATTAAAATTGCAAGGGACAATGACAACAAATAATATATAAGGTTTCTTTAATCTTCTGATTGGGAAATGAAGTAAACTCATTGAAATGGCTTCAATTCAGTAATAAGGGTTTTGAATACTAGGATATGTTGGACATAGTAACCAACACAGTTTTTTTGACGTAGATCTCCGAGTGTCTGTTCTGAGTTATGACACCTTCACTGAACTAACCATTACAAAATAGCTCCTCTAAGCAACATCAGCAAACAACTGTCACACAGTTTTTTCATACTAAGAATTATTTAAATTCTAATTTACTGGGGAACTTCAACTTGTCTTCCCTAATATGATAAGGAGTATTTATGGAACTTGGAAGGCTATGTAGCCTGAAACTTGGTAGGCTATGTAGCCTGAAACTTGGTAGGCTATGCTACATAAAAAATTAGAATGTGGAGCCCACTTGGTACAAAGCTTGAGTAGGATTCTTTGGAACACATTAACTGAATGAAGGACATCAATTCAGATAGTGGCATCCTTTCTGGTTGATGCATCTGTGCACTACTAAATTTTAGACGTTTTTACTATTTGGTGTAAGCATTGTTTCAAGCTACATGTATAAGAGTTTAGGATGTTTCTTAAAAGCTTCCATCATCTAACCAAAAAATATTGTATATTTGAAACAGCTTTTGGAGAAAGGGCTCCAGTCAGGGGATTTAGGTCATCTAACCAAAGAAACATCCTAAACCTAAATGGATAGGCAGAGATAGGTCAGCATTCAACTCAAAATTTTTGGAACGAAATATAAATTCAGATTATAAGTATGGTATTTAAAATGGATAGGCATCTTCCTCAATTCTTGGTTGATGAAACTAACATTCTCTATTATTTTCTCAGCATTAGGAGCTTAAGGAGGTTGAAATGGAGGACCTAACTATGGAACCAGTACCAGATATTGACACTTGTTCCAGATCAAAATTCATTGGCTATTGTTGAGTAAGTTGAAGATATATGCAATTTCTACAGACGAGTAGAGGTGAAGTTCTGTCCCCTTTCTATTTATTCTCCTATTCATTTTGAAGGTAACTGTGTAATTGGGATTTTTTTATGTTAATCATGTAATTTGATTGAAAGTGTTGAAATAATCAATTAAGCAGCTGGCTTCTTGTTCTTTCTTATGGACAAAAGACATTTTACTTACTAACTATTCTATTAATATGTCCTTTCAGTATGAATATTCATTTTGGGTAACTTCTGGATCGTTTGAGGAGATAGGCTACCGATAAAGAGCTCATGCCCTTTATTTGAAAATCAAAATCTTCTCCATTTGATGGACTATGCAAAATATCTGTTTATAACTAGCAAATTCATGGTAAGAGTGACCCTTCATGAACATGTATTTGTACCTGTTAGCAATATCTGTTCGCATATTTCTTTGATTCCCATACTGCTTGATAGTCTTGTTATAGAGTATTACAACATGTCTGTTCATGATATTTCCATTTTTCAGTATTAGTGGGGACCGAGTGCATAGGGGCTCAGCTTAAGGACGATTCTGATGGCATTCCATCAGTTCTACCTAGTTTTGAATCACTCGTAAGATTCAGCTTGCAGAAGGTAGAGGAGAATGCTTTAGCCGTTGTATCTACTGATAATGCAGTACAGACTCAGGTTGCGACTGGGTGCAGCACCAGTGATGAAGGGAAGTTTAATAAGTAGCTTTGGCATAGGCCATGGGTAAACTACAGCGAATTCGACAACAACTCAGAAGAAGAACCAGACTCTGAGTTAATAAAGGTTTCATTTTCGTATCCAAGCTTTTGCTCTATGTGATTTATGACCTCCTTGAGTTTTCATGAGCATCATAATTATATTTTCCTCTGTAGGATGCTCCTAAAAGAAACTTGCCAAAATGGGCGATTCGTAGATGTGCAGAATGTTGAAACTGTCAAAAGGTTAGCAAGTTAAGGCTCAGCAATATTTTTGTCCTGTTCTTCCAGATTCTACAGTATTTATCTTGGGTGTTGGCTGAAATATTGTAACAGGTCACAACAAAATGGCGCCCAGAAGATGCATGTAGGCCTGTGTTGGATGAGGCTCCTATTTTTTATCCAACCCAAGAGGTTTATTTAAAAGATGCTCCTAAAAGAAACTTGCCAAAAGGGGTGATTCGTAGATGTGCAAAATGTTGAAACTGTCAAAAGCTTAGCAAGTTAAGGCTCAGCAATATTTTGTCATGTTCTTCTAGATTCTACTGTATTTACCTTGGGTGTCGGCTGAAATATTGTAACAGGTCACAACAAAATGGCGCCCAGAAGATGCATGTAGGCCTGTGTTGGATGAGGCTCCTGTTTTTTATCCAACCCAGGAGGTTTATTTAAATAATTAATTTTTTAATCCATGCTTGAACACAGTCATTTTTGGGTTTCGACGAACAAAGAATATGAGTATTTCAAATGAGAATTTTCTAACTTACAGTGTCGGGTATTATTTTCAGGAGTTAAAGGATACTCTTAAATACATTGCAAGCATTCGCCCAAGGGCAGAACCATATAGAATTTGCCGTATTGTTCCTCCTTCATCATGGAGTCGTCCTTGCGCTCTTAGATACTCAGTCTCACTAGGATGAAGTTTTTTGAGTCTATTTCTTGTTTTTGCTCATACTGTTTGGTATAATAAATGAATTATTGGTGGAATTAAGTAGTGGTACAAATTTTTGGTATGTGAACAAAACTTGGATTAAATTTGTTGTGTCAAATTTGTTGTATCAATAACGATATTGTGTTATATGTTTCTTTGGTTTGTGAAAGTAATTTTCCATTCTTCAGCCGACTTTCTGAGAGTAAATTATGGGGTTCTAAGCTTTAATATGAAAATTTTGTTGCACATGGAAAAATGGCATCTAAGTGTAAATTTTGAATGGAAAAAATTTTTGTTTCTTTTGATATATAGAATGTTGGCAACTTGGGATTGTTGGCAACTGTTTTGAGTTCTTTTGAAAGCAGTTGCTTAGATTTATTATGTATCAAATGTTTGAATTTCTAGTATCAATGGAGGGATAGTGTTAGGAACTGCTGGAAGAAGCCGTGCATAATATGTTATATCATTTGCTGGAAAAAATTTAGTATCAATGGAGGGACAATTTTAGTATTAATGGAGGGACAGCGTTAGGAACACATTTATGGTGTTCCAAAACTGGAACTCATTTATGGTGTTCCAAATAATAATCTTTGAATCGTTTTGCTAGGCACGTTTTATTGGTGTTCCAAAACTGGAACGCATTTATGGTGTTCAAGTTAGTAATCTTTGAAACGCTTTGCTAGACACGCTTTATTGGTGTTCCAAAACTGGAACGCATTTATGATGTTCCAATATATGTCCCTTGGAACACTTATTTTCCGTTCCAAGAAAATTGGCAGCCCAAAAATAGGCACATGTTATAGGCGTTCCAGAAATTATTTGGAACGTAATTTAGCCGTTCCAAAATGGTCATTTTGGTGTAGTGTTGTATATTCATATCATTTCATACATTAACATAGAGACATACAAACATGCACACATCATATATTTCATACCTTGCATTACCTTACATATCATGTTATATATTATCATTCATTCCTTTCATATATTACATTCTATATTACCTATATACATGTATTTCCTCCATTCATTCATGCTTGCATCATATACTCTATATTACCATACATGTTATCATTTTATATATTGCATTACAATATTTATACATTATGCATTCATATCTATCATTATATATATATATCTTGCATTTATATCTAGCATTCATTATATACTTTCATGCATACATTGTAAATCATTCTTTCATTCATGCATTGTTTATATGTATTATATTAATTGCATTCCTACATGCTTGCATTCAACCATATATATACATTAATGTAAAGAGAATATATATCATATATATATATATATATATATATATATATATATATATATATATATATATATATATATATCATTTCATTCATCTAACATATCATGCATTACATACTCTATATTTATTTAATATCCATACTACATAGGCTCATAGGTTACACAAAATGCATATATCGTATAGTCACTCTTCTACTTAAAATCAATACTGTACCAATTGGGCATTCACTAAATTCTAGGATTAAAGTATGTCGTAGCCCTTTGTGTTAGCTTTCTGAAACTTTAAACGGATCGCATTTTCGTGTCCAGAAGCTTCCGAAATCGCGAAAATACCGAAACACGTTCGTCTTTCGTACAGCTGACACTCAAATAATTATACAGAAAGTTACAGAAAGAATTTGGATTATTAAAATATATATTTGGAAAGCTAACTTCGATACGGTTCTTTTAAAAAAAATGGGAGATAAATCAAAGTTATAAGCTAAAAGTTATGACATTTCTAAGTTGCTTTGGTTAATAAAAACGTGGATGAAAATTATGACGAATTTGACAAAAGAACACATATAGGCCAAGATACTTGCATACAAACATAGGTATCTAAATGAAACTCATTCTAACCATCCTAACAAAGATCAATCCACTCTCTAACCATTATAAAACTGAATTTAAATATCTATTTAAACTATTATCATACATACATACACATGGGGTGTCCTAATTTGGGATCTATCAATAGGACACAAGACACATATCTAAAATCCTCAAGAGAGCTCCAAATGGCCTCAAATTTGAATCTAAATGGGACACATGCATAAGGATAGATCCTACGGATTCAAAACTAATTTATATGCAAAGGAAATCGATTTAGAGGATGGGTTTTACCTATTGGGAGTAGAATCCCAATGAAATCATTTAGGACACGGCTCCGATACGAAGATCCCTCAAAGTGGACACTCCTCCTTGCACTCCTCTTCCAATCCCTAGCACCCTTCACTTGAAGAATGGGAATGATTGAGGGAAGTTTTGGTGAAGAAATGATTTGATTTGGAGATCAAATTAATTGGAAGGCTCTCTAAAATTGGAGAAGAACAAAAGGAAAATAAAAGAGGCAAGATTGTAATGAATGAAATGAATCATTCTCTCCTAAAAGTGGCTGCCATAAAGAGTCCATTAGGGCTAATGGGAAATGTCCTAATTTCCCCTCTCTAGTCTCATATGGTTAAGTCTAGACTAGGTTCAAGTTTGGGGTCAAAATGATCTAGTTTTGAGTCTCTAACTTAACCATTCTAACATGATAAAAATTAGTTTAATTAACTAATTTAATGTTGGGTCTTGTGAGCCATGCTTAACTTAATACTGGGTCCCATCTAGAGTTCAAGCTACCCGGGTCACAATACAAGTCGGAACGAGACGAAACTCAAACCCGACGAAACAAATCCAATAAAAACAATATTAAAAATATAAAATTTTCCCAAAATATTAAAATATGAAAAATGACCAAAATCATAATACATCAATTTAAATATTATTAAAATAATCTAAAATTTACCAATTAATCAAAATTCTAAATAATTCAAAATTCACAAAATGACCAAAATACCCTTAGCCTAAAAAGTTGTAAATAGTCATTCTAATCATATGGTTAGGTCCCCATGGTTAGTCTCTAAGCTTAGCAAAACTAGGGATTAACTAGTTAACCATCAAAATCACAATTTAATATTTTAAATAGTTTTAAATTGATTAAAAAAATTACCAAAAATCACAACATGAGTTAAATCTTATTATCGATTAATCAAAATTATAAAAGTTCAAATTACCCTCATTTAGAAAAGTGGGTGTTACAATCCTACCCCCTTAGAAAAATTTCGTCCTCGAAATTACAATGTTCATACTCCTTCTAGGTCAAACCCCCACAATCAAAGTCTCAGAACTTAAACAAATCATACGATTTAAAAGGACGACATACAGGGTCATGGCATACGGTGGTAGTGAAAGTCTCATCTAGGTATACTAGTTACACTAGACCAAAACAATCATAGGGTATCAAAACTTACAAGCAATCAGGGGTGTTAAACTGAAAAAGATACAGAAATAACAAATCATCAAGGCTTTAAGGCATAATCAAAATCAAAATTTAAAGCACAAATGTCGAGCATTAAAATCCAATCACAATATATATATATATATATATATATATATATATATATATATATAGAGAGAGAGAGAGAGAGAGAGAGAGTGTTAGAAGGGGAAAATCTAGCATTATGTAAAGGTTATGTGGTTAGTGTGTGTATGGGTGTATGTGGACATGTTCATATGGTTAGATAGTAGGCATGTGTGTGTGTGTGTGTGTGTGAAATATACATGAAAGTGTATAGGAGGATTTGGGTTTCAAAACAATAGCTATCAAGTTACACTACTCATGGCATATTGGTTAAACAATCTACAATGCACAACCCATTTACTCATAACATGCATGGCTAACCATATATATACATATATCTATATGTATAGAGAGGTAGAAATTTAGTTATGTATCTATATACATTATAACATGTATGCATAAACTATATATATATCTATATAGATATATGAACATAACATAGAGAGGAAGGGTTAGGTTTATATGGCAGTGTATACTAAGTTAGGGTGTGTGTGTCCTTGTACAGGGTTATAGCTTTAGTATTGAAAGGTTAAACCCAGTTTTAGTTCAGCATTTACATACAAAATCTGAAAATAAGCTAACATTTAAACTAATGTAATATTAACATAATGCAGTTTCAGATTTTTAGGGATTTGAAAAATCACAACTAACTCAATGCTTCCAATACATCCTAACATGATAGAGAAGAAACCCTAACATACTATCCATACATTTAGCTATGCATACAGTTCAATATTACATATTAAATCTGAAATTGAACTAAACATTGGAAATCAATGTAAAATGTTAACATGTATTCAGTTTTAGGATTTGGAGAAATTCAACATCAACTAACCCAATGTTTATCACAACCTAACATGTAAGAGTATAAACCTAACATCATATCCCTACATACAACAATGTACACAGCTTTAAATATTACATTTAAAAAAAAAAAACAACAAGTTGAACTAAACATTGGAATCCAGTATTAAGGTTTAATATGCACACAGTCTTAGATTTGTCAAATTCAAACACAAAACTCAACCAATTCCCTTAAGAGTTGAAACCCTGTATATAACATACAAGTGCAGTGATATAAAAGAAACTACTAACATGAAATTTATATTTGAATTACGAATTTAAACTGAAAAAAGCAGAGAACCAAAAATATTGGAATTTTGACAATTTAAACATCAACAACATATTAATATGTATTTAGATAGGTTGGAATTCAAAGTGTAGCATGCATACGTGTCAGGCAAGTGTCCACTATATATATATATTCATATATTCTCATGTCACAATAAAAAAAATTAATTCTACGTTAAGACTAACATTTAGATTCCTACCAAGATTGCAAGTAGATGATTGGTGAAATCAAGACAGTTTTATTATTATTATTATTTAATACAAAGATAGTAGCAATAAGGAAATAACGATAAAATCTGTTCTGCTTATCCGTTTAAAAGAAGGAACCATTTTGAAACCCAGAGCTAAACTATCAAATCCAAGATAAGGTCTAGTAAAATCATCGATTCATTATATTAAGAAGAAATTTATAGTAAGAAGTTACACAAAGTTTATAAAAACAGCTAAAGCTACTCATAAGTTAAATAATGAGAAACACAACAAAACAAATAAATAACAATTCTTTTTTTTTTGAAGGACTGAAACAAAAGTAGAGAAAACATGTTCAAAAATATTTAAGGTACAATCTGATAATCATATGCGTCTTCCTGAAATTATGTTGTCAGAATTCTGCCACGCCAATAAGCATAGCTGCAATAAACGATAGAGTCCATAATAAGGCATACACCCTATAATCATGTTATCTAGAATTCTTACCACGCCATCCGGTATGGCTGCAAGAAAATCTAGATTTCATAACTAAGATAAGTATAGCTATATCAGGCTCTACGTCCTTGTCATGCTAGCAAATATGACTGCAATAAATTCTAAATTCCATAATAAAGTAAACATTTACCTTTCTCACTGTCCTTATCAAGTATGTTATCGGGTTATACCTTAATTCCCAAAAAAAATGTACATATACATATAAATACAAACTCAAATTCAACAACTAACATCAAGATTCAAAATTCAACAATAATCCATCAAAATCAAGTTCAATAACAGGAAGTAAAGGTAAATCAAATCAGGGGAAAAATAGATTTCAAATCGAAGTTAAAATATGATTCTCAAGGGTCGTCCCAGGAATCTCTCAAGGAGGCCTAACTGTGATTGAGTACCTTAAAAAAAATATCCAAATCCTACTGCAGGCTGTAGTGATACTCAAGTTCGAATACCACTACATAAACTCGACCTGCATGGGCCACCACTAAAAACGTGTCACGACCCGCACCCACTGTGAGGGTACGGGTACGTAACAACGCCCAGCCTACGCTGCAGTGTCGGCGGTAGAACGCTGTCCTAGGTCACAATATCTAACATTATAAAGCTAAGCAGTTTATACTCCCCGAATGGGGGTGACATAGCAGAATGTAAACTCAATCACATCTAAGGTAGAGCATAATGGAAGATAGATAAAACATGAAATCCAGAAGAGATACCGCAGATAGAAGTCTAAGTGTCTAAGATACACAAACCCATAAATACATCTCAAAGCTCAAATACAGTAATCCATAAATACAACTCAAGGCAACTGAAAACAAGCTATAAGCAAAACCCTAGCTATCTATACAACCCATACTGTGTCTCCTCTAGGCTAGCAGGCAACCTCCAGACTATCTGTAAAATTTATCAAGAGGTCCAGTCAGGACAGGAGCGAGCACAATACATCTCAACAATTCATAGCAGGTTAGAAAATATAATCATGCAGTAAAGTAAGATATAGATACTAAAAAAATACAGTATGTAAACAGAGGGAGAGAGAACTGTAATAGAAGTATCTACTATAAGTAAAGAGCTACCAGTGACTAGTGATTTAGAGTACAAAGTCGACATATGAACGGCTTGATTTGCACATGGCTATACTAAAGAGGCGTACATGGCTATTCTACTTTGGAATTGTTCACATGACTATTTATACTCCCCCGTACCCCCAATCAGTACACAAGGATCCAACCAGGTTATGTTATGATTCCATGTAACAGCCCCCGAAGGGTGGTACATAGTAGTCCCATAAATGAGAATTCTGGGAAACCTAATAAATGGGATAAGGATTCAAAAAAGACTCTGTGATCATAAGGGTATATGTCACAAGTGATCAAAGAACCAAAGAAGCATAGTGATACGTCATGTAAGTGAAACGCACAGAACATGTAGTACCCGATGCTCCCTGAAGGGATAACATCTCAAGAAGGGATCCATATAGTACTAATCCGTGTGACCAACGTGACAATATCAAGTAAAGTAATTTAATGCAGGAAAATAATTCTAAACAGGATATGAAATGATCAGAGAATGTACTCGCCTGGTATCCTGAATGTCTGAAGAGAATATACTGTCCGAGGAGTGGTGTCTGTCTCCTATAGAACAGTACAAGTCACAACAAGTCTAAAATAAGGAAATAGACTGCTACAATACATCTACATGAAGTTTGGGGTCAATTTAGGCTAAAGTCAATCTTTGGTCAACTCTAGTCAACTAGACTAGTCAAACTAGGTCAACTAGGTCAAACCTAAACCAAACAAGTCTATACTAGTCTAACTAGTCTATTCTAGGCCTAATAAAGACTAAACAAGTCTAACTAAACTCTCACTAGGCAAACAGACACACCATAGGCTAAAAATCCTAGGCTATAGGCTATATCATGCCTAAGCCAAACCACAAACACATATACACATAACAATATATATATCTAATATATTGTAGTACACTCATAACATATAGGCTACCTATATGTACATCCCACATATATATATATATATATATATATATATATATATATATATATATATATATATATATATATATATAGAGAGAGAGAGAGAGAGAGAGAAAGAGAGGTAAAAGAGTAAGTGAGTATGTGTGTGTTTGGCATGTGTGTGAAAGGATATGTGTTAATGTTCTAAAATTTAGTGATAGGTAGGTGTATGTGACATGGGATACATGATGTCAAAGGGTGTATGATAGCATGTGTGTAAAAGGTTATAGGTTAACTTAGTTTATAGAAATACATACATACATACTTACCTTGTATACATGCATACATACATATCATGTATATTACATTTACATGATACATACATGTATACTTGTATTATATTATACTTACATTCATGCATATTAGATACTTGTATTTATATTAACATATTGCAAACATTCATTTCATTCATGCATCTATGCATTACCTACATGTTTTATACATATGCATACATTGTATATTCATATCATTTCATACATTAACATAGAGACATACAAACATGCACACATCATATATTTTATACCTTGCATTACCTTACATATCATGTTATATATTATCATTCATTCCTTTCATATATTATATTCTATATTACCTATATACATGTATTTCCTCCATTCATTCATGCTTGCATCATATACTCTACATTACCATACATGTTATCATTATATATTATATTACAATATTTATACATTATGCATTCATATCTATCATTATATATATATCTTGCATTCATATCTAGCATTCATTATATACTTTCATGCATACATTGTATATCATTCTTTCATTCATGCATTGCTTATATGTATTATATTAATTACATTCCTACATGCTTGCATTCAACCATATATATACATTAATGTAAAGAGAATATATATCATATATATATATATATATATATATATATATATATATATATATATATATATCATTTTATTCATCTAACATATCATGCATTACATACTCTATATTCATTTAATATTCATACTACATAGGCTCATAGGTTACACAAAATGCATATATCGTATAGTCACTCTTCTACTTAAAACCAATACTGTATCAATTGGGCATTCACTAAATTCTAGGATTAAAGTATGTCGTAGCCCTTTGTGTTAGCTTTCTGAAACTTTAACCGGATCGCATTTTCGTGTCCGGAAGCTCCCGGAATCGCGAAAATACCGAAACACGTTCGTCTTTCGTACAGCTGACACTCAAATAATTCTATAAAAAGTTACAGAAAGAATTTGGCTTATTAAAATATATATTTGGAAATCTAACTTCGATACGGTTCTTTTAAAAAAAACGGGAGATAAATCGAAGTTATAAACTAAAAGTTATGACATTTCTAAGTTGCTTTGGTTAATAAAAACGTGGATGAAAATTATGACGGATTTGACAAAAGAACACATATAGGCCAAGATACTTGCATACAAACATAGGTATCTAAATAAAACTCATTCTAACCATCCTAACAAAGATCAATCCACTCTCTAACCATTATAAAACTGAATTTAAATATCTATTTAAACTATTATCATACATACATACACATGGGGTATCCTAATTTGGGATCTATCAAGTAGGACACAAGACACATATCTAAAATCATCAAGAGAGCTCCAAATGGCCTCAAATTTGAATCTAAATGGGACACATGCATGAGGATGGATCCTACGCATTCAAAACTAATTTATATGCAAAGAAAATCGATTTAGAGGATGGGTTTTACCTATTGGAAGTGGAATCCTAATGAAATCCTTTAGGACACGGCTCCGATACGAAGATCCCTCAAAGTGGACACTCCTCCTTGTACTCCTCTTCCAATCCTTGGTAGCACCCTTCCCTTGGAGAATGGAAATGATTGAGGGAAGGTTTGGTGAAGGAATGATTTGATTTGGAGATCAAATCAATGGAAAGGCTCTCTAAAATTGGGGAAGAACAAAAGGAAAATAAAAGAGGCATGATTGTAATGAATGAAATGAATCATTCTCTCCTAAAAGTGACTGCCATAAAGAGTCCATTAGGGCTAATGGGAAATGTCCTAATTGCCCCTCTCTAGTCTCATATGGTTAAGTCTAGACTAGGTTCAAGTTTGGGGTCAAAATGATCTAGTTTTGAGTCTCCAACTTAACCATTCTAACATGATAAAAATTAGTTTAATTAACTAACTTAATGTTGGGTCTTGTGAGCCATGCTTAACTTAATATTGGGTTCCATCTAGAGTTCAAGCTACTCGGATCACAATACAAGTCGGAACGAGACGAAACTCAAACCCGACGAAACAAATCCAATAAAAATAATATTAAAAATATAAAATTTTCCCAAAATATTAAAATATGAAAAATGACCAAAATTATAATATATCAATTTAAATATTATTAAAATAATCTAAAATTCACCAATTAATCAAAATTCTAAATAATTCAAAATTCACAAAATGACCAAAATACCCTTGGCCTAAAAAGTTGTAAATAGTCATTCTAATCACATGGTTAGGTCCCCATGGTTAGTCTCTAAGCTTAGCAAAACTAGGGATTAACTAGTTAACCATCAAAATCACAATTCAACATTTTAAATAGTTTTAAATTGATTAAAAAAATTACCAAAAATCACAACATGAGTTAAATCTTATTATCGATTAATCAAAATTATAAAAGTTCAAAATTACCCTCATTTAGAAAAGTGAGTGTTACACTGGCTAGCATCACCCTCGTCCCTAGTGTGGACTCGCAAGTGTGAACCATATACTACTAACCCTCGTCCCTAGTGTGGACTCGCAGGTTAGCATCACCCTCGTCCCTAGTGTGGACTCGCAGGTGTGAACCATATACTACTAACCCTCGTCCCTAGTGTGGACTCGCAGGTTAGCATAACCCTCGTCCCTAGTGTGGACTCGCAGGTGTAGACAAATAACTACTAACCCTCGTCCCTAGTGTGGACTCACAGGTTAGCTTAAGACACAGATAACTACTAACTCTTGTCCCTAATGTGGACTCGCAGGTTAGCTTCAAGATTTCAAGACACGGAGGTAAAGCAGTTCAGTTCACGACTTCTCGACCCACGACACGACTCGATCAAGACTCAAGTGAATACATCCAATAAGGTACAGCTAACTGTGAACACGGTCTATATAGCAATGATACAATATATAAGCAGGATAGTAAAGATATATGTCAATATTATGAGAAAAACTGGATAATAACAAAGAGACCGTGCATCTAAATAAAGCTGTATAGAAAGGCAAGGTATACTTGCCTTAGGTCCTGAGCTGCGAATACGGTTCAGAGCACTGATTCAAATCCAATTAACCTGTTTAGATAGTTCGATATGATCAATACACAATTTAAAGGTACAAATAAGCTATCTATTGGTTTATTTAGGCGTCTAGGTTTACTTTCTATTCTAAATCTAGTTTTCCCTTTTCTTGCATAACCTACTGTTTAGTCAAAGAACTCTCATGACACCCTATCCTTACTAATGTAACCAATACACTTTTGGTTTAACCCCACAACTGTAGGATGCACCTGCAGTTATATACACTTATACACTTTATCTTTAATATTTCCTACCAATCTATATCTGGGTTGCTTGTCCTGTTTTGGACATTCTTATATTACCTGTCAACGCTTATTGTTCTGTCCCTCCTAATCTTCATACACTTGGTCTTTCTAAAACACCCACACTTGCATTTAGTAATCTAGTTGTTGCCTTAGCTCGGTGCAATGCCACCTGCCTGCTGTAGGCTAATTGTTAGGCTATACGCTGGGTCTTCTAGCCTTGGGGTTTAGTGCGGTACTGCAGTGGTACTGGTTAGTCATGAACTATTCAATATAGGAAGATAGGCATGTGGTAAAAGAATATAACTTACTATTGAACTGTCAAAACTAAGGGTTGTAGGCATTACTTAAAAACATTGAATGTGATAAATCAGTCATATAAAAAATCCTGTGTTTAGCTCGTCTCACTCTATAGATGTGTGAAAACAGTACTAAATTTAGAAGATGAACAATCTAAATCGGCCATAAAAATAAAACCACATTCGGCACTGCTGCTTTAAATATATGTAATAGTTTAAAACATTAATTAGAACTAGTAAAGTTAAATTGTCAATGTAGAATACATTAGAATTTGACAATTGGTGATTTAAATAGAAACCAGTGGAAGACTAAAGATCACTAAAAGACACAGTCTCTATTGCACCAAAACTTAGGAAACCTACTTTTCAAACAACTGGACAACACTGCCAATATTGGAACATCTCCCTATTCCAGGTTTTTTTTCAAGACATGGAAGTCTGCCAGAAAATCAAGAGATGAACGACAATGGCTATAAAAATACAAGAGTTTTAGGACAGGTGGAAAACAAGCATAGCAAGAGAGAAAAGAAGGAACATTGATATGACAGTCTTGTAGCTGTAAGTACATAGTTCTCGACAAACTAAAACCTACTTTCTATCCTAGATAGGAAGAAGTGAATCTATCACTGAATTTTGGAATAGTATAACAACATACACAAGAATACAGCTGAAGTTTGTAATATAGACATGATAGCATTATGGCAATTGACATCTTTATATCAAAAATGTAAAGAAACATGTTCTGGGATTTTTATAACACTCACAAATTGTATTTGAAGCACGATACAGGGGTTCTTCCTGTCAGTATCAATAGGACAGAGAAATATTATATGCCGGTATCCATTGGGTACATAGTAAGACTCATCTTAAAAGTAGCTATTAGGTACGAGGAGAGTTTAGCTTGGCAGTTTCCAGTGGATATTGATCATGACAGTATATATTCAATCTCTATCGCACGGTCGAGATCACAAGTGTCCATATTGATATAAGAGTCGAATATGCTGTCGATACCAATCTGTTACCAGGGATCGGATTTAGTACTACGTATCAATCCTACAACTCGATACTAATAATCGATTATGATCCCATTATTGATCTGATACAAGGGTCAAAGTATCAATCTGATACTACCTACTACCGGATACTAAGTGTCAATCCTGATACCAACTGGCCTCTATTCCTTACCGCCCCTATTCATTACTGTGTACCCCGTTTACCTAGGTTCAGTACTAGTAAGAACAGTACAGGGGAAAACTTTCATATAGTGGTATCCCATATTCTATCCTTTCAATAACTAAACATAGTATGAGTTTTACCCGATATTAGTGATAGCTTGATACGAAAGTTGAGAACTGGCCTATATTCTTGCTCTATTGCCGAGAGGTACTCCTATGCTATTACTCCCTCCTCTGTTCAGTTCAGAACATTGATTTGACTTCTCCAATTGGATGTCCTAAACTTCTATATAAAAACCACAGTTCTGCTATTGCAGATATCATCTTGTGGCATTTCTTTCCTTTATTCTCCAACATTCATTTACATATGCTAACTTCCACTAAACTAGATGGCGATTAGTAGGGACATGAAGGGGTGAGTTCAAATTATTCATAGAAAACAATATTAGAAAAGTCACCGGTTTACAAGATTTTCTTATTACCAGTTGAAAAGCTATAAGAACCCAAAATAGATGATAAACTTCTTGCTTTACACATAGACGCCTATACCTCGTGCAACACATGAGACTCTTAGGAGTTATAGCCCCTTCTTAAATCGATCACTCCTATACCTTATTTTCTACTGTCGAGGACTGGTATGACAACTTATTTCTATATAATACTCCTTAGTCCCTTACCCATGCATTTATTCGAACACTTGAGATACATAACAGGAATTGAAGTTCAAGAGCAGATGGCCGTACCTATTTGAGTTGATTTTCACCCTCGCCTCCTTCCTCAACCCTCCAATGTTCTTCCTTCTTCGATTCTTCCTGTTCGAGTACAAGTATTGGCCGCTCCTCCTCCTCTCTTGCTGTTCTTGCGACAGGAGAGCAAATTGTTTTCTAGGGTTTGCCGAGGGGTTGGGGTCGGCTACCAATCCCCCATATATATACTACTTGTTGATGAACCTGGGGTTGATGGAGAGATAGGATGGGAGAATTCGATTCTATCTATTGTTCGAATTCAAATCGAATTCAAAATCTTGAAGTTTGAAGCTGCGGTTTGAAGGGAAGTTTAAATAGAAGTTAAATGCATATAGGTCCCTATCAACTTATTTATTACGCATTGGTCCTTCTGTAGGTCTTTAAAAGAATTTTTGAATAAGTGGCCTTGGCATTAAGGCCCTTGTCATAATTCTTATTACTCTTTTGCACTTCCTGTTGTATTTCAATGAAACAAACATTTAAACACCACCATACATTGGACAATTGACAATAATAAATAAATAAATAAATAAATAAACGAGAAAAAAAATATACGAGGAAATTTTTTTGGTCAAGGGGTTGACAACTCTACCCCCCTTAATCAAATTTCGTCCTCGAAATTTAAGGAGCCATGATCTACTCGAATGAATAGTCTAGTACAACCTGCTGTAAAGAAATTCAATTTCCCCCTAAACAATTTAAAGTTTAAAAATATAAGTCTATCTACAATACTGCCAGTATCTACTGGAAATTTCTGCCATTTGCTCCTTGTGGTGCTGCCGTATCCTCTGTGATTGTGGCAAAAGCTCTCCCTCCTCCTGCGGTGGGTAGTGGTGGGGCATTTGCGTTCTTCTTCGGACAATTGCGAGACAAGTGTTGGTTGGATCCACAAGTCCAACACAAACCTAATCTGCTGCGACAATTTTCTTGAGTGTAGCCTTTCTTCGAGCAATGCTGGCAGATGGGAATGTCTTGAACTTGGCGTGGGGCTGCTTGTGGTTGCTGCTGATGCTGCTGCACTGGGGTCTTCTCAGAAATGTTGGGGCGTTTTGCTGGTGCTGTTTGGTTGTTGCCTCCTCCGAATGCGTCTCGATTCCTCTTCGGCTTGTGACTCGGTTCTTCTTCTACAGCTTGGGCGACTTCTAGAATCTCCTCATAAGTGGTGGCTCGACTGGTGGCGATGGCTAGTCGAATCTCATGAGATAGTCCTTTTCTGAATTGCCGTGCCTTGTCTTCAGGGGTGCTGACCAAGTTCTCTGCGAATCGGCTGAGACGAGAAAACTCTGATGTGTACTCGTCGACGGTGTGGTTGTCCTGCTCTAAGTGCTCGAACTGACTCACCAACGCTTCTCGTGCTACGTATGGATAGAATTTTCTCTTGAACAGTCGCTTGAACTCCTCCCAAGTTACGTCTGGAGCAGAAAATCGGGGCTCGCCTTGGTACCACGTTCGCGCGATGTCGAAAAGCTGTCCACTGACTGACTCAATCTTCAAATCTTCTGGAACTCGGGCCATCTTCAGATACCTCTCCACGTTCTCCAGCCATTCATCAGCATAGACGATCCCCTCTGTCCCATGGAACGGCATGGGCCTAAAGTCCATGAAGTGCTTGGGATTCCCCGGACGCTGTCGCGGAGCATCTCGAATCTGAAGAACCTCTCTCAAAGTGTCGCGAAACATGTTGGCCTGCTGCTGGATGATCCCGAGGAGTGTGACATTATCCAGTGCTGGTGGCGGAGGCAGAACATGTGCTGGATACAACGTCGAGGCTGGATACATCGTCGACGGTGGGTGCATAGGAAAAGTTGGATACATCACTGGTACGGGGTGCATGGTGGTACCGCCTGTGGAACACGTGCTGGATGCGGGGCTGGTGCTGGTGGTGGAATAGATACTGGTGGCAGACCGGGTGCTGGTGGTGGTGTCTGCGGAGGAAACTGTGGAGGCGGTAGAATATCGCCTCTGCGGAATCTTGAGAATTGCGGTTGATTACTCGCATGAGTGAGCTGGCCTTCTTGTGTCGGTGGAGTCATGTACGTGAAAGAGCCTCCTGTAGTCGGTGGAGTGTTCAGTGCAGCATTGTTCCTGTCTTGAGAGTCCATCTTAACTGCTAATCAAAGAAAAATATTTTAGCCGTTGGAGAGATTTTCAAGCAAGATGCAAATCAAGGATTCAATGAAATCAAGGATTAGAGATCAGTAATGAGTCAAGATATGTGGATGAGATCCTAAGTGTCTAATCCTATTCGCAGGCTCACGATGGCACAGTGACGTAACCGAAGTGATTAACGTAGACCTGCATGGGCCACCAAATTTTGCAGCACGTGAAATAGTCTATCTTTTTACTAGAACCTTAAACTTTTTCGTTTATGTGAGAAACTTGTATTTTTCAGAGTAGATTACTCAAAATCGATACGTTTTCCCGATTTCTTGACCTTAGTGGATTGACATGCAATTAACTTGACATCGTTCGATTTGAATGAATTTGAGGCAATGAATTAGTTTGCGGGACAGAGTAGAAGGAAGGTCCAAATCACCCACCAATTACTTTGCTTCGTGCCGATCGTCGAAGCGCTTCGCAACGTCAAGCTTTAGTTACGCGAGCTCCTGCAATGGTACCAACACTTTGTTAGAATTCCTTCTTTTTCCCTTGCTTCAAAATTTGTAATTGCATCCATGAAAACGACGCGAAAGCACTTCATCAAAACCCAGCGGCAAAAGCTCCAAGAAAACCAGATAGCGGTCCGATCCCGTCGAAGGGACTCTTATAGAGAGCTCACTCGCTGAGATACAGCCCGCTGCATCTAGGACTTATTCCAACAGAAGTCGTTCCATTAGTTGGATCGATTCTCGTAGCGTCCGTCCAAATCGATTTGATCGATGACGCAAGGTGTTATCGTTTACCAAACCTAGCGATCGAGTCAGATGGCCATCTAAGTTTCCGGCCGATCTGACTCGGCGCAAGCATATTATGAAGTTCGTCGCCTATCGAAAGCGGGGCGCTACATAATATACCACTAAGAAAAAGTTTCGTCCCGAAACTTAAGAACAAGGGTCTGACCTTAATTTAGACAAACAACGCAGGGTATTTCTCTTTCATCTCCGCCTCCATTTCCCACGTCGACTCTTCGACTGAATGGTTCCGCCAAAGCACACGGACCAAAGACATCGACCGATTTCGTAGCACCTTCTCCTTACGGTCCAAAATTTGTATAGGCTCCTCCAAGTAAGACAAGTCAGTACGTAGCTCCAACTGATCGAAGCTAACCACATGACTTGGATCGTGCACGTATTTTCGAAGTTGTGAAACGTGGAAGACATCGTGCACATCAGCCAAGGCAGGAGGTAGTGCGATCCGATAAGCAACCGTTGCAACTCGCTCAATGATCTCGAAAGGGCCTACAAATCTCGGGCTCAACTTGCCTTTAACGCCGAATCGCATCACACCGCGCATGGACGTTACTTTCAGAAACACATGGTCCCCGACCAAGAACTCTAGCGGTCGTCGACGGAGATCTGCGTAGCTCTTTTGTCGACTTTGTGCGATACGGAGTCTATCTCGGATCAAGCAGACTTTCTCGACGGCCTGTTCCACTAGTTCCGGCCCAAACACTTGTCGCTCTCCGATTCATTCCAGCATATTGGCGAACGACACTTTCTCCCGTAGAGCGCTTCGTATGGAGCCATCTGAATGCTTGACTGGTAGCTGTTGTTATACGCAAACTCCGCAAGCGGCAAATGCGTATCCCAACTAGTCTTTAAATCGATCGCACACAGACGCAGCATATCTTTTAAGATTTGATTTACTCTCTCCGTCTGACTGTCTGTTCGGGGGTGGTACGCCGAACTAAAATTTAGTTTAGTCCCCATCCCGCTTGTAGGCTCATCCAAAAATACGATAGGAATCGCCCGTCTCTGTCCGAAATTATTGAGGCCGGTACCCCGTGCAGTCGAACAATCTCATCGACAAAGATTTGTGCTATCCGATCGACGCTCCATCCTACTTTTATTGCGATGAAGTGAGCCGACTTGGTCAATCTATCAACAATGACCCAAATCGCATCATTCCCCCGCGGCATCTTCGAAAATCCTACAATAAAATCTATCGAGATATTGTTCCACTTCCACTCGGGAATGGCGATGTTCTGCAGCTCTCCGCCTGGTCTTTGGTGTTCCGTATTCACTTGCTGACACGCCATGCACTGCGATACGAAAGTAGCCACGTCTTTCTTCATGCCGTGCCACCAGAAGTTTGTGCACAAGTCCTTTTACATCTTGGTGCTTCCAGGATGTAACGAGTACTTCGCATAATGTGCCTCCGTCAGAATTTCTTTTATGAGTTCGGCAGTTTCAGAAATGCAGAGCCTTCCCTTTAGTCACATCGTCCCGTCTCCGTCTTCCGTAAAGCCAGTTGCCCTTTGTGTTGGAATCATCTCGCACATCTTCTTCAGGAATGAGTCGTCCTTCTATGCGGTCTTTATCTTGCTAAGCAGGCTCGATCCTAACTTCAGCTGAGCTAGGTGCAGGTGTCGATACTCAATTCCAAGTTCGATACCCATCGCTTCAAGGTCTCGTCGTATCTCCTTATTTATGGCTAGTGTTCCCATAAACATTTTGCTAAGCGCGTCGACTACAATGTTTTCCTTGCCCGGCGTATACTCGATCGTTAGCTCGAAATCTTTTATGAGTTCGAGCCAACGTTGCTGTCGTAGGTTGAGCTCTCGTTGCGTAAACAAGTATTTCAGGCTTTTATGATCTGTGTAGATTCTGCAAGCCATACCATAGAGATAGTGCCGCCAGAGTTTCAACGCAAACACGATCGCCACCAATTCTAGGTCGTGCGTCGGATAGTTTTTCTCGTGCTGCTTCAACTGCCGTGAAGCGTAGGAGATGACTTTATCTCTCTGCATGAGTACGCACCCGAGGCCAGTTCCCGATGCGTCGCTGAATATCTGAAAGCCTTCTGGACCGTCTGGAAGTACAAGGATTGGAGCTGAGACGAGCCGTTGCTTCAACTCTTGAAAGCTGGATTCACAGTCGTCACTCCATTCAAATACTACCCCCTTCTGGGTGAGGGCGAGTCAGAGACGATGCTATTTTTGAAAAGCTTCGTACGAATTTTCGGTAGTAGCCCGCTAAGCCTAGGAAACTCCGAATATCGCTAGCCGAGGCAGGTCGTTTCCAATCTACCACTGCTTCAATCTTCTTTGGGTCCACCGCGACACCTTCGGCAGAGATTACATGTCCGAGGAATGTCACGCTGCTCATCCAGAACTCGTATTTACTCTGCTTGGCATATAATTTGTTTTCACGCAGAATCTGCAATACCGTCTTCAAGTGTTCAGCATGGTCTTCTCGATTCTTTGAATAGATAAGGATATCGTCGATGAACACGACTACAAATTTATCGATTTGAGGTCGGAAGACTCGGTTCATCAAATCCATGAAAGCGGCTGGGGCATTCGTCAAACCGAACGGCATGACTAAGAATTTGTAATGACCATATCGAGTGCGGAAGGCAGACTTCGATACGTCGTCGGACTTGATCTTCAATTGATGATAGCCTGAACGAAGATCGATTTTTGAAAATACTGACGCGCCTTGTAGTTGGTCAAACAAGTCGTCGATTCATGGCAAAGGATACTTGTTCCGTACGGTCGCCTTGTTGAGTTCCCGATAGTCGATGCATAGCCGCATCGACCCATCCTTCTTCTTCACAAACAGTACGGGAGCTCCCATGGAGAGACGCTAGGGCAAATAAATCCGCGGTCTAGCAACTCTTGTAATTGCACCTTCAGCTCCTTCAGTTCTGCTGGAGCCATTCGGTAAGGCGCCTTTGATATCGGTCGTGTATCCGGAAAGGTGTCGATGCTGAATTCTATTTTTCGATCCGACGGCATCTCGGACATCTCGTCAGGAAAAATGTCGAGAAAATCTGCCACAACATCAGTCTGCATTGTGTTTGTATTATCCTTTCGTGTGTCTTGAACTGATGCCAAGTATCCCGTGCAGCCGGAACACAGCATACGCCTCGCCGAGATTGCCGATACCATCATTGCCGTCTTCGAGACCGTACCGCACGAATATGAGAACTCTGTCTCGCCAGGAAGATGAAACACCACTCTCTTCTCCGCGCACTCGATCGTTGCATGACAAGCGCCCAACCAATCCATGTCCAGGATTATATCGTACTCTTTGATGTCTAGTATGATGGCATCCAAGGATAGATTTCTTCTTCCGATGCAAATGTGGCCATCCCTACAAATAAAGTTCGCAGGCATATCGACTTCCGACGGAGTGCTAACGCAAATGTCTATATCTAGTGATTGCATGATTATTTTATTTTTTTCGCATAATCAGCAGATATAAAGCTATGTGTCGCACCCGAATCGAATAGTACTCGAGCAGGTATACTTTTGTAGAGTAATATACCTGTTACAACGGTATCGGACGCAAACGCTTCGTCCCGAGTTAATGCATAAACTCGGCCTTGAGTTCTATGGCGTTGATTCTGTGGGTTGAAGGGTACCGCATTTGCACCTTGCAGTGTAGGCGCTTTATACGAATTTGGAACATTTCTCGGAGGGTGTTGATTTGGCTTTTCCACCTGACAGAATTGACTGAAGTGGCCTAACTCGCCACACTTGAAGCATGTTCTCAATTTACAGTCGGGTGCTCGGTACCCACGCTTGTCGTATCTATGGCAATTTACTGCGGATAAGGGGCCTCGATTCTCAAACGTGTTCGAACGCTTTTGTACTCCCGATCCTCCAGCGTCATTTGGGCGTTTGTTGAAATTGTTGCGGACGACAGACACGGCCCTTTATGACATACGGCCAAAGATCCGCTCGCTATCAAGTGTAGCTTCATAGGATTCACGATAAGTTTAGCATCGCTGGTTCATGACGTCCCTACGCAATTCGTCGTTGAGGCCCTGTTGAAAACGCTCGCACCATTCTTCTTTGTTGGGCAGGAAGGCGCCGACAAATTTTGCAAGTTTTGAGAAGCTTGCATCATAATCATCAACAGTCATGTTCCCTTGCCTCAACATCATGAACTCATCCCCCTTCTGTCGACCGATGGCGCGAGGAATGTATTGCTCAAGGAAGGCTGCCTTGAACACTTTCCAGGAAATATTTGTGTTGGAATCGGTTTCACAGATCTCCTGTTTCTTCGCCGCCCACCAGTCGTGTGCTCTCAGTTGCAGCTGCAGCGCCGCACAGGCCACCCTCTGGGACCCTTTGATGCAGAGAAGATCAAACAAGTCCTCCATTTCTGCGAGCCATCCCACTATCACATCGGGCTCTGCTCGGCCGTTGAACTTCGGCGGGTTAATCTTGCGGAACGCCTTTACTTTGAGCATGGACGAAGAGTCTATCATTTGTGGTTGGACTTCTTCCTCGAATTCGTCTTGAACATCTTGCCTCTCTTCGGGTACCTCGTCCGTTGCCTTGGTATTGCCCGCCATCTTGCTCACTATCTGAGTCAGGGCGTTCATCTGCTTCTGCTGCGCATCAAATTGGACTTTGAATTGCATCTGAAGCTGTTGCTGCTGCAGTTCCATCAACTGTAGCATTTTTTCCATAGTCGTATCGCTAGGGCCAGTGCTTTTTGTGCTCGACGTACTATCTACGATTTGGGTTGTTGTGCCGGGATTGTTTCTTTTCTTAGTCATTCCTACAAAACAAAGTAAACCCGTTAGTATTTTTTTCAAAAATATCTACGGGCTTACCTATATGGAACTTTTATTTCACGCAGCATATCGATAATCATTCAATCGAGCCATCGCAACGGACATTCCAACAATGAACATCTTTCAAAAATCTGAGGAAACATAACTGTGCTCTGATACCAATTTGTCATGCCCCGAGTCGGCAAACGTTCGTCCCCGATGTTAATTTGCCGATTCGATCGTCCTCGCTAAGGCGTGATACCGTACGAGTCTAGAATTGCACTCGTACAAGACAAAAACGTTACGTTGATTTGCATATTATTACGCCAAGTTGAAACTTCACAAATTACATCAGAATATAAGACGCAGTATAGGAAGATAGAAATTTGCTTTTCATTTATAGCTTACAACGAAGTGCAAGTCGTAATTACATTGGATGTCGTTGCGGCTACATTGATTGAAAACGAAATAAAACATACTCGACAAGCTGCCTGAACTAACACTTGTCGTTCCATACATTCTTCCCTTTATACATAAGTCGTCGATTGAATTGGCTTCAAAATACTTCAGCATAGGAAGAGCTTCAAAATGCCTCTCCGCACTTTAGCTTCAGTTTAGTTTGGAGCGCCCGCCGCACCTGGAGAAATTGTGGGAGGGGATTAGCACACTTACTAAGTGGACGAGACGAACCAACTCGTCTAAACCGACTCTGATTGTTAAGATAGGCATGCTTTAGAGTTGTCTTTCTATTTAGAACTAAATAAATTCAGTTTATATCGATAGCCATCTTCGAGTAATAAAGCATACAGAAAAGCATAGTGATTTATCACGTTTTTTACCACGACCGTGCTCGTCCCTGCATAAAACAGAGATAGTAATTATACCTGCATAAGACAATAGATGAGCATGCTACTATCTTACATATGGTCATTGGTGTTACGCACCACTAAGAACTTAATCAAAATTGGCATACGACGCTACCCTTTCAGCCTAGGTTGCAAGCCTTACTGAAGGTCCCGCATGCCTCGTGTCGAAGCACGATATTTATTTCTCCTAGGACGAATCGGTTCCGATGCCCCGGATACCGTTTCGAGGAAAACAAACTTGTGCACAAGCTGTCCATGACCATACCTATGCGTGAACAGTTTAATATATGTAAACAGTTTTGTATAGCACGGACAGTATCGAACGACATTATTATTTCTCGCAACGATTCATTTTTCCCAAAGCCGTACTCCCGATTTAGCGCCCCGTGGACACCAAATTGTCCGAGGCATCATAACCCATGATCAACGTTTCACATTATTTTGCAGCACGTGAAATAGTTTATCTTTTTACTAGAACCTTAAACTTTTTCGTTTATGTGAGACACTTGTATTTTTTAGAGTAGATTACTCAAAATCGATACATTTTTCCCGAGTTCTTGACCTTAGTGGATTGGCATGCAATTAACTTGGCATCGTTCGATTTAAATGAATTTGAGGCAAGGAATTAGTTTGCGGGACAAAGTAGAAGGAAGGTTCGAATCACTCACCAATTACTTTGCTTCGTGCCGATCGTCGAAGTGCTTCTCAACGTCAAGCTTTAGTTACGCGAGCTCCTGCAATGGCACCATCACTTTGTTAGAATTCCTTCTTTTCCCCTTGCTTCGAAATTTGTAATTGCATCCATAAAAATGACGCGAAAGCACTTCATTAAAATCCAACGGCAAAAGCTCCAAGAAAACCATACAGCGGTCTGGTCCCGTCGAAGGGACTCTTATAGAGAGCTCACTCGTCGAGACGCAGCCCGCTGCATCTAGGACTTATTCCAACAGAAGTCGTTCCATTAGTTGAATCGATTCTCGTAACGTCTGTTCAAATCGATTTGATCAATACCGCAAGGTGTTATCGTTTACCAAGCCTAGCGATCGAGTCAGATGGTCATCTAAGTTCCCGGCCGATCTGACTCGGCGCAAGCATATTATGAAGTCCGTCACTTATCGAAAGCGGGACGCTACATAAAATAGGCAGGGTTTGTATGAATGCGATATCAGTTTATATTAATTTGATATCTAAGAGCATCCATATCGGAGACACTCCAAACACGTACTCCAAATTATTAGAAATTGTGTAAACTATTACTTTTGAAATGTCTCCTTGATATTGTCACACAATGATACACTCCAAATTTAATGTAGCGGAACTAGCACACGTTCTAAATATGGAGTGTCTCTTAGCTTTCTAGCAATTTTCAAGTATGAACAAGTGCCCATTGTAGCCTCAAAGTGCTACAAAATTTGGCTAAAGTCAAAATCTCGCACTTGAAATCTCTTCCACCGTGAATGCTTTAAGGTAAGATAATATATATTTAGACTTTATTCATTGTTATATAGTTGTTTTTATGATAGTTTGGACTTATCCTTCTTCTTGATGTGTGCCAAGAAGCTAAAAGTATTCATTTGTTCCTTATATTTTTTTTTTCTTGACTACCAAATTTTTGGTAGTCCTGAGACTGAGAACTATATATTTTATGTATGCCAAACTTTTAGCAGTTCTGTGTATATCTAGAATTGCCAAAATTTGACAGTCATTCGTTATCCAAAACGGGAATGTTTCGATTATGAAGCTTTGGAAATCTATTAGTAGAGTTCGAAATTTCATAAATAGTCTTAAATGGGACTATCTAATACGAAACTATGAAAAAAAAAACATAGATTAAGGTTTAAAATTTTGGAAAGAAAGAAAGAATTTTTTTTTTTTTTTTACTTAAAGTTGCGATACCCGTAACATTTTTCAAAGGGTATTATGAGTATGAAAAAATGAGCAAAATTGTGACAATTTTGTGTACATATTATGTAGTGCACTTACCATTGGCTAACATAGACTCTCTCTCTCTCTCTCTCTTATGATCATCTTTGGTTTCAACCATGCCCATTAATGTTGACAAACTTTGTGACACGAAAAAGAATGCATGTGACCCAACCCAATCACAAATTTGTTGAATGAGAAGATTGCTTACTCTCGACTTTGTTGGTATATGTCAATTAAATTTAGCTCAAGTTTTATTTAAGCTTTATAAAAAAGACAAAAATCACCAATGGCCGACGATGTGGCTCGAGATTAGTCCGGTTGTTGAGTGATGGATAAGAGGGTGATTGTGTGTGAGAGGCCGGAGTTGATAGTGGTCGGAATGAGTTTGAAGTGCGGGAAGAGGGTAGAGACGGAGGAGTGAGGAGACAAGGGAAGAAAGAAAAAGAGTAGCCGATAATGTGATATTATGGGAGAACTGGAGAAGGGAGAGAATTGGAGTAGGAGAAAATGGGTACAAATTATGTAGCTTAAACATGAGAAAAATGTTCAATTGTCAGTACTATTTTCAATGGCATTCATCTAAAATTGGATAAATGGCGACTCAAATTAGAGAAATGGAGTAAATAGCAAATAGTTCAAAGAAGCCGTATGCCAGTTGCTTTCTATGAACCGTCTATTTTATTAGTCAACACCCATTCGAAGAATTAAACTATACCAATGTCAGTTGTCAGTAGCTTTCTAATCACATACTATCCACGGAAACCCTGAGTTTAAAATTCTTTATTAACTTTACTTGCACGCTATGTTGTGTTTGACTTTGACTTTAAGTTATATTGCACAGAAGGAAACAAAGTTGAACTTAAAGTTTTATATTAACAGTAAAATTGTCGGCAAGCCCACATGACAGTGACCCAGGCATGGGCGATTCCAATAAGTTAATTTTCCTTTGCTTTCATTTATGTTGCTACTATTACTAATAAAGCTGTGATACTATTCTACAGTCCTAAAGAGTTTACACTTACATGTTAAAAAAACAGCTCTTTTGTCAAATTGACTTCCATATCACAGAAAACTGATCAGTATGAGTACAATATCTGAACCAGCAACACAAGGTTTCTGTAATCATCTACGGAAAATAATAGCTATATAATGTTAATATTAATGGAACGAGGTAGCACAACTCCAGAATGAACATGTGACATTTGTTGCCTATGTTTCAGAATGAAGGACATCAGATCTTTTGGTACCTTCTTCTATCACATCTAAATTTTCGACAATTGGGCACTAGGTATCTGAATAGGAATGCAGGATATAGAAATCTAGATAACCAAATACTGCATGCCCTACAGTTTGGATCAACGTTCTCGTTGAGATCTTTTAACTGTCGAGGCATCGAGATTTCAGAACTGGATCATTCTATCAACAGGATATGCTCATACAGTGGCGAATAATGATAAACATCAAATTTTGCTTCCTATTTCACTTGGCACTATTTGATTCAAGTCTAACTATATTTCATGATCAACCATTTTCGGATATTAAGCAACGGACAACCTCGTTTGTGTATCTCTCTTCTTTTGCCTTAATTCACAGTTCCTTTGGTTGGCACAAGTTATATTTTGCTATAGAAAGCACAGCTATTCTAGATGTACACAGAATTGAAAAACTGTACTTCCACAGAGATGAATTTCTGGAAAAAGTAGCAAAATGTAACAATGTATTGCAGGTAGAAGCCACCAGTGGGTGGTTGGGGCGGGTGTGGATTATTGGGGAGGTCCTCTATTCAAGTTATAACATAAAAAAAGAGCATATTGCAGGTTGGATGTCTGTGTCCACTATATTGTATTTTAACACTTACCTGAAATGCAAATAATAAATACCGAAAGGGTCAAAGAACATAAAGGATGAACATCAAACATCACCTGCCTCTGCTGCTGATAGTCATAGAGCTGTCCTTATTTCTCAAAATTGCATTTAAATTATATTTCACATATACTAAAAATAATAACAATGACAAAAATTGCATCTGAAAAGGAATATTTAAATTATCTCTAGAATCCATCATTTAACGATCAATTTAACATTTTGTCTGTTAAAAGACAGCAGAAAAGGAGTTTTTCCTGGTATCTGACACATATTGGATATGTCAATAGATGTTCAATCATGACGTATAATCGCCTTATATAAGAGTATCAGCATGTAAAACATGTATCCATAGAGGTACATGTCCTCCATTCAACTATCCATTCTAGGAGCTCCTCTCACATCCAAATAAAGCTTGCAGCTAGAGTAACGCAATGAATAGATATCGAGCATGGAAATGTGACACTCATGTAAGCAGATCCTCGGGAATGTTTGTAGACACTTCTAACTTTTCATACCTGAGGTTCAAAAATGTGATGATTAGGATATATATAGTTATATACATTCAGCACTGAAACATCAACTACCAGAGCTCAGTCTCTAGGAATTAAGCAAACATAATTTCCTGGGTAATAATTAATAAAATGCACGATTATTTTTCAAGTTTCATGGTATATCATTCATCATGGTTCAGTATCCAAAATAAAAACTATGAACATTATGATAACAAGTTGTGTATCAAAAGCTCTTAAAGGGAAAAATAATTTCAAAATGCATGTGCTAGCAGTAGCATTTCAGGACATGTAAGTTCTGCCTTGCATGTGATAATAGCTATGCACGGACATGAAAATGGTATTTGTATCCTTATCGTGTCCGTACCTATATCTGTGTCCGTATTCATTCAACATAGATTACTAATATCGTACCTACTTGAAAATTTTCCTATCCTGTATCTGTATCCGTGTCTATCTGTATCTATGTCTGTATTTGTACAACATAGGATGTGAGTCACGATGTGCAAACAATTAGGCATTTTTTACCGACCTTAGACACCACAAGAGCTATTAATTTAAGAAGTATGAACTTGTAGTCATCCCTTTGGTTTCGTCTCGAAAGCTAGCATTCCAGCACAAATAAAAATTCTAAATACAACTCTGACTCATTGAGGTTCCACAATATGACTGTTTCGATCTCTCATGTCAACACCCTATGTAAACCCACTGCAAGCCTCTTGGACGAGAAAGCAAAATTCTTTATATTTTTCTACTATTCACAGGAGCACACCCATTGGCCTATTACAGAAAGGTCTTGCCGGACAGTGGACAGTTAGTTGCAAGAATACAAAATGATACACTGCATTGGACACACTGAATTCCAGTTGGAAGGTAGATAGATGCAAATTTATTTGTTGGGTAGCACTATATTGAATGAACTTGAGGCTTAACTTTAAAGCCTGGCGCTGAGACACAGGTTCCGTCAAACTCCCAAAAGTAGACAATACAAGGGTCATCTTAGTTTTCGTGTAGGATCGAACAACTCATGGAATTAAATATTGGAAAAATGCATAATTTGATATAGCATAATTAGCATTAGTGTTATTGAAATTACAGCTGATGTAAGTTACAGACAAATCATGAGAAAAATGAGAGACAATTCACCAGGAGGGCATAATATAATACCGCATCATACAGAGTTCTTCACATCAAGGAGCTTTAATAATATATTTCGGAATTAATATTGAGAACTAAATCCTGACAAATGACAAATGTCAAGAAGAAAATAATAGCCTCATAGAAGAATAATTAATCTCAGGAATACAATTATCGTAAACAAAATATACGACCATAGGCCCAATGCTTTGCTGCAGTCCAAATGGAAATACTATTGTTCTACAAACCTACGGTTGTCACTCCCGTGCTTGATCAACAAGAATTTCATGCAAGATCATCCTGCCAGACTACTGGCGGATCAGAGACTGAACAGAGTCTAGAAACTGCCACTATATTTGTTGGTTTAAGTACAATTTTTTTTGAAAGAACTTCTATGAAATGTTTTCAGCTGGTATGGCGTCTTGGTCTGTGTATCATACAAAGGAAATTACAGAGTTGTTCAACTTGCTACCAGTAATTGTGCAAGAAAGACTTTAATGGCGCTGAAAAGAACACCTATGACTGGTGAGCTTTTCCTACAGGAGCCAATATATGTTTACTGGACAGTTGTGGCTTCTAAATAACTTCTGCAGCAGGTTTTCACTGCCTACCAGAGACTGATTAATGTAGATGTGCCTGAAGGCAAAGATTGTGGCTTGGTTCAATTCGCTACGGGATCCTGTGCAGATGAGGATCCATAACAAATGCAGCTAACTCGTGGACTTAATATCAGAAAAATGCATAATTAGAATAACATTAGTGTGATTGAAGTTATGTATATTTCAAAACTAGCAATGAGAACTAAATCGTGACAAATGTGTCATACAAATTTATCTTGAACAAAAAATATGAGCATAGGCCAAGGTGAAAAGGAAACGTTATTTACCAAAAGATGGAGTTGATGGAGAAAGTTCACCTCATCTTATTTTCTTAGCAAGCAGAAAGACCCTCCAGTTCTCTAACAGCCTTCTTGCCCTTTGCATCGTCGAGGTAGTGTTGATAGATGTAAGAAACAAACCCCCATAGAGCAATTAGCATTGCCATCACCTTAATCCCGCCCATACTATCGTGGAAAAAGATCACAGCAAATATGGGCACGACCGGCAAAGCCAAGGTACTGATCACATTGGAGAAGAGCGATGACACCACAAAGATCAACCCCACGACACCTACCGACGCCACCTGCCAAGAAATCCCCGTCCACACCAGAGTCATCACATAAGCCACCTTCCCCTTCCCGAAGCCACCCATCTCCGTCCTCAAGGTCTTCCACTCCCCGCTCGCGAATAGCCCGACCACTGACACGACGGAGGCCACCACCGCCGTCCACAGCTGCATTTCCAGCACCACAGAGAACGTCTCCCTCTTCTGGACCTTCTGGAAGGTCAGCTGCATCAGGGAGAGGATGAGAGAGTAGCACAACGACGCACCAAGAGTCAAGATGAACCCGAGGGCGTACTTCCCCTTGGAGGCATCCGTCGTGCCCTCCGAGTCCTCGTCGACTCCGAGCAGCGCAGCCGAGAAGGTGAGGAGCACGACGGAGTTGAATATCATCGGGGTGAGCTTCTGCGCGTTGAGGAAGTAGGAGAACACGGCGTTGAACGCCAGCTGGGTGGCGCATACAAGGGAGTACGTCGAGGCCGGGAGGTAGAGGAGGCCATAGGAGTACATCAAGTTGTCGCCGGCAATGATGAGCCCGAGCCCGACATATATCAGACTAATCTTCGCCAAGGAGGGGCGCGGGACGGGGCTCTCGGCGTCGTCCGCGGGCGGAGGGAAGAGGACGAGGGGGACCAAGAGGAGAGGGAATGCTGCTGTCTGGACCAGTGTCGCCATCCACTTGCTGTTGCCGCCCTGGTCGTAGTATAGTCTGCCGAGGAGGAGGGCGGCGGTCTGCCCGGCGAGGAGGAACACTATCAGCACGGCTACTGTCACCCACCATTTCCAGTGTATCAACATCTGCGGGACCGGCACTAATCAAACCCATGCATCAATAACTTAGTCCGGACATCAGACGGAACCGACATGGTTCGAGCCAACAACCGAAAGTACGTGTAGGTGTGTGTGGATTATAATTAAAAAAAAAATTCAGTTGCAAAATCATAACAGCAACTCCTATAAATTAGATCAATCAAAGAAAAATCGGTTCTTTCTACATGTCACATCTTGTCGTCCGTGTGTCGGACGTGACACGGACACAAAAAACCCAATAGGACACACCGGAATCAAGCATTCATTCGTGCGCCCGTGAATCGTACACATTTTCCCGAACCAAAAAAAAGTTCTGTTCCAGAAATGGACACGTGGCGCATTTTCTTCCAAACACAACACTTCACTTTTTTGACAAAATTAAATCGTATTTTGAAAATTCTTCTGAGAGCTACTGTGCACGACACGTCGACACGAGGACACGAACGCCAACAGAATTTGGAGATTGTAAAACCGAATTATATATTTTATTTTATGCATAAGAATTTAAATAAAGATTTAAGAAAAATAAACTAGTGATTCAATATTTTACTAATTCTGGAAAATAACGTAATGATAAAATAAACCCACCTGCAACCTTCCGCTTCCGCAGCCGCCAGCAGCCGTCGTCGAGAGACGAGAAAAGAAATCGGTAAATGACTGGAGATGGAGGCAGATACCTCATAACGTTTATATAAAGAGCATGCGAGTTGCATGTCGGGTCGGGTCGGGTATTTATGTACCCGAACGCGAACACTATAACTTTTCCAAATATATTCCAACATATCGGATTTGGGTTTTTGGGTTATGGATATAGATGTTGCACTGAACTCGACCCGATCTTTACCAAAAGGCAAAAATATACCTAATTGGAGCCAAATATTCGTATACACCCATAAATTCACGTTCTTCGCGTTTCCTGCTAGTGTTGAAAAACAGTTTGAATATTTACATATATTTGAATTAAAATTTATTATATATATATATTTATATTTTAATTATGATTTGGTACAGATGTACTTATATTTTAATTAGAGTTTGTTATAAATATATGGGTAAGTAGTTAGATAATATCAGACCGTTAAGATATTAGTTAGATTTTTTTTTAATTTTTAATATGATGACTCATTTAGGCTAATTCTAAACTAGGATTAAAAAATAGCAGAGATATAAATAGAGATATAAATAGATACCATCTCTTATCTCTAATACTATAATATGGCTTGAAAACCGTCCAAATCGTATGTATATCATCAACATTTAAATAAATTAAAATTAATAATAATAAGATAACTAAACAAATACCTAAATACTCCATTAATTATTTAAATAAAATGTAACGGGACATTTGACTATCTAATATGATTTATTTATAATTAAATAATTCTAACTCATGTTGTTGAATTGGGAGATACTTTTCTTGGTTGTTTGGGTTCAATTTAAAGGGATCATACTTTTTTTTATTTTATTCAACATTTTTTTACACGTGTAATGTACGTCCATATCAATAGTAAAGAGGTTTAAAAGCCATTATATATAAATATCGTCGTGTAACAAAGAAAATTATCCTAGAATTCTTTTGTTATCTAATTACATGTTATCATCTAATTAAACATATATCTACAATCTAAACTAATTATGTATTTTCTAACTAAATAATATCTATACGAATCCTAATTAAAATATATTCAAATTATATCTAAACTATTAAAAAAAAGAAAAAATATATAAAACAAATCTTAATTTAAATTTAAATATTTAAATAATATTAAAGATTATAAAAAAGAAAAATTATTTTACGTGCGTACGAGTTAATAGTAAAGAGTTGTAAAAGCCGTTATATATATCGCCGTATGATAAAGAAAAATATCGTAAAATTCTATTGTTATCTAATTACACGGTATTATCTAATTAAACATATATCTACAATCTAAACTAATTATGTATTATCTAACTAAATAATATCTATACAAATTCTAATTAAAATATATTCAAATTATATCTAAACTATTAAAAAATTTAAAAACATGAGATTGGGCAATGAACCTGTCTAGTATAATATAATTTATCTAAAGCCGACTACTAAGTAACTTTTATGGGTAAGTCTCGATTTCAATATTTCGACCCACAAGAGTCTACTGTTTGGACAAAACATGACAAATCTTATAGTAGTCCTAGACAATCATGTATATTTGTATTGTTTATGGTTAAATTTTTCTTTTTGACTTTTCTACGGTCTAAAATTACTTATTTCTCAATTTTTCTTTTTAACCAAATTAGAATTTTGATAGTCAATATCATTTAAAATAGTAAATCAAGATGATGAAAACTCAAAGTCCTTTAAGTGGCTTCTTGTTTACTAAAACAAATTGCACTAAAAAGTTTTGTCATGCACACTTAAATTAGAGATCTTAAAATTTTGATGTTATCACAATAAAGGAGTTTTCCTAAAAATATATTTCAAATAAATGGTACATCATCATTCATCATAACTCAACTCTACTTTGGAGTTTGTTATAAACAATCTTTCCTTCGAAGACCATATGGGATAAAAATTTATAATCAGGTTTTGTTTGATTTGTGTTATTTCCATAAAATGTGGTATATTTTCCTGAAATAGTCATATTTTCGTTGTTTGGTATACTATCCATTTCAAGTAAGTCTTTTCCTCACGTAAGTACATTTCTTGAAAGTGGCCTTTTTTTCCACCTCGGAAAAACCTCATAAAGATTAAAAAAAATACAAACTATTTAATTTTTTAATAATAATAATATGATAATAATTTATTATGATAATAATGATTTTAAATAATTCATTAAAATATTTATTTTAATTTCTTTTAAATTTTAGATTTATAAATAGTTTATTATTATTATTATTATTATTATTATTATTATTATTATTATCATTAGTCATATTATTTTATTATTTGTATAATTATTAAATATAAAAAATCTGTTAATAGTAACATTATTGATATTTTAGTTGAGATTTTAATAGTTATTTTGTATTTCAGTTTTTTTATTAACTAACAATAATTAAAAATGTATAAAGCAAACTATTTCCACGAAAAATCGTTGACATCCAAACAGAAGAATATATATCTCCACAAAAGTATATTAACGAAAAAGAGAAAAGTTTGTTTGAAGATTCTGGATGTGTACATTTGCATAATAAATATGCATAAAAGAAGTTTATGAGTTCATGCATGACACAATACTAGTTTACTACTTTACTCCAGCTAAAATATTATTATGATATGGCCAATTATGTGTATTTATAACTTTTATCGCACCTGAGTTTTTTTAGTCATGTAAATTCATATGATGATGCTTTTCTTCACGAGGTTATTCCGAAAGCTTCGTTGGTTGACTCTCGAGTCTTCTTACCCTTGATTTGAAAGGTTCAAGACTCTATTGCTTTCCTTCTTTCCTATGTACGAGAACAAAATGTAAGAGGGACGATAAACTCTCCCCCAATGTCACTCCGACTCTCAAGTCAGGCTAAGATTAGAGATGGGTATGAAATTCAGCACAAGTTTAGGGTAAAAAGTAAGTGTAGCTTTGGACAATGAGGAAGGCCGGACGGTAAGTATGGATAAGTCGTGCATGTATTTCCAAGCGACACTTGAATTCGGCAACACGAGATAGGTTATGAAATATGTCATGAAACTGATCCTAAGGCAAGATTAGAAAGACAATGAATGATAGACGTGCATAACAATGTACTGATAACCCCGTACAGTCTGCTTGCAGGATGCAGGAGATGTCATCGGGTGCGGAGCTTCCCTCGAACGTGCTAAGGCGCGGAGCCAACTCTGGAACCTTGGAGCGTTGCAAGGAGCTGAAGCACCCTATACAGGACATAATGTATTGGAACATCGCCATGAATCATTCCATATTGTAAGCCACTTGGCACGCCTTTTATTTTTCAGAGAGGAAGAGCTTGAGAGACTTGTTTTTTGGCTTCCCAAGTTAAAGTTTTGATCAAGATGTAAGCTAATCAAATATCATTAAGTTATCCCTTAAGGCAATGGAATATTGGATTCACCTTATATGGACATGGTATGCAGACTCAATGCACATAATCAGAGACCACATAATATTGTTATGAATATTTGATTTATGCTAATGATATACTCCATAATTTAACCATTAGATGATTCGGGTCTAGGCCGAGCTTATATTGTATCAAATAAGGGAACTTAATAGGTTTGGGCTTAGGCCTTTGGACCGGGCCCTCAAGTCTTTAGTCAAGGTCAAGTAGTTAGTTCGACTGATGAGTTTCTTAGAAACATGCTCAATTTGTGTTGGATATATTAGCAATCAGAAGAATAAGTTGGGATCGTGTTTATGTCTCGATCGTCACACAATTATCAAGAGGCTCAACTTTAGACCTCGGGCTGGTAGCCCTCAATGTTAAGCCTACTTCAGAAGCGGGTCATCTTTATGCCTTTGAAATTCTAGATAATTATAGTAAAGGGTCCCACACAACTTATGTGTATCGTTCATGTATCGAGGGTCAACTCTTATGTTTCATGAGGTCCTCAATTGAGGTGCATGGGAGCTCGATGTCGAGCCCTCAACATTAAATGAAGGTAGACCTTTTGTTTCTACTGCGAATGACGAGGTAACCTGCACTCATCATAATAGAAGGGGAAGACCTCGAGCCTTCCAATAGATTGTCATTTGCACCATAATTTCATTATTTTTTCTAACTTTAATTCCAATTTTCTCTATTCAACTTTACTTAAATTCCTTCCAACGCACACGGATCAAAATATATACTCTTATACTTGCATATTTGCAACATATACTCTTATACTTGCAAGTTTAGGTTTGTTGATTGTTTGTTTAGAGTTGCTAGGTTGCACAATGGGGAGGAGAACACTAGGGTCACATGAGATAAAATCTTTGTAACATAATTTACATACAAAATTATAATGAGATCAATTTTTTGTGTGAGTCCTTGAGAAGAGAGGGTGTGTGTCATGCCTCGATTTTGTCGAATCGTTCATCCTCGCTTTGATTCTTGCCAAATTAATCATCCTCGCATGAGTGTGATGTTGTATAAGTCTCGAGTTGTACTTGTATAAGGCGTGCTCGTGTTCATTTTATAAAAATTGAATAACACAAATATAGATTGAAAAAATATCTTTATTGATAATTTTATAGTAAAAACATAAGGCTCTCAAACCGTTGAGATGAATTGCCAAACTTGACTTACAACTTGCATAAATATTGAAATAAGATACAATCCATACATCATATCCCTTATTAAAAACGACAACCAAATACCTTCAACAAATTACTTCTTCTTCAAATGAAAGCTTTAAGGGAGTGCTGTAACGCCTCGCTCCGTACGGTGCATTATGATGAGTCGTTGACTCGAAAAGTTACGTTGACCTGATGAAGTATTAATGCGAATCGATGCAAAACATAAGTCCGATTTGAACAAAGTATTGACTTCGGTTGATCTGGTGTGCAGGCTATGCTTTTACGCTGAATCATAAGGGGTCGACATTTTTTCTTATTCGAGAAGGTGTCCGCAAAACCAAATTATCACCTTGCAACGGATTGTGGCATGGGCACGGTAGGCCGAATTAGTCGAATAGTTCAACGAAATGGCTAAGTCAAAAGAGTTAGCCGTACAACCAAGTTATGGAATCGAGCCGCATCAGCTCGATGAGACGACAAGGCGTATCGGCTTAAGGGACGGATTCTTGACTCTCTCTCCCTACTCCTTCACGTCTAATAAGATTATATCCCTTGTATGCGATTGTGGCTATTGAGTTAGCGAGCGTGGCTTGAATGATTAAAGGTCTTAGTGTGTGGATAATATTAAGATAGAACATGGAACATTGAACAATTGGAGCGACGTGCATCAAATATACGGGTCGCGGTAGGACGGTGATGGTAGAACATTGAAAGAAAATATCGAGATGTGCATCACGTACACAACTCCGAGAACATTGAACAATAGGCCTAGAACACTGATTATGGCGTTAAGCGTGCCTTTGCGCACGAAACCTATGAAATGACTAAGTAAGCGAAATAGGACAAGTTGTGGTGCAATGCCGCGGAACCTGTCGTAACATTGAAAGATATATTTCGTGCATCGAAGAATGCAGTTGTGGCATAATTCATTACAAGAAAATAGGACTTTGCCGACATTTTTTTTCTTCTTCTGACGTTTATAGAAACGTCGGCTTAGGCATGATACACCGACGTTCTATAATAAACGTTGGAAAATATCAGCGTTTGCTCTTAAATGTTGTGGATTACCGACAATTTTTTCTCGACATTTATGTTGAAGTCGACTTAGGTAAGCAAATTACTGACCTTTTATGTTAAACGATGAAAAATATTGACGTATCGACGCTTTTTTCAACGTTTGTCTTAAACATCAAGCAATTTAACAACGTTTTGTTAAAAAATGTGGATTTATGAAAAAAAAGAAACCATCATTCTTTAATTTCCTTTTCCTCTAATAATTTATCTTTTCCTCCTAAAATCCTCTAATAACTACAATCCAGAATTCTGTTGCTCTACTTTTTCGATGAAAAACCTAGCCCATGTTCTAACCCTGGTCCCTACCTTCATAATTTTTTTTGGCATTTCTGTGCACTCATTTTTTATCATTGCCTCGTCCGCCCCTCTCTCTCCTCCCCCTAGCTTCCTTTCCTCCCATTCCTCAAATCAACCAAAATCCTAACCCTAATATTAGATTTACTCCTCCTAAATCCTTTCTCTCTGCTCGTTCCTCCTCCTCTTCTTCCTCTTTTTGGGAGGGAGAGAGAGAGAGAGAGGAGCAAAGGTGGCACCGTGAGGAGCACCAGTGGCTCCGCGAAGAGCAACGGTGGCTGCACGACGAGTCCCGGTGGCGATTGGAGAGTGAGTTATTGCTCAGCCAGATCGCCGTCCTCCGTCACCGGATCAAGGTCAGTCGAGATGTCTGCTCAGCATTTTTTCCCTCCCATTGTAGATGTCTCATAGGATGTCTCATCCTCTCCTTTTCTAGGGTTTTGCAAGAAACCATCTCCAGTTTTTTTGAATTATTGCTGAAATTTTATTGGAAAATTTCGGCGAACGATTTGGTGACATTGTTAATGGCTTGAGTTTGGTATAGGAGTGAAGTCAATTTGCTCTGATACCCATTTGTTATGACAAACAGTAGAGTGAATGAAGAAAGAAAGATGGAGAACATCTTTTAAGTCCTTAAATTAAGAGTTGATTACAAATGCTCCCTCAAACCGATAAACCTTCAATAAATAACTCTGTAGAAAGCCTCACAAAACTGCACACCCCTTTCAAAAGATAACCCTTTCTTGAAACTCTATCAATAAAGAAATATATACAGCCTTCACCAAATCCTAACCAATCCTAAGGGCTCGTTTGGATCAAGTTTTTGGATTCCTAGGAATAGATTTTCAATTCCTTTCCCATGGGAAAGGAATTCAACATTCCCATACCCTTGTTTGGTTAGGTTGGGAATAGGTAGTTCAAAATTAAAAAAAAAAATTATTTTCATGTTTGGTTCACACATGGATAGGAATCTTAATTTATTTAGTTTTACTTTAATACCCTTTCACTAATTTCATGATGATTCATGTTTGGGATGAGAGTTGAAAATTTGAAAATAAATCGAGGGTATAACCGTCCAAACAAAATAGTCAAACATCATTCCTAGGAAAGCAAATCTATTCCCAAGGGGGGCTCGGGAATAGCTTTCCCACATCCATAGGAATAGCTTTCCCACCTAACCCCCTCCTATTCCCTCCTCATTCCCAATCCTAAACTTACCAAACATGGGTAAGGAATTCAAATCCCATTTCCAAGCCTCAAAAACTTGAACCAAACGCCCCCTAAGTGTCATACAATCCCATCTATCCATCCATTATAAGTCAATTGTTAAACCAAAATGTGACTCTCCTTGAGCCAATCTTCTTGTTTGGTTGAGATCCAATATACCATTGGAGAGGACCGGTGGTTAAACAATCCAAAGTGTTAAACAATTCCATCATCCATTATATGTCAAACCACTCAACCAAGACATGATACTTACCTAGACTGTGCCAATCTTGTTTTCAAGTCGAGACCCAATTTACCACGTAAGACACTGGAGAGGACAAGTGGTTAATTGGATATGAATACTTGTGACAAGTCATGATCTTATAAAATTGAAGAGATGCCTGACCAGCAAGTAAGCTATTTTCTTTCTTTCACCTTAGCTTGGTTAGGGGAAAACTGTCTCAAGATTATATATATAGGAGAACCACGTATTTTCTTTTATCTTCTTGCTAGGGGGATATATCATATATTGGCGTATTAATCCACGAAATCCTTGATGATAAACTTTTGTTCTCCCAATTATTTAATTAGAAACAATATTCTTTATATACACTACATTTGGTGGAGTTATGTAAGAATAATCTAGATTTAATTTTTAACGGAGTTATATGCACAAAAATCCTACTTTAATATCTACAACAGCTTTTCTTGAAACAAGTGTTTCTTCATGATTAAGCAACTTGAAGCATGATGGCTGTATCTTTTACGACAATGACTAGGTCATTGATAACTGCTTATTCTCTTTCTATCCACTCTTTTTCTTCTTTCTTTTCTTTTTATTAACAAAAAGACCTGCTGTAGATTTTGATTTTCAGTTTCCTTTCATAGATAACTTGCTAGGGAAATAATTGTCAATTAAACCTGTAATTTGCATTAAGAATATGAATAAGCAGATGTACATGTTCCATAACACTTGGATCTGCTAGGCTAGTTATATTGCTTTGTAGGGTCCGTGCTTGCTTGAGTTAAAAAATAAAGAAAGTTTAATATCTAAACAAAAGTACCAAGGCTATATTTAAAAGATAAGGTCATATCTAATGACTTCCACCAGAAAGTACCCACAAAGTACCAAAGAAGTACGTAAATTTAAATTTAGAATACAAATAAAAAATATTTCGGTTGCTTATGCAATAAGTACCCAAGAGTACTATTACCTGAGAAGTACCGTGTATGGGTATTCCCAAGAGTACTAGTACCCGAGAAGTACCATATGGTTTATAAAATTCTCCAGCTATTTAACTTTACAAGGGGTTCAATGCTCTCATCTTCTGGAGAATATTTTGTAAATTAGTATCAAATTTGTGTTCCAGTTATTGCAATTGGCTCTAATTATGTTGTGACTAGTATTTATTTGCAGGTATGCACGTCCGAAGATTCATGCAGATTTGCAAAAGTTAGTGAGTTGTTTGTATATAAGAATTTCAGCAGTGTTCCAGTTGAGAGTGTGCAATCTGGTGACATATTTGTGTAGTCTGTGGTATCAGTGATATAATGGTGAATATGTTAATCTCAATTTCATCAACAAACCTCAATGTTCTCTGTCTCCACTTGATCCTGATGTTAGAAACTATATCATTCTACGGAAGAGTATGATGGTTTTCTCTTCATTTTGCAGATTGGTGAGACAATAGCAGATAAGAATTCTGGAAAGCCTTAACCTGCCATTAAAGTGGACGAGCCAGCAGTGAAAATGTCATTCTCTATAAATACTAAACCTTTTGTTGGTCGTGAGGTATACTCAATGATTTTCCTTCTATCGAATATTTATAAGTTTAGTACAAGGGTTCAGGAACAGGGATCTCCTACCACTATTAATACATTGATGAACAAGCTTTCTAAAAGTGGCCGTCCAGGCTCCTCGAGCATGCTGGCACCAAGGCAACAAGGATTTAGGCAGATTTGTCACGGGGCACCCACCTAGCTACATGAGGTGTCTGCCTTTATTGTCTTTGGCCGTCTATTTCTGCCTCGACCACCTTATTCTTTCTCGAATTCGAACTCATACTAATAAAAAATGCTCATGCCCAAGCCAAACCACTTACGAAATAAAATAGTGTCACGACCCGTACCCTAGAGTAAGGACACGAGAAGTGGGTACGTCTAGCCTACGCCGCAGTGTCGGCGGTAGAACGCTGTCCTAGGTCACAACATCTAACAATATAATGCTAAGCAGTTTATACTCCCCGAATGGGGGTGACATAGCAGAATGTAAACTCAATCACATCTAAGGTAGAGCATGATAAAGATAGATAAAACATAAAATCCAAAGAGGTACAAGAGATAGAAGTTTAAGTGTCTAAGATACATAAACCCAGAAATACATCTCAAAACTCAAATACAGTAATTCACAAAGTAAATACAACTCCAGACAAAATGAAATAACTATCTAAACAACCTCTACTATGTCTCCTCTAGGCTAGCAGGCAATCCCAGGCTATCTGTAAAATTTATCAACAGGTCCAGTCAGGACAGAAGCGAGCACAATACATCTCAACAAATCATAGCAGGTTAGAAAATATAATCATGCAGTAAAGTAAGATACATGATCTGAAGAAATACATTATGTAAACAGAGAGAGAACAGTAATAGAAATATCTACTATAAATAGAGAACTAACAGTGGCTAGTGATGTAGAGTACAGGATAGCACATGTGAACGGGACAGATTTGTACATGATCTACACTAAAGAGTTGTACATGATCTACACTACTATGGAATTGTTCACATGACTACTAGCACTCTCCCGTTTCCCCAATCAATACACAAGGATCTAAACAGGTTATGTTATTGTACATAATATCACACGGGGCCCTTGAAAGGGTGCACATGATAGTATACATGAAGGCTCTGTGAATATGAGAGTACAAGATTCACAAGAGTGTACATGTATGGTGAAAGCACAGGAGTACATGATGAAAGTGAAACGCATATGACACAATGTACCCGATGCTCCCGAGGGGGATAATATCGCATGAAAAGATCCGTATAGTACTAATCCGTGATAATGTCGTGACAGCATCAAGTATAGTAATCTAAAGCAGGAATATAATTCTAAGCAGGATATGAAGTGATCAGAGAATGTACTCGCCTGGTATCCTGAATGTCCGAAGAGAATATACTGTCCGAGGAGTGGTGTCTGTCTCCTATAGAACACTACAAGTCACAACAAGTCCAAAATGGCAATATAGACCAAAGTCAAACCTAGGTCAACTATGGTCAAACTAGGTCTAACAAGTCTAAATTAGGTCAAACAAGTTATTCTAGGTCTAAACAAACTAAGTATATGCAAATCAAGTATCCAAGATAGCTACTAACTCATAGCCTAAGTCACTTGCTAAACCAAGCACAAAACTAAACCATAAGCTAACAAGGCACACAAACTTAGTCATATAATGTATATATATTATTCACATTCCCATATTCATATACATAGATATATATAGGAAAGCTATATATATATATATATATATATATATATATATATATATATATATATATATATATATAATATATATATATATATATATATATATATATATATAGAAAGAGAGGTAAAAGAGTAAGTGAGTATGTGTGTGTTTGGCATGTGTGTGAAAGGATATGTGTTAATGTTCTAAAACTTAGTGATAGGTAGGTGTATGTGACATGGGATACATGATGTCAAAGGGTTTATGAATGCATGTGTGTAAAAGGTTATAGGTTAACTCAGTTTATAGAAATACCTACATACATACTTACCTTGTATACATGCATACATATCATGTATATTACATTTACATGATACATACGTGTATACTTGTATTATATTATACTTACATTCATGCATATTAGATACTTGTATTTATATTAACATATTGCAAACATTTATTTCATTCATGCATCTATGCATTACCTACATGTTTTATACATATGCATACATTGTATATTCATATCATTTCATACATTAACATAGAGACATACAAACATGCACACATCATATATTTCATACCTTGCATTACCTTACATATCATGTTATATATTATCATTCATTCCTTTTATATATTATATTATCTTCAAGTTGAATACATCATATATGGATACAATACATTATCTTGCATGCTTGCATTCATATATTACATTCTATATTACCTATATACATGTATTTTCTCCATTCATTCATGCTTGCATCATATACTCTACATTACCACACATGTTATTATTATATATTGCATTATAATATTTATACATTATGTATTCATATCTATCATTACATTATATTAATTGCATTCCTACATGCTTGCATTCAACCATATATATACATTAATGTAAAGAGAATATATATCATATATATATATTATTTCATTCATCTAACATATTATGTATTACATACTTATATTCATTTAATATCCATACTACATAGGCTCATAGGTTACACAAAATACATATATCGTATAATCACTCTTCTACTTAAAATCAATACTGTACCAATTGGGCATTCACTAAATTCTAGGATTAAAGTATGTTGTAGATCTTCGTGTTAGCTTTCCGAAACTTTAAACGGATCACATTTTCGTGTCCGGAAGCTCCCGGAATCGCGAAAACACCGAAACGCGTTCGTCTTTCGTACAGCTGACACTCAAATAATTTTACAGAAAGTTACAGAAAGAATTTGGCTTATTAAAATATATATTTAGAAAGCTAACTTCGATACAGTTCTTTTAAAAAAATGAAAGATAAATTAGAGTTATGAGATAAAAGTTATGGTATTTCTAATTTGCTCTAGCTACTAAAAACGTGGATAAAAATTATGACGAATTTAGGTAGTTTGAGACAAAAGAAACACAAGTATATAACATAATATATCAAGAACTCACTCTCTACACTAATATATATATATGAGACACTATAGAACACATCTCCAATACAAAAATATGAGATTAAACATGTAATAATTCATTCATACATAACAACAACACATAGTGTGTCCAAATTTGGGATTTTTCCACATGGACACAACCACAACACAAAGGACACTCCTATGACCTCCAAATGGACACGAAATGGACACAAATGGAGATACAACCATAGGGGTCATTCCTATGGGTTCAAAATATTCCTATATGCATGTAGGGATGGATTAGAGGAGAGATTATACCTTCCGGGAGAGAGATTCAAAGGAAAAGCCTTCCGATACGGCACCGACACGTAGAGATTCTAAAAGGACACGAACGAGCTCCGAATCCTCCCAAACTTGGCTAGCACCCTCTAACCATGGAGTAGAAGAGAAATAAAGAAGATTTGGTGGAAGAAGGGGTTGATTTGGAGATGAAATCAATGGAGGTTCATCTCTAAATTAATTTGGGGAAGAACAAGAGAGAGAAAGTGGATAAAAACAAATGAATGAAGGAGTGACTCACTCCTTATCCCCCCCATAGGTGGCTGTCCAAAAAGGGTGAGGTGTCCCCTATTTGAATGTCCAAAATGCCCTCCACTAATCTATTTGATTTAAATTAGGAATGGGTTAAAGGTTGAGGTCAATTTAGTCTAGTTTTAAGTCTCTAATTAAACTAAACCTATCCATAAATAATTAGTCTAACTACTAACTAAAATTAATATCATGTGGACTAAAATTAATATCATGTGGGCCATGCCTAACTAGTGTGTGGGTCCCACTAGAGTCAAACTATCCTCCGGGGTCTCCGTTTCAAGTCGGATTGAGTTGAAATTCGAACCCGACTCAAATAACCCCAAATAATATCATAAATAATAAAATAAATTTTAACCCCAAAATAATATCATAAATAATAAAATAAATTTCAAAAATATTAAAAATATAAAATGACAAAAATACCCCTGTTTCTGAAAACTGGGGGTGACAAATCTATCAACCTTAAAAAAATTTCGTCCTCGAAATTAAAACAAAGCAATCACAGGAAACACATGAAGAAAACAATCTCATTCAAATACTTTTAAAAAAAATCAGCAATAAAAAAAAAATCTCTTTGAGGCACATCAAACATTTGTAAATAAAAACTGATACGTGTCCGCTACGGACACAAAACCATCACAAAATCACACCTATCAAAGGTCAAAATCAACAATCACCAACGCAATAAATATCAAAATAATTCAAAGAGGTCAAATGCAAAATATTCTTACGCCAGAAATGACATTAAAACATCCTAATCACATGGTTAGGCTCTAGGTCAAACAGTCTCTAGGGTTTCACTAGCAAAACATCAAAATCACAAGTCATAATTTTAAATAGTTTTAAAATGATTTAAAAATTACCAAAAATCATATCATAATTTAATTGTCAAATCAATAAGTGATTAAAATTACAAAATTTCAAAATTATCCTCATTTTAGAAAACTGGGTGTTACAAGTCTACCCACCTTAGAAAAATTTCGTCCTCGAAATTAAAATGTTCATACTCCTTCTAGGTCAAACCCCCACAATCAAAATCCCAGATTAAAAAAAAATCATGTGATCAAAAGGGCGACATACAGGGTCATGGCATACGGTGGTAGTGAAAGTCTCATCTAGGTATACTAGTCGTGCTAATACCAAAACGGTCATAGGGTATCAAAACACACAAGCAATCTAGGGTGCTAAACTAGAGAAGTTACAGAAACAACAAACCATCAAAACTGTAAGGCAGTCTACCTTCCTATATGAAAACTGGTACTTATCAAAATAAAATAAAGGCAACTACCAATTATCTATAAAGGGTACAGAAAAATCAAATTCAAAAATTAAGGAATTGAAAATCACTTGCATTGAAATCCAATCACAATATATATAGAGAGCGTTAGAGGGGAAAAAAACTAGCATTATGTGTATGGGGACATGTTTATATGGTTAGATAGTAGGCGTGTGTGTACGTGAATATACATGAAAGTATATATGAGGATTTGGGTTTCAAAACAATAACTATTCTGTTGCACTACTCATGGCATATGGGTTAACAATCTACAATACGCAACTTATTTACTCAGAACATGCATGGCTAACCTTATACATATATATATATAAAGAGGTAGAGATTTAGTTTTGTATCTATATACGTTATAACATGTATGCATAAACTCTATATATATATCTATACAGGTACATGATCATAACATAGAGAGAAAATGTTAGGTTACATGACAGGGTATACTAAGTTAGGGTGTGTGTGTCCTTGTACAGGATTATAGCTTAGTATTGAAAGGTTAAACCCAGTTTTAGTTCAGCATTTACATACAAAATCTAAAAATAAGCTAACATTTAAACCAGTGTAATATTAACATAATGCAGTTTCAGATTTTAGGGTTTGAAGATCATAACCAATATCAATGCTCCAAACACATCCTAACATAATAGAAATGAAACCCTAACCTACTATCCATACATTTATCTATGCATACAGTTCAATATTACATGTTAAATCTGAAATTGGACTAAACATGGAAATCAATGTAAAAATGTTAACATGTATTCAGTTTTCAGGATTTTGGAGAAATTTGAACATCAAAACCAACTCAATGTTTATCACAACCTAACATGTAAGAATATGAAACCTAACATTATATCCCTACATACAACAACGTACACAGCTCTTAATATTACATTTAAAAACAACAATTTGAACTAATATTTAAAAATCCAGTATTAAGGGTTAATATGCATACAGTCTCAGATTTGACAAATTCAACACAAAATTCAACCAAAATTTTTTGAATCGAAACCCTATGTATAACATACATGTGCAGTGAAATAAATAAAACTATTATCATAAAATTTTATATTTAAATTATGAGTTAAGCTAGGAAAAGCAGAGAATCGAAAATATTGGGGTTTTGAAAATTTAAACATTAACGACATATTAATATGTATTTAGATAGGTGGAAATCAAGTGTAGCATGCATAAGTGTCAGGAAAGTTTTCACTATATATATTCATATATATATTCTCATGTTCCAATATAAAATTTTAATTCTACGTTAAGACCAACAATTAGATTTCTACCAAGATTGCAAGCAGGTGATTGACGTAATCAAGACAGTACTATTATTATTATTTAATACAAGAATAATAGCGAGAAAGAAATAACGATAAAATCTGTTTTGCTTATCTGTTTAAAGGAAAAACCCATTTTGAAACCCAGTGCTAAAATATCAAATCCAAGATAAGGTCTAGCAAAATTATTGATTCATTGTATTAAGAAGAAATTCATGGTAAGAAGTTACACAAGGTTTATAAAAACAGCTAAAGCTACATCCTAAGTTAAACAATGAGAAGCGAAACAAAACAAAACAACAATAATTCCTTTTTTGAATGACTGAAACAAAAGTAGAGAAAACATGTTTGAAAATATTTAAGGTACAATCTGATAATCATATGCGTCTACCCAAAATCATGGTACTCTAAATCTTCGTCATACTAGTAAGCAAGGCTACGATAATCACAGAGTCCTTGACTTATGCACATACCTCTAGAATCATGGTATTTAACATTTTCGCGATGCCGCTAGCTTGGCTGTGAAAATCTTAAATTCTCACACCCGAGAAATATATCCAAAGTCAGACTATATGTCCTCACCATGCTGGCTAATGTGACTATAGAAGACAAGATTTTCATAACTTCGATGACCTAGCCCATATAATTTCATCTTGTCAAAAATTAAATTAAATCAACAATGAATACTAAAAAAAAATCAAATCAAATTTATCAACGAACTTCAAAATTCAAAAATAAACAAAAATCCTTCAAATCATATAAATACAAACTCGAAAGCTACAACTAACATCAAGATTCAAGATTTAACAATCTTCCATCAAAATCAATAAATACAAACTCAAATACAACAATAATCCATCATGATCAAATTCAACAATAGAAAATAAAGATAAATCAAATCAAGGAAAAAAAAAGAGTTTTCAAATCGAAGTTAAAATAAGATTCTCAAGGGTCGTCCCAGGAATCTCTCAAGGGATCCTAATTGTGATTGAGTATTTTCAAAAATATATCCTATTCCTACTGCAGGCTGTAGTGGTACTCTAGTTCGAATACCACTACATAAACTCGACCTGCATGGGCCACCACTAAAAACGTGTCACGACCCGCACCCTAGAGTAAGGGCACGAGAAGTGGGTACGTCCAGCCTACGCCACAGTGTCGGCGGTAGAACGCTGTCCTAGGTCACAACATCTAACAATATAATACTAAGCAGTTTATACTCCCCGAATGGGGGTGACATAGCAGAATGTAAACTCAATCACATCTAAGGTAGAGCATGATAAAGATAGATAAAATATAAATCCAAAAGGGATACAAGAGATAGAAGTCTAAGTATCTAAGATACATAAACCCAAAAATACATCTCAAAACTCAAATACAGTAATCCACAAAGTAAATACAACTCCAGACAAAATGAAATAACTATCTAAACAACCTATACCGTGTCTCCTCTAGGCTAGCAGGCAATCCCAGGCTATCTGTAAAATTTATCAACAGGTCCAGTCAGGACAGGAGCGAGCACAATACATCTCAACAAATCATAGCAGGTTAAAAAATATAATCATGCAGTAAAGTAAGATACATGATCTGAAGAAATACAGTATGTAAACAGAGAGAGAATAGTAATAGAAATATCTACTATAAATAGAGAACTAACAGTGGCTAGTGATGTAGAGTACATGATAGCACATGTGAACGGGACAGATTTGTACATGATCTACACTAAAGAGTTGTACATGATCTACACTACTATGGAATTGTTCACATGACTACTAGCACTCCCCCGTTTTCCCAATCAATACACAAGGATCTAAACAGGTTATGTTATTGTACATGATATCACATGGGGCCCTTGAAAGGGTGCACATGATAGTATATATGAAGGCTCTGTGAACATGAGAGTACAAGATTCACAAGAGTGTACATGTATGGTGAAAGCACAGGAGTACATGATGAAAGTGAAACGCACATAACACAATGTACCCGATGCTTCCGAGGGGGATAATATCGCATGAAGAGATCCGTATAGTACTAATCCGTGATAATGTCGTGACAGCATCAAGTATAGTAATATAAAGCAGGAATATAATTCTAAGCAGGATATGAAATGATCAGAGAATGTACTCGCCTGGTATCCTGAATGTCCGAAGAGAATATACTGTCCGAGGAGTGGTGTCTGTCTCCTATAGAACAGTACAAGTCACAACAAGTCCAAAATGACAATATGAAGTTCTATTATGCATTCTACATGATTCTAGGTCAATCTAGACCAAAGTCAACTCTTGGTCAACCCTGAAAGTCAAACCTAGGTCAACTATGGTCAAACTAGGTCTAACAAGTCTAAATTAGGTCAAACAAGTTATTCTAGGTCTAAACAAACTAAGTATATGCAAATCAAGTATCCAAGATAGCTACTAACTCATAGCCTAAGTCACTTGCTAAACCAAGCACAAAACTAAACCATAAGCTAACAAGGCACACAAACTTAGTCATATAATGTATATATATTATTCACATTCCCATATTCATATACATAGAACATAGATATATATAGGAAAGCTATATATATATATATATATATATATATATATATATATATATATATATATATATATATATATATATATATATATAGATAGATAGATAGAAAGAGAGGTAAAAGAGTAAGTGTGTATGTGTGTGTTTGGCATGTGTGAAAGGATATGTGTTAATGTTCTAAAATTTAGTGATAGGTAGGTGTATGTGACATTGGATACATGATGTCAAAGGGTTTATGAATGCATGTGTGTAAAAGGTTATAGGTTAACTCAGTTTATAGAAATACATACATACATACTTACCTTGTATACATACATACATATCATGTATATTATATTTATATGATACATACATGTATACTTGTATTATATTATACTTACATTCATGCATATTAGATACTTGTATTTATATTAACATATTGTAAACATTCATTTCATTCATGCATCTATGCATTACCTACATGTTTTATACATATGCATACATTGTATATTCATATCATTTCATACATTAACATAGAGACATACAAACATGCACACATCATATATTTCATACCTTGTATTACCTTACATATCATGTTATATATTATCATTCATTCCTTTCATATATTACATTATCTTCAAGTTGAATACATCATATATGGATACAATACATTATCTTGCATGCTTGCATTCATATATTACATTCTATATTACCTATATACATGTATTTTCTCCATTCATTCATGCTTGTATCATATACTCTACATTACCATACATGTTATCATTATATATTGCATTAAAATATTTATACATTATGCATTCATATCTATCATTACATATATATCTTGCATTCATATCTAGCATTCATTATATACTTTCATGCATACATTGTATATCATTCTTTTATTCATGCATTGCTCATATGTATTATATTAATTGTATTCCTACATGCTTGCATTCAACCATATATATACATTAATGTAAAGAGAATATATATCATATATATATCATTTCATTCATCTAATATATCATGCATTACATACTTATATTCATTTAATATCCATACTACATAGGCTCATAGGTTACACAAAATACATATATCGTATAATCACTCTTCTACTTAAAATCAATACAGTACCAATTGGGCATTCACTAAATTCTAGGATTAAAGTATGTTGTAGCTCTTCGTGTTAGCTTTCCGAAACTTTAAACGGATCATATTTTCGTGTCCGGAAGCTCCCGGAATCGCGAAAACATCGAAACGCGTTCGTCTTTCGTACAACTGACACTCAAATAATTCTACAGAAAGTTACAGAAAGAATTTGGCTTATTAAAATATATATTTGGAAAGCTAACTTCGATATAGTTCTTTTAAAAAAAATGAGAGATAAATTGGAGTTATGAGCTAAAAGTTATGATATTTCTAAGTTGCTCTAGCTACTAAAAACGTGGATAAAAATTATGACGAATTTAGGTAGTTTGAGACAAAAGAAACACAAGTATATAACATAATATATCAAGAACTCACTCTCTACACTAATATATATATATATGAGACACTATAGAACACATCTCCAATACAAAAATATAAGATTAAACATGTAATAATTCATTCATACATAACAACAACACATAGTGTGTCCAAATTTGGAATTTTTCCACATGGACACAATCACAACACAAAGGACACTCCTATGACCTCCAAATGGACACGAAATGGACACAAATGGAGATACAACCATGGGGGTCATTCCTATGGGTTCAAAATATTCCTATATGCATGTAGGGATGGATTAGAGGAGAGATTATACCTTCCGGGAGAGAGATTCAAAGGAAAAGCCTTCCGATACGGCACCGACACGTAGAGATTCCAAAAGGACACGAACGAGCTCCGAATCCTCCCAAACTTGGATAGCACCCTCTAACCATGGAGTAGAAGAGAAATAAAGAAGATTTGTTGGAAGAAGGGGTTGATTTGGAGATGAAATCAATGGAGGTTCATCTCTAAATTAATTTGGGGAAGAACAAGAGAGAGAAAGTGGATAAAAACAAATGAATGAAGGAGTGACTCACTCCTTATCCCCCCATAGGTGGCTGCCCAAAAAGGGTGAGGTGTTCCCTATTTGAATGTCCAAAATGCCCTCCACTAATCTATTTGATTTAAATTAGGAATGGGTTAAAAGTTGAGGTCAATTTAGTCTAGTTTTAAGTCTCTAATTAAACTAAACCTATCCATAAATAATTAGTCTAACTACTAACTAAAATTAATATCATATGGACTAAAATTAATATCATGTGGGCCATGCCTAACTAGTGTGTGGGTCCCACTAGAGTCAAACTACCCCCCCGGGTCCCCGTTTCAAGTCGGATTGAGTTAAAATTCGAACCCGACTCAAATAACCCCAAAACAATATCATAAATAATAAAATAAATTTCAACCCCAAAATAATATCATAAATAATAAAATAAATTTCAAAAATATTAAAAATGTAAAATGACAAAAATATCCCTGTTTCTGAAAACTGGGGGTGACAAATCTATCAACCTTAAAAAAATTTCGTCCTCGAAATTAAAACAAAGCAATCATAGGAAACACATGAAGAAAACGATCTCATTCAAATACTTTAAAAAAAATCAGCAATAAAAAAAATCTCTTTGAGGCACATCAAACATTTGTAAATAAAAACTGATACGTGTCCGCTACAGACACAAAACCATCACAAATCATACCTATCAATGGTCAAAATCAACAATCACCAACGCAATAAATATCAAAATAATTCAAAGAGGTCAAATGCAAAATATCCTTAGGCCAGAAATGACATTAAAACATCCTAATCACATGGTTAGGCTCTAGGTCAAACAGTCTTTAGGGTTTCACTAGCAAAACATCAAAATCACAAGTCATAATTTTAAATAGTTTTAAAATAATTTAAAAATTACCAAAAATTATATCATGATTTAATTATCAAATCAATAAGTGATTAAAATTACAAAATTTTAAAATTACCCTCATTTTAGAAAACTGGGTGTTACAAATAGAAAAGAGGGAGAAAGTCGGACCCCTAATTTCGACTCTCTCTCTTTAACAAATGGTAATTAACTCTTCTCACTTCTGCCATTATTCTCCCGGTAGGAGAGAGCTGGCCTCTGACAGTAATTCAACTTCTATGTCTATGTATCAATGTTATTAATAACATTGAAAAAACATGAACATCATGCTAATGAACAAAGTCCAAAATATTACATAAAGAATAAATACTAGTACCCCACAAGGTCACACCACGATCTAAAGTTACAATCATAACTACAATTTTACCTTAACTACCTACTGTACACCACAACAATTCTAGTCTTGAGGCCTCTACCTCGCTGGTTTGAGGTCTTGCATAGGCCTTTTGAGGCTTTGCAGCCTCGCGTTTCCTTAACAAGCTTGTTGATGATGAGCAAGTACTTTTAGGAAAACAAAATGTAGAGCATATATCATCAGTATATATCAATTATTAGTTGTGCATACATGCTAGTTCCATGTTGCTAAGTTGCATAAAGTGGGAGCAATACTAGGGGAGGATTCAGATCTAGAGCTGGTATGCGATCGCTTTAGAAATATGAAGGACTTTAAGTAGACACAACCTTATACATGACAGGACCTGCAAAAAACTATTTTTTGTTGTTATTTGCCAATATATTTCATAGTCCCAGCACACCTTGATTATTATGAGACGAACATCTCTAAGGAACTTCGAATTAGTCAAATTAAAATATTTGGAGGCTTATGAATTGTGCTACGAGTTCTAAATGAACTGGGTGGTCATGCTACAATTTTCTAAATATGATGATAAAAGTTACAATTTTGAGTTCATTTGCTGTGATGTCCTACTTAGTTTATGTTAGTCCTTCATTGTTGTAGTTATCATTGGATGCTCTTGAATTCCGACGAATTTTCTTATACTTTGAAGTATATTTCAACATAAATACCAGATTCATTTACACTTGATTTCATCTGTCTCTGCACCTATGCTATTATCAATTGTGTTGAGTTTGCCATTCAATATTTTCTCTTTTCTTTGATTTCTATGATTACAAATGAACCTTGATTCACTATCCCATGCAAATTTCTTTCTTGGAATGTTGAAGTATCTAAGAATTGTTAGTGAAATATGATTTAGTTTAATTTCTACTTTTGTTGTATCCAAGGATCTTGTTTTAAAGATTTTTTTTAGCATATCTTTTAATATATTAGTGAAATATGATTTATTTTAATTTATACTTTTGTTGTATCCAAGGATCTTATTTTGTAGATTATTTTTAGCATATCTTTTAATATATCGAATTCAAGTTAATTTCTGTTCCCATGATGTAACTTACTATTGTTACTATTGTTTAACACAGTACTTTGTAAAACAAATGTGATGTATGGTGGCTAAGTTCTGTTTATTTTCATGCTAATTAGTGTTTTTATTTCCATGTACTTATTAGGGGAAATATGTAGCCAGCAGAAACCTTCGCGATAGGCTGTACCGTGAGATCGAAAGGAATTTGGCAATAAAAGTTGAAGATGGAGAAACAGGTGATACGTTCATGATTAGTGGGAGGGGCACATTGCATATTACCATATTGATAGAAAACATGTAAGTTTGAACTTTGCTTATGGATTTACTTGAAAACTCCTCTACTTATAGTTGCGAATTTTCAGGTGAAGAGAAGGATATGAGTTTATGGTGGGGCCTCCTAAGATTATAAATAAAAGAGTGGACGATAAGTTGTTGGAGCCTTTTGAGGTAATAGGCCATTCATAAGTAGTTGCTAATTACTGTTGAAGACGAGCAAATAAACTGATGAAGACAAATGGAAATTATGATGAACTTGTACTTTAAACTGATGAAGACAAACGTAAATTATGATGAACTTGTACTTTTAAATTTCTGTGCATCACACATCTATATTTTTGTCCATATATGCCTTCAATTTTATTATTGCCATGTGTTTGACTTTCCAACAGTTGGTTGATCTCTATTTGAATCTGTAGAACTGAATGCCTTTATTTTTGTCATTCTGATGCAGATTTCTACAGTAGAGGTGCAAGAACACATGGGACTTGTTGAACTTCTGGGGAAAAGACGTGGATAAATGTTTGATATGCAAGGGATAGGGTTTGTACAGCCAACTGTTCATTTTTGTTTGATCTTGCATATTTTATATTTCACACAAGAAGAAAAAGCAGTGGGACATTACAACTAGTGCACAACATTGTTATATATAGCTCGGATTTATTTGCTAAGCTACAGTTGCAGCTCTACCAAATTCTTAGTGACTGAACATGTCTTGAGGCTCTATCTGTATATATAGTTTCTACACGTTCTTCCACAAAAATATATCTTAGATGTTTATTTCTCCATTTGTTTTTTTGTGCTCGCTATTCCTGTTAAATCGCTTTCTCAATCATCTTGCACTCTGATACTTGCATTTTGGGCATGACTCCACATATGATTTTGCTTCTTTTCACACTTTTTAGCTTCTGCTTGTATTTACTTATAATTGTAGCAAACAAGTACACTCTTGACCTTTTTTTAATTTTCATGAGACAATTTGACTTTTGATATGGAAGTCCAATAGTCAGTGAACTATAAATGCATAACATTACAGGTGTCTTTTGTTTTGCTGTACCATGCAATTTATATTATTAATGGTTGTAATACATATTATATCAGGATTTCAATCATGGAAGTTATCTTTTTTGGGGTCCAATTACGGAGAATTGCCATCTTATCACCTATTCTTCTCTATAATCCCCTTATATTGACTTGGTGTATGAGGTTCCTTGCTGGGAGGAGGTTCATTTGAATAGGGTAAAAGGGATGCCATCCATTGAAATGGGTAGAGATGTTCAAAAGGAAATAAAATGAGGAACTAGAGGTACAAATGTAAATAAGACAAACCAAGCACTATCACCAACTAGTGATAGAAAACCTGTAACAGTGTTGTACCCAAAAATAAAAAATATTTGGAACAATGGTCAATGGTAATCAAATTTCTTTTAATTAGTTTAACATGCTTTTGAGGAGCCAGGGAGGAAAAGGGGGAGTATGAAGGAAGAAAGTGAAATAGTCAATGGACTGTAAATGCATAACATCTTTTAATTAGTTTAACATCTTTTGATATGGAAGTCAAATAGTCAGTGAAGTATAAATGCATAACATTACAGATCTCTTTTGTTTTGCTATGCCATGCAATTTTTATTACTCATGGTTGTAATACACATTATGTCAGGATTTCAATCGTGGAAGTTATCTGTCTTTTGTTGGCTCCAATTACGGAGAAGTGCAATTGTGACTCTGCCTAGTGGAAGAAAGAAGTTGCACTTCCTTTTGCTCAAGTGTTAGAAATGAATTGTACTTCACTGACCAGTTCTGCGAAGTTGAATGTGTCGTCGAGGCTTGAATCGTGCATTTAGCAGCACTTTTCTTAAAGTGTTTCGGGCACTCCGGTAACGTCTTGGAGTCAGCACGCCAGAACACCCAGGATAAGACAGCCTTTATGCCAGAGGTTCACTAGACGCTGTGAGACACCGGCGTAGGGAAGAACACCTTTCTGGAAACTTTGGAAGAGAAAAGAGAGAGAGGAATGAATACTCAGATTCTGTGTGTTTTGGACTCAGAAATCTGTTGTATTTATAGATGAATTAGTGTTGTTTCGTAAAGTCGCGACCCTTCCGAAACAACATTCATTCACCTGTTCGTAGATTCATTCACCCTTTCGTTGTGTGGGTTGCTGCAAAAAATAGGAATTCTCGGGACGAGAATCGCCGCGAGGAGCCCGAGGCCCGAGGGCCGAGCCTACGCCGCCCGCCCGATGCCACGTTGCCTAAGTGCACAAGTGCGTCTACAATGCGCCACTATCGCCTCTACGCTCGAGCCCGAGCCCGAGCCGGAGCCGGAGCCGGAGCCGGTGTTGCCGGTGGCAACACCGGCTATATTTTTATGAAGAGGTTAAAACAACAACCATTGGTCACCCACTAGCAACCCTTTGGTTGTTGCACACTCCACATGAGTGCACATTCCTATTTAAGCATTCCTAAAATCTTTCTGTTTTCCGATGTGGGACTAAAGTCCTTTTTCTTTCCTTTTCATCTTTTAAGAACAACAAAGGAATTAATTAATTCCAACAATCCCCCACTTGTTCCATAAATGATGGAAAGGAATTCCAGAATACATCACTTAAAGAATGTTAATACAGTTAGGTATCTTTCGATTTGAACCTAACCTTAGTAGATGCAACACAAAATTTTATCGGAATCTCTGGTAGCTGGGCTTTGAACCAGTTATTCCTTGTGATAAAATCGGTGTTACTTTACACACATTCTTTTGTAGTTCTTCGCCTACATCTCTCGCTTAGCACTATTAATGGCCATGTGCTGATCCTGTCTCGTGAATTTTTATAAGATAAACTCCAGATCTTACTGAGACGGCACCATCTCTAAATTCACATAGGTGAAGTTCTTTTAGTATCTCTGTTGCTTTACAGATACATGTCAACATTTTTGAACTTCATTAAGAGTTTTATAAACTCAACCCTCAAATTGCAACAGTCGACATAATCATGTCGTATACATCCAAATCAACAGTTTGTTGTTACCCATTGAATCTAAGGTTAAGGTTTTCTTAACATTAGATTGGGTTGCCATTGTTGTTGGAACTCTTACTCAAGGAGTTTCAATCCCATACCTCTCGAGGTAGACTTTACTAAATTCCTAGCTAGTGGTTTAGTAAAGGGATCAGCTAAGTTATAGCTGGTATGCACATACGTAAGAGAAATGATTCCATCTTTGATCAATTTTCTTACGTAGGTATGTCTTAGACTTATATGTCTAGACTTCCCATTATATACTTCGTTGTAGGCTCTTGCTAGAGTAGCTTGACTATCGCAATGTATTGACACTTTTGATACATTCTCTTTAGCCAGCGAAACTTCTAATAGAAGATCCCTCAACCACTCAGCTTCTTGTCCTGCAGAAGCTAGAGCCACAAACTCTGACTCCATGGTCGAATGGGTAATGCACGTTTGTTTCTTGCTCTTCCAAGAAACTGCCCCTCCGGCTAGCGTAAATACCCAACCTGTCGTAGATTTGTTATCCTCGACACTTGATATCCAACTAGCGTCAGTATATCCTTCTAATACGGCAGGAAATCTACCATATTGTAATCCAAGATTCTTGGTTTTCAAAAGATAACCAAAAATTCTTCCGATAGCCCTCCAATGCTCATTACTAGGGTTGCTAGTAAATCTACTCATTTTACTAACTGCAAATGCTATATCAGGTCTTGTGCATTGCATTAAATACATAAGACATCCAATAGCACTTGCGTATTCTAATTGAGCGACGGCTCTTCCAGAATTCTTTTTTAATTTAACACTTGATCTAATGGAGTGTTCGCTTCTTTGAACTTTAGGTGTTTGAACTTGTCTAACACTTTCTCAACATAGTGCGACTGCGTAAGTTCAAAACCCCCACTGTTTTGTATTACTTTGATCCCCAAAATAGTGTCAACTTTTTCAAGATCTTTCATCTTGAATGTGGAAGTTAGAAACCTCTTCGTTTCTGTAATTCCACTCATCTCGTTGCTAATGATCAATATATCATCAACGTAGAGACAAAGAAATATCACAATATTTCCATATACTTTAGTGTATAAACACTTATCACAAACATTGTGAACAAAGCCATTAGAAATTATGACTGAGTCAAATTTCTGATGCCACTGCTTTGGTGCTTGTTTTAATCCGTACAAGGATTTAACAAGTTTGCATACCTTTTGTTCATTTCCCGGGAGCACGAACCCTTCCGGTTGCTCCATGTAAATCTCCTCATCGAGATCTCCATTTAAGAATGCCGTTTTGACATCTATCTGATGAACATTAAGATGATGCAATGAAGCTAACGCAAACAATATTCTAATTGTAGTCGTTCTTGCTACTGGTGCATATGTGTCAAAATAATCAATTCTTTCTTTTTGTCGAAATCCTTTGGCTACTAATCTAGCCTTGTAGGTGTTTAAAGTACCATCACTATGATACTTTTTCCTGAACCCCCACTTACATCTAATAGGTTTTGAACCTTTGGGCAGATCGACAATTTCCCAAGTGTGGTTAGACATTATCGAATCCATTTCATCTTGGATAGCATCTTTCCAAAAAGATGAGTCCCGCGAAGCTATTGCTTCCTTAAAGGTTTTAGGATCATCTTCCACCTGAAGAATGATAGGAATCTTTTGAATAAATTTCTCTGTATTTCCTTCCACTAAGTAAAAGGAAATAAGTTGAGAATCTATTTCGTCAGGTCCTGGATCCTTAGCCTTTCGAACTCTCTTGCTGATCCGAAGCTCGGGTTGTTTTTCAACTAACCGTGAAGAGCTCTCCTCATGAGACTCTTCATTAGCAGGAATTTCAGGATCCTTATTCTTAGTAATAAGATTCTCGAAAAAGTCCACATCTCTAGATTCGACAATAATGTTAGACTCTAAGTTTAAAAGTCTATATGCCTTACTATTGGCAGCATAACCTACAAAAGCACTTTTGATTCCACGAGGACCTAATTTGGTCCTTTTAGGATCCATATTTTTGTAATAAGCTATGCACCCCCACACTCTAAAATAACTGATATTAGGCTTACGGCCTTTCCATATCTCATATGGTGAAATACCAGTTTTCTTCAAAGGAATTCGGTTCATTATATGACATGCAGTAAGTAAAGCTTCTCCCCACAAACTAAATGATAATTCAGAATGCATTAGCATTGCATTTATCATTTCTTGATACGTTCTATTTTTTCTTTCTGCTAGTCCGTTCTGTTGAGGTGTCCGTGGTGCAGAACATTCATGAATAATACCGTTTTCTTCACAGAAGGTATTAAATTCAAAAGAAAAATATTCACCACCTCTATTACTTCTAAGTATTTTAATCTTTCTACCAAGTTGATTTTCAACCTCTGATTTATATATTTTAAAAACATTAAAGGCTTCATCTTTATGCTTTAATAAATATACATATGTAAATCTAGAGCAATCATCAATGAAGGTAATAATATATTTATTACCTCCTCGAGATAATGTGCCATTAAATTCACATAAATCAGAGTGAACTAAATCTAGTAGATTGGTATTACGCTCTACACTGTGAAAAGGTTTTTTAATTATTTTAGATTTTGCACAAATTTTAGACTTATCTAAATCTTCAGAATTGCATGAAATTAATTCAGATTTAATTAACCTTTTCATAGTGCTAATACCTATATGCGCTAATCTACTATGTCATAAAGTAGAAGACTCAATCATGTAAGCAGAAGTAGAAACTTTATTGATATTATTCTCAACGATACAAAGTTTTATCATACCCTCATCGGTATATCCCTTTCCAACAAACACTCCATTACGGGTCAATATTAATTTGCCCGACTCGAAGACAGACTTTATTCCTGGTTTACCCAACAAGACTCCACTGACGAGGTTCCTACTCATATCCGGGACGTGAAGTACGTTAGTCAGAGTTACTTTCTTCCCGAAAGTAAATTGGATTTCCACATCACCTATTTCGACGACCGTTGAATGTCCTTCATTTTCCATCTGAACTTCTTGTCCATCATTGACTTCAGAGTAGGTCTTGAAAGCTGCTTTGTCGTATGAAACATGAACGGTAGCACAAGTATCGTACCACCATCCTGGAGCCTTCCCTTTGACCGTCATGAGTTTGCTCACCGTAGCAATTATGTCATCTGTCTCAGTGAGATTTACCTCGCTGTTTTGGGTCTTTCGAACCCGACAGTCTCTGGCATAATGTCCTGCTTTGCCACATACAAAACAGCCGGTCTTGGGTCCTTTAGCGGTGCTGGAATTCTTGAACTTTTGTTGGTCCTTCTTAGGACCGAGAAAGTTCTTCTTTCCTGCAGGTCTCCTGCCTTTTGTGCTCACCACGTTGGCTTTAGAAACTCTGCTGTTCTCGAATTTATGTCTTTCCTTCGATTCCTCTTCGATTCGAAGGTGTTTTTGAATCTGTTCCAGTGAGAAATCCTCAGAGCTGTGAAGTAGTTTCTTCCGATAACTATTCCAAGATGCTGACAATTTAGTAATTATAGCACCAACTTGGAATGGTTCCGGAAGTTCTATCTTCACAGCCCTGAGTTTGTTGACTAGAACTTGTAGTTCGTGTACTTGGGCCAGTATAGGCTTTGTATCAACCATTTTGTAATCAAAATACTTTGATATAAGAAATTTCTTTGTACCTTCTTCTTCTGCTCTGAATTTGAATTCCAGAGCCTTCCAGATGTCAATTGTCGAAGGATTTTTTGTGTAGAGGTCGTACAGTCTGTCCGACAGGGTGTTCAGAATGTGACCACGGCACAACAGTTCGTCCTCTTTGCGCTTTTTGCGTTCTGTCTTGACCGCATCAGAATCTGCTGCAGTGGGTTCTGGAATGGGTGACAGGTCTGGATCGAGGACGTAGTAGATCTTCAGTGCTGTCAGGAGGAAGATCATCTTGTCCTGCCAGCGTGTGAAGTTTGTCCCGTCGAAGCGATCTAGTTTTACTAGATCCTGGTTCATGACCTTGATGCTCAAAATCGCAGCATCGGACGCCATTATTCGAAACACTTTAAGATTGTTAGAAATGAATTGTACTTCACTGACCAGTTCTGCGAAGTTGAATGTGTCGTCGAGGCTTGAATCGTGCATTTAGCAGCACTTTTCTTAAAGTGTTTCGGGCACTCCGGTAACGTCTTGGAGTCAGCACGCCAGAACACCCAGGATAAGACAGCCTTTATGCCGGAGGTTCACTAGACGCTGTGAGACACCGGCGTAGGGAAGAACACCTTTCTGGAAACTTTGGAAGAGAAAAGAGAGAGGAATGAATACTCAGATTTTGTGTATTTTGGACTCAGAAATCTGTTGTATTTATAGATAAATTAGTGTTGTTTCGTGAAGTCGCGACCCTTCCGAAGCAACATTCATTCACCTGTTCGCAGATTCATTCACCCTTTCGTTTTGTGGGCTGTTGCAAAAAATAGGAATTCTCGGGGCAAAAATCGCCGCAAGGAGCCCGAGGCCCGAGGGCCGAGCCTACGCCGCTCGCCCGATGCCACGTTGCCCAAGTGCACAAGTGCACAAGTGCACAAGTGCACAAGTGCACAAGTGCACAAGTGCGTCTATAATGCGCCACTATCGCCTCTACGCCCGAGCCCGTACCCGAGCCCGAGCCGGAGCCGGAGCCGTAGCCGGTGTTGCCGGTGGCAACACCGGCTCCATTTTCATGAAGAGGTTAAAACAACAACCATTGGTCACCCACTAGCAACCCTTTGGTTGTTGCACACTTCACATGAGTGCACATTCCTATTTAAGCATTCCCAAAACCTTTCTCTTTTCCGATGTGGGACTAAAGTCCTTTTTCTTTCCTTTTCATCTTTTAAGAACAACAAAGGAATTAATTAATTCCAACATCAAGTGTATCTTGAAAGTCCCTAATGCTACTCTTACACGTACCCTAAGCTTAAGTACATTCTTATTCCTCACTGTGCAGTAAGGGTTAAGTACTAGAAAGTGCACTTGTATATCATGGTTGCTATTTTTTTTATTCGCTCAACTTTTCAGGCTTATGATGATATTGTCGAGGTAAAGGTCGGTGCATACTACAATGTGATATCGCGTCCAGCAGTTCTCATCATTGGGATATATATTTAAGCTTATGATGATACTGTCTAGCTAGTATATATTTTATATATTATTTGTAATTTTTTAGTTTATGTACTTTTGTTATAAAGATCAACTTTTGGGATATGTTATGTAAATTATATTATTTAATTTAATTACTGTTGTTGAATTTATAATGTTAATTAGAGTATGCATGGCAAATATATTCTAATTATATTTTTTTAAAATAGCTTTATCTATACCAACATTTTTGTAAAATGTTGGAAAATTATTAGAAAAAGGTTGGGAAAGTAAATTCGAACGTTCTTGCAAAGGGTGGGAAAGCAGTTTAGTTTTCGACGTTTTTGTTAAAACATTGTAAAATTATTATCTATTATTGTACAATTACCGACATTTATTAAACGTTGTTGAAAATGTCGTCTTTACCTATGCCACGTTTCTATGAAACGTCGTAAATTTTTGATTGCGACAATGACGATGTTTACAGAAAACGTTGAAAAAATGTCGGAAATACCTAAGCCAACGTTTTTGACATTTTTCTCGACATTTATAAAACGTTGGAAAAAACTAATTTTCTTGTAGTGATTGCTACGGAACTGCTGTTATACGAATGACTTATGAATGGAACGCATTGAGTATAAGAACGAAAAGTGTTAAGCCGTTGGGCGTCGTGCATCAATACGGATGTGTTGGAGCATAATATCGATAAAACTTGAGATAGAGATGACGGAATATGTTTATGGAACGTGGGATTGGTTGGAATTATATGACTTATTTGCTTGCGCGTATTGCATGGTCAATGGACTCGGATGGCCCGTGCACGGGTGCGGCTTCCCTCGAACGGTTACGACCGGGGCACCCGGACCGTTCGGCCTAGGAGGGAATTATGTTTGGTATTTATGGTGCACTTCATTAGGACGGATTGCGATCGACCAGTATTGTGATAAGCTATGTTATCAGTAAGTTTGGGATCCTTCAGATACTGGGCTAGCAACCCGTACTGGAGCGATCATAGGCTTACACATAAAGATGCCAAGTCCATTACGGTACAAAACACCGTGACCTTCATATAGATAGGACCAGTGGACTGAGATTAGAATTGGGTGCAGGTGCAGAGCCTGCCACCCTTATGCATATATCTAAGTTTGGTTGGTTGGTTGCGTGAAATGTATGGTTGGTTATGTATATTTCTAACGATTACAGGCTAAGCGAAAAGAGATAGAAACATGCACGATCACTATGCTTATGTTCATATTATGTCTAACTATATCTGCTGCAGGGACACTGTATTGGACACATTTATATTCAGTTGCTATGCTTGAATATTGCCATAAAACTGATCCTAAGGCTAAATAAAAAGATCACCAAATAAAGTTGCATATTTCACTAAATGTACTTAGTATTGGTTTGGGTGCGAGTGGGTCTTGATCAGTGCTGAGAGGACGAAAGCACTAATCCCCCACTAGTTTGCTTGCAGGTTCAGGATACGTTCGGCTCGGGGCTGGGCTTGGCTTGGACGCGCCGATGCATGAAGTCCTTAGCGTTTCGAGGTAAGTTACCTCATTGGCATTCTGACTTGCAACATGGAGATGTTCGGTCGAAGACTACTTGTTGACTATAAAGAGGCATAATGTATGGAACCATGTAATCCTTTTTGAGCTAGAGAGATCATGAGCATTGTAGCCAGTTGGCATATTCAGATGGGCTTTTCAAGCCTTTGTAATCTTCAGTTCATCATTAATAAAAGAGATTCTTATTATATACTCTGTTTCCTTTCGTTGTTTATGCTATCAATTTGAGATAAACTTACGCGAACCTGTTATCTTGCCTTGCACGAGCGAAACTTTAGGCTCATATGGTATCACGTCCCAGCGAGGACGATGATTCCAGCGAGGACGAGTGATTTTCCGGGTCGAGGCGTGACAAGTGCGAAGCTTCTAAAGAGTCGGACAACAAGCCTTCAGCGTCTTCGATTATCCACTAGGTTCCAGGCACATGTAGAGACGTGGGTCGGTACATTGCCATATACTAGTGAGCAGCCATAACGAATCTCACCGTACATCAACAATAGTAAATTATATGAAAGTAGTACTATTGATTTGTGATATTACTATCTTTCTTAAGGTCCATTAACAATTCATATGATAGGAAACATAATCATTTCATAATATGATCACCAATTTGATGAATCGTACACACAATCGATGTCCTTTCCTATATATTTATGAAAAATACTTACTCTGTCTGCATAAGTCATTGTAATTTATGATACATGTCTATATGAAGGTCACCAACCATGAGCCGACTTGACAGATGAAATTGTAATATCCTTTACATCGCAAGTATCTAGCCTCACTGAAAGTCCCGCATATTTTGATGTACGTCAGCATCATCCTTGTTGTAGTGCTCCGTACCGATAGGCGACGAACTATGTAATATGATTGCAGTGAGTCAGACTCGATCGAAAACTTAGATGGCTAGCTGACTCGATCGTTGAGCTTGGCTTATGATAACACTTTGGACATCGAATAAATCAATTTGGACGAATGCTACGAGAATCGATCCAACTAATGGAACGACTTCTGTTGTATTAAGTCCTAGAAGCAGCAGGCTGTGTCTCGACGAGTGAGCTTTATATAAGAGTCCCTTCGACAGGACCGGACTACTGTATAATTTTCTTGAGTTTTTGCTGCTTGGTTTTGATGAATATGTTTTCGCATCGATTTATGCATTCATTCTGAGAATTTTGAAACAAAGGATTTAAAGAAGGGATTTTGATAAAAATATTGGTGCCATTGCAGGAGCTCACGTAACTGAAGCTTGAACGTTGCGAAGCGCTTCAACTTTCGGTACGATCAAATACTTGGTGGGTGGTTCGGCCCCTTCTTTTCTATTCCTTTCCGTAAATAAAATTCTGTTTGCCTTTAATTTATTCAAATCGATGATGCCAAGTTAAATGCATGCCAAATCACTAAGATCAAGACTCGAGATAACTGTATCGATTTAGAGTAATTTACTCTAAAAATATAAGTTTCACACCAAAAAGAGAAAAGTTAAGATTCTAGAAAAAAGATAGAGTATTTCATGTTCTGCAAAATATAATGAAACGTCGGTTGCGGCATATGGTGCCTCGAAGAATTTGGTGCATATGAGACGCTAAATTAGAACGTACGGCTTTGAGGAAATGAACTCTCGCATGAGTCAAAATGACAATGCTGCTCTATACTGTCTACGCTATGCGATCTGTTTCATATGTTAAACTGTTCGCGCATTGGCATGGTCATGGACAACTTGTGCACAAGTTTGGCTTTCCTCGAAACGGTATTCCGAGACCCTGGAACCGAATCGACCTAGGGAAAATATGAGTCGTGCTTCGGCGCAAGGCATTGCGAGACTTCAAATGGGCCTGCAACCTGGTTTGAAGGCGCGTCGTAATGCCATTGATAACCGTCCCTTATGATAGAAAACACCAATGACCACATATAAGATAATAGCATGCTCACCTATTGTCTTATGCATGTGGAAATTATAATCTCTGTTTTATACAGGGATGAGCACGGCCGTGGTAAGAATTGGGATAAACTGTTATGTTTTACTGTATGCTTTTACTGTTTGATCAGAGAAGGCCATCAATATGAATTGAATTCATTTAGTTCCAAATAGAAATAAAACTCCAATGCATGTCTACCTTAATAATCAGATTCGGTTTAGAAGAGTGGGTTTGTCCCGCTCATTAGTGCATTCCCAAGTATACCAATCCCCCAACCCCACAGGTGACGAGAACTCTGGGGCGCACGGTGCTAAGCTAAAGCTGAGTTTGGAGAGGCATTTTGAAGCTCTACCTATTTTGAAGCCAATTCATCGAAGGCTTTCAATGTATAAAATGGGTGTGAATGTATGGAGCGACAAGTATTAGTTCAGGCAGCTTATCGAGTATTTTCTTTTGTTTCAATCAATGTAGCTACAACGGCATATCCAATGTAATATGAATTACACTTAGTCGCAAGCTATCAATGAAAGCATATTTCTATCTTCCTAAGCAGCGTGTTTAATTCTCTACGATTTGTAAAGTTTCAACTTGGTGTTTCAAAAGATGTATCAAATGTAATGTTCTTGCCTTGTACGAGTGCATTTCTAGACTCGTACGACATCACGTCCTAGCGAGGATGATCGATTTGGCATAATCGATGCGAGGACGAACGATTTGTCGAATTATGGCGTGACAAATTGGTATCAGAGCACAGTTAAGTTTCCTCAAATTTTCGAAAAATGTTTCATTTGGAATGTTGGTTGCGATTACTCGATTGAGTGCTTGTCGACATGCTGCGTGAAATAAAAGTTCCATACAGGTAAGCCCGTAGATATTTTGAAAATGCAAACGAGTTTACTTTGTTTTGTAGGAATGACTAAGAAAAATAAAAATAATCTTGCCACAACAACCAACACTGTGGATAGTTTGTCTAGTTCGAAGGGCGCTAGCCCTAGCGAGACTACGATGGAGAAAATATTGTGCTTGATGGAGCTACAGCAGCAACAGCTTCAGATGCAAATCCAAGTCCAATTTGGTGTGCAACAGAAGCAAATGGATGCCCTGACACAGATTGTAAATAATATGATGGCTATCACCAATGCAACAATTGTGGCATCAAAAGAGAGGGAAGTTGTTCAAGAAGAAGTCGAGAAAGAAGTTCAACCACAAATGATGAACTCTTCTTCATTGTTCAAAGCAACCGAGTTCTGCAAGATGAACCCGCCAACGTTCAACGGCCGAGTGGAGGATGGTGTGATCGTGGGCTGGCTGGCTGAAATCGAGGACCTGTTTGATTTTTTCAACATTGAAGGGTCCAAGAGAGTTGCATATGCGGTACTACATCTGCAATTGAGGGCCTACGATTGGTGGGCAGCAAAGAAACATGAAATATATGAAGCCAACACTGACACCAAGATTTCTTAGAAAATATTCAAGAAAGCATTTCTTGAGCAATACGTTCCTCACGCAGTCTGTCATAAAAAAGAAGACGAGTTCATGATGTTGTGACAGGGAAATATGTCAGTTGATGATTATGACTCGAACTTCTCGAAACTCGTAAAGTTTGCTGGCGCCTTCCTGTATAACAAAGAAGCCTGGTGCGAACGCTTTCAGCAAGGCCTAAATGACGAGCTTCGTAGGGATGTCATGAACCAACGGCGCCAAATTTATCGTGAATCCTATGAATCCGTCCTTGATAGCGAGCGAATCTTTGGTTGTATGTCGTAACGAGCTGTGCCAGTCGTCCGCAATAATTTCAACAAGCATCCTAACGACGAGAGAGGCTCGGGGGTACAAAAGCGTCTGAATACCAATGCAAACATGGGTCTCTACCCTAGACTACAGTGCTTTTGATGCAACAAAAGTGGCCATAGGGCAGTCGATTGTCGAGTAGGATGATTTCATTGTGGTCAGGTAGACCACAGGACTCCTGAATGTCAGACGAGGAGGCCAAATCAATACCCACCAAGGCATGTTACGAATCCAAATCTTTCGAGGAACTTTCCAAATCAGAATAGAGCGTCTCCACTGCAAGGCACAAATACGGTGCCAGTAAACCCTCCGAATCAACGCCATGGAGAGCAATGTCGAGTCTATGTACTGACTCGAGATGAGGCGTTTGCTTCTGATACTGTTGTAATAGGTATATTACTCTGCAAAAATATATATGCTTGAGTACTATTCGATTCGAGTGCGACGTATAGTTTTATATCTGCCGATTATGCTAAAGAAAATAAATTTTCCATGCAACCACATTTACATCGGGGGCAAAAATCTATCCCTAGAAGTCATCGTACTAGACGTCAAAGAGTACGACATAATCTTGGGCATGAATTGGTTGGGCGTCTGCCATGCAACAATTGAGTGTGCGAAGAAGAGAGTTGTGTTTCATCTTACTGGCGAGACAGAGTTCTCATATTCGTGCGGTATAATATCAAAGACGGCGATGGTGATATCGGCAATATCGACAAGGCGTATGTTGCGTTCCAGTTGTGAGGGATACTTGGCATCGGTTCGAGATACGAGGAAAGTTATTGCAAACACAGTACAGACTGATGTTGCAGTAGATTTTTTTGACATTTTTTCAAACGAGATGTCCGGGATGCCGTCGGATCGAGAAATAGAATTTAACATCGACATCTTTCCGGATACACGGTCGATATCAAAAGCACCTTACCAAATGGATCTAGCAGAACTGAAGGAATTGAAGGTACAATTACAAGAGTTGCTAGACCGCAGATTTATTTGTCCTAGCGTCTCTCCGTGGGGAGCTCCCATGCTGTTCGTAAAAAAGAAAGGTGGATCGATACGACTAAGCATCGACTATCGATAACTCAACAAGGCTACCATGCGGAACAAGTATCCATTGCCACGAATTGACAACTTATTTGACCAATTACAAGTGTTTTCCATAAATAAATTCACTTTATTTATTGTGTGTCTGGAAAAATTACAACTGTAGGAATCCGATCTAGAAGACGATCGCTTTATCCCTTGGACTATGCGAAGAAGAAAAGCTCTCAAAATTTTGACAGTAAGTTAGATAACTATGTATCTGTACAATGAATGAGAAAAAGAACTCTATTTATAGAGTCAAAAATAACTGAAAGGATAACTGTCTTCACAACTTGTGCCTAGTTGAAAATCACGCAGGATCTAACATACGCAAGGTTGTGAGCAGTTACTGGACGTAGCCTGTAACTGTTGGACACATGGCAATCATGCATGAGTCGTGTGTAAGTTACAGGACACGCAGGCGAGAGATCAGTGGCATGGCTGCCACGTACTCCAATTTGATGAAATCCACGCAGACTTGTTGAAGACGAAATCCACGCAGACTTGGGTCAGAAAGCTTCAAAATCTACGCAAACTTGGGGCAAGAAGCTTCAGAATCCACGCAGACTTGGGGCAAAAAGCTTCACAATCCACGCAGACTTGGGACAGAAAGCTTCAAAATCCACGCAGATGTGGGGCATGAAACTTCAGAATCCACGCATACTTGAGGTAAAAAGCTCAAAATACACGCAGACTTGAGGAAGGAACATATAAGTTCAAAATACACGCAGACTTGAGCCAGAAGGCTCAAAATATACGCAAGATTGAGGCAGAACTGCCAGCTGTCTTGATTCGATGTGCCTCGACTGACACAAAATCTCTGACAGTGATTGCTTTTGTCAGTCGCAATAAATGACAAGAAGCTCTTTTGGTACGCCAACTTGGTGAAGGCTGAGTCTTGCTGAAGAAGATTTCAAAAGTCACGCAATAGTCGGCTGTGATCTCTTGAGTTCCATGCATACGTGGCATACGAGAAGACATTCTTCGACTGTCGTACTGTCAATCATAATGACACTCTGACAAAATGATGAGCTGTCTCCTAGCGTGATTTTTTAATATTTTCCTGATCAACTCAGCGTGACTTTCGGACCCAGTTCCGATCAACTCAGCGTGACTTTCATTTTTAAGGTCTACAAAACCCCCTTCAAAGTTTTCGAAAAATGATAAATTATTTCGAAATACTTTGAAATCGAGATGTTAAAATAAATTTAGTCACGCTGAGATGACTTTAAAGAGATATTTACTCCTAAATGCTTTGAAAACATGCAAATGAATTTATTAAATGTCATGATGACTCTTCATTTTTCGAGACTGATTGCATCCAATTTATGGTGGAATATGAACCGCCAGTATGCTTCTTTATATAAACAGGGAGAAGATTCGACTTTAATCTTTATCTCACGTCAACATGACACCGAAGGAGAAAGCTGAGGAAGAAGCACGAAAGTTGGGTTTTTGTTCCCATGGCGACCCTACTCTCGGGGGTAAGGAACCGGAGCCTTTAGTTTTTGAGTTTAAAGATGACCCTACACAATTAGCCAAGAACTTCCTGAGCCACTTTGGTCTGGACGGCTCGTCTTCTTCCAATGGGCGCAGCCTCACAGAGCAGCGTGAAACGTTCAATATTCTGTTACATCGTATAGGAGTTACTAGCATAGAGGAATTAGGTGTCAAGCTTAGTCGCTCCGCAAAATAGAGCGTGTATTTTCATGCTTCTATTTTCTTTTGAAAATGTTGTACTTCTTCTTTTCCTCTTTTGTAAGGCCATCAGTACTCAAATATTTCTGTGGTACACCTCTATGCTGAAAACTAGCTTTACTCCGAATAGCGTGCGCTAATGAAAAGCATTAGGTGGCTTCTTTGACTATTTCAAATGTTATGCTGTCTTTCCAAAGCACATGTGTCACTCATTCCGTAATCATGAGCGCTTTTTATTTGGATCTTTCCAAAAATAGACTTGCACGTCAAAAAATAAATAGCTGAGTTTCACTCATACTCACTCCTTAATTCTTCTTCTTCTTCTCTGAGAATAACCTTTTTGCAAGATTCCATTCTCAACAAGAAATTAATGATAGCAATGCTTTCTGATCTAGATCTCGATGGTGAGTCTAACATAGTATGCGTATCACTTTTCACTGTTGAAGATGAGCTTTTGTTTCTGACTAAACAAGGTGCGCCTGACTAGCCAATGCGTGTCTCATGATAATGATACTTCTGTTAATTAATTTTTTTTGCTACTTTCTGCAGAAGCTTGGCTGCAAATTTTTTTCAGAACTGGCATTGGCAATTTGGATGCTGTGGGGAGCGTTCTTCTGACACCAACATCAGGGAGCTCATGCGCTTTTGACGCACAAATCAGACAACTCAGAACTCTTCGTGGGATAGAAGGGTCTTCCTCCGATGGTAGGAAGAGCCTTTATACACGGAGAGTTGGACGGTGGAGTCAGCTCTACCCCGAGAAATCGGGTAGTAGAGTTCCTTTCACGGCAGAACTAGAAATTGTATCCCAATGTTGGATACATTCCTGTCTCCTCTGAAAGGCCGCTCCTAATCCACCAATTGTGTTGGCAGTAACACATTTTCGTGCTGCCCTACTCTGTGGTTCTCCTCTCGTCTGAGAGATAAGACCAGAGTTTGATTCCTGCTGGACAATCAGAAATTACCACCAACAACGAATCCGCCAGAGAAGATCAAAGAAGAAATAGATCTCCATTAGATTATTGTTGTGTACATAGAATGAAAATCCAAAATTGTAATAGATTTCCATTATGATTTGTAAGAAAGTCTAAGAAAATGTAATAGACTTTTTATGATGAAATAAGAGTGGAAATGATAATTCTTCTATGCTCAATGATTTATATTTATTTGCATGAATTGTGGACATAATAGATAATAAAATCTTCTTTTCTGATTTAGAGTACATAATATTATCAGAGGTAATATGGACATGATAATATGTAGAAACTCAAAAGAAAATAGATTGATTTCTATGCAGAGGTCAAAAATAGAAAATGACAAATGAGCAAGTAGATTCGGCATTTATCCAGAAGTTATGAAAACGTGATAAGTAACGAATCCCTTCTTTTGGATAGATTGATAGAAGATTATGAACGGACGAATCGTCAGATGAATGTAATAAATGAACGAATGAACCGTCGGATGAATGTAATAAATGAACGGATGAACCGTCAAGCATTAATGAATGTGTGAACCGTCGGATGAATGTGACGCTTCATTATTTGAAGAACTTCTGCCTATAAATATAGCAGAATTCTGACAAGAACGAACACTTCTATTCTTCAACATAAAAATGTCATCTGAAGAAGCATCCAAGAAAGCTGGAATCGCCCTGAAGGTTCAGAAAGGCACTGAAGAACACCCTGCTGATTCAGTTCAGCCGAAGGAAGTAAAAGCAGGCAAAGGTCCGTCTGCACCCAAGCCACCAAGGGACATTCTGGACTTCCTGCTCGAACCAGGAAGGACTGAAGAAGAAGAAGCCATGAGGATGGCCGCTTGCAAGTTCCTCGTAGGTTCTAGCAAGGAGGTTTTCGGCTCTTTTGCTGACCACGTTTTCGAGAAGGACGGCAGTAGCCCGCGTCCAAATGTAGAGAAGGATGATAATGATCTTCCTTAAAATCATGTACTATCATTCATGATTAAAATAAAATAAAATTTTTATTTCTGAGCATGAACTTACATTTATATAAAATACTTTTTAAGGAATTTGCCATTAATAGGCATCATAACTTTTCGACCATCCAGTTCTGAGAGTTTGATAGGCTCCATTTGAGAAAACTCTGCTTACGACATAGGGACCTTCCCACTTTGCGTCAAATTTGTCCTTGCTCATATGAGTCATAGTCATAGGACGTCTGACTGTTAGAACAAGTTCTCCTTTTTGATACGCTCGAACTTTGACTTTCTTGTTAAAAGCTCTTGAGATTCTAGCTTGATAGAATTCAATATTCTGTTGAGCAGATAATCGTTTCTCATCCAAAGCTTCTAATTCTTGAAGTCGAAGACGATCATTATTTTCGGCAGTGAGTTCATTAGCGATTGCTATCCTTAAAGAAGGAATTTGAATCTCTAATGGAAGAACAGCTTCGCAACCATACACCAGAGAGAAAGGTGTACATTTAGTAGCATTACGAACTGTAGTACGGTAAGCCCACAAGCATTCGCCAAGTTTCTCACTCCAATTACGTTTGTTAGTAGAGACAAACTTCTTTAGGAGTTTGATGATGGTCTTGTTGAAAGCTTCTGCTAATCCATTAGCTGCCGGATTATATGCGGTAGAAGCCACATTGTTGATCCGATGATCGTCACAGAATCGAGTAAATTTCTGACTGACGAACTGCGGTCCGTTATCATGAATAATGCGTCGAGGAACACCAAATCTGTAGATGACATGATGTTTGATAAAGCTGATAACATTGGAAGTCTTGACTTCAGATAAAGGAATGGCTTCGGCCCATTTGGAGAAATAATCGGTTATTGTGAGAATAAACCGATGACCTTTTGATGAAGACGGATTGATCGGACCAATAATATCCATACCCCAAGCTTCGAAGGGCCATGATGCTGCTGTTGGATGTAGAAATTCTAAGAGTTGATGAATAAAATCCGTATAGATTTGACAAGCTTTACACTTCCTTGTATACTCGATGGTATCTGATACCATAGTGGGCCAATAATAACCCATACGTCGAATACGATCCTGAAGTTTTGGTCCAGGCTGATGTGCTCCACAAATTCCATCATGTGCTTTGCGAATGATCTGCTGAGCCTCATCACCGGCAACACATCGAAGAAGTAGACCGTCATAAGCTCGACGATATAAGGTTTTTGTAGTATGATTGTAATAGAATCTGAGTGACCGTCGTCTAATAGATGCTGCTTCATTCGGAATGTCTGGAAAAATATCATATAGTACGAAGTCTAAGAAAGGAAGTCTCCAATCCTTATCCGTATTTTGAGTCTCAGCTGAATTACTGAAGATGAATTCCATGCTAGAATCAGATGAAGATGATAAAGATTTACGACTAAATCCAAATCCTCTTGTTGTGTTGACGTCGTGAGATGTTGATTCTTCAATGTCAATTGGAAGTCCTAGAGTCAGGTTATTTTCGAGATGAAATAATTCTCGATTGCGGACAATAATCATCTGTTGTCGTCTGATTGGAATAGCTAACACTGCCGCAAGATTAGCAAGAGCATCAGCTTCGGTGTTACATGCTCGTCTAACATGTTCAATGAAGAACTCTTCAAACGAAGAAGCCATAGATATAGCCGATCTATGATAAGGAACCAGATCTTGATGACAAACTTCATAAGTGCCCCTTATCTGATTGACAATGAGTTTAGAGTCTCCGTACGCCTCCAGATGTTGAATATTCAAATGTTTAGCGAGTTGAAGACCAATGAGTAATACATTGTACTCAGCTACATTGTTTGAACATGGTTGATCAAGAGAATAAGCTCGTTGGATAGCAAGACCTTCTGGCGACACAAGAACAATTTCAACTCCAGCAACAATGTCTCCATTAGGACCAATTCTTGAAGCTCCATCAAAGAATAGACGCCAAGTAGGATCTTCTTCAGCAATTTGGTTTGAATCTAGAACTTCATCTGGGATTTCATCATAGAGTTTTGACTCTTCTGGAATTGAATGAGCAGCCAGAAAATCAGCTAAAGCTTGTCCTTTGACTGACTTCTGAGGAATATAATGCATATCATACTGAGCAAGTAAGATTCCCCAGTTAGCTAAACGAGAATTTAAAACACTAGGTTTCTTCATCATGACCCGTATAGGATTGATCCTGGAGATGACATGAATAGTCTGACCAATGATATAATATCGTGTCTTTTGGACAGCGAACATTAAGGCTAGACATTCTTTTTCAACCGGTGAATATCGAGGTTCAGCTCCGGTTATAGTATGACTGAGATAGTAAATAGCTTGTTCATGACCATTCTTATTCTTTTGAGCAAGCAATGCACCCAATGAATGACTCATTGCTTGAGTATATAGGAGAAATGGAATTCTTGAGACGGGAGGTACCAATACTGGAGGGCTCATCAGATATTGTTTTATATCATCGAATGCTTTCTGACATTCATCATTCCAGACGAAAGAAACACCTTTCTTCATGAGTTTATTGAATGGTCTGCAGCGTCCTGAAAGATTAGAGATAAATCTCCTGATATAAGCGATCCTTCCTTGAAATCCTCGTAGCTCTTTTAAGGTGCGTGGAGGACGCATCTCTTGGATGGCTTTGATCTTCTCGGGATCCACGTATATACCTTTAGCGGTAATGACGAAGCCGAGAAATTTGCCACTAGAGACGCCTAAGAAGGACTTAGTAGGGTTCATCTTTAATTGATGCTTACGCATTAGATCAAATATAGTCTTCAAATCTTGGATGTGATCCTCCTTTTGTCGACTTTTGACTGCAATATCATCAACATAGCATTCGACTATTTTCTGCAAATGTTCACAAAATATAGTGCTCATAGCTCGTTGATAAGTTGCTCCTGCATTCTTGAGACCGAATGGCATTACTGTATAACAGTATGTACCGATCGGCGTTCTGAAAGAAGTATGCTTCTCATCATCTGGAAACATTTTAATCTTATTGTACCCAGAATACCCGTCCATGAATGACATCCGTTCAAATCCACAGGTATTATCGATCATAACATCAGTGATTGGTAGAGGGAATTCATCTTTAGGACATGCCGCATTGAGATTGTGGAAGTCTATGCAAACTCTGATCTTGCCAGTCTTTTTAAGAACAGGAACTATGTTAGCCACCCAATCGGGATGTTGTTCCTCTCTAATGAACCCAGAGGCCATGAGTTTATTGACTTCAGCTTCAATTGCATCCATAATGTCTGGACGAAATCGTCGCTGTTGTTGTTTGACCGGTTTAGCATTCGGCAAGATATTAAGCTTATGAGTTGCGATTTGTGGATCAAGTCCTGACATATCTTCATAACTCCAAGCGAAGACATCGATGTATTCACGAATGAGTTTGATCATGTCTTGCTTATCAGTTTCTGAAAGACTTTCACTGATGAATATTGGTTTAGGAGATCCTTCTTCACCCACATCTATTTGAACAAGTTTATCTTCAGTCGGAGGTTATTTTTGCTCGAAGCGGAACTCCCATTGATTATCTAACCTTTGGGCCCATTGTTCTGATTCAGGTGAGATTTCAAAATCTTCTTCGTCTTCATCACTTTCTTCAGAACGATCAATGGAGACCATGTTGGAAGACAGAATGTTGCAGTAGAAATCACCGATACTCGTATCGGAGTCCCAAGAGGTAGTACTAGAAGAATCAGATCTCTTATCTTCATCAGATTCAGGATCTTCATGAACAATATTGATAAAAGGAGTAGGTGTAGTATAGCCCAAACCGTATTTCGTCCTCCCATATTTCAGAGGAGGAATACGAACATGCATTTTTCTTCCTTTTCCACTATTGAGGCCAGTTCTGAAGTCATAGCCCATATTTTTAATGATGTCTTTAGATTGCTGACTATAACGACGTAGTTGTAATATTCCAGTATCATCGTTTTTGTCGTCGTCTTCAGGGTTAGAAGGATTCTGGGGCCCTTTATAAAAGAATATTGGAATATCTCCTGGCTTTCTGCTGGGAACTAGAAAGTATGAAGATTGTACTGATTCTAGGGATACATCTGTATGAACAGTCTGTACAACTCCTATGGTTATTGTGCTCAAGTCATCTAACAAATGTAATAACTATGAACATAATTACACACATCAACATACTGTAAAGATGGAGACTTTTTATTAAATTCAAAAGCAGCAATATTTACATCGGGAGAAGGCTGAGCCTTAGAGATCTTAGCCAAATCAATGACTAAAGGGGGAGAAGAAGAACGAGAAGGAATTTTGTTTCGACTAAGATCGATAACAAATGGCTCAGAAGAGGTGAGCTCCCTTGAAGCTTGAGATGGAAGAGTAATTCGCCCTCCAACTGGAATTAGCAGAGTATCCTGTTTCACATGTGAAGATACAGGAACTGTAGTACGCCCACTGACAGGAATGATCAGTGTATCTTGAGTAGACGACTGAGGCAATGAAGAAATCCGTCCACTCACTGGAATGATGAAAGGACCTTCTCCAGAGGGTTTGAGAGATTATTGCTGAGTAGTTCGACCTTTAACAGGGATTATTAAAGTCTCACTTTGTGAATCCTCTTTCTCCATAGATTGTATCACCCTTGTATACTCTTTTTTATACATCCGGGAATCAGTAAAATAGGTTTCAACCCCATGGAAAGGGTTTATATCAGCAACTTCTTTTTTGGACTCTTCCATTGCTGTCAATGTATTTAAAACACTGATGAAGAGTAGAAGGCACCACATTATTTTCATGAAGAAAGGGCCTCCCCAGAAGAAGATTGTAAGATCCCACGATCTCGATCACATAGAAAGTGACTTTGGATCTGAAATCGCCTATCTGAAGTTTCAGATGAATCTTTCCCAAAGGCTCGCTTCTGCTTTGATTGAATCCCAGGATAGTAGTAACCGTCTTGGAAAGCTTGTAAAGAAGAATTTTTAATTCATCCAATAGACTCTTTGGCATTATGCTTATAGCAGACCCTGGATCAATGAGGATACGATCTATCTTTATTGTATCAATATAACCGGTGTAATAGAGAGGCCGATCATGTCGATTATCCTCCAGTAGCATGTCATCTTGTGTAAAGGTGATATTTGGGATAATCTCCAATACACTGTTGCAATGTAAGCAAGTGACAGGTTCTGCATCTGGCTTCTTTAATTGTGCAAGACAAGAGTCTGCTTGAAGAAGTGCTTCGCTTAACGTCTCTCGAGTCTCTTTGGAAAGACGTAGAAGTTCAAAGAGGGACATTCTAGCTGGAGTATTAGCAAGTTGAGCTAGAGTGTCAAAATTATAAGGTTTCTGAAGCCCAAGAGGAGGGGACTTCTTGATTGGTTTATCAAACCGAGCCTGTTGTTTGTCTTTCTCAAGAGCTGTAGGCTTAGAAAGAGCAGGTTCAACTGGTGCAGTTGAAGGAACAGGTGCAGTGGATGATTCTTCTTCAGGAGGAACATTAGGAGCATCTTTGTCAGCAGGAGGGATATCAGGAGTATCCTCAGGATTCTTGGAATAATCCTTTAAATAAGATTTCCCTGTTCGAGTAGCACCAGCAAATGCTTCTTCTTTGTCTTTTGGCTCTGTGTCAGGATTAGATCCGAGAGAAGTCATATGACATGACTTAATTTTTCCAGTCTTCTTGGACTTTCGAGAAGTAGTCTTTTGAAGAGGAGGAGATTCAAAATCTGCCACTAGATCAGGATGAATCCACATGATTTCTCCTGTTTCCATAGTAATTGGCACCAATCCTTCAGATTGTGGAGAAGGAATATTCACTATATCAAGAGTCACCTTGGGAATAGGAACAATTCCACTTTCAAGAAGTTGAGGAGGGAAGTCTCCAAATTGCATAGAGACGACATTGGAGGTGACGGTCTTCTCTTTTGGAGTAAGAGAGATAGCTCCAGATTTAATTATTTCTTGGATCTTTCCTTTCAGTACATAACATGTACGAATTGTATGACCCAGCATTCTGTGGTATGAACAGTATTTAGGATGATCCGTCTTCCCAGCTTCATCAGGTTTCTTGATTTCAGGTAATTGTATTTTATTACCTTTCAGCAGACATTCAAAGATACCAAGGACATCGTCGTCATCAAAAGAGTATTCTTCTTTAGGGCGAGGTGCTCTTGGTTGTTGAGTTGTAGAGGTAGGAGAAGTTTGAACATTTGATGCATCTTTGCTCTGAAGATTAACTTCAAGGGTTTCTTTTCCCTTGCGAGTATTGGATTTAGCATTATTATTAGTACCTTGACCTGTTTCTTTGGGAGTCATCTGCACTCCTAAACCTTTAAAGGTTTCAGCACTAATTTTTGCGGCCTTGGCACTAACTATGAAGGAAGGCCAGTCTTGAAATTGAGTAGATCCTGTCCACATGCTGATGATTGGTAACAAGTTTGATTTACATGTGTCAATGGTGACAACATCAGGAGTTCCAAAAGGCATCTTCAGAGCTTCTCTTCGAAACCGTTCAATGAAATCCTCTGTAGTTTCATTATTTTTCTGCTTGATTCTAATAAGAGCAGACATAGTCATGTCATTGAGCCCTTCATAGAACCGTTCAAGAAACATTTGTTTGAAACCGACAAATGAGGTAATACACCCATCTGGGAGACTTCTATACCATTCATAAGCCATTTCCTTGAGACATCCAACAAACACCCGAGTAAGAAGGGCGTCGCTTGGTTGCAATTGGCCAGTCATCACTTCAAAGTGATTAATAAACTGACTCGGAGAGGTGGTTCCATCATAGAATGAGATAGTAGGAGGCTTGTATTTAGGAGGATACGATACTTGCTTACATTCTATCGGATAAGGTTGCTTGATGCCTTACCTTTGTAAACCATCTTTCTATTTGAATGCCTCGAATTGAGTTTTGAGGTTCTTTAATTCTTCAGAGACAACTCCGGAAGATTATGGAGTTGTAGCTTGTAGAGAATAGTTGGGAGGAGGAACAGCATTGTAAGCACTACCCCTAGCTCCGAAGAGACCAGGAGTATTGGATTGTACTGCTGGAGGAACTTGTACTGGACTTACACCAGTGTCAATTGGTATGGCATCTGGTACAGTCTGTCGATTTTGTATCTGAGTTGCCATGAGTTCATACATCGACTTCATAGTATCAGCCATAGACTTCATTTGCTGTTCCAAAGAAGCAATCCTTTGTTCTTGAGGAGTCAAGGAAGAAGAAGGTTCATCAGTATTCCCATCAACCATATAAGTCGTGACTGTACGAGGGATTATTGATGAACTGGTGGATGTTGTTTGTTCTGAATCATTGCTTTGTGCATCAAAGTCAATTATAGGAGAACTACCCCCAGTAGGAAGAGGTAGAAAATTGGACTCTCCCAGAAATTTAGAATCATCTTCAGAGATCAAAGTTCTTTGATTAGAGGCCAGGACTCTTGCTCTTGTGCCTCTATATACTCCATCTGGACTATCAGCTCTACCCCCAGTATCCCGAGAGGTCATGTTAACAGAAGCAAACAAAGGCTCATCTTCATCAGGCATAGGTTCACACTGAATCCGATTGAAGACAGATTGTCATTTTGTTTGACATCTGCATTGCATTGTGACTCTCGGCTGGAAATTACATTCAACATGGTCCATTGTCATAGAATTATTCCTTCTCTTCTGTTGAAGATGTTCTCGTAAATCTGTCTGTGACGACTGAGGTACATCAGAGAACACTCTTTGTGTATTTTTAGGAATATATTTCTGGTTCTTGGGTCTTGATGGCTCTTGATTATATAAAGAGTGATTAATATAAGCCACATAATTTTTAGCATACTCTGCATCCGGATCTTTTATTTTTATTTCCGATTGATGTGGTTTCTTAACACCAGAAGTGTTTCCCAAACGGATTTGATGGAGTTTTGTTCTTAGATCAGTTGGAGGTAATACATTGGTTTTTGAAACTTGGAGTTTTCCTTCCATTGATCTGGATATTTGCAGAGAAGGAAGAGTTGAACCACCCCTTTGATTAGGAGTTGGTAACAGACCCTCTTTTTTAGACAAATTCTGTGCCCAATTCGAAGAAGTCATAGAAGAAGACATTAAAGAATGTTTCTTCTTAACTTATTCAAGTTTTGAGACATAGAATGTCCAGAAGGAAGAGTAGTCAAAAGACCATCTTCTTTTCTTTGACTAACAAAATTGTCAGTCAAAGCTGTTCCTGAAGTAAAGACTACAGGAGCAGAAGAAACAACTAAAGAGTTATCTCTTTTCGAAGGGACTTTGTGTAGAAGACCACCCCCAGTTCTAGTAGAACTTGGCAAAGAAGAAGAAATAGCTAAAGAGCTATTCTTCTTAGATGATGTATATGGAATACACGCTGAAACATGCTTGGTTAAAGAACCAGTGCTGTTAGCGTGACTTTTGAATTTAGAATTACACGCTGGAACAGATTTGGCTAAGGAGCCAGTACTGTCAGCGTATTTGTTAACTTTGGAAATACACGCTGGAACAAATTTGGCTAATGAGCCAGTACTGTCAGCGTGACTTTTGAATGTGAGATTGTATGCTGGAACAGATTTGGCTAAGGAGCCAGTACTGTCAGCGTGACTTTTGAAGGCTGGATTGTACGCTGGAACAGACTTGACTAAGGAGCCAATACTGTCAGCATGACTTTTGAATGCTGTCATCTTTGAGCGCACAAGAGTGTGCGTGCTTGCAGTAGAGTCTTTGCCAGTGTTAGGAGTAAATACTATGGCAGAGACTTCACCATTGGCTGCCAACTGATTCCTAGGGACATAAACAGAGCGTCCCTTCGACTTGGCAGTGGTGATGGAGGCTGAAGTGGGCTTGCCACCCTTAGCCCGCTGCATTTCTTCGTAGGCGAGTTGATCAAATTGGATCGATATCACCTTCTTCGTTGAGCCGACTGACGAAGTGTCGCATTGAGTTATTGCCATCTCAGAAGAGGAGATGGTTTTCCCCAGCAGAGTCGCCAATTTGTTTTCCATAAATAAATTCACTTTATTTATTGTGTATCTGGGAAAATTACAACTGTAGGAATCCGATCTAGAAGACGATCGCTTTATCCCTTGGACTATGCGAAGAAGAAAAGCTCTCAAAATTTTGACAGTAAGTTAGATAACTATGTATCTGTACAATGAATGTGAAAAAGAACTCTATTTATAGAGTAAAAAATAACTGAAAGGATAACTGTCTTCACAACCTGTGCCTAGTTGAAAATCACGCAGGATCTAACATACGCAAGGTTGTGAGCAGTTACTGGACGTAGCCTGTAACTGTTGGACACATGGCAATCATGTATGAGTCGTGTGCAAGTTACAGGACACGCAGGCGAGAGATCAGTGGCATGGCTGCCACGTACTCCAATTTGATGAAATCCATGCAGACTTGTTAAAGACGAAATCCACGCAGACTTGGGTCAGAAAGCTTCAAAATCCACGCAAACTTGGGACAAGAAGCTTCAGAATCCACGCAGACTTGGGGCAAAAAGCTTCACAATCCACGCAGACTTGGGGCAGAAAGCTTCAAAATCCACGCAGATGTGGGGCATGAAACTTCAGAATCCACGCAAACTTGAGGTAAAAAGCTCAAAATACACGCAGACTTGAGGAAGGAACATATAAGTTCAAAATACACGCAGACTTGAGCCAGAAGGCTCAAAATATACGCAAGATTGAGGCAGAACTGCCAGCTGTCTTAATTCGACGTGTCTCGATTGACACAAAATCTCTGACAGTGATTGCTTTTGTCAGTCGCAATAAATGACAAGAAGCTCTTTTGGTACGCCAACTTGGTGAAGGCTGAGTCTTGCTGAAGAAAATTTCAAAAGTCACGCAATAGTCGGCTGTGATCTCTCGAGTTCCGTGCATACGTGGCATACGAGAAGACATTCTTCGACTGTCGTGCTGTTAATCATAATGACACTCTGACAAAATGATGAGCTGTCTCCCAGCGTAATTTTTTAATATTGTCCTGATCAACTCAGCGTGACTTTCGGACCCAGTTCCGATCAACTCAGCGTGACTTTCATTTTTAAGGTCTACAACAAGGTATGCCAATATTTTCAAAAATTGATCTTCGTTCAAGCTACCACCAGGTCAAGATCAAGTCCGATAACGTATTGAAGTCTACCTTTCGCACTCGATACAGACATTACAAATTCCTAGTCATGCCGTTCGGTCTTACGAACACCCCAGCCGCTTTCATGGATTTGATGAACCGAGTCTTTCGACCCGTAATCGATAAATTTGTGGTCATGTTCATTGACGATATCCTTATCTACTCGAAGAATCGAGAAGAGCACACAAAGCACTTGAAGACGGTGCCACAGACATTGCGTGAAAACAAATTGTACACAAAATGGAGTAAATGCGAATTCTGGATGAGCACCCTTTTTAAGTGTTCTCTACCGAGGCAGTCGCTGACCCGGTCTGCAGCTAAGCAGTCCTCAGCCACCATCGCCCGTGGCTCGTCGAGCATTACCGAGGTGAGCACCCTCTACCTCGCCTTCTTATTCTTCTTATTCTTCCTTTGCTTCGTCTCATCGTTCTTCTCCTTGATCATTATCGTCAACATCAACATCATTATCTTCTTCTTCTTCTTCTTTGAAGGCTTTGTAATGCCCCAGTCCTAAAAATACAAAGGACTAGGATACGTATACATGCCAGTTACGCATCGAGAGAAATCCAGACCAGTCCGAATACGTATAAGCTGTCTCGTTATTCTAGAATCAACTACATCTCAATCCCCGGTAACAATAACGAACCAAGTGCAGTAAGGCTGATCAGACCTTAATACAATGATTCTAGAATAGATAAATATGTTAGAGTGGATCCCCAATAACACATTTATCATAAACAAGCTATAGAAAATTTAAGCTTGTAAAAGACTAGGCTATAATAACAGCGAGTGTCAAATAGTTGACAAAATATAAACAAAGAAGATAGTGATAATAACTAAATATACTTGAAGTCTTGGCAAAGCAACCGTCATCCATCAATGCACTAAATCTTGATAACTTCATCTAATACCTGGAGAGATGACCAGGTCCTCAGGGGACTAGCAAGACACAAAATATACAAGTCTAATTTGATAGTTTAAACATGCAATGATAGATAGAATAGTGATATAAGAACGTAAAGACTGAAGGGAGTACAGTACTAGAAACAAAACATAAAAGAAATGGCATGTCTCGAGGATCATGCTAATAAACGCGACTAAAAGAAAATCAAAGTAAACCGCAACCCGATGATTGCTATGCCCTATAGATTGCAGCCCGGTGGTTGCTAACAATCTATAATGAGTCTCAATCACAGCCCGATGATTGCTAACGATTGAGAGTGGTCAGGTATAGTCACATCTATAACAAGGACCTCGGCTAAAATTACGAGTCAAGCAAGTCAAGTCAAACATGTCAAGTCTAAGTCGAGTCCAGGTCAAACATGTCAGGGGATGTCACACCCATTTTATTAATTTAGGGGTATTTTAGTCATTATGTATTTATTTGAATTCTCTTATTAATTTATTAATTAATGTGAATGCTTTATAGCTTGATTGGTGTTTAAGTAGTATAAGGTGGTTTGACCTTAGTCATCCTTCATTAAGAGCCTAATATGGTAATTAGAATTATTATTGACCTTTAAAATTTAATTTAGAATTAAATTCCAATTTAGGAATGAATTAAATGACTTTAAGTAATTTTTTCAGAAGCCTTTTTAATTTTTTTTCATAAGCCTTTTTAACCCTTTTTGACATGGGCCTTTTAGCAACTCATGGAGTGCTTGGCCCATGACTTAACCTAACCCTAACACCCCCTAGCATTATCATGCCCTGATTTCGTAGAATCGATAGTCGTCCCCCGGGCGTGATGCCGTGCGAACCTAAGTTGCGATCGCACAAGGCATAGTCATAAGGTTATTCGAAATACAACATCAATTAGAGTACGCAGAGATAATTGATTGACACATTTGAAATAGAAGTAAACTTTTCGTTGATAATAGAACTTTATTTACATTGACTCCATTACAATCATTACCGTGCGGCTACAACATGACTCGACTTACAAAATGAACGCTGATGAGATAGTCGTTATATACATTACGTATCCTTTTTTACAAGCAAAATAGTTACACTTTCCACCTGCGATCGAGGGAAGCTGAGTCGCCATTTGTCTTCTTTTGTACTGAGTACAGAGTCTTCAAAAGGAATTTAGAAACAAGCCTTTACACGGACGAGGCTTCAAAAGTGTCCACACCGCCTTGAGATTTAAGCGGCACATCCTTCGTGGTTTGGGGTACCCGCGTGGAGAGCGAGGATCAGTACATTACACTTTGTACTGGTGCGTGGCTATTTAAGTTCCAAGCTCTCATTTGGTTGAAGAGTTTATATGACTTAATGTATGAATGTTTCTAACGATCCTAATAAATTTCAACAAGCATATGACAAGCAATAAAATTTAAGTTGAAACTTACCCGCGGCGGACCACGCCGCGCCTTATGAAACTTACCATGTTCTTTCCTGTCAATTGTTATCATTTTCATACCAAGTGCAATATCACGTGTGATTGGTCACTGACATCACAAGCCATCCTGGATGTATAGCTTTGTTAATCGGGGTCCTTTCAACGCAAGTAGCTAGCTCCGTTGCAAGTCTCCGCTTAACATGTGCTGAAACCTTATGCACGACTATACCCTGTTTCCTCCTAGGCCAAAACGGTCCCGTGTCCCCTGGTTGCCACTCGAGAAAACTATCGCCTTGTCGACAAGTTGTCCATAACCGTGTAAAGACATATTTTTCTTTTAGTTATTAAGACATAGCCTACATTCTCTTTAGAAATTCAATCATTTTCCCGTGTTCGTGCCCTTGCATTTATCCTTTCATTCGCAACAATATTATCGATTTACCTAGGAAGGGGGTCGAGAAGAGAAGGGTCAGCCACTCACCTTGAGTTTACTTCAGGCGAGAGAACTTGTTGGTCGCGCAAGACGTCGCCTACGCGATTACCTGAAATTGTACAAGCAACCGATTAGAATACTGCATTATTCAAGAAGTTCGATAGGAAATACGAGTTCGAAATACAAGCCATGAAAACCATCGAAAACATTCACGAAAACGTATTCAGAAAACAAAGCCAAAACCAACACAAGCAGCGTAAAAAACAGAGCAATGGGAGGTCTCTCCCGACTCAGCCGCAGAGTCAATCCTTGAGGTACAACTCGCTGAATATGGGACTTGGTTCCGAAGTAGCCATTCCATAACGAGGAATGGACCTTAATTCAACCATTCCCGTTCAATCGATTCGATCGATCCCGACCTATCGGTCTCGACCGAGTCGATAGCGACAGTGTTCCTTTCTCGCGCACCCCGTGGACAGAGAACAGGGCACGATGTAGGGACGGGGCACTACACCATAACCAACTAAGAAAAAGTTTCGTCCTCGAAACTTAAGAACATAACCTACCTCTATAAAAATAATGAAGGAAATTTTTTCTTTATCTCTGACTCGAGTTCCCATGTCTACTCTTCCGCCGCATGGTTCCTCCAAAGTATGCGAACAAGAGAGATCGCTCGATTCTGCAGCAGCTTATCCTTGCATTCTAAGATTTGAACTGGCTCTTCAACGTAGGATAAGTAGGACTTCAGCTCCTGCTGGCCAAAATCTATCACGTGGCTAGGGTCGTGCACGTACTTCCATAATTGAGAGACGTGGAAGACATTGTGCACACCTTCAAGCACCGGAGGTAGGGAAATTTTATAGGCCACTGGGGCGACCCGCTCGAGTATTTCAAATGGCCCAACGAATCTCAGACTCAACTTTCTCTTCGCGTTGAACCGAGTAACTTCTCGTATGGGCGACACCTTCAGGAACATGTGATCGCCCACCTGGAACTCAAGCGGTCTTTGATGGTTGTCGGCGTAGCACTTTTGCCGACTCTGTACAATCTTCAGTCTTTTTCGAATTAGCTTGACCTTTTCTACAGTCTGTTCCACCAGCTCCGGGCCGAGTATCTGCCGTTTCCTGACTTCATCCCAGCAAATGGGCGATCTGCACTTTCGGTCGTACAAAGCTTCATACAGTGCCATTTAGATGCTGGACTGGTAGCTATTGTTGTATGCAAATTCTGCCAGCGGTAGGTGGACGTCCCAGTTTGATTTGAAGTCAATTGTGCAGAGTCGTAGCATGTCTTCGAGAATCTGATTAACGCACTCCGTTTGGCCGTCGGTCTGAGGATGGTAAGCTGAGCTGAACTGTAACTTGGTACCCAGCGCCGACTAAAGGCTACTCCAGGATCGCGACATGAACCGTGAATCCCGATCAGATACAATGGATACTGGAACTCCGTACAGCCATACTATCTCGTCAAGATAAATCTGTGCCAGGCGATCAACGCTCCAAGTAACTTTGATGGTAATAAAGTGTGCTGACTTGGTTAATCGATCGACGATGACCCAGATGGCGTCGTTCTCCCGTGGTGTCTTCGGCAGGCCAACAATAAAGTCCATAGTGACGTGATCCCATTTCCACTCTGGAATAGCAAGGTTCTGCATCTTCCCGCCCGGTCGCTGATGCTCAGCTTTCACCTGCTGACAGGCCATGCATTGTGACATGAAGAGCGCCACATCTCTCTTCATTCCGTGCCACCAGAAGGTCGTGTGGAGGTCCTTATACATCTTGGTACTGCCTGGATGCAAGGTATATTTTGTATAATGTTCGTCCGACATTATCTCCTTTCGTAGTTCTGAATCATCCGGAACACATAGTCGGCCATTCAATCTCAGCACGTCGGTCTTATCTTCTGCAAAGTCAGTCGCACTACCTGTTGAAATTCGCTCGCACATTTTCTTTAGGTATGGATCATCCTTTTGAGAGGTCATGATCTTTTCCAGCAAACTCGGCTCTAACTGCAGCTGCGCCAACCGTACATCCCTGAATCGATCCCGAAGTTCGATACCCATTTCTTCTAGATCTTTTAGTAGTCTGCGGTTGATGGATAGTGAGACAAGATATTTTCGACTCAGAGTGTCTGCCACAATATTTTTCTTGCTTGGAGTGTAGTCGATCGTCAAGTCATAGTCTTTGATCAGTTCGAGCCAGCGCCTCTGTCGCAAGTTCAATTCCTTCTGGGTGAAGAGATACTTGAGGCTCTTGTGGTCGGTATAGATCATGCACGCCATGCCATATAGATAGTGACGCCACAATTTCAATGCGAACACAATCGCTGCTAACTCCAAGTCGTGCGTAGGATAGTTCTTCTCGTGCGGCTTCAACTATCTGAAGGCGAAGGATATCACCTTGTTTCGCTGCATGAGCACACATTCCAAGCCCTGGCCTGAAGCATCGCTGAATATCTGAAAACCCTCTGGCCCATCTGGAAGTGCGAGTATAGGGGCCGAAATTAGTCGCTGTTTTAGCTCCTGGAAGGAAGCTTCACAGTCATCCGACCACTCATACACGACTCCCTTTTGAGTGAGGCGAGTCAATGGCGATGCAATCTTCGCAAAGTCTTTCACGAAGCATCGATAGTATCCCACCAAACCAAGAAAGCTTTGAATCTCACTAGGAGACGCAGGCCGCTTCCAATCAGCAACAACTTCCACTTTTATCGGATCGACTGCAACGCCTTCGGACGAAATGATGTGACCAAGAAAGGATACGCTGCTTAGCCAAAATTTGCACTTACTCTGCTTTGCATATAACTCATTCTCTCGAAGTATCTGGAGCACGGCCCGTAGATATTCTGCATGCTGCGCCCTGTCCTTCGAGTAGACGAGAATATTGTCAATAAAGACTACCACAAATTTATCAAGAAAGGATCAAAATACCCGATTCATTAGATCCATGAAGGCGACAGGGGCATTCGTCAGGACGAATGGCATCACCAGGAACTCGTAGTGGCCGTACCGAGTGCGAAAGGCTGACTTTTGTACGTCGTCTGACTTGATCTTGAGTTGATGATAGCCCGAGCGGAGATCAATCTTCAAAAATACCGAGGAACCTTGCAGCTGATCGAATAAGTCGTCTATGCGGGGCAATGGGTACTTGTTTCGGATGGTGGCCTTATTCAGCTCTCGGTAATCGACGTACAGACGCATGGACCCATCCTTTTTCTTTACGAACAACATGGGCGCTCCCCATGGTGAAACACTAGGCCGAATAAATCCTTTGTCGAGTAACTCTTGTAACTGGACCTTGAGTTCCTTCAGTTCGGCGGGAGCCATTCTGTACGGGGCCTTGGAAATCGGTCGACTATCGGGGATTGTATCGATGCTGAACTCAATTTTTCGGTCGAGAGGCATGTCGGGTAGCTCGTCCGGGAACACATCGGAGAATTCTGCCATAACATCGGTCTGACCCACATTTGCACCATCCTGTCACATGTCTCGGACGGACGCCAAATAGCCTTCGCACCCAGAATGCAGCATCCTCCGAGCAGAAATTATCGTGATCAGCATGCAGGATGATGATACAGATAATCCCATCGGCATAGGCTAAGTTTGTGAGTATTGGTGTGCCCGAAGGTGTACTTACGCTAAGGTCGAGATCTAATGATATTACAGGAAATTTGTGCTCGATGGCAAAGTCCGCCGATATAAAACTATGCAAAGCACCTGAATCAAATAACACACGAGCAGGTACATTATTGAAATTTAGTATACCTGACACTACTGTATCTAATGCCAGCGCTTTGTCTCGATTCATGGCGTAGACGTGGCCCTGAGTGTTGGGGCGACGGTCTTGGCCATTTTGCGATGCGGGTTGAGTGGTCGGAGGAGGTCGGGGCGCCTGTCCTCGGTTTTCTTGACGGTGTTGTTGTGGTGGTGCGTTAGGATGATTTGGTCTATGGGCCATGCAATCTCGCTTTTGGTGACCCTTCTGTCCGTAAACGAAGCATCCCCCTTCGAGGACGAAGCACTTGCTCGTCTCATTCCCGAAGAAAAGGCACTTGGCACATCACAATGATAGGTTATGTCCCTGGTAACCGCCATGGTTCGAACGCTTTGATGCGTGATTGTTGCCTCCCGTATAGCTAGGACGTTTGTGATTGTAGTGACGCACAACGTCGGCAGCAACGAAAGGGTATTCGCCCTCAAGGCGAAGAGCGTGATTCAGAGCCTCGTCTGTGGTCTTGTACTCTGGGACCCCGACATGTGCACCGATAGAGCGTCGCAGACCCACTTTGAACCATCGCACACGACACTCCTCTGTAGGCAGAAATGCACTAGCAAATTTGGACAACTTGTTGAATTCTGTGGCGTACTATTCTTCTGTCCGGTTTCCTTGCCACAATTACATGAATTCATTCTCCTTCGCTTGATAAATGGCTGACGAAAGGTATCGACTTTAAAAGCTTTATGGAACGTGGCCCATGAGATCGACGCTGTGTTATTGTCGAGTCGGATCGCTCGCTTGTGCACGACCCACCAGTCGTGCGTGTTCAACCGTAGTTAAAGTTGTGCACAGGTGACTTGCTTTGATTCTTCAATGCCGAGGAGCTCCAAGTGATCTTCCAGCTCTTCCAACTAGTCGATTGCTATGGAAGGGCCTTCGGTACCGCTGAAGGATGTACGGCACGCTTTCTTGAACTCTGACTGTCACCCTCATTTCCCGTATTTCGTCTTAATACTCGTAGTTGGATTTTGGCATGTATTTTTATTTTCTGGACTGGTGGAATTTTGGGTTTTTTCGTATTTTGGGCTTCGGCTCGGCTCGGTTTTAATTGGTTTGGTTTGAGTTGGTTTGATTTTAAAACCCCATGGAACACCTTAACCTATACTCCACCACAACCACCCCCATTAAATCCACCTAACTTTTCTGTCTCTTCTTTACTCTTCATTAATTCTCTATCTTCTTCTTCCTTCTTCCACACAACATCTCCACCCATAGACAAGTGCATCTTGCCACCACATGAGGACCTATTTTATTTGTCAATTAGCTTAATTAGATAATTTGGAGCAACATTAGAACTTGGCATTTTGTGATTTGGAGTCTCCATTGTTCTAGATCTAAGTTTTAAATATTTTCGGAAATTCTTGGTTTTGATCTATCAAACTTTGATTTTTGCTTGTTTTGATGCTTCCATGTGGAAGAGAATTTAATTTTACACAAGTTAGAACTTTGATAATCGAGATTTCGTTTTGATTTGGTCAAGATATGAAGAATTGAACTTTTGGTGTTCTTGAGGCTTCTTCTCGGCCTGGAGAAGAAAACTTCAGCCTGCGCTCTTTAGCGCAGTGCTGAACCGCGCATCCCCCTCGGCCAGCGCTCTTTAGCGCAGTGCTGACCAGCGCAGCTTGTCCCTTGGCGAACTGCGCACCCCCATCGGCCCATGCGCCATCGGCCTATGCGCCATCGGCCGTGCGCCATCCATCCCCGGCGTACTTGACCCCTGCGCCATCCATCCCCGGCGTACTTGACTCCTGTGCCATCTGCCCCCGGCGAACTTGACCCCTGCGCCATCCATCTCCGGCGCACTTGGCCCCCTGCGCCATCTGCCCCCGGCGCACTTGACCACTGCACCATCCACCCTCTGCGCAACCCACTTGCCCATGATGGTTTGGTTTATTTCTGGCACTTGACTTTTCTTTTGTGGGTTGGGTTTTGAGATCTTGTTCCACACAGCACGACTATCTTGACCCAACACGACCTGGCACGATTTTCGATGATTTTGCTTATAACTAATACGGTTTTCCTGATTCTGTGAAGTATGATTTTAATACCTCTGATCTTCTTAATAGTGACCCGATGGGGGTACACACTTGACTTGTAACCTGTGATTCATGATTTATCTCGGTAACTAGATAACTTGATAGTAGCCCATGGCGGCGCACTCTTGACTCGTAACTTGACTTGACTTGATGCCGTTGCGATGGCTAACTTGACTCTTGTAACTAACTCTGACACCGTGGGTGTTCCTGCTTGCTTGCTTGTGCAATCCACTTGTCTTGTCTTGCATCATGTCTAGGACGTGACTTCCTGGGTACCACGGCCAGGGATTCACGCTAATATGGATTAGGCTAATGATTAGATCAAACTAGAACATGGAAAATTTTCAGTCACAGGCAATCTCGTTATCTGGGCGCCTTAATTGGACTTGTAGCTTGCCGACGAGTAGAGCACATTTCCAGCACACTGTCATGTGTTGCACCTCTAAGTCACCTAAGGGTATATCGTCTCCTGGGCGAAGTACCCAACCATACTCTCAACCCGTGGAAGGATAACTGGATAGTCTGCAGGACTTGGGACTGGGAAATTCTCATTACATCTTGTTAGTAACTAGGCCTATGATAACCCTAGTTAGTTAAAGTAGTAAGCCGTAGTAATTACTTGGCCGCTTGTGAATAGATGTTGTCCAGCCTGGTCTAAGTCTCGTCTAAGTTCCTATACCTGGTACTCATGTACATGATTGTTTTACTTATCTTAAACAATAAATGGATAGGGACAAGTGCTATTCAGGCGAAGGGTTATAGCCCCGGTCCTTATTTGGTTTACGGGTTGTAATCTGGCTCTCGAAATAGTTCTATGCCCTAGTCGCTTATTGTCCTGCTTTACTTTTATCACCTGTACTTTTCTTCTATTTTCTTATGTTCTGATATGCTGGTTTTGTTCTTATTTTGTGGCCTCCTTTGTGGCACTTGCTCTTTCTGGGGTTTGACCCAGCTGATTTTGTGTGGCCAGATTTCGGAGCAGCACCCGAGGATCTACCGAACCTCCAGCCCGATGGTGGCGACTAGAAGGAACCCGGGCTACGAGTGGGTTTTCTATTTTGTTTCGCTCACTCTATTGTAAATTTATTCTTTTGAGGCGTTTAGCCGACGAGCACCTGTTAGCTCGATGCACCTTTACTTACTGTCAGCCTACGGGCTGTAAACATGATTAACAAATCCTAGGGTTGATCATGTATGACTTAACTCTTGCTAGTCCTTGTATTTTGTACGACTAGCTTCATGATCAGCTGAATATGTAATATTTGGGACGCCTTTTATTGTATATTTGGTGGTCTAACATCTTGTAATTATATTACTTGCTTGAGATTGAGACAATAAGCTTGACCTTAAGAGACCGTTGGCTTGTAGTAAACCCTCATATCTAGACAGCCGTGACCGTATAGCGAGGTGGTTTCCATTTCAATATACGTAGCTGGCTATGTTCGCCCCCGCTCTCCAGTATTCTGTTTCTGGGGCGTGACATGGTTTAAGTGGTGGCCCATGCAGGTCTTGGCATTCAAGATATATGAGGGTTTACCGGATAGATGTCTCAATCAGTACTCGTCCTTGATCTCCATTCATATCCTCTGAATCTCTGGATTTTTGCCCTGATCATGTGCTTGTATCGTTGATCTGTCCTGGTCCTTCCTCATTGTTTTCCTGTGTCGTCTTCTTCTGCGGCACTGCACCTGACCCCGTCGATCAGCAAGATGGAGCACTTCCCGGGGACCAGCAGCCCGAAGACCAAGCCCAACATTCCGGAGTTGCCTCCAGAGTTGTACCTTCCGGAGGAGAACCCCCTGTTCGGCCCGTCCAGCCTGCAGAGCCTGACGATGGCACCTTGGTAGGTCTCATCAGGACCTTGATAGCTTCCCAGGATCGTCGAGGAAACGCCTTACACCAGGTAGTGGCAGATGCTTTGACCAGAGGCGGTCATCCAGGGAACAGCACGGCCAACAACTTCAAGCGCTTGAACCCTCCCTTCTTTGACGGCAGTGAAGATGCGGTTGCCGTGGACACTTGGCTTCAGGATACTGAGGTGATTCTGGAGGCAGCTAGAACACCTGAGAATGAGAAGGTGGCCGTAGTACGGCTACAGTTGCTGGACTTGGCTCACAGTTGGTGGGCGGCGCAAGCCATGGGATTAGTGGCATCCATTGCTTGGGCAGTGTTTAGAGAGAGATTCCAGACGAAGTATTTTGATGATGTAGATCGGTATGACCTACAGACGAGATTTACCAACTTGAAGCAAGGAGGCAGAACGGTCGACAGTTATGCATCTGAGTTTTCTAGACTCAATAGGTTTGCCCCCACCTTGGTGGCAACCAAGTTTGATAGCGCCCAGCGGTTCCAACAGGGACTGTATTTGGAGATCTTGTTAGCAGTCAAGCAGTTCGAGCACCAGACGTTCGATACAGTATTGAGAGCAGCTAGGAGGCATGAGTATACCTCCCAGAGGATCGTGGATAGGACCAGAGGTAGGAAGCGGTCCCACAATCAGATGTACCAATAATCAGCTCCAGCCCCGGCAGCTAGGAGTTTGACCATTGGAACCCCGAGGCGGACGGCCTCAGTAACGTCGGTTCAGCATTCGACCCCGACGTACCCACAACAGCAGAAGCAGAAGCAGACTTCCGCGATGGGATGTTCTTATTTTAGGAAGCCAGGCCATGTGGTGGCAGATTATCGTAGGGCGCAAGGATTATGCCTGGCTTGTGGAGCGGCAGATCACAAGATAGGAGCCTGCCCGAATAGGGGTAGTTCGTCCTCTTCTAACCTAACTAGTCCATCGGTTAGGGGACCAGCACCTATGCACCAGCAGCAGTACACCCAAGCCCAAGTACAGAGCAGACAGAGAGGTTTCCAGCAGAGGGGACCCACAGCTAGAGGACAAGGTCAGGTTATGATGATGACTATGGAAGAAGAAGTTGCACCAGGTGAGGTAGTGGCAGGTACTATTCTTGTCAACTCCTCTCCAGCATTGGTATTATTTGATTCTGGTGCATCGCATTCATTCATGTCTGCACGATTTACGACACGAATAGGATTGAAGCCCGAGTCATTAACAGTGAGGCTTAATATACTTACTGGTAATGGTCTTGTGGGAGTAGATCGAGTGTTTTCCTTGTGTCGGATCGTAGTTAGCGGTAGAGAGTTTCCCGCTAGATTTATAGAGTTCCCTATGGCAGACTATGATGTAGTCTTAGGCATGGATTGGTTGAGGAACCAGTATGCTAGGATAGACTGCCACATTGGCAGGGTTGTCTTTAGTATTCCAGGAGAGCCAGAGTTTTCATTCTCCAGAGGCACAGTGGAACCATCTTCCCCAGTATTGCGGATGGCAGTAGCAGCAGTGCAGTTACCCAGGATAGTTGAAAAGTTTCCCGTTGTCTTCCCAGAAGAACTTCCAGGAATGCCGCCAGAGCGGGAGATTGAGTTTACTATATACTTGATTTCTGGGACAGCACCAGTATCAGAGCGAGTCTAGAGAATGGCGCCTTCAGAGTTAGAGATTTTGTACAAGATGATTGAAGAACTCAGGACCAAGGGATTCATTCGTACAAGTGGATCGCCTTGGAGAGCCCCGATGCTTCTTGTGAAAAAGAAGGATGGTACGTCCAGGTTATGTGTAGACTATCGTACCTTGAACTCAGTGACAATCAAGAACAGATACCCTCACCCGAGGATAGATGACTTGTTTGATCAACTCAGAGGGGCTTCAGTGTTCTCGAAGATAGACTTGCGGTCAGGATACCACCAAATCAGAGTCAGAGAGCAGGACATCCCGAAGACAGCTTTTCGATCTAGGTATGGGCATTGGGAGTTCCTTTTTATGCCCTTTGGAGCGACCAATGCGCTAGCCGTATTCATGGACCTCATGAATCATATTTTCATACCTTACTTGGATCAGTTCGTGATCATGTTCCTAGATGATATCCTGGTCTACAGTAAGAGAAAAGCAGAGCATGAGCAGCATCTCAGAATTGTCCTCCAGACGCTTAGAGAGCATCAGTTGTACGCCAAGTTTAGTAAATACGAGTTCTGGCTCGATCGCATTTCGTACTTGGGTCACATCATTACCCGAGGAGGAGTAGAAGTGGATCCCCAGAAGATTGTGACTATCGAGTCATAGCCAGTACCTAGTTCAGCGGCAGAAGTTCGCTGCTACCTTGGATTAGCCGGCTACTACCGGCGATTCGTATCAGATTTTGCAAGGATTTCGGCTCCGATGATCCAGTGGACCCGCAAGGATGTGCAGTTCGCTTGGACAGCGGATTATCAGGAATCATTTGAGAAGTTGAAGCGAGGTTTGATAACGGCTCCCATTCTCACACTTCCAGATGAGACCGGAGGATTTACAGTTTATTGCGACGCTTCAGACAGAGGATTGGGGTGTGTCTTGATGCAGCATGGGAAGGTAATATCTTATACATTACGTCAACTTCATGATCATGAAAAGAATTACCCGACCCACGACTTGGAACTGGCAGCAGTAGTGTTTGTACTTAAGCTTTGGCGGCACTACTTGTACGGAGATAGAGTGGAGATATTTACAGATCACAAGAGCCTGAAGTATGTTTTCACCCAGAAGGACCTTAATATGTGGCAGAGAAGATGGCTCGAGCTATTGGTGGACTACGATGTGGACTTGCAGTATCACCCAAGAAAGGCCAACGTTGTAGCAGATGCGTTGAGCAGGAGAGCCGAAGTTTATTTCCTGACGGCACAACCAGAGTTATTGTCAGATCTTCAGAAGATGGGAATTGAAGTTGTTCTTCCTACCAACGTGGCATTGATGGCCAGTCTACTGGTTCAGTCCAGCATAGTTGAGAGGATCCGGATGGCGCAGTCTACAGATTCCAAGATTCAGCGGCTTAGAGCAGAGTGTGAGGCAGGAAGAAGACCAGAGTTGTGCATTCATAAAGATGGTACACTTCGGCACGGTACTCGTCTTTATGTACCTAGTGGAGATATCAGACAAGAGGTCATGACAGAAGCTCACAGTTCGCAGTATTTTATTCATTCTGGTGGCACGAAGATGTACCGTAATATTTGTTAGCATTTCTGGTGGAATGGCATGAAGAGGGAGATAGCCCGGTTTGTCTCTCGGTGTTTGGTTTGCCAGCAGGTTAAAGCTGAACATCACAGGCCTACTGGACTTCTTCAGCCCTTGCCAATTCTAGAATGGAAATGGAAGCATGTGACCATGGATTTTGTGACTGGATTGCCTAGATCCCCAGCTGGTCGAGATGCTATTTGAGTTATAGTTGACCGGCTCACGAAGGTGGCTCATTTTCTTCCATTCAGAGTTGGGCAGTCAACGGCTCAGTTGGCAGAGATGTACCTCAGGCAGATAGTCGGGCTTCATGGGGTGTCGATCAGTATTACCTCGGACCGAGATTCAAGGTTTACATCACACTTTTGGCGTAGCCTGCAAGAGAGTTTGGGAACTCGTCTCCAGTTCAGTTCGGCATATCATCCGCAGACAGATAGTCAGTCGGAGCGCACCATCCAGACTCTTGAGGATATGTTGCGATCATGTATACTTGACTTCGGTGGTTCGTGTGAAGATCACCTGCACCTGGTGGAGTTTTCGTATAATAATAGTTTCCAGGCCAGTATCCAGATGGCACCATTTGAGGCAATGTATGGCAGGAAGTGCAGATCTCCATTAGCATGGGATGATGTTGGAGAGAGGCAGATGCTCGGTCCAGAAATGATTGCCCAGACAGTTGAAGTAGTCAGAAGAGTCAGGGACCATCTTCGAGTTGCCCAAGATCGCCAGCGACATTGGGCCGATGCCCATCGGCGTCCCTTAGAGTTTGCTATCGGTGACCATATATTCTTTAGGATCTCGCCTAACCGCGGCATCATTCACTTTGGCGTATGGGGAAAGCTTAGTCCTAGGTATATAGGGCCGTTCAATATCCTGGAGCGAGTAAGAGATGTATCGAATCATCTTGCTCTTTCGCCGTTGCTAAGTGAGGTGCATGATATATTCTATGTATCCCAATTACGACGGTACGTCCCGGACCCGAGCCATATCCTAGACCATTCAGAATTGGTTGTTGGTACCAACCTTTCGTATGAGGAAAGGCCCGTGTCTATATTGGACCGGAGGAAGAAGATACTCAAGAACAAGACTATTAGCTTAGTCCGTGTTGCTTGGGGTCATCACTCTCTAGGTGAGTCAACGTGGGAGCATGAGGACGACATTCGATCGCGATATTCCGACTTGTTTGACTCGTAAGGTATAATGTCTTCCTTATGCCTTATGCTTTCGATCCCTTGCTTGCATGTATGATTGTACGATTGAACTGCTTAGTGTAGTTGTTGGTGCTTAGCGTAACTTGCCGTGGCAATCTCTAGCTCCTTGATTAAATTCCGAGGACAGAATTCTTTTAAGGTGGGTAGAGTTGTCACCCTCATTTCCCGTGTTTTGTCTTAATACTCGTAGTTGGATTTTGGCATGCATTTTTATTTTCTGGACTAGTGGAATTTTGGATTTTCTTATATTTTGGGTTTCGGCTCGGCTCGGTTTTAATTGGTTTGGTTTGAGTTGGTTTGATTTTAAAACCCCATGGAACACCTTAACCTATACTCCACCCTTATTCTACCACAACCACCCCCATTAAATTCCACCTAACTTTTCTCTCTCTTCTTTACTCTCCATTAATTCTCCATCTTCTTCTTTCTTCTTCCACACAACATCCCCACCCATAGGCAAGTGCATCTTGCCACCACATGAGGACCTATTTTATTTGTTAATTAGCTTAATTAGATGATTTGGAGCAACATTAGAACTTGGCATTTTGTGATTTGGAGTCTCTATTATTCTAGATCTAAGTTTTAAATATTTTCGGAAATTCTTGGTTTTGATCTATCAAACTTTGATTTTTGCTTGTTTTGATGCTTCCATGTGGAAGAGAATTCAATTTTACACAAGTTAGAACTTTGATAATCCAGATTTCGTTTTGATTTGGTCAAGATATGAAGAATTGAACTTTTGGTGTTCTTGAGGCTTCTTCTCGGCCTGGAGAAGAAGACTTCAGCCTGCGCTCTTTAGCGCAGTGCTGAACCGCGTATCCCCCTCGGCCAGCACTTTTTAGCGCAGTGCTGACCAGCGCAGCTTGCCCCTTGGCGAACTGCGCACCCCCATCGGCCCATGCGCCATCGGCCCATGCGCCCTCGGCCCATGCGCCATCGGCCCATGCGCCATCGGCCCATGCGCCCTTGGCCGTGCGCCATCCATCCCCGACGCACTTGACCCCTGCGCCATCCATCCCCGGCGCACTTGACCCCTGCGCCATCTGTCCCCGGCGCACTTGACCCCTGCGCCATCCATCCCCGGCGCACTTGGCCCCCTGCGCCATCTGCCCCCGGCGCACTTGACCCCTGCGCCATCCACCCTCTGCGCAACCCACTTGTCCATGATGGTTTGGTTTATTTCTTGGACTTGGCTTTTTTTGTGGGTTGGGTTTTGAGATCTTGTTCCACACAGCACGACTATCTTGACCCAACATGACCTGGCACGGTTTTCGATGATTTTGCTTATGACTAATACGGTTTTCCTGATTCTGTGAAGTATGATTTTAGTACCTCTGATCTTCTTAATAGTGACCCGATGGGGTACACACTTGACTTGTAACCTGTGATTCATGATTTATCTCGGTAACCAGATAACTTGATAGTGGCCCATGGCGGCGCACTCTTGACTCGTAACTTGACTTGACTTGATGTCGTTGCGATGGCTAACTTGACTCTTGTAACTAACTCTGACACCGTGGGTGTTCCTGCTTGCTTGCTTGTGTAATCCACTTGTCTTGTCTTGTATCATGTCTAGGACGTGACTTCCTGGGTACCACGGCCAGGGATTCACGCTAATATGGATTAGGCTAATGATTAGATCAAACTAGAACATAGAGAATTTCTAGTCACATGCAATCTCGTTATCTGGGTGCCTTAATTGGACTTGTAGCTTGCCGACGAGTAGAGCACATTTCCAGCACACTGTCATGTGTTGCACCTCTAAGTCACCTAAGGGTATATCGTCTCCTGGGCGATGTACCCAACCATACTCTCAACCCGCGAAAGGATAACTGGATAGTCTGCAGGGCTTGGGACTGAGAAATTCTCATTGCATCTTGTTAGTAACTAGGCCTGTGATAACCCTAGTTAGTTAAAGTAGTAAGCCGTAGTAATTGCTTGGCCGCTTGTGAATGGATGTTGTCCAGCCTGGTCTAAGTCTCGTCTAAGTCCCTATACCTGGTACTCCTGTACATGATTATTTTACTTATCTTAAACAATAAATGGATAGGGACAAGTGCTATTCAGGCGAAGGGTTACAACCCCGGTCCTTGTTTGGTTTACGGGTTGTAATCTGGCTCCCGGAATAGTTCCATGCCCCTAGTCGCTTATTGTCCTGCTGTACTTTTATTACCTATACTTTCCTTCCATTTTCTTATGTTCTGATATGCTGGTTTTGTTCTTATTTTGTGGCCTTCTTTGTGGCACTTGCTCTTTTTGGGGTTTGACCCAGCTGGTTTTTTGTGGCCAGATTTCGGAGCAGCACCCGAGGATCTACCGAACCTCCAGCCCGATGGTGGCAACTAGAAGGAACCCGGGCTACGAGTGGGTTTTCTATTTTGTTTTGCTCACTCTATTGTAAATTTATTCTTTTGAGGCGTTTAGCCGACGAGCACCTGTTAGCTCGATGCACCTTTACTTACTGTCTGCCTACGGGCTGTAAACATGATTAACAAATCCTAGGGTTGATCATGTATGACTTAACTCTTGCTAGTCCTTGCATTTTGTACGACTAGCTTCATGATCAGCTGAATATGTAATATTTGGGACGTCTTTTATTGTATATTTGGTGGTCTAACATCTTGTAATTATATTACTTGCTTGAGATTGAGACAATAGGCTTGACCTTAAGAGACCGTTGGCTTGTTGTAAACCCTCATATCTAGACAGCCGTGACCGTATAGCGAGGTGGTTTCCATTTCAATATACGTAGCAGGCTATGTTCGCCCCCGCTCTCCAGTATTCTGGTTCTGGGGCATGACACTGACACTTCAAAGTTGTACTTTTTCGGTGCCGCTGGTTGACGCTCGGGCTCCTCCGTGTCGACTTTAATGGGTTGGACCGTCGGTACGGTAACAGTAGGTACGGTGATGGCAGGTGCAGTCGCAGAATTTCCGTTGGCCACAATCATCTGGACGATCTACTGCAGAGAATCTAGTTGCTTTTGTTACAGCTTAGCTTGTGCGTCGAAGCGAGCTTCGAACTGGGCCTGTCGTGCCTCTGTCTGATCATGTCGGTTCTCGGACTGTTTTTGCTGCGCCTCCATCATACGCAGCATCCTTTCGATGGTGCTGTTAGAAGGTCCGGCCTGTGAACGACGCGGACTACTAGAGCCGCTAGAAGCGCTCTGCTCTTGCTCGACCGTGGGTTCCGACACTTCTGCGATACGAAGGCAAACGCATCAGTCATAATTTATTACGGACTCTTTGTATGGAACAACTTATCTCATCGATGCGAGGTCAAAGGTTTGAAACTCTAGACGCGAGGCCAAAGGATGTAAAGCTGTGCTCTGATACCATTATGTCATGCCCCGATTCCGTAGAATCGATAGTCGTCCCCCGGGCGTGATATCGTATGAACCTAAGTTGCGATCGCACAAGGCATAGTCATAGTTATCCGAAACACAACATCAAGTTAGAGTACGCAGAGATAATTGATTGACATATTTAAAATAGAAGTAAAATTTTTATTGATAATAGAACTTCATTTACATTGACACCATTACAATCATTGTCGCGCGGGCTACAACATGACTCGACTTACCAAATGAACGCTGATGAGATAGTCGTTCCATACATTACATCTTCCTTTTTACAAGAAAAATAGTTACACTTTCCACATGCGATCGAGGAAAGCCGAGTCGCCATTTGTCTTCTTTTGTACTGAGTGCGGAGTCTTTAAAAGGAATTCAGAAACAAGCCTTTACACGGACGAGGCTTCAAAAGTGTCCACGCCGTCTTGAGATTTAAGCGGCACGCCCTTCGTGGTTTGGGGTACCTGCGTGGAGAGCGAGGATCAGTACATTACACTTTGTACTGGTGCGTGGCTATTTAAGTTCCAAGCTCTCATTTGGTTGAAGAGTTTATATGACTTAATGTATGAATGTTTCTAACCATCTTAATGAATTTTAACAAGCATATAACAAGCAATAAAATTTACGTTAAAACTTACCCGCGGCGGACCGCGCCGCGCCTTATGAAACTTACCATGTTCTTCCCTGTCAATTGTTATCATTTTCATACCAAGTACAATATCACGTGTGATTGGTCACTGGCATCATAAGCCATCCTGGACGTATAGCTTTGTTAATCCGGGTCCTTTCAACGCAAATAGCTAGCTCCTTTGTAAGTTCCCGCTTAACCTATGCTGAAACCTTATGCACGACTATACCCTGTTTCATCCTATGCCGAAACGGTCCCGTGGCCCCGGGTTGCCGCTCGAGAAAACTGTCGCCTTGTAGACAAGTTGTCCATAATCGTGCAAAGACATATTTTTCGTTTAGTTATTAAGATATAGCCTACATTCACTTTGAAAATTCAATTATTTTCCCGTGTTCATGCCCTTGCATTTATCCTTTCATTTGCAACAACATTTTCGATTTACCTAGGAAGGGTGTCGAGAAGAGAAGGGTCAGCCACTCACCTTGAGTTTACTTCAGGCGAGAGAACTTGTTGGTCGCGATAGACGTCACCTACGCGATTACCTGAAATCGCACAAGCAACCGATTAGAATACTGCATTATTCAAGAAGTTCGATAGGAAATGCGAGTTCGAAATACAAGCCATAAAAACCATCAAAAACATTCACGAAAATGCATTCTGAAAATAAAGCCAAAACCAATACAAGTGGCGTAAAAAACAGAGCAACGGGAGGTCTCTCCGACTCAGCCGCAGAGTCAATCCTTGAGGCGCAACCCGTTGAATATGGGACTTGGTTCCGAAGAAGCCATTCCATAACGAGGAATGGATCTTAATTCAACCGTTCCCGTTCAATCGATTCGATCGATCCCGACCTATCGGTCCCGACCGAGTAGATATCGACAGTGTTCCTTTCTCGCGCACCCCGTGGACGAAGAATGGGGCACGATGTAGGGACGGGACACTACAAGCATGGCCGCCATAAGCAGCCCCCTTTCATTTGTAAAGAAATTCCTTAGCCTCCACTAGATCAAAGAGCAAACCCTAATTTCTTTTTTCTCCAAAACCCTAACTTTCTCATCCGGCGTCCGTTTCACCTTAAAAAATTCTATTGCGTTCGTTGGAAAGAGGAGAACTTGCTGGAGTACTGCTAGCAAGGAGTTGGAGGCATTTGCTTGGGAGAAATCGGCCGACAAAGCGCTCGAGGAATTTTTTTTATTGAGATTCTGACTCTCAATAGGTAAACCTCGTTCTACCTTTGTTTCTTCTGAAATCTCTTCATATTAGCATCCATATAGGCACCCTCAACCTGTGCATGAAGTTTGGTTGGATTTTGGTTTCGTTTGATAGCGGTATCGGACACGTATCGGTCTTATGTAGCACGTGTTCGACAAAATGCCACATAGAACTGAAAAGTGTTAATTTTCGATTCTGTTTTCACGAATTCCTTGCTAATATTATTTGTAACAACTTTCGTGAAGGCGGATCATAAATCGACACGATTTAAGTATCCGAACGGACATGGACACGTGTGCACGAGATTCCGTGCACGCCCTGCTGTCCGAGCGTCATAACTCGACGCAAAGGGCTCTGTCTCGCGTGAAATTTCATGAGAACGTGGGGGCAACCTTTGCCCACATGCTTCAAAAATTTCACGACGTTTTGCCGAGCGAGCTCGGAGAAATCCGACATGCACTGGTCAGCCCACACAGTGCACGTGGCTGAATTTTGCCACTGTCACGGCCTTCATACGCGGACATGGGGCATCGAGGACCCGTTCCGGAAGCACGAGTATGTAGTCCTATACCTAGATTACCCAGGGACCCGATCCCGAGTCGCGACGTAGCTAGAATCGCGAGCCACGAGTCCCGACACGCGCCCACAGGCACGTACGTGCACGCGCGCGTAGGCCGCGCGACTGTTCGCGGGTCGCTGCATCGTGTAGACGCGACATGGTGTCATGTTACATGTCCTAGCCCTACCCCGGGACCCTACCTAGCTGTGTGCACGAGCACGAGGCTTCTCGTTGTGCGTGTGGTGCTCAATCGAGCGAGGTACGCACTCTTCGACACGCGAAATCAGTTTTTCGATACGCATTCTGTAGACACGGACACGGTTTCGACTCCGTTAGTACCCAAGCACATCTCACATGTCGAGGCCATCATATTTTCCAAGTTTCACGGGTTCTAGCGGTGTATTATGCGATTTGGGTCGATATGCAAAATTTCAGGTTTCTTACAACTCAGGTATTGAATAGTTTTGTAATATTTTGATTTTCTGACTTTAAGCATCAATTTCTGAGTTTACAATTCGTATATGATATTCTGTGTTTGCGGGAAACGATCTTTGGTTTGTATACTATTTATTTAACATTTACATATACAATTTGGGTTTTCCTTTATGTTATATAGTATATGTGTGTAGATATATATTTATATATATATGACTTTGTGTATATGTAAATATGTTGGAATGAGAGCTCAAGGTACTGATTTTCAGATTTGAGTCCACTTCTCGAATTCGAGTAGCCAAATTTCCTTTACCTATATGAGTATGTATATGTTATTTATGTATATGTCTATATATGTATAAGTTTTCCTTTAAAATAGA